>JAHTLZ010000122.1:8122333-8142838 GCA_023846285.1 Phrynocephalus versicolor
ATAATAATAATAATAATAATAATAATAATAATAATAATAATAATAATTTATTGTCATTGTGTGTATATACACAGTATACACATACAACGAAATTCAGACACCCAGAGACCAGATTCAACACACACACACACAAATCTCCAAACACTCTCACACACATTAAAAAAAACCCTTCAACACACACACGTAAAAATCCCTGAACACTCCCCCACCCCCACCCCTAAAAACACAAGCATCTACACAACAGGCTAGGTAATCCTGTCCAAGTGCTCACTGCTGGTGGTTGTTGAGTTCATTATTAAGTGCAATTATAGCTCTGGGATAAAAACTGTTCAGAAGACGTGTGGTCCGAGTTTTAATTGTTCTGTATCTTCTGCCAGAAGGCAACAGTTCAAAGAAATTGTGAGCAGGATGAGTAGAGTCCCTCAGAATGTTGTGTGACTTCCTCAAACAGCGAGATGTGAAGATGTCATCCAGGGTTGGTAGCTGGAGCCTGGTAACAATCTGGGCAATTTTAATTATTCTCTGTAGAGCTTTTTTGTCCGCTACAGAGCTGCTCCCATACCATGATAGCATGCCATAAGTTAGGACACTCTCAATGGTGCTGTGATAGTAAGACAGAAGTAGATGCTGAGATAAATTCATCTTCCTGAGCATTCTCAGGAAATACAGCCTCTTCTGTGCCTTCTTCACAACCATATTGGTGTTTGCAGTCCATGAGAGGTCCTCTGAGATGTAAGTGCCCAGATATTTAAAGCTACCAACCCTCTCCACCTCCTCATCATTTCAAGTGTACAGTACCCATTTAGATACTATGGAGAAACAAGCCAAAAGCCAAGTCCCTATCTCTCCTCAGACTTCCAAGTGGATGGTTACCTCCAAAGTCCTTGGATATTTCTAGTTTTTCTCCGCTTTCTCAAGACACTCTGGAAGTTTTGAAACACCGGCTATACTGCTAGAAGAAATGTTGTGTCTTCAACCTGGATTCAAGAGCAAGCATTAGTGGGATCATAATGGGGGGAAAACATTCCCTCGGCAGTGGTGTGCAGCCAGGCAGATAAGCAAGCAATGGATGCAGAGCATGCCAGGGCAGGAGAAGGGGCATGTTGCCAGAGTGAAGAGGGAGGGCAAATAAGCAGAACGTGCCAGTGGTTTGTACAAATCCTATAACAAATAGTACATTTCTTTGTCTTGCCCTTCCTTGAAAAGGGGAGTCACAGCAAATCAAAGGCACAGTGCTTCCCCCCCCCCCCAAAAAAAAACAATGGACAACTTCTGCAAGATTTGCCACTCATATCTAAGACCAGAAGACCTTATCATTCTTTACCAGCAACAGCATTTGAAAAATGTGTTTTGTGTGAATAGCTTGTACTGTGCACCAGGCTCAAGGTTTTCTTTGCAAAGCCAATTTTTGTTCCCCCCGCCCCCCCAAAAAACCCCACAACTGCATAAATTTTCACACAGAACTGCAAAATCATCATCAAAACCACCATCATCAGTGTCTTAGAACTGTAGAGCTGGGTGGGACCCGATGGAAAAATCTTTTCCGCTCTCTGGTTTTCATCAGGACAAGCTAGCTTTACTGAATCATAGAAAAATAGAGTTGGAAGGAGCCTAAAAGGCCATCATGTTGAACCTCTTCCTCAAGGCAGGAATGCAAATCAAAGCAGATATGATGTATGTAGTATTATGGATTAAGCACACACAGAGTTTTGGGGTGCAATCAATTCTGGTCCTCAGGCATTTCTCTCTGTGTCTCTCTGGGCTGTGTGCGTGTGCGTGTGCTGTATGCTGTGTGTGTGATTGCGTGAGTGTGAGAGAGTGTGTGATGATAATGATGCCTGAGAGACCGGTCTTTATTGGTAAGAGAAGAACAATAGACAGAGGAAGACATTCCATTGGTGGGAGGGAAATGCATGCCTATCTGGAGGACCATATTGCTTGTTATTGATGAGGACCAAGGGGAGGAAGCTGTGGAGCCAAGGGCCACAGAGCAGATGACCCTGATGTGTCTGATATCCTGTTCTCCTCTGGCCTTGCCATCCTGTTTTGCTGTTTCCTTGAGCCTAGCTCAGCACCTCGGTTCCTACCTGGCCCTGGGAATCCGGGCATCGCAGCTTCCTTGTGCATGTGCCACTTTGGGGTTCAGAGATATGGAATCCCCACAATATGAGAGATGATTTTGGACAGAGTTGGAGTGCTCATCACCTCCATAGGTAACTGGTTCCACTGTCATACTGCTCTAACAGTTAAGAACACCCCACCCCACCCCCATTCAGCTGAAATCTGGCTTCCGGTAACTACAGCCTTTTATTCTGTGTCCCACAGGCTGGGATGGTTGAGAACAGATCCTGTTTTTCAAGTACCAGCATCCTTATTAAAATGTGGTGTCCAGAACTGCACACAATACTCAAGATCAGGCCTAACAAGTGTAAACATAGAGGGCTGTAACAGAATTAGGCTGATGGGGCATAGTGCGATTTATAAGGCTCAATATTAACTGCCATTTTCAGCTTTTCACTAGACCCTTATAAAAGGAATGCAATAGTCTAGTCAAAATAAGTCAAGTTGGACAAAATTGGACAGCTACCATTGGACAATTGTTTCACATGACATATAGAAGATTCTCAGAGCTGGGAAAAACAAAAGTTTATACTTAAGACTAAGAGACAGAGATTTGCTAAGAATTCGGCTTCAAGATGTACTCAGCTAGAGATTAGACCTAGCCAGCCTAGGAATTGTAATTTTCATAGTATTAAGATAGTGAGAATATCATAGACTTTATTATTTTCAGGCAATATTACATGATTTATTGATTTTCATTGATTTTTATGAGTTGTTTTTCATTTTTGGAACTTAGAATAGTGAATAAAGGGATTTCATTAATTTCATGCTCTCAAGCATTTGTTTACTTTAAAATAACCCATAGGAACTCAGGTAAATTCTCTGCCAGAGACGCTCCTACCCCTGAGTTTCGTGACAAGGGCAATTAGTACTTCACTGCTAGAGAAATACAAAACACCTTAACACAGTTCTCAGGCAATAGCAGTTAGGGATGGGCACGACTCAGAAAAAATTTTTCGTTTTCGTTTTCGGCTAGGGTCCGTTTCGTTTCGTTTCTGTTTTCGTGGGCTAATTTCAAAATTTTTTGTTTTTGTTTCGTTACGTAACGAAAATGAAAAAACGAAAACGAAAACGAAACTTTTTTCGTTTCTCCCCATTTAGCTCCATTATGTATTTTTTTAGTAACGAAAAACGAAAATTGGCTCAAAATTAGTCGTTTCGTTTCCGTTTTCGGTCCATTTTTGAACCGTTTTTCGTTTTCGTTTTGTTACGTAACGAAAACGAAAAAATGAAAACGAAAACGAAAATACCGCTAAGTCGTGCCCATCTCTAATAGCAGTCACATGCAAAGACGTGATAACTGAGTTTTTATAAAGCCCAAGTGTCAGAGCTATATCTAATGTTGAGGCAGACCCACTGAAATAAATGGCTTCTAGATTAGTGCTTACTAACAAACATCATTCAAGGAAACTAACTTGGGTTGGGATTATTTTTTGGATATAGTCTTATTCATGCAGCGCAACACCAGTGACTGGTACTGAAAGCTCTCACAGCCAGCAGTGACACAGAAAGAGAAAACTGGGTGAGGAAAATCATGCACATGCATTTGCCTGTAAGTATTTGGGATAAATGAGTAGCATGGATTGGGAGCCCATGCAAATTCAGCCCCTGCACACATACTCCAGTGAACTCAGTCGCATCATAGACCTCTGTGCATTCATCATAGAAGTCTATCCCAAGGGCTTTAAAGGATCCTAGTGACAGGAACCTGGTAACTCCATTCACCGAACGAAGTTCACAAATGGTCTTCAGACCTTTTTGCACATACTTCTGAGGGTGTAGGGACATTTCAGAGTTGGTGGTTACTGCATAGCTTAAACGTTACAAAGTGAGAAAGTGTATGAGTACTGCAAGCTGTATAGCTCTTCTGAGCTGCAACTACAAACTGCATCAGCCAGTTCTCCATTCAACATGGTGTCATGGTGACTTTACACTAGATCAGGGCTGTCCTACTTTGAACAGCCCGTGGGCTACTTCCAACCGCCAGACATTCTGGCGGTCTACTTCCTGTAGCGCCGCACATTTTAGAAGCACGTGAGCACACGCACATGCTTCACCGGTACTCTTGAGCAGGAGGTCAGAGTCTCCTATGGAGGAGCCCAGTGATGGGGTGTGGTGTGGCGGTGGTGGAAGATAATGGTCTTTTGCCCTCTCTCTCCTTTCTCCTGGTCCTTTTCTTCTTCAAGTGCTTAAACTGGGGTGGATATGAAAAGGCATTTTTCAGGGCCAAAAGGAAGCACTCAGGGATGATAGGCAGAAGGGGATAAGCCCTTGTAGCTAGTCTTTCTCCCCTACCCCTACACACGGGCCCCCAAGACACACCATCCCATCCACCGCCTGGAAAGAAAAGGTGGAGCTTGCTTCTTCTCCTCCTCCTCCTCATGCCCAGCCCGTTGCCGGAGTCATGGCTGGGCAGAGGCTTTTGCTGCACTTTGATTGGCCAGAAGTTTACAGGAGCAAAGGAGGCAAAAGCCAAGATTCCATCCCACAGAAAATATCTCCTCCTCGAAGAAGCGGCAAAAGATTCCAGGATGGGAGATCTTAAGGAAGTCTGGCCAGAGAGCTTCCGGAATTCTTTTTTCCTTCCTGGGAAGGGGGAAATTACCCCCCCACCAAACATGCTGCCACAAGCAGCATATCAGGAGGCTGGAGGGGGGGAGACTTCTGATGGCACCGTGGGCTATTTGTCACCCACGGCTGACAGGTTGTGCAGGCCTGCACTAGATGTTCTCCTGTTTACATGTTGCCTGCACTTCTCCAGTTGTGCAGTAGGGGTGGAAAACCATTTTAGTCTTCAGTCAAAGAAGAGCAATTTCTCAGTTCTGGTGCATCCCAAAAAGACAAAAAGATAATAGTATGGAGAGAGAGAATAAAAATGGGCTTTTCTCCCACTTTGGACTTTATCCTTTATCCCTCTACCACCATGGACTTTATCCTTTATCCCTCTACCACCATGATGGCCCAAAGAATCTGGCCCACACCAGAGAAGTGAGATTCCCGCCACACACCACACTGTAACAAATAAAAAATGAGTGCTGAATAATGTCCATTAACTATATTGCCCCAAATATTTAGTGCGGTGTATAATGCAAGAAATGATTCTATGATTCAAGGCAACATAAAGTAGTGTTCACTCAACCTTCCATGAGTGGAAACTGCGCCATTTATTGTTTTAACAATAGATTTTTATTTGGACAACTATTGAAAAATGATAATGTTCTCACTACCATTTATCAGAGCAGCTCAAAACATATCAAAGCCAAAGAAAGGACATAACCACAAGAAATATGGAAATGAATACCTGTCTAAACATCCAAAAACTCTTCTCATTCCAGGACACACACTGAACATATTAAAATTATGCACAGCATTTCTATCTATTCAATTATTAAAAAGTGGATCATAATTGCAAGTTTGATGCATCAAACAATTTTCTGCTGTCAAACTCTTTATTGCTCTGCTCTCTATAACTGTGCCTCCTTTAATTAACACAATGTACTGTAGTCATTTTCTAAGATTAGAATTTGCAAAATGGATTCTTTCTATTTGCACTATGTCAATATCAGTCTCAGCAAAATGCAATAGAGGCGCTCAACAGAGGAAAGAGAAAGAATTCTTACAGAGGGAAAGTCTAACCCTACAGAAAATGAACTACAAATCCCATCAGACCTATCCTTTATAAACAGTGATGGTGGATGATACTATTAATAACCTCTGGAGGATTATTAAATTTCCTGTCCCTGTTGTAAGAATCTCTGCATCACTAAGCACACACACACACACACACACACACACACACACACACAAGTAGCTGCAGGAAGAAGACCTGAATCGCGAGACATGCACATTTATAGTTTGCTGTCTTGAGTTCCATGAGAAAGCTCTTTATTCCTAGAGATTTTACCACTGCCAGTCTAATTTGTAATTCTTATCTTGCTTGCTGTATCCACATTGTGGCATAGCTTTCCTCTGCTTAAAGCAATAACCATGATCAAACAATGCCTCCTTGCATTTTCATTTTTACGTACCGATATAAACAGAGCGATAAACACAGCAAGCAGTCTGGATCTGTGTAGGAAGATATTTAAACCAACAATCAAGCAGAGGAATATTAACGAAGGGTCATCCTCTACAGAAGGCAGCACTCAGGCTCCTTGAAGGCTATACTGGAGGAAGTGATGGTGGTACGACAATAGTGAGGGCAGAGTTACAATTCAAAGCAGGACAATTTGGTCCATTGTCCTTCCGTTTGTCACACCATTCAAGTTAACCAGAAATTCCTTCCAGAGCTCAACCCAGGAAAGCTCCCAACTTCAGTGCTCTATGGTTGCTAACAGTAAAAAAAAAATGTTTACCAAAGAGGGCATTCCTCTAGCCTCTTGATTAACCTGGCTTCATTGTGCCACCAAGGAATATGTAATTTGAAGCCAACCTCTGAAATGTTAAAAATTCTAAATTAGATGTAGCTGCCTTTGTTTTTTGGCTGACATTCCTGTAGGGATGTGACGTGGCGGCCAGGAAAGCCAGTGTGATTCTTTGTTGCATCAACAGAAGCATAGTGTCTATCTAGATCAAGGGAAGTGATAGTGCCACTCTATTCTGCTCTGGTCAGACCCCACCTGGAGTGCTGTGTCCAGTTCTGTGTGCCTCAATTTAAAAAGGATGTTGAAAACCTCGAGCAGAGGGTACAGAGGAGGGCGACCAGGATGGTTGAAGGTCTGGGAGAAATGTTTTGCGAGGAATGGCTTAGGGAGCTGGGAATATTTAGCCTTTCAAAAAGAAGGCTGAGAGGAGATATGATAGCGATGTATAAATATTTGAAAGGATGTCATATTGAAGAGGGATCAGGTTTGTTTTCCATGGCTTCAGAGACTAGGACTCGGGGCAATGGTTTCAAACTACAGGAAAAGAGATTCCATTTGAACATTAGGAGGAACTTCATGATGGTTAGAACTGTTCGGCAGTGGAATCTGCTGCCACGGAGGATGGTGGAGTCTCCTTCTTTGGAGGTTTTTAAGCAGAGGCTGGATGGCCATCTGTAGGAAATACTGTGATGGGGTCCCTGCATGGCAGGGGGTTGGACTGGATGGCCCTTGAGGTCTCTTCCAAGTCTATGATTCTATGATTCTAGGGTTGTATGTGAAACAAAATATCATTATAAACTATCTTGCGTCAACAAGTCAGCTCAAAAACCCAAGCCACAAACTATTGCACTGTGTATATTTGACTTGCCTGCTGGATGCAAGTGTCCTCATTAGCAAAAGCAGTGATCAATATGCTCCTAACAGCCCAACCATTAGCCACCTCAAGCAGCAGATTTTTGTTGCCCTGAAAGAGCAGGGAAATGTTAGATAATTAATTTGTAACTATTGCATTGTTTTTGACAGGAATACAGAGAAGTTTTATTGGGATTTTCTGCACCAAATGGCAAAATAGTTTGGCTAGCTTTGAGTACATGTTGACGTGGAGAGGCAGGAAGTACCATTTGCTGTTCTCTCAGGCAAGAACATACCTTATGCTAGCCTTGAACCTTAGTTTTGAAGAACTATTGTATCAGGACTACAGTGAAAAAGAAGAAAAGGGACAGTTAACACAACTGCCTACATTAAGAAGTACTGAGAAACATAGATTATATTAGGAGTATTATATTATTTTCCAATAAGTACATGCTGTTTATTCATGTATTTAACTTATATACCACCCAATGGTGATTAACAGCTATCACATATAAACTGCAGATAATACAGTGCCAGTTATAAACACTGGCAAATAATAAATGGTAAAATGAAACCATTTGATTTGCTGAATTTGGGATTAAATAAACAAATGCAGTTGGACATCAAATGGCACACGCCAACAAAAGTCAGCTACGTATATATGGCAGGCAATAATGGCCAATTCAGTTTTTTGAAATGTGAGGCTACACAATTCATAGACTGTAATTTTAAAAAACCCATTAGAATTACACAGGCATTTATTGTTTCAGGATGTAAAAATCAGTAAATTCCTTATGGTTGTTAATGTAGGCTCCTTTGACTAAACAAGAAACCTTATTAAGTTATTTTCAAGTCCTACCAGATCTTCTGTCTATAGCATTAGTCTAAGTCTAAGAAGAGAAACAGAAGTCTTTTTTTACCCTCTCTGCAATTATGGCTACTTTTTCTCAAAACTAGTGTCCTTTGTCCTGGAGAAGCAAAGTACATACAATGCAAGATAGTGGATGGAAAACACAGGAGACTAGCTAAATATTCAAAAAGATACACCAACCTGTGTAATGCTTCTGATTTTTTAAATTTCAGGAAATAAAACAGTTATGGTTTTCACTACATCATGTAATAAAGGAGTTAGAAGGGGCCTATCACGCCACCGAGTCCAACCCCCGCACTCAATTCTGTTTTTGCAAATCTTGTACTCTTTGCCTGTGATGTTGGTAAGTCTTCCAGTCCAAGTTCCAATTCCAAGTCTTCCAATCCAAGTCCTGAGTCTGATTCTAAGTCTTCAGATCTGAGTCCCAAGTCCAAAACCTTGACTCCAAATCTTCATTCATTTGACCATGCGGCAGGTGCATAGATGGAGGCAGAAATAGGATCCTGGAATAGAAGTCGGACCTGTTGCCCCTGAGGATGGTGGTGGCAGCAGCTGCAGGATGAGATCGGGAGGCTCATTCCTAACAGGGATTCAACAACATGAATTGGAAAAAATGGGTCCTAGTTGTTAGCAGAGTCTGAATCTTTCAAGCCACCCCAACCCTGACTCAAGTCCTAGTCAAGTTGCCAGTGCAACCTGTTGGACTCAACAGTGAGTTGTGACTTGTGAATCCCCAGCACTGTTATTTTCACAAAAAAAGTTCATCAAGTCTGATAGAAACTGCCCTGCCTTCTTACGAGTGAGGACCAAACAAAGAAAAATTCTTCATGTTCATGTCCATGTTCATGTACATTTCATTTCAAATTTCATTCAGGATTTATACCCTCGTCTGAAGTATCATAGTTACTTATTTGAATACATTTATGAATCATTTTCACTAAACATTTCAAGGTGATCAACAAAAAAAGATATAACAAAGCCATAACAAAAGGGCCTAGATTTTTAAAAGAACACAATAGCACTACAGGGCAAGAATGAAATTAGTTTTCTAGGAAAGATTGTTGTTACAATTATACTTTCAGTGTATGCTGAAATTGCCCAAAGAGTGAACCACTGGCTTATTTATTTGAAGGACATTTCTGAGCATGGGTAAACACTAGGGATGACCACTTTACTAAAAATGACACACTGTTTCATTGCTTTGTAAGCTTAAGATACCTTATGAAATAAAACGAAACAGGAAACAGCATGTCATCAAGAAATGAAATGAAACACCATTTTTTGTTTCTGAAATGAAATGATTTGTCCTAGCCTATTGATCCAGCCATCTTGAGAACAGGAGGTTTATTTTAAACTGATTGATTTGTTTTCCTTTCTTCCCACACCTCAGCTATTTCAGATCTTGATCTGTCTGAAGCTAGCCAGCTCAGAAATGAGCTGTTCTTTTTACTGGCTGTGTCTGAAAGTTGATTTAAGCTGATTATTTTCCCTTCCTTTTTAAGTACACTTGTGGAGTTTATTATTTTTTATATTTTCTTTTCTTCTCTCACCACGCCGTTGATCAGCTGTTGAGTTTATCTCCCCGATCCCTGCATGTAGCAGCTAGCTGTTAGGTTTCTAACTTGTTTACAGAGGGTTCTTTACTTGAAAGCAAATTGATTGGAAAGTTTGAGGGTATTTGATTTATGGCAGTGTGCTCCCTGTTAAATAAAAAAGGAAAACTCCCCATTATTTATAACCTTACAAAGCGTTTCATTTCATGATGAAAATTCTTTTTAAAAAATCTGTTATTAACGAAACAAAACAATATGAATAAATACTGAAGCAAAATGAAGCAAAACAATATATTTCCATTTTATGTCCTTCTCTAGAAAAGACTCTATTCTGAATAATCATGGATTAAATTCCAGATATCTTAGGCACCCTCATGAGAACATATCTTGATGAGTTTGGTGTCTGCACAGATAGACGGACCTGGGTTAATCTTTTTCTGCCATAAAAACATAAAACTGAACATCCAAGCTGACTTTCATGTCTGTTCATAGGAGTACAAGGAACAGTTCATGATTTACAATCATGAACATTTATTTTGTAAGACACAAATATTTAAAAGTGGGTTGGATTTTGTTGGATTTCATAATTAGTCATACAGCTCAACACAACAACATCTGGAGAACCATACTTTGCTTGTTTTTTCTCCAATGTTTCCATTTTTCTCCTAGGTTCTTTTCTATGGCTTCAAAATTTCCAGAAATTTTATATCTTTAACCCCCAACAGAACCTCCTGTGGACCATTTAAAAGAACAAAGAGAAACTTTCCTAAATGGAACCAGCATTCTCCTAGACACCAAATGAAAATGTATCTTTCTATTTCTCCCATAAGGCTTATTAGCTTTGAGCCCCTCTTGGCTTGACTGGATGGTTGGTTATAGTCCGCCTTTCTCCACATGAGGGGACCCAATATGAAAAGGAATAGAATTAAAAACATAATATGTTAAACATCAAAAAAACCAAACTGAATGCTAATCAAAATACATCCAAATATTAGAAGCAAGTAAAAATTAAGAAGTATCTTAATTTTTTAAAAGGAATTGGGGTGCTCTATCATGGCTGTTAAATGCATGCCTGAAAAGATGGGGCTTGTCAGCAGGAGAATAAAAGGGAGGAGGCCAACCTGATCTCCTGGGGGAGGGCATTCCATAATATATTGTCTATTAATGCTATAAGATGTCCCTCAATTCCTTGCCTGCACTGGCAATGGAACCAAGAAGAAGGCCTCCACTGATGATATTAAACACCCAAAAGATTAATATGGGGATATACAGTCCTCCAGATAGCCTGGACCCATGCTGTAAAGGGCTTGATAGACAATAAGCAGTAGTTTAAAATGTGGCTGGAAACAGGCTGGTAGCCAGGGCAGTTGTAACAGAAGCATTATATGTTCTCTATTACAGATGGGCACGAAGTGCCAAAATGGCATTTCGTGGTCATTATTCGGGCCCCGGGGTCCGCTTCCTTCTGTTTCTGTTTTTTAGGGCCCCGGGGCCTGCTTCGTTTCCGTTTCTTCATTTTTCGGCTGCGGCAGGGAGCCCTCCCAGGGCTGGTCACCACCAGAGCCGGCAGCATGCAGGCTGGGAGAGTGTTCCCACGGCCACAGGGAGCCCTCCCGGGGCCGGGCAAGCCTCCTGGGAGAGCCATCCCACAGCCACGGGGAGCCCTCCCAGGGCCGGGCGCCACCGGAGACGATGGCAAGCCTGCCGGGAGAGTGATCCCGTGGCAACAGGGAGTCCTCCCGGAGCTGGGCGCTGCTCCAATCACCACCCCAGGAGCACCGCTGAGCGCTGCCCTCCCTTGGGCCCCCTCCCCAAGGACCAATCCACCACACCACTCATCACCCTGCCGGGACGCTACCCCCGGAGCTCCGTGCAGCGCCACCCTAACTGGGGCCCTTCTCCCTGGGAACCACTCTGCCCCGGGAGCCGCTGCCCAAGCAGACCACCGTCCTGCACTCCCCCCAGGCCTAGACCTGGGAAACCTGTGGGGGAATTGCCGCTGCACTCCCCCCATGCTCCAACGATGCCCTCCGCTCCGGCTTCTGAGCTGGCTGCACCGTGGCCACTTTGCCACATGGCTGAGATCCCAGAACCTAGCCCTTAAGGGCTCAGATCCCGCCTCTTCTCGCGAGACCGGCAGGGTGATGGGTGGTGTGGCGGATTGGTCCTTGGGGAGGGGGCCCAAGGGAGGGCGGCGCTCAGCGGTGCTCCTGGGGTGGTGATTGGAGCAGCGCCCAGCTCCGGGAGGACTCCCTGTTGCCACGGGATCACTCTCCCGGCAGGCTTGCCATCGTCTCCGGTCTGGAGGTGGGGAGCATTGTCTCCCTACCTGTGTCATGGTCAGACCACCACCTGCCCTCTTTCCCACTGGCGATTCCTACCCCCCCCCTCGCGGGGACCATCGGCCTCCAGTGTTGGCCCGGCCCCGGAGACTTATGGACCCTTCTCGGTTCCAGGAGGTCTTCGGGGCGTTTCCTGGAGAACTGACTGGCGCGCCGGCCGAGGTTGTGGCCAACCATTGGTTTGATACAGCTGCCCATACCATCGACCGGATCGCCCCTAAGCGCCTTCTCCGGTGCCGAGCTCGGCCCTCGCCGTGGTTCACGTCTGAGCTCCGAGCAATGAAGCAACTGAGGAGAAGGCTAGAGCGCAGCTGGAGAAGAACCCGGACAGGAATTAACAAGGCTGCCGTTGTTTCCCAGACTAGGCGCTATTCCAACGCGATCAGGGAGGCCCAAAGATCTTTTTTCTCCCTGAGAATTGGTGAGGCCTCTAACCGCCAAGCGGAGCTCTTCCGGGTGGTTCGGGACCTCACCAATCCTAGTCTGGCCAGGCCTCCTCCTACTGATTTCAGTAGCGAGAATTTTGCAGCCTATTTTCGAACTAAAATTGAGGCCATCCGTGCCGGCTTCGACTCTGGTTGCAGTGGCACTGCCCCGGCATCCCCAGTTGCTGGCCCACCTTCGTCGCCCCGGTTGGATGTGCTTGGGCCTGTTTCTGCTGCCGAGGCCTCCAAGGCTATGGCTCATTGCCGGCCTGCTTCCACTCCTTTCGATCCTTGCCCTGCTTGGCTCATTAAAGCTGCCAGCGGGACTATGGCTGAATGGGCTTCGGTCATCGCCACCGCCTCCTTCAGCGAGGGGTTTTTTCCCTCTCGTCTGAAGGAGACGGTGGTAAAGCCCATTCTCAAAAAAACGGGTCTTTCCCTGGATGATTTGGCCAACTACCGCCCAATTGCCAACGTCCCGTTTATGGGCAAAGTGATCGAGAGGGTGGCGGCGGTCTGGCTGCAGTCGTACCTGGAGGATCGGCAGTGCCTCGATCCTTGCCAGTCCGGTTTCAGGCCTTGTCGGGGGACCGAAACAGCTTTGGTCGCGCTGCAAGATGACCTAATCCGGGCGGCCGACAGGGGTTGCTCTACCCTGTTGGTTCTCCTGGATTTGTCAGCGGCCTTTGATACCGTCGACCACGGTATCCTGTTGGATCGGCTTTCTGAGGTGGGAATCGGAGGCACTGCTTGCAGTTGGCTCCGTTCCTTCTTGGAGGGCCGTCCACAGTACGTTCAGCATGGGGGGGAGTTGTCGGCTCCTTGGATACTCCCTTGTGGGGATCCACAGGGGTCGTCACTGTCCCCCATGCTGTTCAACATCTACGTAAGGCCGCTGGCTGGGGTCATTAGGAGATTTGGAGTCTGCTGTCACCAGTACGCTGATGACATGCAGCTCTATCTCTCCTTTTCCACCTCTGCAGTGGAATCTGTGAGGATCCTCGATGAGTGCCTGGGTGCCGTGCTGGCTTGGACCGGGGCGAACAGGCATAAGCTCAACCCCGGGAAGACGGAGGTGATGTTCTTTGGGAGCTCACCATCTGGGTACGGTGGCCCTCTGCCCCGTCTGGGGGGGTTCCCTTCAGCCGGTGGAGAGGGCGCGGAATCTGGGCATGGTCCTGGATCCGGCGCTGTCCATGGAATCCCAGGTGGTGTCGGTTACCAAGGCGGCTTATTACCATCTTCGTCAGATCGCTCAGATCCGCCCGTACCTGGATGCTGACTCTCTGAGAACAGTGGTTCAAGCACTGGTGATCTCGAGGCTGGACTACTGCAACGCCCTCTACATGGGGTTGCCCTTGAATCTTCTCCGGCATCTGCAGCGGGTTCAGAATGCAGCGGCCAGGCTGGTGGTTGGTGGGCGTCGGTATGACCACATCACCCCAGTCCTGGTCCGCTTGCACTGGCTACCCGTTGCGGCCCGGATTAGATTCAAGGTCCTGGTTTTAGTTTATAAAACCCTCCATGGCTTGGGACCGGACTACCTGGCAGAGCGTATCGTCCAGCGATCCACCTCGGCCCGTTCTGTTCGGCAGGCGCGAGCGCACTCGCTACGGGTTGCCACTCCACGAGAGGCCCGGAAGACGGTCACCCGGAACCGGGCCTTCTCTGTGGCAGCCCCTTCCCTTTGGAACTCCATCCCTAGTAAAGTGCGCTCTGCAGAGTCCCTGCAGGCCTTTCGGAAAGCTCTAAAGACCTTTCTATTCCGAGAGGCCTTCGGCGAACCTTAAGTTTTTTTTTCCCCCGCCATTATTACTGATTGACTATTGGTTTTATCACTGACCATTGGTGTCATCACCCAGAATTTTCGCCTCCTGGCGACTGGGACGCTTAGAATTTTACCTTAGAATTTTATCTGGTTTTGTGTCTCACTGTTGTTAGTCATATTTGTACCATGTATTATTGTTTATTTGGCTTCTGCCGTTGCTGTTAGCCGCTTAGAGTTCTGTACAGAAGATAAGCGGGATATAAATATAATAAATAAAATAAAATAATAAATAAATAAAGTCTTGCATCAGCTACGGTGGGGTGGGGGCAAAGAGGCTCCACCAGGCCCAGGCCTTTCTCGCCGCCCTCTGCTGCTCCATTTTTCATCGTGCAAGCAGCGCGATGCCAGTAACGGAAACGAACAGAACCGAAGAAAATTTTCTTGGTTCTGTTTGGTTTGAGCCTGCCCCATCGCAACAGTCGTTATT
The DNA here is from genome assembly GCA_023846285.1 of Phrynocephalus versicolor. Lineage (NCBI taxonomy): Eukaryota > Metazoa > Chordata > Lepidosauria > Squamata > Agamidae > Phrynocephalus > Phrynocephalus versicolor. The sequence goes on from JAHTLZ010000122.1 coordinate 8,137,117, forward strand.
CGTACTGTTACGTAATGGAACAAATAACGGAGAATGGTAACGAAAAAAATGGTCGTTTCGTGCCATCTCTATTCCCTATAACTGGCCCTAGTCAGTCCTCTGGCCACTGCATTTTGAACCAGCTGAAGTTTCTGAACTGTCTGAACAATAATAAATTCTTGTTGCTACCCCATCATTGTTTGATATAGTCACTGTTCTACAAATCCACCTGGAAAAATAAAAGAGATTTCAAAATTTCTGTCTTACCAACAGCCCTTCATCAGCCCTGCAGGAGACACATGTAGTTTCTTTATATATGTAAAGCGCTACACATGAGCAAGGCTATATTGAGCATTAAATATTAATACCGCAATTTTTGTTACTCACTCAAATTTACTGTGAAATCCAATGCAGTCACAGATTCCCATGGGAAATGAATAATTCCTAACACAATGCATTTGCAAGTCCTAGGAGGACCTTCTTTAACACAAATTGAAACGCAGAGCCAAACATCAGATTCTCTTCAGCTATCACGTGTCCTCATAAGGGGAAATGGGGCTAAGTATAATTCTTCTGTAGTGTGTCAAAAAGCAGCCGTGAAGTACTATTCTGTCTGACCTGTCTATTCTTCTCCTGATGTTTCAAAATATATAGATTTCACATTTTTGTTCTCTCATGCAGGCTCATTATTTGATGTCTTTGGATACATGTTGTAATTGGAGAGTGAGGCCTAGACACAAAGAATCGTATATCTAAATCCCCACTTATTCAGGCAGCTGTATCTCACTTGTCCATGAAGCCTCTCTCAGCCTCCTTACTTTGCAGTCTTATTCAGAGGACAGAGGAGAAGACAAGAGCCACTTACATCACCTTGAATTAGCTGAAGGAATGGACAATATCTGCAACAAACACATGCAGTTAATAAATTTATGTAAAGGCTCATATCACCTAGCACACTGGTTTTCAATGGATTCTGTTGACACATTCAGATTCCAAAAGGAATAAATTCCAAATAATCAAACGGGGCATGTGTAAAATTTCCATGGAGCTATTGCTTTCCTCCACCTTTATTTAATGAGATACCACAGAAATCAAGTAGGTTTTATTCTGTAGGTTTCAGTTGTGCCTTGTGGTCACTCTGATTTTTAAAAAAAAATGCTCAACAAAACAAAAATAATATAAGTAAATGATTTGGACTGGATCCAGTCTCAGTCACTATTAGAGACAACCAACTGAACTCACAACTAACTCACTCCACCACTTGGGGCAAAGAATGATCAATTAGTCACTTGAAGTATGATTAATTAGTGACTAACCTAATTCAGACCCCCCCTCCTCCTCTTAGCATCTATCCCACTTTTCCTCACAAAAGCTCAGGATATGATGTGGACAGTTCAAATGCTGCATTACATTCAAACTGTGGCTACTCAGAGATTCTTAAAAATGCAGACGATGGGGCTGAAACTGTCACTCTGTGTGTGGGCCTGTGACAAAGGAATCCTCTAGGCCTCTTCTGAAGACAAAGATAAGGAATGATGTGAAGATACTGATTTGCCTTGGACAGACCCCAGTACAAGAGGTGCTGATCCAGGGGTAGAGAGATACATTAGGCATGTGAAGGAAGAAGAAATACCAATAACCTCATGGTGTATTCTCTGCAAAGGCCTAGCAGGATCCTGCTTATTCTGTGTAGCACATCTTGTGAAAAGATGCCGTTGTTTCCTTAGCAACGTATAATCATCTATGTGTAGAGAAGGAGATAAGTAGCTGCTAATGCAACATCAGTGACTCAATCAATATGCACTGGCGGCGCACAGAGTATTCAAATGTGAATACTTTTCATAAATGACATTTTAGATTTACTCACAAAGACTGCAGAAATAGCAAAGCACAGATAAACAAACAAGATCCAGTGATGATCTAGGCCCACAGCTAATTTACATCTCACACATTCAAGTATAATGAAAATGCTGGAACATCACAGCAAAGCCAGGAGCATTTGGGACAGTGGATGTGGGGCAGACGGGGGACCAAAGCTGTGCCAGGGGGGCGGGGGGGATGAATGAATGACCCATTGGTCATTCATAGAAAATATTTTGCTAAATGAATTATTAGCTAGAATCTTCTTAGTGAATTTTTGCACATGCTGGGTCGGTTCCAGATTTGCACTCAGAGGAACTCCACCAGTAATGCAGAAGATGGGTGAGAGTGATTTTTGTTTGGTTGGTTGGCTGTTTGGATGGATGGCTGGTTCCTTCTTCTTACTACGGATGTCTAAGTCTGAGAAACTGCTCCAGAAGATTGGGAGAGCAATCAAAGTCAGGTAGTTTTAAGAAAGATGGTCGAGGGCTTGTTTATACCTGTGGTTAGTAAAGCAGCCCTATATATTTATAAATATATATAGTTAGTTAACTGTCCTCCCTTTCAGGGGAAGTCCACAGTGCCACTTCTGACAGGGTGCCAATGAGAGGAGGAAGGGTGCAGAACCCAGGGCACCTGCATAACACCTGTGGGCTCAATCTGAAGAACCATGCTAAACCACCAAACTATAATAGGTGCCCATCTCTATTTGTAAACCATTATGTTCATGGAGAGGTAAGGGTGGATCCAACCCAGTAGATCTTAAGGAACATGAACCACAATATAACATGGAAAGAGAATTTCCAAGCCAAGCCAAGGCTAAACACACACCAATAGGGATCTGAAAAAAAGAGGGAAATAACTCAAGAAAGACAGCCAAACTCTTTACATGTTTTATCAAAAAAAGGGATCATCACTGAGCTCATTGAGGCTCCCCTCCATCTAATAAACACACCATGATGGCTCTTCCTCTTCTACCCTTGCCTGAACAGAAGCATCTCTGCCAGTATCTGAAGTGGACTCTGCCCCTTTGATCTGTGGTGGTGTGACGCAGCCATCCATATGGACAGTATCCCAACTGTCTTGTGACTCATCTGGAAACAGCAACTGACCTCTTAGAATCATAGAATCATAGAGTTGGAAGAGACCTCACCACTTACCACTTATGCCTCTGTTAAGATACAGTTACAGAGATTCACAACAATCAAAACCAATCACCCAGAGACAACCAAAAGCAACAATACCAATAAGAACAAAGCACAGAATAGAGTCTGAAAAGACACATTGAAATGTATGCCTTCAAATGGTGCCCAACTGACAGCAATGAAGCAACCTAGTGATTCTTCCTGCCTTGCTCAGGAAGAACTACAGTGGTACCCCAACTTAAGAGCAGTTCAACTTAAGAGCAATTCAACTTAAGAGCAGAAAATTGTTGGCATTTTAACTGCTGCCTTACAAATTTTAGATATGGTCTGCTCGACTTAAAAATATTTTTTCATTTTTTCATTTTTTTTCATTTTTTTACTTATTTTTTCAATTTTTAGATAGGTACCCTGATTTAAGAGTAGTTTGACTTAAGAGCATGCATTCGGAATGGATTAAATTCATAAGTCGAGGTACCACTGTACTTGGTGACTTCTGGTTTATAAATAAGAACTCCTAAGACTATACAGACAGAGCTGGGGGGGGGATATGCCAAATAACATGCCCAGAACTTTTTATAAGTGCTAATGAACTTCAAGCAAATAAACTTTAAGTATGTTTATAGTTTTACCATCCAAGGTCTGGGGGAGAACTAAAAGTTTCCCTTGGAACTTCAGGGGTTTCCCAGCTTTTGAATGAATGTTTCCTCTTATGTACAGAACCAGAAGATGGGGAGCAACCAACAAGTTCAAATGGTTTTCTTGTTTTTCTTCACAGGAATACCAGTGAAGTGTAATACTTAGCATTGAACTGAGATTTAGGAAATCAGATTGAAGTTCCCACTCAGCTTTAACACTCACTTGGTGCCATCTGTAGTGATTTTATACTGTAAATATATTTTGTGTTTAGGTATTACTTTGCATGTACAGTAAGTGATTGAGCTTTGATGGACAGTTGCAGATTGGATGTATGCCAGGAGTGATGGCTAAAACAGTTGAGAAGTATGAAAGAATGTATCATGAATGGGACAGTGAGCTGATTAGCTGTTATGGTTCCTGGCTGTGGAGACCAGTGGGATGTGTTATAAAGGAGGGTGTTTATGTGTGGGAGAAAGTGAGAAGGAGTTTTGAGTAGAAGGCAGTAAAGAGCCATCTGTTAAATAGGGCTAATACTGTTAGCCAGAACTGACTGAGAGCTGTTGTGTAAAACCATTGGTGTGGCCATTACAAAATACAAATGGAACAGCAGGAAATACCTTTATAGACAACTGCCAAACTCATAGAATTTGCTAGCTTTTGTGCATCAAGACCATCCACTTCATCAGTGAACTTGAAGTTTCACAAGTTCATGACAAGGTAGATTTTTCCAGGCACGTTTTTCTTAGATGTAAGTCAGGAAAGATGAGAGCTGCATTAGAATTGTTGTTTTAAAGTTACAACAGAGGCAGCTGTGGATTTAACACCCGACCCTGGTTCTTCAAACACAGAGGGGCAAGCCTACAGATGCACTTTCCAATTAGACCTTCCTTTGATGCTACATTGTTCTGTTTGGGCAATGAAAAGAAGCTGGAGTCCCCCATCTGGAAACTGGAGTGATAATTTGGTAAATTCACTAGGTTTAGCCAACTGAGGTCCAATTTGTAAATAATAGTTTGGTCTTTTTGAACCTATTTCAAAGCAAATATTCAGAGAGGAAAAGAGTGAGTGAGAGAGAGAGAGAGAGAGAGTGCAAAAAGGGTTGACATAAAGTGAAGACTTACTGTATTGATGTGTATTAAAGAATGTGATAGATTGCTGTTCTTATAGTTTACCATATTTTGCCCTATAAGACGCACTTTTCCCACACTCAAAAGTAAGGGGGAATGTCTGTGCGTCTTACAGAGCGAATACAGCAGTTCCTGCTACATATATATCACAGATTTTCATTTAGTGATAAGATACCTGCACGGAGCCTCTCCCATCTCGTGCTGCAGCTGGGATTCCACAGTTCCAGTCACCCGGTTTGCAAAGAGGCTTCCTCCAGGAAGCCTCTCCCTACCCCTCCCCTTCTGCAGCCAAGATTCCCCAGTCAAAAATCACCTCCACGGAGCCTCTGCCCTCCACTTCTGAAGCCTGGATTCAACATCTCCAATTATCTCGTTTGCAAGCCTCCCTTTTTGCAGCTTGGATTCCACAGCTCCAATTACCTCATTTGCAGCCTCCCCTTCCTCCACCATAAAATCTTAGGCTAAATATTTTTTCTTGTTTTTCTGCTCTAAAAACTGGGTGCATCTTATCGCCCGGTGCATCTTATAGGGCAAAAAAATATGGGTACTGTACTTTTACCTGTTATCTAAACTTTATTTTCAGTCTTTTGCATTTCCTTTAATACATGTTTCTGTTTCACAAAACTTGTTTGTTTTGTTTGTTTGTTTGTTTTTACAGAGGTAGGACTTTCCACCTATACATACCACTGTTCAGTGCTTGGGCACATAATTTATGTAGTGTGACCAAAGTATCCAAGGGCTCCTGCCCTAGGGTGCAGAGATCTAAGGGCGCCATAAAACATTCCCCCCCCCACATGAGTCTGGAGGAGCTGGGAGGTTTGAGAGCACCCTGAGCTCCACACACACACATCTCCCTCGCCAAACACCATTGTGATATCAGGAACAGCAGGCAAGGACTCACTCTTTCCTCCTTTCTGCTCTCTCTCTCTCTCTCTCTCTCTCTCTCTCTCTCTCTCTCTCTCTCTCTCTCTCTCT
>JAHTLZ010000122.1:8142848-8169433 GCA_023846285.1 Phrynocephalus versicolor
TCTCTCTCTCTCTCTCTCTCTCTCTCTCTCTCTCTCTCTCTCTCTCTGTTGGGCTACTTTGGTCTACCTGGCATCCTGGCACCATCCTTCCAAATCTGGGCAGTGCCTGCATGCCTCACAAATCTTTTGCCTCTCACTCTCCTGCACCCGTGCAGCCCCTCCTTGGTCCCAGCTTTAGCAGCCACCTTTTCCCAGAGGGCTCCACAACCCAGACTTTGCCATCGGGGCACCCTCTGTGTTTCCTGAAGCCGAGGGCACAGAGGGAGTCCCCAGGGCAGGGAGGAGGAACAGGAGGCGGATTTTCTGGGTGCCCTTGAAATGCCCTGCCTCCCCTCCCCTTTCTACAACAATGTGTTGGCAGGGGTGGGGAGAGAACGTGCAAGAGGGAAAGAGGGATCCATTCTGCTTATGCTCCCCCCCCCCGGGGCTGGCAAAGTGGCACCAAGCGGAATCCCGATGGAACTTGGAATTAAGCTGGGAACTCTGCGCGTTGCAGTCCTTAGGACTGGCTTGGATTGACTTGGCAAGGCTTCTTCCCCCCCCCCCATTATCCCAGGATCTGGGCCCCCTTGCTGGGTGGGTGGGAAGGAGAGGGCACAGAAACTGACTTTGTCCCTGAGTGCTCCAAACTCTAGCTACACCACTGGCAACGCTCTGGGGATGGTTGTCATTTCGCTGCCAAGAAACAGATAGAGAAGGGCCTAAGCCACAACAGGGTTGTTGGGATTAAGTGTGGAAGGGTAGAGCCATGACACTACCTTGAGTTCAATGGAATACACTACCTTGAGTTCACATGCAGCTAATGAATATGGTAATGAACCAGAGCACCAGGCAGAGGCATAGCTAGGGTTTGGAGTGCCTTGTCCTGCCCCCCCCCCCAGCTGTGTCTCACCCACCGAGAAAGGAGTACCTGATCCTGGGGGAACAGCAGGAAAGGGGAGAAAGGTCCCTCTTACACCCTTTTTGGGGGTCTCCCGGACAAGGCTCTCCTGTTCAAACTGCACAACACATGGATAGCACCAAATAGGCAAACCCCCCCCCCAAGCATCACCTCTGTAATATGCTTCCCCCTTCTCCTTTCCCCCAGCTAAGGCTTGGCAATTGTTAGCCCAGGGAAAGGAGGAGAGGGAAACAGGCAATCAGATTTTTTCCCAAGCAGCACCTCCATCACATCGTTCCCTCCCCTCCTTTCCCAGGGCTAATGATCACCAAGGCTAAGTGAGGATGGGGGGAAGGAAGAGGGGGAAGCATGTGATGGAGGTGTTGCTTGGGGAAAAAATTGCCTGCTCCCCTCTCCTCCTTTCCCCTGACTAAGGATCACCAAGCCTTAGTGGGGCCAAAGGAGGACTGCTGGCGGGATATCGCATGGCTTTCTCCTCCTGCTTCCCCTCCAGGTGCCCCCAGATTTCTGTGCACCTTGGGGCAAATGCACTCTTCTGCCCCTCCCTAGTTACGCCAGTGGCACCAGAGCCACAATTTAAGAAGCAGCACAGCAAACAGCATGCAAGGTGGGGAAGCGACGGGCCACTCTGGGATCATTTGTGTGCAACTACAGACCAGAAAGGACCAATGCAAGACAAAACATAATGGTACAGAACTGGTCAAGTGTCTGATCGTGAGAAAAGCTCTAATCTGAAAGGCTACAGAAACCCTTTCACTTTGGTAAGGTCGAACAGCATAAAACTGCTGGTGAAATAAAATGGCCTTCCTTTGCAAACTGGAGTCCTTTGAATGTTTCTGAAGAAGGCATTTCGTCTTGGCCAATGATTTATTTAGCAGACTACTGTGCAGGTGCTTTCAAGCAAGCAAAGCAGCCAGATCTTATGAGGTTGCTGATTGTCATCTGGCTGGATCTCATCTCAGAAGAAATAATCAGAGTTGGAAGAGAATGAAAATAGGCTCTGATCAAACACTGCATTTCATTTTCATGCAGCAAAACCAGGCAGTCATGTGTCCTCGTTTGACAAGTTGCATATAGCTGACACACTCCTATGATCTCAGACGAAGCCGGGCATTTCATGAATGCTGTTCATTTCTAAATGAAACAAAAAATTTACACTTATCAACCATAAACATATTATGTGCCACTGGCAAGATGGATGGGATTTTGTTAAAAAAAATAATACAGGCAACACGTGGATTTAGCAATGTGTTTTAATGTCACATGAATCTCATGCAACTGCAATACAGCCCATCTGTTTAGAGCTAAATGTGTATAAAAGTTTGTAGGCTTGCCATGCTTGTATGTTTTCCCGCTCCTAACCTAAGAGAAAATACAAAGCACTGTCCTACTGGAGTGACACCATTTCAGCTTTCAGTCATGAGCAATATGTTAATGAAGTAGCATTACAGCCTGGCAAAATAATGTCAACATAAGCTGCAATCTGTACAGCAAAAGTGAAATGTCAGCCAATTCCACCAAATGGCAAATTATTTATTTTTATTTTTTTAATTAAAAAATACTGTTCAAAAAGCTGCCTTTTAAATCTGTTACTTTGAGCATGACAAAACAACAAAAAAATGGGAAATTAAAGACCATGAGGAGAGGAGACGGAAATCAATGCAATGACTAGTTTTAAATTTCATCTAAGACAAGGAGTAAGGGTTAGCTGGGAGTGGGGATTTCTCCCTTCCCAAAGCATTTCTTCCTCCTTTATTGTTGACATGCTTGATTGATCTTGCTGTAGAAAGTTATAGGAATCAATATCATTTCAATGTCCAATATGAATTACTTTAGCAAAGCAAAGCAAAAAAAAAAAAAAAAGCAAAGTGTGCTGCTTATATACCATCCCATATTTATTTATTATTATTTATTTGTTTTATTTCTATACCACCCATCTTCCAGCAGGAACTCTGGGCAGTTTACAAAAGAGTTAAAATCAACAATACAATACAAGAAAAAGAATAAAAAAGTCAGCTCAAATAAAACTACCATGGAAAGAGGGAAAACCCTCAGCAAGAGGCAATTAAGAAGGGGGGGAATTAAATTGGATAAATTAAATTAAAGGTCGCCAAATGCCTCCCTAAAAAGCAAGGTTTTAAGCGCTTTTTTGAAGGCGGGCAGGGACTGTGCAAGGCGCAGCTCACTCAGAAGATGGTTCCACAGCGTGGGGCCCACCACAGAGAAGGCACGCTTGCGGGTAAGCAACTTCCGTGCCTCCCTGGCTGTGGCCACCCAGAGTGAGCGCACCTGCAGTATACAATTTATTTATGCAGGCTACACATTGCCCCTGCCCCACCTAGCTGGGTACTCACTTTCTTGACCTAGGAAGGATGCAAGGCTGAGTAAGCCACGAGCAGTCTAACCACTGTACCATGAGGCCCTGCTTGTTTTATTTATTTATTTATTTATTTATTTATTTATTTATTTTCAAATTTGTATACCACACCTATTTCCTGAATGGGAACTCAGGGCAGTTTACACAGGATTAAAAGAAATTAAAAACAAGAAATTAAAAACAATTAAAAATTAATCTTTCGCTATACTCCCACAGCTCCAGAACAAGACTGCATGAAAGGTAAGATCTATTCATATTTAGCTGATGTACTAAATAAATGTCTTTTGCTACTGAAAATGATACTCCTGCTTATCAATAATAATCTCATGGTGGCTACCTGTTTCAGAATCAAGTCCAACTTTTGTTTACATTTGTAGTTTGGGACTCCATAGGAGGTTTTGCTGCTGTTAACAGTGGCCATTGCCCATGCTGTCAGAAGCTAAAGTCCAACATTTCTACAGATCTCCCTTTTGCGCTTCCCTCCTGTGGATCAGAAACATGTTCTGTTCTAATACTACTCTTATGACTTCCCTACAGGAAGTTACCTTCTTGGATGAATATTCAAGCAACTGGGCTCACAGAAGATAAGGGAATCATCATTGTTGTATTCATCTGAATGAATCAACTAGCCCACAATTCATCCTAACATTACTAGTATTTTTCTCTCTGTGCATGTATGATACACTGGATTGATGCATATACTGCACTGCATCATTAGTGCGAGAACTACTCTGGTGGTTTACAAGTTAAAACTTAACAAGCAAAGTGTCCCACTTATATTCCACCCCATACTGCTTAGAGCATTCTCTGGGCAGTTTACAAGTAATTGTGCAGGGTAAACATTGCGTCCTCCCCCAGCAAGCTGGGTACTCATTTTACTGACCTCAGAAGAATGGAAGGCTGAATGAACCTTGAGCCTACTCCCTGCAATTGAACCCCAGGACATCAGCACAGTTATAGCTGCTGTAGAGCAGTTTAACCACTGTGCCACAAGGCGCAGAAGACCTCATTAACACCATACATTCAACCAATATGGTGACACACCATATAGTCTCAAATTCATGCAAAAAGCAAGCTACCTCAATAGAGAAGTTATCTCTCCTCTTTCAGACTGTCACATTTCCATGTTCAACATGATGGCAGAGGAGAGAGAGCTAAGATCTTCAGTCCATATGTGCAGGCTTCACACCCTTCCTTCATGAACAGCAGGTCAATTCACGATTACGGACTATGCCATTCAGATATTTTGGACTCCATATCCTAGCCTCTCCATTCTGGTTACCTAGAAAAGGGCTGGGCTGGAAGTCTTCATCGACTAGGACACATTAAACTCCATGGGTTTTCTAGCAGGAGGCTGGGCCAAAGCCTGACCTATCCTAGGCCATGAGGTCTTTCAGCCCAGCCTTTCTCCAGGAGACACATTCCTAATCATGTTGAAAGACAGAGGAAATTACTCCACCTTTGTGAGTTGTAAGAATCAGGTTGTACTTGTGATGAAACTTGCCAAGCAGTATCCAGAAGTTGAGTCACAGTAACTAGACTTCTGTTCTTGTGTGAACTAGACATTTCCCTTCTCATTCAAGTAGCTTCATCAGTCGCTACTTGGATGAGTAGTGAAACGTTTTCATCTCACTTGAAAATAAGTCCAGTTGTCATGACTCAAATTCTGGATAACCTCACCTGAATGACTGGGAATCTTCACAGACATACCAAGCAGCAGCCATTCCATCAGACTGTATGGAGGAAGATAAGGAAAGTGGGGTGTTCCCATTTGCCCTATTGAGAGCTTTTCTTGCACTTCCTCCACTGTCTAGCAACTGCCATTCCATTAACCCACAGCAGAGGAAATGGCAGGGGGCAGGCTCACTTCACTGGCTTAGGGGACAGACCAAAATGTTTTTGGTTCCTTCTGGGACTATTTCCATTCCAGCTAGCTATCATAAAGACACTTGTTAACTAAGGGCCTTTTCACACGACCCCTAAGATCTGCTGGCCACTTAAACTCGGACCAGAGGTCTTGGGGGTTCGTTGCTCTTTCTGCATCCCCACCCCTCTGCACTTCCTTGCTCCTGTCTGCGTGAGGGGAGGGAGGAAAAAAGAGAGGAAAAAAATGCAGGCTCACCTCCAAAGCCGCCCGGAGCCCCGTCCTCATCCTGATTCCTTCTCTTCTGTTTTTTTTTTTTTTTGCCTTCTCTTAAAGGGGCGGGAGGCAAAAAAAAACCAAAAAAAAAAAAAAACCAGAAGCGAGGAGAGCCCCACACTCACCAGATTAAATCCGGACCTGGGGATTTTCACCCTCCTACAGGAGGTACAAGAAAAGTGCACTGGGACACGCTTAGGTGGGCGTGGTCGTACTTAATTTCCTGCAAACTCTGGAGCTGGTGGGGAAACAATTGTAAGCTCCGGAGCTGGCAGCCATTTGCTGCGGAGTTTAGGGGTCGTGTACAAATAACCTAAGAACCTAATTTTGCTCCTCTTGTGCCATGTCTTCTTTAGGGCAAAGATTTGTCAAGATATTCCAAGACCCTTTGGCAAAAATGTACCAAATGCATAAATAACATAGAAGTAGACAATTCCTTCAGATTAAATTCACTGGCCACTTAATCACTGGTTCCTGAACAACCCAAAGTACTCACAATTTTTTTCTATGACAAAATGAAGCTAATTGGAAAGAGAGGGTTTTAGAATATGCAGTATTAATTCAAAAAACTTGCACAAGTTGTTTTGAGGCGAAAAGCTCCTTAGTGATTCAAAGCTACTAAGGCGTTTCTGCAATTTTTGGAATCTGCAGTGAATTGCTGATTAAAAATTAAAAAAATACTGAGCAGCTAATGGGTCACTTCAAAAATCTCAAGCTTTTCACAGTTTAAGATTTTAATTATAACCATCTGACTGAAGAGTTTAATCACCAACTCATCTGAAATTCTTCAGAAGCTCTTAGGTGAAATCTAGAGCTGCATTTTTATGCCACATCATACAGAATAAGTAATTTCTGAAGACCCATCAGAGGAAGAATATTGTCTCTTGGATCATTGTGCTGAACTTTTCTATCAGTTTGCTCAGACATGGCAAACGTGTGTTTGTGTGTAATGGGAGATGTAAATTACTTGGGAAATTTTAACCACACAATTGCATGCCCTGTTAGCATTGCTTGTCCGAGACATCTGCTGCCTGAGGCAAAGGCAACACACACACACACACACACACACACACACACACACACACACACACACACACACAATAAAGAAGTGGAGCGGAGTAAAGCTGGCTCTGTCTTCAAATATGACGCTGGCTATGGGCATCTATCTAGCATAGGGACCGCAAAGTAGACCGTGAGAGTCACACAAAGGGAAATAAACAAAAGGCTAGAGATTAGGGTACTGCAACTTCTTCCCTGAGAAGAGATCAAAGTCTTTCTCTGAATAGTCTCAGAGGTGAGGAAAAGTTTCATTTTTCTGACTCAGGTGTTTTCAAATCCGTCTCTATCCATTTCAAGTTGGCAGCATGGCACACTCGCTCAGCTTAAAGACATTTGTACAAGGATTGTGCTTGCTTGCTTGCTCTCTGACTACTTCCTGCCCCTTCTGTGGAATATCTCAAAGACCTACCCCTGAACTCTGGCTTTGAGCTTGAAATCTCATGCAATGTGATGCTGCTGCTGTGTTAATCCAAATGACTCTCATTCTGCCTAAGGGTTATGTCTGGCTCTGCCCATTAGATCTTCTGTTTCTTATTTCTGCAAATTTTAGAAATGGCTGATATATATAAGTACATCAGTTGCATGCTGGGTTCAACCAGCTAGGAATAAAGAAATACAGTATCCACTGGGGATTGGTTCCAAGCCTTCCTGTGGATAATGAAAACCGTGGATAAGAGAGAACGCCAAAATGTCCCCAAAACTGCTGTTTTGTGATAGGAACTTGCTTCACAGCTGCTGTTTGTGATGGTAACTTGCTTTACGGCTGCTGTTTTATGACAGTAGCTTGCTTTACAGCTGCGCTTTGTGACAGTAGCTTGCTTTGCTTTGTGGCTGCTGAATTATTTATTTATTTTTTCCTCTGCCAACTGTGGATAACTGAATCAGTGGCTAATGAACCAAGGGATACAGGGGTCCTACTGTACATCAAGCATAAGTCTGCTTCTAATAAAGCCAACACCTTGTTTTGTTTTTTGAGAGCAGAATGTGTTATTTCAGCTCTTGATTCTCTTCTGAAAAACTGTTGTATCCAAAGTGTATGCTTTTTTAAAAAAAAATGCAACCAGTCCCAAGTTGTAAGTAATAACTCTAAGCTTAATAGTTTTCATTCTGCAATTCATGGACCCATGAAACAGTGAAGATGACATCAATGTAATATTGAAGTTATTTAGTATACATGATTGATCTTAATGGGATACTTCAAAGCAAGCCATCTGAGAGTGGCACATTGAGAAATTATGGGTATTGGATATGCACATACCCATGCCTGTCTGACAACTATTCGCTTATTCTATTCAATATTTTTAGAACTGGCATTTTTAAAAATAAAGTTGACATGCAGACTATCTCTGACATCAATGATATGTCTAGGATTGCTGGGAACAACTTTGCAGATCATACAGTTCCATCCTGATATAGCCCCATAATAACCTGTACAAGATAAGGTTTTTAGGAATACTCGCCAAAGCATTAAAAATCTATTTCAACTCCCATCTACACAAACACAATTTCTGGAGTTGGGTTCATTATCACTCTCCCAACTTACGATTTTTCAGCTGGGTTTCCCCTCAAAGCCCTACCCTTGGGCCAGTTTTAGTAGCCTGAGCACCGTGTCACCACCACTTGAATGTGGTAAGAGTGTGTGTGTGTATGTGTGCTAGTCTTCTTCAGAGTAAATGCCTCTTTGTAAAGTAATATATATATTACTTTACAGGCACAGCTCTGTGCTCATGGTCACTGAAGATATACTCTGAAGAAGAATAGCAGAAAGGCAGAACAAAACTAGACTATCATATTTGAAAATCAATTTAGAATAGCACAAGGGGAAAGATTTACTGTACATAACTATTTTAAGTCTATAGAGCCAGCAGGGGTTTACACTAGATGACACATAATGCCCCTTCTAACTTTATGATTATAAGATTCTATTCCAACCAGGTTCTTTGACCTAATTTTCACATGTTTATTCTCATTTGGTATCTTCTTGCTCTGCTATTCAGTTTTCCCCCACTCGATCCCCCTTTCCAATGTTAATTTTTATTTAACTGCACCATAATCATATCAGTTATTCTAAAATTTCTGAAAACAAGGATTTTGAGCACGTTGAGATCTAGCTGAACACTTAGAAGTATATTCTCTATTTGTATTTGTTGATTTTGCTGATCTGTTTTGAAATATGCCTCTGCGAACATGAATGTAGAGCAAAGGTGGAACAAACATCTCAAGATGTTTCAGACTAGAGCAGTGGTTATCAACTTTGGGTCCCCAAATGTTCTTGGACTAAAACTTCCAGAAGACTTCACCGCTAGTTGTGCTGGCCAGGATTTCTGGGAATAGTCCAAGAACACTGGGGATCCAAAGTTAGGAACTACTGGTCTATAGTCTGGAAGTTGAGTCACAGCTACTGGACTTCTTTTTTGTGAGATAGAAACTGGTCTATAGCCCTCACCAGAAATATTGCCACTCATGAGGCCTTTTTAGAAATCTACTCAGAACATCTGTAGGGAACTAGTCCCATGAAGCAAAAAATGTAACCATGGAGAAACAGGCATTTTACAATAGTTTCGTATAATGGAAGAAATGGTTTTTATAGATCTTGTCTTTGTGATCTATAATTTACATTCTACCTCATTAAACACACACATACATACATAGTTTAGAAGGAAGAGAAACGCAAACATTCCAGCAGTACATTATCCAATTAGGACTCAGCCAAATATTCCGTGGGAAAGGCGTTCATTGTTCCTTAACCACCAGCACCCAGCTTTGTGGCACAAATGGCCCAGTTCAGAGTGAGGGCAAGAATTCTTGCATAATAACCCTACTCCTGACCTTGTAAACTCAACATGTGGTTGAGAATCATAATGAAAGAAGACTCCTAGAGTGTAAACAGTGAAGCACAGAGCATTAACCAGTCATCCTCAAGGGGCGTTTAAGTTGGCGTGATTTCAATGGGGAAGACTCAACAAATGTTTGAATTTACAGTACTTTAAATGTTTAATGTTAGCTAATGCCACGTTAGCAGTAAGGATGCAGAGACTCATAAACTTTATGGTTTGTATCCCCCTCAAGCTCCTTCCACCTACGTTTCCTCTGGATTTTCACTCAACCAGAATTAAGTATACACATCTTTTTCTAATACTACACATTTTTCTACAAATATATATGCATCCATGCCCAAGATGTACATTTCCACTAAATAAAACATGTGTATGTACATTTTAGAAATGCACAAGTATTTCTTCACATTTTTTAAAATGCAATTCCAGTTGCAAACGGAATTCCAATCTACAGTCACTTCTAACAAAAGGGACAATCTGTTGAAAACAAAACAACAGCATAAACACCCCACAATAACACAGTTTTTGAGTGAATTCCTCATGCATCCCTAGTTAACAAGTATAATTGGACTCTCATACAAAGACTCTGCTCCTTGTCTCCTCTGCTTTGTTGGCTTCTGCATAAGTAGCATGAGGTACTTGAGATTTTTAATTAGGTAAGCAATTAATTATGAAGCTTTCTTTTTTGCAAAGGTGATAAACGTATTACAGAATCAGATGGCAGAAGCAGAAACAAAATTAAAATTGGCCTATGGCAATTAGATTCAGCAGATACAGTTGGTGCTCTTTTGCTGTTCTGATGGTAACATCTCTCCTCACCCATGTCAGTGTTGCTGCTAGAAATGCATAGAAGAATGATGTATTACATTCCTTTTTGACTTCATTCCACAAGTGCTCAGAAACCGATGCTTACTATTAACATGTTATTGTCCTCTAGTCTTGCGACTGAGCTGGGATTAAACACTTCATAATTTTTTTAAGGGAGGGGAATGGGTTACATGTTTCCCCACAGCCAGAAAGTTACCCTTGGAGGAAACAGAAGTTTATAACAAGAAAGAAATACTGTACAGCTTTAAAGCAAAAGCCATTGAAACATATCTTTAAATGGCATTTACACTGCATCATGTAACTTGAGATGTACTTTCCCAGGAGTAAGCCCTGCTGAGCTGGGTGAGACTTTCTTCTGAGTCAAGTGCTAACATGGATAGAAAGGGTAGAAGGAATATGTTAATTCAAAATCAAGGGAAACTGACCTGATAGTACTGAAATTAGTCCAGTGATATGAGTTTATGTTATGGAGGAAATGATATTCTGGTAATAGAAATAACATTTAGTATCCAATTCAGAACACAAGAGTAAATATAATAATTTTATATAAGCGACCTTCTAATTCCCCTGCTAATAAAAAGAAAAAATACTTCTTTTTATGTTTTTTTTAAATAACACTGTTGTGTAATGTGAAATATTCTTTTAACAATAGAATCGACCTTCCATTTCTTTAGAAAGCCAGTTTCTGTCTGTAAATCCCTGCGTCATCCTCCAAGGTTACTCAGACGTCACTCAAACCAACCTGTTTTTCGGATATTCTCTGCAAAAGGAAGAGCTGAAATGTGAGATTCAAACTAAATAATTGATTTGTTGTTGCATATGAATCTCGATAGAATTAATTGCAACATTCTTGCAAACATCTTATTGGAGTAGAAACTAAAGGAAAAACCAAATTGTTGATATTAGCTGGCCAGTTCTGCATCATTCTTATCTACTAACAGAACAACTGGGTGATATAAGGGTAGGATTACTGTAATCACAATGAAGAGTTCAAGAAAGAACTAATTGTGAGAGCTATGAAAAAGAGAAGTTAAAAGAGAACAGGAAGGGGGCATTGTTATTATGTACAGATGGTTCATAAGCAGTTACATGTCTTGCTGAGTTGCAGACATTTATGGCCCGACATCTGCTGCCATAAGCCCAGCACTGTAAAATACAGCAGCAATTTGCCACTAACCAACAAGTTGCAACTTGTACCCTTCATTGTATTCCCATAGAGCTTTGTGGAACAGTAGTTAAACTGCTGTATTGCAGCTAAAACTGTGCTCACAGCCTGGGGTTTATTTCCAGGTAGCCTGCTCAAGGTTCACCCAGCCTTCCAGCCTCCAAAGGCTGGTAAAATTATAAGTAGAGATGGGCACGACTCAGAAAAATTGTTCATTTTCGTTTTCGTTTTCGTCTGGGGTCCGTTTCGGCTCGTTTCCGTTTTCGTGAGCTAATTTTCAAAATTTTTCATTTTCGTTTCGTTGCGTAACGAAAATGACAAACGAAAACGAAAACGAATTTTTTTCGTTTCTTCCCATTTAGCTCCATTAAGTGCTTTTCCAGTAACGAAAAACAAAAATTGGCTCGAAATTAGTCGTTTCGTTTCTGTTTTCGTTCCAGTTTTTAGCTGTTTTTCGTTTTTCGTTTCGTTACGTAACAGAAACGAAAAACAAAAACGGAAACGAAAATTCCGCTACGTCGTGCCCATCTCTAATTATAAGTATCTAGCTTGTGGGTGGGTGAGCAGTGTGTAGTCTGAATAATTTACTTTTAAACCACCCAGAGACTGCTATTGGGTGGTATATAAGCATCACACTTTTATTTTATTTTGCTTTTGGTGCACAAGAAGAGGTACAAACAGCAACTCTTTAACTAGTGGCAATTTATGTCACTGTGCTTATAGGTGATTATGTTAAGCAAATTTCCCCTATCTCTGAATTTTTTATGTTGTACAGATTTTATGAGATGTCTTATGAAGAACGGCTTAGGGAACTGGGAATGTTTAGCCTATCAAAAAGAAGACTGAGAGGGGATATGATAGCTATGTTAAAGTATCTGAAAGGATGTCATATTGAAGAGGGAACAGGTTTGTTCTCCATGGCTTCAGAGATTAGGACTCGGGGCAATGGTTTCAAACTACAGGAAAAGAGATTCCATTTGAACATTCGGAAGAACTTCATGACAGTTAGAGCTGTTCGGCAGTGGAATATGCTGCCACGGAGGGTGGTAGAGTCCCCTTCTTTGACGGTATTTAAGCAGAGGCTGGATGGCCATCTGTCGGAAATATTGTGAAGGGGTTCCTGCTTGGCAGGGGGTTGGACTCGATGGCCCATGAGGTCTCTTCCAACTCTATAATTCTATGATTCTATGTTATACAAGCTGTTTGTTATACAAGGGTCCACTGTATTGTCTTCCATGTGCCTGAAGAAGTGGATTGTAAGCCGTGAAAGCTCATGCTGTATTAGTCGAGAGGCAAAGCATGTGATCACCCACTCCCAACCAAATCGATTAGGAGACAATATGACATGTGTTATTGGGAGTAGCAAGAGTAGCAAGAGTTCCCCTCCGGCACTGATCCTGCTCCCCATCACAAAGCACAGCATGCTGCCATATTGAAAGAGGAATGTTCTGCCTCCTACTGTTACTACTATCAGTTTTCTTTTTAAAAATATTAAATTAATTAAAACCATTGCTGCCAAGGCAGAGTGTAGTGGAAGCTGTCCCCAGCAGGATTACATATTTGGTTGTCACTGGCAACTGCATACAAGGATTCCGAACTATAGAGCTGCAGCTGGCTTTCTGTTTCAGCAAGCAAAAAAAATACTGTTGGCAAATGCAGCAGTTGGACTTTCTGTTCAAGATCCAGAGAAATGCAGAAGGAAAATAAAAATCATAACAATAGCTCAGACCATGCCCTTAGCAGGCTTTTCAACTACGTTACAGAAACAGCAGCTTTTCACAGAAACGTGACACCAGGAGGGGGGAAATGGATGAGCAGCTGTACTATACTACCAAGGTCTGGGAAATGATGTGAAAACATTTTGCCTTCAGTCAGAATGCCTTCAAAAAACCCAACAATCATAGGTACAGCATTTTCTGGAAAAACATAGCCTCCTCCAGCTGTTCAGGAACACTCAGATCTCCATGCTGCACAGACATTCCCAAGCAACTCAAGGAATGCTTTACATATCTTTGGGCATAAGAACATAATAACATAGGAAAAGGCATGTTGGATCAGGCCAAAGGCCCATCTAGTCCAACTTCCTGTATCTCACAGCGGCCCCACCAAATGCATCTGGGAGTGCATGAGACTAGATATCTCTGTGTTGACACCACTCCCCTGCATCTGGGCCTTAAAGTACCCTGGTTTTAAGCCTGGAGATTACACATCTCCATCATGGTTTGTAACCTGTGATGGACTTTTCCTCCAGGAATCTGTACAATCCCCTTTTGGAGGCATCCAGGCCAGATACCACCACCACATCCTGTGGCAGGGAGTTCCACAGACTAACAATACACTGTGTAAAAAAATGTTTTCTTTTGTCTGTTCTCATTCTCCCAACCCTCAATCTGAGTGGATGTCCCCTAGATCTGGTATTTTGTGAGTGGGAGAAGTGACTTGTTTTCAAAGGAGTTCTCCACTGCAAAACTTGATAAGGCAAGGATCCTCACGCAGCCTGATTAAGATAGGACACTACGGTCTTCTTCTTCTTCTTCTTCTTCTTCTTGTAAATGGTTTGATTGAATAGCATTCTGCTTGATATTTCCTGACATATGCATCCATGAATTATTATCATTTTCTCCCCTCTCCCTCTGTTCTTCAACACAGCTTCATCAAATCTGGAGTGACCTATGATACTGGTCCATTAGCTATCCTCTGAGTTATGTGTCTGAAGATGTTGATTGTAATCCATGGAAGCTCGCTGTAGCAAACAGTTTAGGCCAAAATTAAACTGTGAAAAACCACATGCATAAGTGCATTGTGCAACAGTTTTTCTCCTCTGATGTTCTCTCCTTTATGCAGTCAATTTAATACCTGATTCTGCACCTGATCTTGCAACCTGTGTGTTACCAGTGGTGCAAAGGAAAGTCTGTGGGGTTAAAAGATTACACACCTGTTCTTATGGGCAACACACAGGATTCTGACCTTAATTTTCTATAGATGCCACAGCACCATGTGCTTCTGTTTTGTTTTTGCACATACTGAGATATTACCACCAGTATTCCTTTACACATTGCTAGTAAATTTAATGTCAAATGCTGTTACCTCCATTACATCTATGTCATAGAAGAAGACATACTTAAACATCAGGTACATTGAGGTATGTTCTTCAACTACAAAATACAGGTTTTAGCATTACAATGGTACCTCTTAAGACAAATACCCTATAAAATGAAAAACCCATAAGATGAATGAAATTTCTGGGAATAGGCAAAACTTGTAAGATAAATTTTGCTCATGGGATGCCTTGCAAAACAAATTCAATACATTCCTATGGGAAACCACGTTAAACTGCATTTTGTAGGATGAATTTTTCATGAAACAAATTGACCCATAGAACAAATTAAATTTGTTTTAAGAGGTACCACTGAATACATAAAAGAAGCCATTGAAGATGAGTTGTAAGGCAAAATCTTGAGATACCCATTCAGCCCTTCTTGGGAAACCATCCTTTGACAGATCAACCGATTCTCCATATTCTCCTTTGGAGTTTATCGGCCAAATTGAAACTTGCAACAGATGAGGGACAGCTCTGCCTGGACAACCCTCTTGTCAGCCTCTTTCTCTGTTGAGTTCAGCTCAGCAATTTCTATCTCACTCCCACCCCTTAAAGCAATTTCCTTTTCTGTACTAGAGTGCATTGTGCTTGTTCATCGTTTATGGAAATGAAAAGAGAGGAGAAAGAAAGAAAACAGTTCCAACAATATGGCTTCCCCTCCTGAAGGGAGAGGATCTGTTTCATGAGTGCTACTCCAGCACAGTTTCCTCAAGCTATTCCATTTAAATTAAAAGAAGCATCAAGCTATATAAAGACATGTGGGAGTATCTCACAAAGGATAAAATGCATCTGGGGCACATTTAGCTTGATTGTGTGGAAAAGTCTCTTGACGGTCTCCCTCTGTATTCATCAAACTGCATTTTAGATTAAAGTTGCCTCAGGCTGGAATTTCAGCATGGAACTACAAGCAAAGCTTCAAGTCTACACAGATCCGTTGGCAAAATATGGGGATAAATAAATGACGTTCAAAGAAAACAATTCTATTTTTTACACGGGATAAATGTAGTCCCAATCTACTGTAGCTGAGCATGACCACAGCCGAGGCGTTTTGCAGGAAATATTTTATAGCTGGTTATATACCAAACAGGGAGCATATTAGCATTGTATTTTCTACAAGAGCAACCAACCCAGAATAGAGCTGGAACACCCAGAATAAACCTGAGTTAGCAGGTCCCATAAATATCATGTAATTCCCTCAGTGTGTCAGCAGTATACGACTCCAGGACATTCTGCATTTCAGGGTCAAAGCACAAAGAGAGGAAGAAAAGGGAAATGAAATAGCAATAAAGCCACTAGGCTGTATGTAAGAAAGCAAACTAGGTGATCAACTCTTGATTATGGACGTTGAAGCCAAATGGCACTGGCTATACTTGGCTCTGCATAAATTCAGATATGCTGTTTTTGAAAGTCCATATGAAAAGTGTGCATTTTTCATATGGGTTTTTCCAAATATATGCTTTTAATTTTATGCATTTAAAAATATTGTGGATACTGGTTTTGTGTACACTTTCCTCTAAGCTCTTCTATTTTGTGTATTGGTTCTTATAAATACTGAATCCGATTGCAATGTTTGAACATGCAGAGTACATTTTCAATGTCCTGTTGTCTAACTATGCCTGCTCTACAGGTTGAGGGGGTCCTTTAGAGTAACAGTGGAAGTGCCAGGGATGGTGAGTACACAGTGAAGACAGAAACAAGGAATTTGGTACTAGAGACCAATAAATGATCAATGTATAAACCAGATTATGCCTTAAATCTAAATATTCCCGGGATGTCCATTCAGACATGGAGTAGCCAGGAGGGCAACAGAAGTAGCAACAGGATCAGATTGCCATGAGATCAAACACACAACAAGCCAAAAAGGCAACAGCACAAGAATAAACAGAGGTACAGATAATGGGCAAGGCAGGTTTTATGAATGGGTTTTGATTTGTTTGCATGGTGATTGAACTGTCATTTGTATGGGGGATGTGTGCTAGGAGTGACAGTCCAAATAGTTGAGAAGTATAATATATGTTTATGAATGGGATTGCCAGCCAATTGGCCTGTCTGATTCCTGGCTTGAGATATACTGTTTTGTATATAGGATGTGTGTGAGATAAAGAGTTCTAGGGCTTCCAGTCCATGCTATAAATTATTGCTATAGTGTCAAGTGTGAATTCTGCCCTGCAAATCACTCTGCAGTTGGGACTGGGTCCTACTGCAATCATAAAGAGTTATTACCTGTAGGTCATATACAACCCTGAAGTCCTGGAAGATTCAAGTATGGGAGAGAACATCATGAACTTGGATTACTATTTTTAAATAAGAACTTTTAAGATCTCAGCAATGTTTTCCCATCATGTTGGTAAAGAACTTCACAATTTTTTCACTGTAAAAAGGGGAAACTATGAGATCTATCGATATTCCAAGGCAGCTTTGAGTACTTAGCTTGTCCCACACTATGAAGGTCTTTGAGAAAATTCTGGAGCAGCACATTTGCAACATTGTCTAACTCACACCACCAATCAAGGAGGCTTCATCAAAGGATGCAGAATAATTTATTCCATTTTTGCAGGCCTTCAGCTCGTTCCAAAATACAGGGAGAAGACCGAACCACTGCACATGGCATTCATAAACCTGGAGAAGGCATTTGCTCTACACCAATGATGTCATGCTTGCTACTACCACTAAGAATGAACTGCAGTGGCAAATTCAGACATGGAATGACTGCCTCGTCAACTTTGGACTCTGCCTGAACATCAAGAAAATTCAGAGACTGAGACCACCCATGATATGCTCCTAACAAATGGAAAAAACTTAAGGTGGATATCTTTTGGTATCTTGGCTCCCATCTCCACGGTGATGATAGCATCAGTCAACATGTGAGCAAAGGTGGGTGCTTTGGTGAAAATTTATGAATGCCTATCCATCTCAAATCTAAGATTTACAAGACGATTGTCTGCCTTGTTGCACTGGGCAGCAACAATGTGCATAGAGAACCATTTCCATGTTATGTATCATTCATTAGATATAGGGTATCTCTCTCCTTGACCATGTCACACACATAGTATTATCTGACAACAATTTGGTGTGATATCAGTGAGGGGGAAGATGAAAGAAAGGCAGTTGTGCTGGTATGGACATGTCCTCAAGGAGACACCTTCCACTACTGCAAAAACTGCTTACCACCTGAAAATCAAAGGTCAGCAGCCATGTGGCCAACCAAACCAGAGATGGCAGGGCACTCTCAATAAGGGCATGCAAATTATTGCCCCGGAGCCTGAAGTCATGGTTCATCAGGCAAAGTGGCATTTTAGGATGTGAAGATGTGACTCTGCAGCTGTGGAAAAATGCTAGGACAGGGGTGCCCAAACTTTTTGTAAGGAGGGCCAGATTTGGTGGCTGAGAATGTGTCAGGGGCTGATTGCTCCCCGACCCTTCCTCCCCACTGCAAGCCCCACCCACTGACCCTTTGCAACCCCACCTGCAGGAAGGAAGGCGGGAACCAAGGGAGGGAGGGAGGGAGGGAGGTGGAAACCAAGAGAGGAAGGAAGGAAGGTGGGGAACAAGGAAGGGAGGGAGGGAGGGAGGGAGGTGGGGACCAAGGGAGGGTGGGAGAAAAGAAAGAAGGAAGGTGGGGACCAAGGGAGAGAGAAAAGAAGGAAGGTGGGGACCAAAGGAAGCACAGGGAGCTGTGGCCACAGGTCACCCCTTAGAAGAGGCGATCTGTGTGCCCTTGCACCCCCCCAAGCTCCCCAGCGGTGGCGACGCCTCGCCCACCAGCCCACCCCAAAGTTCCTTGGAGGTGGCAGAGGCCCGCTGGCCTGCCCACCCCCACACATTCCCCTGCGGTGCCAGTGGCGGCAGACCACCCAGCTGCCCAAGCTTCCCAGCAGTGTCAGTGTTGGTAGAAGATTTTAAAAAAAACATGGGGCAAAGGAGGGGTAGGGAGGGGCGGGCCAGCCAGCTGCGGGCCACTCAGAATGGCCTGACAGGCCAGATTTGGGCCCTGGGCCGGACTTTGGGCAGACCTGTGCTAGGAAGAAGAAGATATTTGCTCTTCTTAGAACTGGTAGAGAATCAAAATAGTAACCACTGGTAATTAGAGAACGTATGCTAAGCCACTACTCTGAATTCTTGCCAATCCAAAATGATTCACATCATACTATTAACATGCCTATCGTGCATGTCACTATGAATGAATTGATTTCAGTTTTTAAACCCGCAGGATGTTCAGGTAAAATTATCAAATACCCACGTATATAACTAAAGGAACTCATTTTAAATGGTTTTTAACAGATCTAGTGAATTTCCTATTATGTAAGCATAGGAGACAATGTGTGGAAAACATAATGTGACATAATAGGAAATCCTATTAGATATGGAAAATGCAAACATGCTTCATCAGCATCTGCAGCGTGTAAGCCCATGAACTTGATTGGAAAAGACTCTGATCTCTACTAATATCAAAATATGCAGTTCGCATTTTGCTAAGGTTATTGGCCATAGACTTGTTGTGGCCTCAGCTCCCTTCATGGAAGTCTATAGATCAAGATAATGCTTAATTTTATTTGCATCCCTTCAGTATTCTCCCATTGTTTCTTCTCTCTATATTTTTTTTCTTATAACAAAATTCATTAAGGCAAAATGATGGAACAGCTGGATGCTGGCTTTTAATTGTGAGTAGCAGGGATCTTCAGTTTAGCAGCAGCAAAAGAGGTGCTGATAACAGAAGTGGACTGTTCCAGATGGGTGGCAAACCTGGAGTGTGTTTACTTTGAAATAAGACAGAGTCCAATGGGGCTTCTGTCTGCAAAAAGATATCTAGGATTGTGGCCAAGACCCATTATGCTCCCTTGTAAATGCCAGCTGTTGAGTTTTTCCCCTTTCTAACACATCTATACGATTTCCTTTTTCCTTTTGTTTAAAATACATGACACTAAAGTATAAATAACAAGATGAAAATGACAAGAGAATCCCGAATTGTAAAACGCAGCAAAGGAGTCAAAAGTCTCACTTTGAACCCAGGTGATTCTCTTGTTTGATATATTGAATTATGATCATCACATCTTTTGAGAATTATAAAGACTATTTATTTTATTTTATTTTATTTTATTTTATTTTATTTTATTTATTCTATCATTCCTCATCATGACAAAATACAACCTTGGTTGTTAGGAGCTGAAAAGCTGTGAAATTTCTTTATGAAGGGTCTTGTGGCCCGGATTTTTAAGGCTGAATTGGCCAAGAACAAGGAGGATGGCTATATAATAATAAATACTTTTTTACATGTCATCAGATTGCTTCAGATTTATGGTAACCTCAATGTTTTCAAAGTACAGTGGACCCTCATATAACAAATGGTTTATATAACATAAAATCTGTACAACATAAAAATTTCATAGATAGGAGAAATTTGCTTAACATAATCGTCTATGGGGCAGATCGATACAGCATAAAAATGGTCGTGATTAGGGATTACTCTGTTTTCAATGCATTGCTATGGGAAATTTGTATAAAGGAAAATTTGCTTAACCTAATTTCATTTGGAACGAATTAATTCCTTTATACAAGGTACCACTGTATGTGACATATTTAAGGAGTGTTTTTACCAGTCCCCATGCCCTGTGCTTCCACGTCCTAGTAGGGATTTTAACTCACAACACCTGAATCCTAGGCTAATGCTAAATCCACTGTACACACCTTTTAAAGGCTATTTTAGGATGTGAACATATGTGTCTCAACTGAAAGTGCCTGGGCTTTCATAAGGATGACTAGGCTGAAGCCTAGGGGCCCTACAGATACCCATCAATTGACCAGGGTCAGTCTGTTAGCTGTAGTGGGGTAAAAGATTGAAGGGCAAGTTATTATGTGCACGATTCTGCTGTACACTGTCCAGAGAGAGCTCTAGCAGCATGGGGCAATCTATAAGGCAGAACAGCAACTAACTAGTATTTTAATGGTGTGTTTTTACATTGATTGCTAGCTTTCCTAAGTTCATGTGAAAGTGTGAAGTATAAAATACATTGGGGTTTAAATTACCAGGAAACTGAGGCAAAGGGCTGAAAGACCAAGGAGGCCATGTCTTAAGTGTGAATGCCAAATGGACTCACGGAAAGAAACAAAGCCAGAAGACTCACAGAACAGAAATCACATTTTTCCATTTGCTCTGCTACTCTCTTCTGTCCCTTTGCATCAGTTTTGCACACAATTCCCAGATGCTTACAAAGCAGAGCAGATATGTAATGAATTATCCATGTGAGAGTAACCAAGCATATAATCCATATGCACAGTCTGGTAGGAAATGGAGGTCTAAAGATGCAACAGCGGCAAGAATCCATTTAAACATTAAGGTAGGAGCTTCCTAAAGAAAAGTGCCACCCTTTAAAAAAAAACCACATAAAAATCAGGGAGTGCTTTGGAAGGAAGTGCAGAAAATGGAGAGCATTAGCGTTCTTGCTCCCCTGCCAAGATTCTGTCCTAGATCTGTCAGGAGTGGTGTATACTATGTATACGTTTAGCACCTGTCGCCTTCTCTTCCTATAGATCATAAAGCACTTTCACATGTCCTTATTGCTGCCAGTTCTCACAGTTACATATTAACTACCGACAGCTGGTGGGGTCAGGGAAAATCCAGGCACAACCTTTAGAAAAGGATTCAAAATTTCACTTCACAAATCTCTTGGGGCTAAGCCAGTGAGTGTTTAAATATATAATAAACCAATGCCACATGCACAAGAATAATTACATGTGGAGCTCTGCTATACAATATAAAAATAAGACAGCCAACGATAAAGAGCCATTTTTGTTTATTTTACTTATTTCTCTTTCTACACCACCCCACTTTAGTGTCACCATTGTATTTCCAGGTATCTGTGTACAGAGTTTGGGATTTTAATCTGGAAGCCACAGTTTGTATCACACAGTGTTGGTTTTAGAAGCAGTTGGAAGATGGCTTTCCCTCTTGTTATTTAATCTCACCCCCAAACCGAAAACCAGTAATGTGCTGCACAGAAACATACACACAGATTCTGATGAGTGCTTTCATATGGTACTTGCCGCAGCAGGCAAAGGTCTGTCTGTAAACTAGTTGGAATACTTACTATTATCACTCTCAGTTAGATAAACAAATACAGACCCCTTTCATGTATGTGCACACATACAGGTCACCTCCGTTCCACTATTAGGAACTTTCTTTAAGATAAAGCAATAATGGTTCAATAATGGTTCATTTAATTCCCTTTCCTAGATCTGGTTGTGATGATGGTGCAAGGGGTATAGAAGTCTCCCCTTGTTTCAGGGGCCAAGCCCTCTCTGGAAACACAAAAGAACACGCCATCAAGTGTTCTGGACCCTGCAGTTGGAGAACCCCTGCTTCATATTCAGGTCATAGTTCAGTCTACAGATAAAGGACTAGATACCTGGAAGTCTGTACTACAGCTATTGCTTTAGAATACATTATTTATCTCAATGAAGGACTTAAACCAGCTAAGCAAAGCAAATTACCATTTTTCTCTTCACACAGATGGTGATATTCTACACATTTTCCAATGCTGCTTTTTACCATAAGATCTGGGGCCAGAATCCTATTGTTGCCATAGAGAGAAGCCGCCGAAAGGAACGAAATTTCTGTATAAACTAGCATGTGGAACACTTATGCCAATAAAAGTCCTCACACAGTGCATCTCATTAGCACTGGCAAGATAGGCAGCTGAACTGACAAAGGATGAAAGAGTGGAATCAGCATCAAGTAGTTTATTCTTAATGGATTTGGCATGTTCTTCTATGAGAAAGAAACTGTGTGTGCTCCGCTGACATCGATCTAATTAATTTCTAATCAGGAGTGGTGCCAATTGCTTGACACAAGTTAGGGCCAGAGCCAGCTGTTTAGAGACACATGTTTACTCAGCCCCATATAATCATCTTTCATATGCCCTCTGCTAAGATGAGCAGCACACCTAGGCCTATCAGGACTTAATGACAGTAATCCCTCTTCAGCCGTTTTTTTTTTTTTTTAAATAAGATCAATAAAACATGGCAAAGCCTCCCATCCTATGCCCAGTGGTGTGCTGCCCCCTTTGAAATTAACAGGGTGTCAGAAAAAGCTCCCCTGTGTTGAAACAGAGGAACGTCACTGGACACAGAAATGCACATGGGCAACAATGTCCTTGCTCAACACGTGTGGGATTGGATGAACGAGTTGTCCTCAAACTTAAAATGTCAGCCATGGTGATGTTATAACAACTCTTTAAAGGCTTTTTGAAGAGAGAATAAGGCACTCCAAAGATACCTCTAATGATTTCGTAGTAAACAGAGTACTCTCCAGATGGGTGTGGATGTACACAGCATGTGCATGGGTCCACATAGGTGTGCAAACACAGCTCTATCCAGAACCATGGCCCATCAACATATGGATGGCTTCTTTCTTCAGTTTGTTGACTCACCCATTAGTTTAATCAACCATGTGGCATTTTTGCTTTTCCTTGATCTGTGAATGCCTTATTCACGTCTGTGTTTTGCAAAACACAGCAGATGATTAAATTGAATACACAAAAAAGAAAAGTGGAAAAAACATAGCATTTGAATTAGAAATAGTGGGTATTCACAAAGAGATGAATTCTAAAGTAATGAAAGCAGATTTTTTTTGCCTTTAGAACGCAGACGTGTCATTAAAAATTACAGTACATTAGTGGTATCTGCAATGGCTAACATAGCCTTGCAGTACTCATCCTTTTAAAATGTGTTTATTGTTTTGGAATTTATGAACTCTCTAGCACTGCTGGTTCCTATTTTGATATTTGTTCCTGATTAATTTTCTGCCTCTAGAGTACCATTTGGGGGAGTCTTTTAGGACTGAAAAAAAAATTCCTATCAACCTGTTTTGTTTTGTTATGTTTCTTATGATTGCATGTTTTTAAAGAATTTTTAACACAACTATTTGTGGCACTGCATGCATCTTTCCATGTCCTCTATGTAGAAGAGGGGAAAATATAAATGCACATATGCAACTTTACAAATTACACCCAAATGAATACTCACAACTCAAGATGTGTATCTGTGAAAAACATAAACACATTTTGATCCATGGGGAAGAGTTATATATGCCCCAGGGGAAAAAAAGGTGCTTAGGAAATGCCCATAAATTGTGAAAACGTCCGTATTTTGTAGCAGAAATGCTCAGTTGGAT
This sequence comes from Phrynocephalus versicolor, assembly GCA_023846285.1. Classification (NCBI taxonomy): domain Eukaryota; kingdom Metazoa; phylum Chordata; class Lepidosauria; order Squamata; family Agamidae; genus Phrynocephalus; species Phrynocephalus versicolor. The sequence goes on from JAHTLZ010000122.1 coordinate 8,166,425, forward strand.
GCCAAATGAGAAACTTCGCACAAAATATCTTTCTCAATACTGCAAGTATCCTATTAAGGACGCCCAGAAATTCCTCCACACCATCTGGCTGCAGGTGCCTTATTTATTTATTTATTTATTTATTTATTTATTTATTTATTTATTTATTTATTTATTTATTTATTTGCATTCAAATATAAGATTAGCAAAGATTTCAATATGTGCATTGGACTTCAATGATATAGTGTGTGCAGCCTGTAAAAGTAATACTTTCTCTATGTGGCTCAAACACGTCTTCATAGCTGAAAATGAGACACCCTATTATTTTTCACCAAACTTGAGGAAGAGATCCCCCCCCCCGTATGACCAGTGCTGAAGGACCTTCTACATGTGACCTGTAATTGATCAGCTGGGTATCCTAAGTGCAGCCATGTTGACACTACTGTGAATCTGGGGCTAGGCAGAATATGGCTCCTGCTCGTATGTGTGTAAGTGTTGCAGGAGGAACATCATGAGGTATTGATTAAGGGCTGGATTGTTCAAAGAGCACTGAGCCTCACATTTCCAAAGGGGAGCCCACTCATGCTAACAGTCAGAAAGAAGGGGTGTGCTGCTGTCCCCCTGAATGATTTTCACGAGCAAGAAAAGAGACAAGGGAAGCAGCAAAAAAGGAAGGTATGTGGTGGAGCAGAAGATATTGTTGTCCAATACATTATTCACTCCTATAAGTTCACTCAACAAGACAAGCCAATAGCAACACAAAAGTTTTGTCCAGAACAACTCACAACTGAAGGACAGCAACTAGCTTTCTCTTCTTTTTTGTCCACATGGCTGCTATAGTTTTTGTTGTTGTTCTCATACCTAAAACTTGTTGCTCACTGGAACACTTAAAACCTGTTGGCACCCTTCACACAACAGGACATTCCATGATTTTGCAACATGACCTTCTAGCACCGTTTCTCATTTTAAGAGCACCTTCCACAGGATTTCCATGTGACGTGGAAGGGGAGGTATTGGAAGGACACCCACCTGCCCACATAAATGCACACCAGGTTTGCCAGATCAGACAGGGGTTCCACCTGATTCAGCATTCTGTTCTTGCGCTCATCAGTCAGATGCCACTGGGAAGCACACAAGAAGGATAGGAAGGTGGCAGCTACTCTCTGACCTATGTTCGCCAGCAACTCACACAAATTGTAGCTTTGCGCCCTCTACCTTGGTTTGCTTTTTATTAGCTTTACCTTTAACATCATGCCAAGCAGCAGGTTGTTTTAAGCCACTGAGAGCAAAGAGAATTTTCCTTTGAAGGTCAATTTGGATGTGTTTATGTGTGAGTATTTTTTTTTAAAAAAAACCCATGATATTTCAACTCTCATAACAGGCTTCTTGCCTTTTCAGAATTATATTTCTTGGCTCTGTAGCATGCCTCACCACAGTTCAATATAGCTGCAGGCAGTATTTTTGATGCCTGTTGTAAAACGGTTACCTTCCCCCCTCCCTTGCCATATTTAATAGAATACTATAAAACCACTGCACTGTGTGCGCAACCACAAAAGTTGTCCGGACACCCATCAGCTATAAAAACCTTCACATTTACAGCAGAAAGTAATGGTGTGGTACATATACCAGCCACCAGTGGTTGAAACTTGCCTGGAAGAATCTGTCAAGTCAAATAGCTCCAGCCTCTGTTTCAGGAAGCGCAATGCCAATAATCATTCCAGTGACACTACCGGAAATCGGGTTTGTGGGCTCTTTTTCAAGCAAAGTAGATGAGATCTGTTTTAAATTGTTCAAAGGGAGGGATTCGGCTAGATTTAAGCAGAACAGTGATGCTCAGGAGACAGGTAATTCAAAAGCTTTTTTCTCCTCCAAGGTGTGCACATTGTGATTGTGCCCCCCGCCCCCCGGGTTCCAAACCAAATGGCATTGCTAACAGTGAGCAGAGGAGGCCATTAAAAAAAATATTCCTTTGGTAAAAATACAGGTGGACCAGATTTAGAAAACATGTATGCATAGGTGGCAAAATCTGCATCCTCCTATACCAATTAAGTAATCGCTCCTGTGGGTGCTTCCTGTAGAAGAATGAAGCACTATGCATCTCAAAGTGTTCTGCTTATATGCCTTGTGAAGAGCCTCATGGCACAGTGATTAAATGCCTGGACTGCAGCTAAATCTGTGTTCACCTGGAGTTCAATCCCAGGTAGCAGGCTCATGGTTGACTCAGCCTTCCATCCTTCCGAGGTCAGTAAAATGAGTACCCAGCTTGCTGGGGAGGACAATGTGTAGCCTGCATACTGTAATTAAACTGTAAACCACCCAGAGACTACTTGAAGTGGTATGGGGCGGTATATAAGAACACTTTGCTTTGCTTTATATACCACCCCATAGTGCTTCAGGCAGTCTCTGGGTGGTTTACAATTTAATTATGCAGGCTACACAATGTCCCCCCCCCCCGCAAGCTGGGTACTCATTTTACTAACCTCGGAAGGATGGAAGGCCGATTCAACCATGAGCCTGCTACCTGAGACTGAAACCCAGTTTGTGAGCACAGTTTTAGCTGCAGTACAGGCATTTAACCACTGCACCACGAGGCTCCTTCTCAGTGTGGAAGGCAGAGTGCAGCCTGGTTGGGTGGCCGCCAGTGGGATGGCTCCTAGGAAGGCGCAAAGTTACAGCATACTGTATTGGGTCAGACCCATATTCTACTTATCTTAGTACTCAGAACAACTGGCATTGGTCCGCTAAGCTTTCAGGAAGGGCCTTTCATCATTCTACCTGGGGGACTCAAGGTACCGAACTAGGGCCATTCTGGACACTCAAAAATAGGTTTTTCCAATGAGTTAGAGCCCCAGCTTCTGGAATGGGGTAGGGCAGGTGAGCAGAAGAAGAATGCAGGATTGTATTTTATTTCTTTATTTTACTTGAAAAATTAATACTCTTCTTCTCCCTCAATGTAGTCTGTAAAACCACATGTAAACACACACACACACACACACACACACACACACACACACACACACACACACACTT
>JAHTLZ010000122.1:8169443-8197230 GCA_023846285.1 Phrynocephalus versicolor
CCACACACACACACACACACACACACACACACACACACACACACAGGGAGGGAGGGAGGGGGAGGGAGGGGGAGAGAGAGAGAGACTGAGGCAGGAATCTAGCTGATAGAGATGGGCACGAAATGAACAATTTTTGTTTCCGTTTCCATTTTTTCATTTCATTACGTAACGAAACGACAAACGTATTTTGTCTCTAAAATGAACAGAAATGAACAGAAACACCAGAAATTTTGTCGTCCGTTTCGTTTTCGTTACGGCAATACATTGAACTGCTTTAAATGCTATGCTAAAAAAATCACAAAAAATTGAAATAAATGGTAAGGAAACGGTAATGAAATGAACGAAAACGAAAATGATTTTTTTGCAAAAATTCGCAAAAAATGGAAACGAACCACATCGGACTCCCTAAACGACAAACGACAAACGAAACACCATTTTTTTTATTCATGCCCATCTCTACTAGCTGAGGTGGACAAGCCTTTCAAGATTTTTGTTCCCCATTACAGGTATGGAGTGGAGGCAGGGGAGTCATCAATAGGGATGGAATAACCAGATTAAGGTGTGCTGCAAACATTTCCATTCAAAGGATCGTCTCCAGCATCGCATGAGAGGCTCCTTTGCAGTGTTCTGTCTCTCCTCTCTATTACCGTGTACAGATCCACACACCCTCCTTGCTCACCCTCATGATTACCACTGCAGGGTTCTCCCATCTCCCATCACTCTCCTCTTAGACTGAGATTTACTCATCACTCCTAGCAGCAGGTAAGCAGCAATTCAGAAGAAAGAAAACTGTATTGGTTTCCCTGCAGGCCAACCAGAGCTGAGCAAAGAAAAAAATCTGCCACAAGCGATTCCGAAATTTCCAGGATTGAGGCGTATTTCATATTTCCAGGATTTAGGCATATTTCAAATCTGTATAGTCTAAATGTAAGGCGTTCTAACATAAGCCGTGCACATCACACTCAGATTGGCACATAAGAGGAGGCTTTGAAGTGCAGGAACACAACTATGTCATAGTTAAGAGATAGAATATGGACTTCCAAGAGTTTCCTGAATATACATCTATGTGTATATAAAAAATATCCATTCTCTCCCTCCTTTTATATCAGGCAAACAGAGTGGGTTGCCTCACATTTCATGGCATGTGGCTTTCTATGCCCCAAAGAAATCTGATATGGGATAACCATAAGTAATTGTTCATACTGAATTTGAAACCAAGAAAATGCCTTGATGATTGGTGCTGACAACTAGCAACACTGGGGACTATGCCACTGTGCAGCATTTTAAACAATGAAGTACAGTACGACCCCCATATCCACTGATTCATTATCCACTGATTCAGTTATCCACGGTTGGCAGAGGAAAACAATAAATGCATAATCCAGTAGCCGTAACGCAAGCTACTGTCGCAAAACAGCAGCCATAAAGCATGCTACTGTCACCAAACAGCAGTTTTGTGGATTTTTTGGCATTCTCTCTTATCTATGGTTTTCATTATCCATGGGAAGGTGTGGAACCAATCACCAATGGATACCTGGGTCCTACTGTAATTATTAAGACAAGACTGTGACACATTTCATATTCTCACTGAAAAGTGGGAAGCATTATACGGCCAAGCATGCAGTAACTGAGAACAAAAAGGTAATGTGATATTATAGCAACAAGACAAAACATGTTGCAGAGTTAGTTTTGCCTAAATCTTGGAGAAAACCTACTTTTGCCACAACTGGTAGTGTTGACCAAAACACCATCTTTTCTTTCCGTTCTTTTCTTTTTTTTGGGGGGGGGGTTAAAGGGATGAAAGGTGTTTTGCATGCTGTTATCAGAGTGACTGTGTTCTGCTGTTTTTCTTCAATCCAGAAAGATACTTTCCAGCATTTTAAATTTCATTTATAATTCAAAAAAGCATTTTACAGAACACAGAGTATATTTCTCTGCACACACAAGGGAGAGCAGCCGTAAGATTGCATAAAAGCCCATCATTTAACTAGAGCCATTTTGACAGATCAGTAAAAATCCAGGTAATTTCCTGCAACATTGGTTGAAATTGTAAGCAGAAAAAGAGCTTCAATAAACCAGGCAACCTGAAATTGTATCATTTCACTATGCTGTTTCCTGCATAACTGTACGGCATGAGAGGTGCTTGTTTTTATATGAACAACTAGCAAATTACCTCTCCTGACTAAAGAAACAAAACAAAGACAATCCAATCGGGAGTTGAAAAAACCATTCTATTCATGCACAACAACCTTATGAATGCTGACATAAAAGAAAGTCCCAGTGGTTTTAAAGGCACTTACTCCCAGGCAGGTTTTCAGAGGATTTCACTGAACTCATTGGGAATTACTGCTTTATGGTTGTGTATTTAATTGCTCCATGAGGCTTTCTGTGCCAGAACAATTGCATTCACAGCACATTGAACACATCGTAGGCAACCCATGACATACCCTTGAAACACCTGAGGTGAGGTCCTTTTCTCGTTTCTACAAACCACCCCAGAACAAAACAGCAGAATGGCGTATACTGTATGCTGGATGTGTGTACATTATAGTGTTTTGCTTCAAAGCAATGCTTATTTCATTGACAAAATGGCAATGTACAACAATGCTAAACACACTGAGGGTATTTCTCAATGTGGTCAACCCCAATGGGAATAAACAGAGATGGAAAATGATGCTTCTCCAGACTACAGCTCCCAGAATCCCAGAGCCATCACAGCAGAAGCCATGTTGCCCGTAGGGTTCTAAAAATGTGTGGTCAAAAAAAGAATGCTGCTTCCTGTTTCTGGTCAGAGTGTTGCTCCCATTGATCCCGGATGGTAAGTACTAGCTTTTGAAAAAACGGTGAGGAAAAGATTAGCCATAAAACAAATGGCAGAACCTGATTATGTCAGGAATTATCTGGCAAGCCCTTCTTCTGGACATCAGGCTTACTTTGTCTTTTCCCACCGAGAGAGGCAAAAAATGCAGAGCAGGTCACCAGCAAGCATTAAAATAACACAAAACATGGAGAAACACCCCCTCTAGTACTGCCCAAGTCCTATGTCCACTTGGCCCATGCCCAATCAACCAGCTGGTTTTGGAGATCAGTAGGCCAGGGCACGGCCACCGCTGGTTTCGCTTCCCCTGTGCCTTCTTCCATTGGAGAAAGAGAAGAACAAATGGCACTGATTAAACCGTGGGCTCGAGAAACCCTTCCGATGGCCACAACTGTGTTCAAAGTCAACTTCATTCCCTGTTCTCCTCCTGTGGCTGGAAATGAGGAGGGGAGGATTCACTGAGCTGCAACCTAGTTTGCTATGATCTGTTGTGAGGCCTTTCTTTCAATGGATATTTGCTCTTTCATACCCACAAAGGGGATACCCAAATAGTTTTGGTTGTCTGAACATCACTAAAGCTTTCAGTGGCTGTTGGCACAAATATCACAAGAAGTACCTCCCTCTGCACCATGTGCCTGTCTCCTGAGCTCTTCAAGGTAGTTCTTTTCAATGTAAATTCATCTGGGGAAAGTATACAGTGTGCCTAGGAAATAAAACCTTCTTAATCATGGCACCTTGACTCTGAAGGATGCAGAAATGCTGCCAACTTTTAATCTTTTAAAACAATAAATTAGATGTATAGAATTTAGAAGAGCATTTAGAAATTTATTTGAATTCTTACATTCAATAGATGTTAGATGTTAGATGTTAGTATATGCACCTATTTCTATGTATTTACTTTTATGATTTGGTATGTTAATTTTATATTTATTTATATGTTGTCTTTTTTGCTAAGGCCATGGCTAATGCAAATAAATTATTAATAATAATAAGATGTTAGATCAATTTCCCCACTTTCTGGTTGTATAATTTGTATAACTCTGTTTATTTTATGGCTATGGTATCGTGTTGTTGTTTTAATTACTTGGTTTTTGTAGGTATATTGCAACTTGTAATTTTTAAACACATTGCCCGAGACTGCCTTTGGAAATTAAGGAATTAGTTAGAAATTTTCCAATAAATAAATACAAATATCTGTATTTGGCTCATATCTGTCAATACTGTAATGCTTTCCATATCTGTTTCCTTCCCTAAGCCAAACAAAACAAAACATAGTTAAGATGTAGAGAATCTTTTGATATATCTTCTGAAGAGAAAGAAAAGGGCCACAAATTTCCACTAGAGAACAGCAGGCTGTTTTGATCATTCTCAAGGAGGCATGACCTCAATTGTGTTAAAGAAACTTGTTGCAGTTTTGGTTCTTTAAAGGGCAATATAAAAGTATAGCCAGCTTATTATCTGCAGTAATTGTGCAATACTTGTGTGTGTGTGGGGGGGGAAATGAAAATCCGAGTTGTGAAATTATATAATGCAGGTATGCAGGTATTATATTATTTGTTTGTTTGTCTGTTTAAACGTATACCCAACCCATTTAGTGGTCAAGCCACTAGTCTGAGTGGCTTCCAGAAAATATCAAAACAATGCACATTTTTTTAAAATAATCATGTAAAAACTAAGACCCTTTGGCAAACAATGAGCAACATAAACCATAGAAGTTTTATTACAAAGTGATGGAGTTTATAATGGCCTGAGTTAAAAGCCAGGTTTTCACTTATGTTTGGAAGCTCAGGGGGTGGTGGGCAATTGCAACTCCACAGGAAGGAAGTTGCAGAGTAGGATAGCCACTACTGAGAATGCCCAGTATCTAGTTGATGATATCTGGGGTTCACTCAGAGTGGTCACCCACAGCATCCAGGATTGAGTGTGTGGGTGGGATAGAAGGACAACCGAAGGGACAGGTGTTCTGATGGGTAGCCTGGTCTGAAACCATAAGGGGCTTTATAATTAACATCATAACACTGAATGTGGCCCAGAAGCATCCTGGCAGCCAGTGCAAACAGGCCAGGGTGGGTGAAATATTTAAATGTTCTAGTGAAAAACCCGGCTGCCACATTTTGCATTTGCTGAGGGTTCCAAGCTGTCTTTTACGATAGTTCCATGTAGAGGACAGTGCAATAGCCAATCCTTGATATTATTAGGGGGAAAAGACAGATTTGGCCACAGCCAATGTCTGTTTCTTCATTGAGAGGGCTGAGTCCAATAGCAAATGCAGATTATGGCCCTGATCCTACAGGGGGAGTGGGACCCCAACAAGACCAGTCAACAACAACCCCTAACTGATCAAGATGGCCTTCAAACAGCAGGGTTTCCATCTTGTTAGGATTCAACTTCAGCCTATTTGCCCTCATCCATTCCATAACCATAGCCAGACAACACTCGGCTCTATACAGCTTCCCCTGATTAATAGTAAAGGAAGAGATAGAGTCCCTGAGTGACATTTCCCAGCAGACTCATATAGATGTTAAATAGCAAAAGGGGAGATGCTCGACTCCTGTGGGACAGCACATTTTAATATCCATAGGGAGAAAAAAAGCTTTCCCAAGATGGACTCTCTGGCATGGGTTGTCTAGGAAGGAACAAAGCCAGCATAATGCTAGTCCTCCAGTCCCAACAACCAGTCTAGGAGAATATCATGGTTGACAGTATCAAAGGCTGTTGAGAGATCCAAGAGGACCAGCATGGTCACACTCTCCTGATCAGCCTGCTGTAACTTACAGGTCATCTAGTAGGGCGACCAAAACTGTGTCAGTCACATGATGTATCCTAAACCCTAAATGAAATGGATCCAGACTATTCTCCAACAGCAGCTGATTTGCCACCAATCTCTCAACCAGTTTCTCTGTGAGCTAGGTGATAGTTGTTGAGATCATTGGTTGCCAAGTTGGTTTTTTTTCCCCAAAATGGGCCATATCATTGTCTCCTTCAGAACAGAAGGTAAATATCCCTCCTGTAAGGAGGAATTCACAATCCAAGTAGCCCGAGTAGCCCATTCAACAGTCACTGCCCTGGCCAATTTTAAGAGCCAGGGCATGGGTCTGATCGGGAGTGTGCAAGTGCCTTGACCACATCATCAGGCAACACAGGCTGAAATTGATCCAATATAACCATACAGTGCAACTGATATCTCAATAAGGAGTAAAGGTCCCTATGGGTAGCCTCAATCTTGGCACAAAAATGAGCAATGAACTACTCACAAGTAGTAACATTTGAGGGCATGGATGTTGTCTGGCTCCAGTGAGGTTGTGGGATACCCTTATATTAGCAGTAAGGCAGCATTAAACTGAAAAAGTGCCAGTGCAATCATATCCTTATTCATTCATGAGTAAGCCCCAATGGGGTTTCTTCCCATAAAGGTGAGTGCAGGGTGTTTTCAGAGTTTTCAGTGTCCATGTGAAAACTCTTCATGCAGCTGCCTTCTCCTTCCCTCCTTCATCACATCTTCCATGATCGAACTGCATTCACTCCAGGCAGCTCCTGTGTCATTCTCTGTTCCATACCACAATCCTGACGAGAGAGTAGTCATTTCTAGCACACTGACAATATAGAAATGTCAAGAACAAAACATCTTCTGGTAAAAGATAAGCACTCTCTAGCTGATAAATATTTTTAGATGATTCCTGAGGCGATTAGCAAAGATTTTAGCTGGTAAAGATTTACATCAGCTGTGTTATTTTTCCATTCCTTTGTATATACACCTATGTTGTATGTTGTTCTCCAGGAATTCTACTCCCCAGCACCACAAGACAGTTAACCAGCCTCAAGCCTTCTTCCTGAGCCCTCCTCTGGATGGAGCATTTGTTCTCTTTAAAGTACTGTTTTGGGTTCAGTGCTGAGTATTCCACTACCACCCTACAAAACAACCAAATGATGTTTCCCCACTTATTATGTCATATTAAGCTCCCCCACCTCCTGTGACTTTTCTCTCTGCATTTTAAATTCTTCCTGTAAGGACTACTTTTTTCCAGTGTTGCTTTGTACAGTGGGTGGAGTGCAGAATCTATTGCTGTTCCAGTGCTGTTGATATTTGCAGCTAGAGTCTCATTTCAGAAGCTTTCAATCCACACTTAAGTAGCAGTCCAAAATAAAGGGCGGGGGAGAGGATGTCTTAAAGAATTCTTAAACAGATGTAGTGTTCTTAAAGAGAAGCGGTAATTAAATCCTGATAAGCCATCTAATCCTTTGCCACCAAGGAACTGAAAGTTGGGTGGGGGGAGGCACTCAATCTGAAAGGAACCCAGAATCAGCTAAAATAATGCTACAGTTATTTGCAACAAGGTTTTTTGTTTTTTTTTAAAGAACAAGAATACAACACAAACATTTCAAAAAAGATGTAGGGACTCTCCTCTTTTAAGAGTTTGATGATATTGTGAAGTTACTGTAAATGGACTGCATTTTAGAATTCATTAATGACAAATGAAAAGTGTTAAACCTTTTCTACTAATCCAGTCTAATTCCAATATCTGGCCGCCTTTTGCTCAGTACAAGATGGAATTTATCACATTTCCTCCTGCTTACTGCCATTCTTCTTATGCTAGAGACTAATAGAACTACATCATATGTTTCAGAAGAATTAAGTTGCCCTTCAAGTAAGGTATGATGCTGATGCATGTCTTTTTTTTTGGGGGGGGGGGGGGTTCACACAGAGCAGATCCCTCACTCATCTGAAACATGAAGAACCAACACCTCAATGAAAGAATAATCCCTATGTGGTAAGAATAGGGCCCGGATCAAGGCAATTGCTCTACAAAACAATTAAAGTGTAGCTCATCATCTTTTGATGGTTGCCATGACACTGAGTTCAAACTAGGACATAGTCAAGTTTCTCATCATCAAACTCCCACAAGAGGTCTTTTTCCTGGTAAGCATAGCATTATATTTTTACATAACTGAGCATGGAACAGACGTCTCTGTTTAGATTCGGATTTTTGTTTTGAAAACAAGTTGTGTTCCTAGGTAAAGAAATGGGCTGAAGCTTCTAGAATCCACCCTCCCCAGGTGCTAAATGATTACACACACAGTCATTTCCAGATTGCCACCAAAAGGAAATTAATTCTCTTTAGGTAATAGGAAAAATAGAGGCATACAAATTATAATTTGCCACAACAGGCACATTGCTTGTTGAGATAGTGAATTGATGTGATAAGTATCACGCAGAAATGTGAAAACCTCTTAGGCACAATACTGTTGCATTTCTCTGAATTACAATTGTATTTTCTTCCAATGCTTTTTCATACTAGTCTTCTCACTTTCTTTAGAAATTTATAAACCCTGTTTCTCCATTTTTTTCCTAATATACACACTTAATTCTGCATTCTACTTGACATCAGCATTTATTTAATTTATGCATTTACAATTTCATTCCTTGGTTAAGATGCATTAGTGCATTTTCACTGAATGCTGCTATACATTGTAACAATCCATCTTTTAGAATGTGTGTGTGCTTTTGTGGGCACTTTTCTTGTGCCGGGGGAGCTTCATATATGTGTTTGATTTCCATTACTATACCACCTTATGAAGACGACTATAAGTTGAAAGCTACCATTTTTAGAGGCTTGTAAACATAAACCTACCATTTGCTTTTGTCTCAAGGTAAAGTGTGCTGCTCCTTTCAGCAAATCTGGTGATGAGCAAAAATCCTACTTTCATAGAAACAGTATGGAATCCACTGTAGTTTTTTTCTTTTCTTCCATCTGTACTACCATGTCATACATCTACACCTGATCAAATCTCAAGGGATACAAAAAAGATACTCAACACCACCTGATGAGATGCATACAACATACCTGTAGATTTGAATTAGAGGCCAACGTCAAAATGTTAGGAAGATCACTGTGTGCTCTCATGATGTTCTACTAATGGAATGGAGGGAAGAAGGTGATTTTCACCAATGCCTCCAACTCCACGTCAAAAGATAGCAGTCCTTCTTTCTCCAGTCCTCTGAAAGCTGCTGTATTGCAAGGTCCAACCATTTCTCACCAGACAGTTATGCTCACTTGGGCTGATGAAATGCTGATGGATTCCAGGATCTTCTGCAAGGTCACAGATCACCCACTTCTTCTCTATCCATTCTTCGTATCCTAATTTCCCAGTGTGCACATTTGATCCCCTTTATGTTGGACTTCATTATTCTGCATAATTTTGGTTGTTAGAACAATTCACTTTCTCACTGGGAGATAGGAAATGATTCACCAGGTAGGTCTGGTTTGAATTTTATGAACACTGGACCTGCTATTTTGCTTTATATCTCAGTTGCTATGCCAATGACAAGATGATTGCTTATAAGAACAGATTTTCTTTTTAGCATGCACTGAATACTAGCCTTAGGTGAGCTTTGCCTATCATATAATGTACAGCACAAGTGGTCCAACACCGTTTTAAGACAGACAGACGTTAATTCTGAAAAGCCACAGATGGCCTTTGCAGCACATTCAATTTTTGAACAAAAACCATGTCAAGAATTTGAATGGACGCTTTTGTCAGGTAAGAAAGGCTGAATTTGTTCCCCTTATGACATTAGTGTTACATCGTTTGCATAACCACAGGGCCATTTTTTTTCTTTGTACTTACATGCTTCCATCAGAAATGTCTATGCAGCCTGAAATTCTGAAAGTGTTTACCAAGGAAATGCAAGAAAATTGTCCAGTGACAAGATGATACATTAACAACCACATCTCAAAGCACTTTGCAGCTCAAGAAAATGGACTGAGGTAAGGAAATTCAAATTGCACCATCTAGCCCTTCGATTATCATAGAATCATAGAGTTGGAAGAGACCTCAAGGGACTTCCAGTCCAGCCCTCTGCCATGTAGGAATGTTCACCACAGTACTCCTGAAGATGGCCATCCAGCCTCTGCTTAAAAATCTCCAAAGAGAGAGACACCACCACCCTCTGTGGCAGCATATTTCACTGCTGCACAGCTCTAACCATCTGGAAGTTCTTCCTAATTTTCAAATGGAATCACATTTCCTGTAGTTTGAAACCATTGCTAAGAGTTCTATTCACTGGAAAACAAAGCCATGGAAAACAAACCTGTCCCCTCTTTGATATGATCTCCTTTCAACATGACTATCGTATCCCCTCTCAACCTTCTTTTTGCAAAGCTAAACATTTCCAGCTCCCTAAGTTGCTCCTCGTAAGACATTCCTTCCTGACATTTAACCATCCTGGTTGCCCTCATCTCAACCCATTCGAGGTTGTCAGTATCTTTTTAAAAATGAGGTGTGCAGAACTGAACACAGTACTCCAGGTGGGGTCTGACCAGAGCAGAAGAGAGTGGTACTATCACTTCCTTTGATTCTAGACACTATGCTTCTGTTGATGCAACCAAGAATTGCATTGGCTTTCCTGGCCACTACATCATACTGCTTACTCATGTTCAATTTGTGGTCCACCCAGACTCCCAAATCCCCTTTGCAGGTACTACTTTCCAGCCAGGTATGTCCCATCCTATATCTGTGCAATTCATTCTTTTTACCTAGATGCAGCACCCTACATTTCCCTCTGTTGAAACCCATTCTGTTAGCTTTGGCCCAGCACTCTAATCTGTCAAAGTCATTTTGGATTTTCATTCTATCCTCTAGGGCAGGCATGTCCAAACTCCGGCCCTCCTGATATTTTGAACCACAACTTCCAGAATTCCAAGCCTGTATTTCCAATGGCAAAGGACTGTGGGAGCTGTGGTCCAAAACATCTGGAGGGCCGAAGTTTGGACATGCCTGCTCTAGGGAATTATCATCCCCTCCCAATTTGGTATCATCTACAAATTTAATTAGCATACTCTCTATTCCTTCCTCCAAGTCATTAATAAAGATATTGAACAGCACTGGACCCAGAACAGAACCCTGGGGCACCCCACTGGTCACGTCTCTCCAAGCTGAAGAGAGGCCATTTATGATCACCCTTTGGGTGCGATCAATCAGCCAATTAACAATAGCGCTATCTATCCCACTTTCTACTAACTTCTTAGCAAAAATACCAATGCCTTACTGAAGTCCAGATAAGCAATATCCACAGCATTCCCCTGATCTACCAGGGCTGTAATTTTATCAAAGAAAGAGATCAAATTAGTCTGGCATGACTTGTTTTTAAGAAACACATATTGATTTCTTGTAATGACAGCATTGTTTGCTAAATAATTACAGACTGCCTGTTTAATAATCTGCTCTAGGATCTTTACAGGAATTGAAGTCATGCTGACTGGGTGGTAATTATTAGGGTCCTCTTTTCCCCCTTTTTGAAGATGGGGACAACATTAGCCCTCTTCCAATCAATGGGGACTTTCCCTGTTCTCCAGTCCTTCTCAAAGATTATTGCCAATTATCGGTTTTTGTCCCTTTACTACACTTCATCGTGTCTGCCCTCTGTTAATTTTCAGAGCACCAGGGTTGGAAAGGCCATAAAGAAAAAGGGGGGGAAGGTAAAGGTTCCCCCTGACAATTAAGTCCAGTCATTACTGATTCTAGGAACTAGTGCTCATCTCTATGCACAAGTGCTGGTGTTTGTCTCTAGACATATTTCTGTGGCCATATGGCTGGCATGACTAATAGCCCAAGTGCACAGATTCCCATAATCTTCTCACCAAAGTGGTATCTATTTATCTATTCACATTTGTACGTGTTTTCAAACTGCTAGGTTGGCAGGAGATGGGACAAGCAACAGGAGCTCCCCCCACTGCATGGATCCAGACTGTTGACCTTTTGATCATCAAACTCAGCGATTCAGCAGATTAACCCGCAACAGCAACAGCATTCTGTAGCTGTACTTTAAGAACCACTTGGCCTGTGTATTAGCATACGTTGTTATTCAGTTGCTTGTGGAATCAGTAAACCACCAATCTAGAAGCAATGTAAGCAAGCAGTCATATAAAATAGCTTAATTGAATTAACAATGGTAGCTTCTTTCCCTGTGACAACAAAATCCCAATTTACTTTTAATGTCATTTGTCTCCATAGCCTTTTTAAAGCCTCCCCCACCATCAAAACTTTCTTGACAGTTTTCATTATGCTTTTGTTTCAATTCTGTGCTTCCTCCTCATCAGCCCTGTTTGGCTCACAGTGCATCTATGAGCATTGGCTGTATGTTTATCACTACAGCATCATTGATGAGCTTGTGTGTCCTATGATGCTTGCCGGAACTGCCTTCATTGTAGACTAGAAAAGCTTGATAAACATGCTATTCTACGTGTCTCTCATGCTTATTCAGAGCTTGGGAAAATTACTTTTTAAAAAATCCAGCTCTCAGAATCACTGGTTGGCACATGGTAGATCTATAATAAAGAACAGAGATTATCATGAACTGACAGTTCAGAGGTTTGTGCCACTTTGTTTATCAGCCAAGCAGGTGTACGGCACTTCTCAGCCCTGCCTCCTCTGGTAGGTGCTCACTTAGAGGAAGTGCCCCAGTTTCCCTGCCCTGCCTTTAGTACACAATTAGACCTACCTAGTTATAGGCATGTTAGCTGTTTATGACAACAAGACAATAAAACAAAATATTGCATCACTTGGGTTTACTGTGCATTTTATCATTAAATATAATAAACGTCCCAGACAGTTTAAAAGTTGGACACATATACTAGCTCTGCAGCTAGATCAGTTGGATGGGTTTTGCTTTGTAATCGGATCAAAATACAGCATGATAGTCCTTCAAAGAAATTAAAATATAATATGAACTTAATAGAAGACTCGATTGTGCATTTGAGATCAATGTGCATCATGCCAAAGAGGGTGAGGAGCTAACCAAGCAAATATGCTTCTTCCATTCACAATCACAAATATGTGTATCAAGACCCCTCTATTTAAACAGGATATTGGTTTACACAGAAGGAGGAATAAATGAGTGTGGATGTGTCACCCCCAGCCACTGAGACCTCAGCCTTGAACTTGTATATGGCTTTGACCATTTTTTTTCACAGGTGGAAAAAGGCAATCGTTCTCTTGCATCAGCCCCTATCAGGCCAGTACAATATATATTCTGGCAACATCTCTATAATATATCCAGATACAAGAATGACTCTCCAAGGCTGGCCCAGGTCTTTGAGGCAGAATTGTCAACAAACGACAAGCAGACAAACAACGCAACAATCAAAATCTCCTGCATATTAAAACAACTGTCTCAGTTGCAAGTGTCTGAAAGAAAGCTGACAGATTCCCTAAAAGCAAATTCTGGATGGGGCGAAACACAGGCCCCAATGGAGGAAACAAGGAAAGGGAGGTTGATCAGAACAACTCCTCTGAGGGCTCTGCCATCTGAAATAAGAAAGTGGGAGTCTTTTTGGAAACTGGACAAAAGATGCATTTTCATTTCAGCGTCAGGAAAGGCAAGTGGCAGAACCGTTCTTTTTCATTTACCTCTCTTTCAGTAATGCACACACCGCACACAGGTGGCTGAACTCTGAAAAAGACACATGTCGTCCAACAATGAACTGATTGCTGCTCTAAGAACTTGTCACATTCCCTTTAAAGCTCAGAAGTTAACATCGGCAAGCATTCCCAGTCTGATGATCTAGGCCTCTTTTGAGTGAATGCTTTTATCTCAATGTCAAGACTCCACTTTGATCAAAACTTTTCAGTGCAAAAACCTATCAAAAGTGCAAAATCCACAATACTCCCTTCACCTAAGGTGGTAGATATATCTTTGAAGAACTCTGATGTGAACTTGAACGTGTCAGTTACAAATGATAAACTACAACCAGCCTGGCACTGAAGCTCTAGGCCACACTAATTTAATGGCGGAAGAAGCAATTCATCCTACCAGCTATAAAGATGAATACCAAAAATGGTTGCTATCACTGTCCTAGACAGTATCTCACTGTAGTCTATAGAGCATAGTAATGTTTTATTATCAGTTGGATGCTTACAATGTGCAATGTATGTTCATCAGAGAATCTTTACTGATACACGCACATTTACACACAACTCTTCAGCCCAGACATAGGCTTATTCTGTTTATTATGAAAAGGCATGAGAGATTATGCTTAGCATGTGGTTTGCTATAGCTCTTCATACATGTATCTTACACATGAACATATATGATTTTATATCATATGTGTGCTTGATGAACAGGGATATCTAATAAAGAAAACCTATATATTGGTTTGAGTGAATGGGAAACTTACCTACCTTACTAAGCATAACCTTTGGGAGCTGTAGCCCAGAAATGTAACCTTACTATCTCTGATAGGGTAGACATCATTCAGGCAAAGACATCTAGCAACTTCTAATAATGTTCCCCTTTCAAGCAAATAGCAGCAGAACAAACACACAGCTGGAAGCTGTATGAGCCAATCTCACCTCTTCCCATGGAACTGTACTAGATACCACACCATAGAGTTGTGCCCTAAATCTCTGACTCTTTTAGAATGCAATAAATCAAAGCGCTTAGTCCCCTAGATGGACCAAAAATCTGCCTATCAAACTCATGCACAGGGACTTCCATTCTAGAGCTGGGAAGGATTCAGGTGTATTTAAAGTAGAATATAAAACCTTTCCGAGTAACCTATTATAGTGTGATTATTTTGAAACTTGCTCTTTTTGTTAGAGTGAATTAAAGAATTTCACATATATAACAAAAGGACTGGAGGCAGGTGCCCTGGAAAGTTCTGTAGTGCACAATTCGGATTGAAAGGAATGGTCTGTTGTGTCCATCACTTTTCATGTCACTGTCTTCCAGGCCAAAGACAACAGAGGGAACACTTGGATTTTGGTGCTCTAGTCTAAGCTATCCAAGAGAAGGAAAAAACAATGGGTATGCCGTTCTCTTACTTGCTCTGCATGACATCTGGTCTGGCTCTGCCAGACCGGATATTTCTTTTTCTCCAATTCCATCTTGGGGTTACTGCAGGTTGTGGCAGCTTCTACAAAAGAGCTAGAAGACACATTTCAGTGGGTGAGTGTGATTCCAGAGGCAGGTGAAAATGGCCCCACATGGGGAATGTACCTTACCTGCCCTTAAACTTGCACTTTATGGTTTCTTGGAAAAATGCAAAATGTTGCATCTGGAAATGCTTGAATCACACCACCAACAAACTGACATTTTACGAACTCACATTCTATAGCAGTGTTGGCAAACCTACGACACGGGTGCCAAAGGTGGCACTCGGAGCCCTTTCTTTTTCTTTTAATATATTTTATTACAAATTTATAAAAAAAAACAGATAAACAGCAAAATAACATAAGGAAGAAAAATAACACACAACAATATAACAGAAGTATAACAGATATAAGACAGAAAACGCAGTGCTACCCACCCACCCCTCAGGACTTAAACAAAATTACAACTTCATATTATTGACCAACCCATTTCTCTCCAGAAATACATTGAGTCTTCTCCAGGTGTATACCCTTTACCTTTTTGAAATACATATACCAGCAATTTATCCCATATTCCATTAAAGTCATTAGACTTGGTCAGCCCTTTCCTAATTTTAATTTCACAAGTCAATTTATCATTAATAGGCTAGCTAGATTCCATAACTCTTTATACCATTCTTCCATTTCTGCCCTTTCTGTGGACATCTGACATTGTCCCTTCAAGGCCAACTTTATTCAGGTTAAATTCTTGTATTGGCACTTTGCGAAGAATTAGTGGGTTTTAAATTGCACTTTGGGCACTCAGTCTCTCAAAGGTTCTCCATTACTGTTGTATAAGAACCTTCTCTAGGGTGCTTATATTCAGAAAAGCTTTATTGGTTTAGGTCAGTCAAGACTACCAACTCAACACACAACTTCTTCTGATGTTATGAGGATTCAGTGGACAGGCCCAGGATAAGACTCTTCTTGAATATGAAGTGGGGTTGGGTACAACATACTACTAAGGCAGATTTAATTAAATTTAATGTTTTTTATGGCTGTATTCAAACCCCCCATTGTGCCCTGTTTCCCCTCCTGTCATGGGATGGCAATGCATTATGGTCAGTTATTTTACTGCCAGGGTAGCAGGGCCCATCCTTTGGTATAAACTGCAGTATGGGGTTTCTCTTTAGGTACATTTTAGTAATTTTAAGTGATTTGCCTGCCAATAACAATACATATGCCCTATTTTATGTCACTTTAATGTTAATTGTATTTTTATTATATTATATTACTGTATTTTATGTTTATTGTAGTGTATGAATTATTTGAGCTAACTTGCACTGTAATTGTGTATAGCTCTGTCTATAGACATAGGAATAGAAACAGTGCAAGTCATGGTTTGGTTCATGGCCTTCAAATCTGAAATATGTGGCCAAATTATTGGGATGTGTTTTTCTGGCTTTTTGTCATACGTATGTGATAAAATCCATAAGGCCAGAATCATCAACCGTATTCTCTCTCTCTCTCCTCCTTCTGTAGAACTTCTGGTTCTACAACGACAGCATATCTAAATGTAGTAAATACCACTATCATTAATACCAAAGCTAAAGAACTACTGCAATAAACCAAAGGCCAAAAGCCAACACATGAAATTTCCCTTGTGTAAGCCATAACAAAATGCAATAGGTGGCTCCCTCTGTTCCTTATTACAGGTAATCAAATGTGATTTATCTTTAGGTCACAGCTATGGTTTTTGCTTCCATAAAATTTAGCACTGTAGCTAACACTTTGCTTCCCAAGTTTTTCATTCCATGTGGCTGAAGAAGAGTTTGCCAGGATTTAATGTTCTTTTGGGGCAGTGAGCTGTACTATCAGAAAGGGCATCTAAGGGCTGCTTCTCATTTTGCTGCTGTTAAAAGAACATATGGTTGCCCTCCAGAATCACATCTCTCTATGGAAAGAAATGGAAGAGTAAAATTGGAACCCAGCACTTGATTTGGCATACCTGAGATACAACAGAGCCACGCCACTCCCTGCCAGCCTTTGTCACACAGTGGCAATGAGTCCTAAGATGAAGTATCAGACAGAAATATATCCCCCCTTCTTTTAGCAGTGAGAACTTTGTCAAGCAGTGGTATCAGTTTTAGTTACCTTTGTATGGGAGAGAAGAAGAGTACTAGCAATTTCTCTAGTGTCCTTTTTTAAGCTTATGACTGGCAAATATGCAAGTAGAACTTGGGGAAGCCAAAAGGCATTGCTTCTAAAAGGGAACACACCACCGTCATCTGTGAAGTTAGGGACTGGCACTTTCTACCCTACAGATATTGTCTGATTGCAATTCCATCATCCTTCAGTCACCATTGATGGTGCTGACTGGGATTAAAAGGACTTGCAATTTGACCCCATTTGGTAGGCCATGCTGCTTCTCTGCCAGTTTAACCACTGCTCGTGGCGCAGTGGTTAAATGCCTGTACTGCAGCTAAAACTGCTCACGACCTGGGGTTCAATTCCACGTAGCAGGCTCAAGGTTGACTCAGGGTATTTGTACATGACCCCTAAACTCCGCAGCAAATGGCGGCCAGCTCCGGAGCTTACAATTGTTTCCCCACCAGCTCCAGAGTTTGCAGGAAATTAAGTGCGACCACGCCCACCTAAGCGCGTTCCAGCGCACTTTTCTTGTACCTGCTGTTGGAGGGTGAAAATTCTTTTCAATGCAATGCGTCCGCCATAACGAAAACGAAAAACACGGCAAAATTTTTCGTTTCGTTTCCGTTGTCGTTTTGCTTCTGAAAAATTTTGCGTTTTTGTTTTCGTTACGAAATGAAATGAAAAAACGAAAACGAAAATGAAAATTTCGCTGAGTTCTGCCCATCTCTACACTGTACTGGTTTACCAAATTGTGTGTATTCATATAATTAGGACAGGGGCACACACATGTAAATAAGAGGTGCTTGTGAGCATCTCCTCAGCCCTTCAAAGAAAGTGCAAAGCTTTGGGTAACCTCTAGGTGCTTAGAAATGTTGGGGTGTGTGGGGGGCAGAATCATGCTCAAAATCCTACATAGTTTATAAGGTTTTAGTACTTCTCCTTAACTAGTATAATTACCTGTGACTGTTTATTTCCAGTGTATCAGGAAAAACCCGAAGGAGAAAAATAAAAATAATATAAAAATTAAATTAAACCATAAAAAGACAAAAGAGGGAAAACCCATTCCATCATAAAGGTGTACTGCTCTATCCTGATGTGAGCTTTCATGGACTACTTCGCTTCTTCAGATGTACCAAGTTAAGATACAGTAATTCCAGTGTTGTTGATATAACACTGTCATTCTCCATATCCCATTTCACTGTGATCCCATATTCACAATCATATACACCAGTTAGAAATGAGAGGAAAGTTTAAATCATGATGCTGATAGAGCCTTCCTGAGCCACAGTGTTTGTCGCTCAATTAGTGCAGGCCTAGTACAGTTAAAACTAGTAGGCAAGATTGAAATTAGCTTAATTCACTGCAAGCTGTCAATGGCAATTATGTTTAATCTAGAGGTGATGTTTTTCAAATTGACAAATTCACATATTTGAAGAAACAACTTTTTTCCCTCCCACAACTTTTTTCCCTCCCACCGAAAGGCAGCCTGTGCTTTTTTACAGCAAAGGGAATTTGGCCTGTGCACTTGGCTAACTGAATCAATTCTTACCAAATTAAGAATGGGCTCGTGAACATTAATCTAAAAAGCTAAGCAGCTTTCCAGTTTAGAGAGCTTCTGGGTAAGTGTCTGCAAATACTCCCTCTCCTCCAATCTCCTTGTCAGATGAAATATATGTCAATACCAAAATCTTTAGCAAAGGAAGTAGTAGAACTATATACGATGGCGTATGCTCATGAAACGCATGCCAGGCTGATTTGAAATGAGCAGCATAAGGGGATTCTTACTGCAAGAGCTTAGCCTCGTTCCTGTGGGCTTTTCCTGAATAGAACCGGCTTCAATAACTGAGGAATCTGTCATGACGCCAAACAGTGAGGAGGAGGGGGGAAATAACACATCACAGCTTTCAAGTCCAAGGGAGTCTTAGACTTTCCAATATTTATCTTGGACATTACACAAGGCAGAAGGGATTTCTATAAAGACAACAGTTGCTGTTTCAGATGGTCCAAGAGAAAGACAGAATAGCCATGCCCAGCATGCTGAAGGGTAAAAGTGAAAGAATTGTAACACATTTTGAAACTGGCAGCCAGTCTGTCTGACTGCTGGCCATATTTTAAATTAAAGAACTGTATCATACGATCCAATCAGCAGTAATTATGATGGTGGCAGTAGCTGGCTGGAGGTGATGAGTGAGACCATACACCATTACATAGAGCAACAGTTTCTTGTTCTTTGAAAGCTGAACTTGTACTCAACCTGTTTGGTCTTTTTTAAAAAACACACCTTATCACATATTATATGGATTAAGGCATCAAAGATAATCATAAAACATAGTCAAAAAGCAAAAAACAAAGCATGCTGCTTATCTATCACCCCATAGCTCTTAATGCACTTTCTGGGTGGTTTGCAGGTAACTATGCAGGCTATACATTGTCCCCACCACCACCCCAGTAAAGTGAGAATTCTTTTTACCAACCTCAGAATGATGGAAGTTGAGCGAACCTTGAACTAGCTACCTGGAACTGAACTCCAGGTCATGAGAACAAATATAGCTGCAGTACAGCAGTTTAACCACTGTGCCATGAGGCTCAGCTCATGTTAAATACCTAAAGATGCTCACAGTCTTGTGGTCACAAAGCTGTGTCATCTCCCTGCAGTCATTACTATTCCCACCACCAGTGACACTTTGAGGTCATGTTATGTTCTTTAATATTCTAAAGCTTGCAAGGAAAGGTATTGGTACCCAGTGCTGGTTCTAAGACAAAGATGAAGCATAATTTCATCAAGAGCATCTCTACAGGACAGCTGTAAGTCGAAAAAGCTACTGTAGGTGCTATCAGCAAACAAAAGCCTTCTGGATTGGAGGAAAGGAGTACTAGATAAGAAGGAGAGCAGTGGGCTTGTTAAGTTAAGAGGCAATGTGAAGAGAGGAGGGTTGAAAGGAAGATAGCAAGGGATGGGTATGACAGAAAATGCAGAAGGCTAACAACAAGAGAAAGCAGAGCTATAGAGTCAAGAGGAGCTGTATTTCATTATTGAAGAAGGCTCAAGAAGAAGGGTTTTGGGGAGAATGGGCGAGTCCAAGTCAATGTGCTAAGTGGGCATGGCTCATACAGTCATCGGAAGTTGTCAGATGGAACTTTGGCTCTTAAATGCCAAGTAAATTTGTCTTTTTACACAAAGAGTTAAGAATTTAAATCACAATTCCGTGCAGATATGTGGAAACAAGATTCACAATTTAGTAGAGGCAAGGCAAACATTTAACCCAGAGCTTTGGGAGGTTTTCTTTTTCCTTTTATTCTTTCTTTTTTCTTCCATGGAATCTCTGGCCAGTAACCGTGT
Organism: Phrynocephalus versicolor; assembly: GCA_023846285.1. Lineage (NCBI taxonomy): Eukaryota > Metazoa > Chordata > Lepidosauria > Squamata > Agamidae > Phrynocephalus > Phrynocephalus versicolor. Next base: position 8,189,600 of record JAHTLZ010000122.1, read on the forward strand.
GAGCTAAGGGATTTGGGGAACTGTAGTCCCAAAAAGTCACTTTTCTGAATTCCGATTTGGTGTCCATACTGTTTTATTTTAGAATCTAAGCCAGTAAGAGAAGAAAACCATAAGGGAACTGTCTGTCTTCAGCTGGACAAAATACAGTTTGGCCTGCAGTGGTATTAAACCTAGCAATGAAATGTGAGAAAAATCCCATTTTGTCAATGCAGAGCTCTGGTTTTTAGGCCTAAGTGTGTTGAGGGAATTTTCCCTATACTAATTCAATGGATTGGAAAATACAGTAAATATTGCATTTTTAAAAACTGAATGCTCCAAGCGGGGACAACACAGCATCAAGGGCTGAGCAACTAACCCCCACCTCCACCCCGCTAATATTAAATCACTTTTCTTCCGAGAACAGCATGAGAGTGAGCAAAGACCTGATGGGAACATACTTCCGTCTCATAGGAGAATGCCTGTCAGGAGTGGATTTTAGTACACACTCTGTTGCTCCCGTGTGCAGCAGCAAAGCATCCCCCAGGACTGCAAACTGCCACACAGCAGGCAAAATATAATTCCTTGAGGGCCTGCTGCTTGAATTTTATTGTTAGCCTGCTCAATCTCCTTGAGTGGTGTGGGGAAATTCTTTCTGTCGGTAGTCCTGGAAGGAAGGGAAGCAGATCAGGACAGGAAGTAGTTCCCTCGCTGTTTGGTATCAAATCATGGAGTTGCTGTGGTGTCTGTACACAAGAATACATGTATAGATATGTGGATGCTTACAAACTGCACTACAGATTGCCTATAATGCTGATTGCAAACACCTGCATTTGAAAGGAACGACAGGTTTCTATTAAGAAATGATACTTGGAAATCTCAGCATGAGAGAAAAGTACTCCCAGAAGCTTCATGTGCATTACTTCAGTAATGTGACTGGTGAGGGGCCTGAAGAGTGTGGGGCTTCCCTGATTCAGTCACCTAGACTGCAATCATAAAAAGTACTAATGGTGAGCATAGGAACAGAGGCCTTGTACCTCCACAGTAGACAATTGGACCATCTGACCCTACATTGTCAACTTGGATTGGCAGAGCTTCCGTGGCTTTCAAGCAGGATCTTTCCCAGCACCATTTGGAGACTCCAGATACAGTAATCTCTGGTGGTCTCCCAACCATGTAGTAACCAAGCCTAATCCTATGTGGTTTCTGAAATGAGATGAGGAGGGAGTATCTTGGGCAATGTTGGCGATCTTCCAGTTTGTGCTATCTGTCAATCCACCCATGTACCGTATATGCCATATATGGCATTGTTTCAAGGGTACAGGAATTGTCTTGTGCCAGATAGCAGAATCCACTTGTCACTGGAATGTGCCATTTAAAAGCTTTAAACTAAGGACAGAGTCAAGCAACTGCTAGCCAATTGTCGGTTACTTTAAATCTAAGTGTGCCAAGGCTGCTCCAGATGGGAGATTCCGTTGTTTGTGTGTCTCTAGGATTGCTCTTCTGATCCATCATGCCTTCAAACCCAAGTTTATTTTGAACTTGTTTTATGCTTTCTTGCTTTGTCTTCCACTTCCAGGCAAAAGGGAAAAGGAAAAGACAGCTGCCAGATGGCGTCACAGAGTTGTTGTGGTTGTTAAATAGATTGACAGTTCTCTTGTCTGGAAATTAATGAGACTTCCTGCTTCTTTAGCTGCATTTTTTATCTTCGTAGAGGTGTGGACTAGACAGCTGCCCATGAAGCACAAAAACGTCTTTGGACTCAGTGTAGTTATTTCTTGGAGCTTGCAAGGGTACAGGTCTTTTATTCAACTGAAACTGCATGGCCATCATTGCCATCGTCATTTTGGAACTGCATACTTGGAAGGGGCCTGTATGGCTCATCAAGTCTAGTCTCTATCAAGGGGGGCGAGCGGGGAATCAAACTCTCATGCCTAAGTCACTGAGCTATCTAGTACGTATTTGGGAGATGCTGAGCCAATGGACATCAAATATTAGGCTTGAGAGGGGAGAGAATGTGGGGGAGGAATGGTTTACAACAGCCCCGCAATGTAGCACAATGAACTGCTTGATAACTAAGGGCGTTTTTACACGACCCCTAAAATCCTAGGCAAAGGGCTCCCAGATGCGGAGCTTATAATTGTTTTCCCACCAGCTCCAGACTTTAAAGAAAATTAAGTGCGACCACGCCCACCTAAGCGCATCCTAGAGCATTTTAAATGTACCCTGGTCTCCGAAGGTGAAAAATGTCTGATGCGGATGTAAAGCAGTGAGTGCCGGGCTCTCCTCGCCTTGTGTTTGTTTTGTTTTTTTGCCCCCGGCCACTTTAAGAGACTTTAAGAGACTGGAATGCTTGCTTCCGGGGCTGTGGACCCAGCAGATGGAGGTGAGCCTACATTTTTTTCTCCCTTTTTTTCTCCCTACCCTCACTCAGACAGGAGCAAGGGAGTGCGGAGGGATGGGAACACAGGAAGAGCAACAAACCCCCAAGACCTCTGGTCCGAATTTAAGTTGCCAGCGCATCTTAGGGGGCATGTAAAAGCACCCGAAGTGCAGGGCTGTCCAACTTTGAACAGCCCATGGGCTCCTTTTGCCCAGGGCACATCCCCATGGGCTCCTTTCCCACGCAGGTGATGACCTTGCGGGTGACTTCTTAGCATTCCGCGGGCTACCAGTAGCCCACAGTTGACACATTGTGCAGGCCTGGCTTAGTGGGTTAGTTATCTGACTCTGAAGCCAGAGGATGGTATTTCAATCCCCCACTGTGCCTCCTTGAGAGGGGGTGGATTCGATGCGTCATAGGATTTCTTCCAGCTCCACAGTTCTCTTGTCATCATCAAATCTTGGAAACACCAGCAATAAAAGTCACGTGTGCTAGATCTAGAGCTTATCCATTGCTACAAAACATTTTGATGAATGTGATAAATTAATTTGCTACATTAATTACGAAGGGTCTGGTTTTGTTCTTTCTGTAACATGCACCAATAAAGTTATTGCTCACACTGCTTTTGTGCTTGTTTGTTTTTTGTTTGTTTTTGTAATTTAGTGCAAGGACCGCACAGCTTTTTTTGCATGTTCAATAATAATAATTAAAAACAAGTAAATAGCTAAAAATGCTACCATGTCCACATAACTAACACCCAATATAATTAATTAGGTAAATCGAGCCACCAAACTAGTGCAAAGAAAACTGACAAGAGAGAAAGCAATAGGTTTGCTGCAGGAGTACCATTGGCTGAACTGGAAAAATAAAACACCTGCAATTCCTCAGAGCCTGCGATTACCTGCGATTACCTGCAGAGCCCTTATAACAGGAGTCTTGTGTAGGAATGTTTAGGACTCATAGTGTTTCACTTCTGGTATGAGCTAATTAACAAAACTAGATTCAGCTGAAGAGAAGGGAGGAAGCGAGAGTGAAGTTACCTCAAACAAGTAACTCTCTTCTTTGAGAAATTTCAGGGCAACTTGAGGCCTGATTAGTGCATTCCTTTGAAAGCATGTAAATGCAAGTAGATAAATAGGTACCGCCGTAAAAAGTGGGAAGGTAAAACAGTGTTTCCTTGCAGCCATGCCGGCCACATGGCCATGGACTTGCACAGCACTGGCTCTTCCGGCTTGAATATAGAGATGAGCACCGCCCCTAGAGTCAGACACGACTAACATGCTTATGCGGGGGGAACCTTTACCTTTTTTTGAAATGTTTAAAATGGAATAATTTGTTTAAAATGGAAAGAGAGTTGGCTTACTTTATCCTAGTATCTCTCAAGAGAATGCTATGCTCTATTTCTGCTTTGTTACCTGATTTGTACTCTTTATATATCCTTAAACCATGCTAAAGGTCTGCTTGAATGTACTATATATTAGGATAGTCAGGGATAGTTATCTCTCTTATTTTCTTCCGGGGACTGTTCTGGAATTGCCTTTACCTCAGGATATTTTGAATGTTTATTTGCTCCACATCTTTATGGTTGATTTTGGGATTTCTGAAACTATTTTTGGAACTTTTTTTATTTTATTATTTTAAAATATTTTTGCCCCTCTTTTCTTCTTAAAAGTAACCAAAGTGGCTTATCTTCTCTGTATTTATTAAATTTATCATTGTTGATCTTTTTAAGGCAATTTAAATAAAATAATACAATTTTAACAGCATTTTGGCTACTTGGGAAAAAAGAGATCACTTGGTACCTCTCTGACCCAGCCAGAATCCCGACACAGTGTTATACATTTATTCTGCTCACCCACCAGAAAGCAAAGCACAGACTATGACTCAAAAGGTAGCTTACAGATTGAATATATTTCAGTGGATGAAATTCCAGCATTACTGGAAATGTAAAAGAGAGGTGTAATCTCTTTCCGTCTCTTGTTTTGAAGAAAGCACCTATTTTGCAGACTGCAAGACAGGCAAAGAGTAAAAATAAAGTGAAACATACGAATAAGCCAGGAAGTAATATTACCTTGTGTTCCAGGTAAAAAGAAATTAAAAGTAAAAATAAAATGTATTTAAGCATTCTTATTTCTGGCTAACCACCCTTCCTTTCATTCTTATTGGAGGAAGAAATAGAATTAGAACCCTTCTGATGATCTGACATTTGATTATCTGCTAGTGAATGACAGAAAATGCCAGCATCTGAAACCAGTTTTGTTATCAGTGAAAACAAAACAAAAGAGAGGCACATTTTCTTATTGGATTTGGCAAGATTAGCTAGGCAGACAGGCAGACCTAACCCTAACCTTTGTTACTAACCAGGCCCTGAGGCAAAGAAACATAAAAGACAAACATTGCTACTGGACGGAGCCTTTCTGGGGTTACCACTGCAACCAGTCAGGATACCCATTTGAAATCTCTTTTTCTGGCAGCAGCACACATCTTCAATGCTAGGGATCTGGCGGCAGCACCTAAACTCAATGGTAGGCATCATTAGGAAGGGTTTAGAAAATAAGTCAGCAAGTACAGTGGACCTTTGTTTAGCAAACAGTTTGTATAACATAAAATCTGTACAACATAAAAAACTCCAGAGACAGGGGAAATTTGCTTAACAAATTCTCCTATGGGGAGAATCCGTACAACATAAAAATGGGATTACTCCATTTTCAATGCATTCCTATGGCAATTTGTATAAAGGAAATTTTGTTAACAAAGTTTCATTTGGAATGAATTAATTCCTTTATACAAGGTACCTCTGTATCATTTTGTCTCTTTATAAATTTATGGTGAGGCCCCATCTGGAGTATTGTGTACAGTTCTGGTCACCAGACCTCCAGAAGAATATTATAGAAATCGAAAAATTGCAGAGGAGGGCAACAATAATGATTTGGTGACTGGAAAACCTTCCTTACCACCTGAGGTTGCAACGGCTGGGCCTCTTCACTCTTGAACAACGGAATGTAAAAGGTGACCTGATTGAAGTTTATGAAATCATACACAGTGCGGACAAAGTTGATAAAGGAAAAACTGTTTTCCCTATCGCACAACACTAAAACTACGGGGCACTCCATGAAACTTTTGTTTGCTAGATCTCAAACAAATAAGAGAAAATACTTTTTCACTCAGAGGATCACTGGTCTGCGGAACTCCCTGCCAGAAGAACTGGTGACAGCTGTCAGCCTTGACAGCTTTAAGAAAGAATTAGACAAGTTCATGGAAAACAGGGGTATCAATGGCTATCCTTATGGATGCCTAAGGACAACCTCCAGGTTGGAGAGATAAACAGGATATCTCTCAATGCCATTTGCAAGGAATCATAAGCAGGTGACTACATCTGCTTTGGAATACCCTGAAGCAAATGGTGAGCCACTGTGTGAAACAGAGTGGTGGACTGGATGGGCCGTGGACTGTTAAAGCAAGGCTGTTCTTATGTTCTTATGTAGGGGCCTGAGTTATTAAACTCCAAAGGAGGTCCCACCATAGAAAATCATTTGGGGGGACCCCCTTTGGAGGGGGAGTGATCAAGCAATTCCCTTAATAATTACAAATGATTTTCTCCAGGGGGACCCCATTTGGAGTTTTATAACTCAGCCCCTGATCCCCAAACCTCTCCAAATATGGGGGGCTTAGAGAAAAGAGTGCAAATAAGCTACCCAATATATTTGGTTCCTCTATTAATCGCTTTATTTCTATAGGAAGAAATAATGTTTCATTTTGTTTCATAACAAAACGCATCCTACCGTTTAATTTTGTAATGAAAATAACAGAACAGCATTTCATATTTCATCTTGTAGCCATTTCTAGTTTCATATACATGCTTTGCATGTGTGTGTGTGTTGTGTCACTACAGTCGTGACCGACTCTTTGTGACCCCATGTCCATGGAGTTTTCTTGGCAGGAATACTGGAGTGGTTTGCCAGTTCCTGCTCCAGGCACCTACAGCACCTGGTATTCCCTGGTAGTCTTCCATCCAAGTACTAACCAGGACCGACCCTGCTTAGCTTCCAAAATCAGACGAGATCAGATGTGCTTAGGGTATCTAGGCAGCTGCTTAGCATGGTGGGGCACTTACGTAAGCAGCCTGCCAATCATAGGCACATCTTAATGTCTATCCAGTATGGATGTGTATTGGCAACAGCATTACAAGGCACACTGGTTGAACTGAAAAGCCCTGCATGGGTTTGTAAGATCTTACTGTGAACTCTCAGCTAAGTTCACCTTGTCTTTCAAGTGGATAAAAAAGTCAACTCTTTATACAAAGTCATATTTTGTCACTGGGGTGGCTGACCCCACACTTCTGAAATATCCGAGGTGGCCTCTGAGAAATACATCCTTGATTTTAGATTGAAGCAAGCTGATTCTATGGAAAGGTGGTCTAGACCAGATCAAAGAGAAGTTGTTTTTCTAAAAAGAGATTTAAGGGGAAGGAAACCAGATAGCTTTAAATTCTGTGCAGCATTAAATTAACATTTTTATATCTATACTAATTGCAGACAGACAGAGTGCCAGCCACCAAGGCTTGGAGAAAAATCATTCCAGGCTATCATGCTTAGTGTCACCTTGTACAAGGCTAATTTGGTTCATTTTTTAAAACCATGTTATTCCCCAAGGTTTTCTGCACTGGCTTCTATTACCACTTCATATGAAATACAGCTCTCTTGTATATCTCTAAAGTGGTAGTTCTAAACATTCTTCCTAGGAAGAAAGACCCAATAGAGTATGATCCGGATTTCTTCTTTTTTTTAAACTCATAGCACCGACCGACTGTTCCTGGGGCCGATGGGCACTGGTTTGTTTAATTTCTTTTCACTTTCAGAGAAACAGGAAGCTCCATGTGGTGCCCTAAGCTTTAATTTCCCCCAGCCAAGTGGTCTGTTTTTTCCCAAATGCTAGTGCCACCTGCTGGCCAAGGGGGCTGAACTGCACTTTAAAATAAAAAACACACTTTGGACGTGGGAACTCCTGTCCCACTTATTCAATCACGTGATGGGACAAAGATCAGGATCAAAACCCAGGTGAGATAGCAGCCACTTTAGTGTTACTGATTTTGTTGTAAACATGCATTGTGGGAATCTTCTTTTGAAGCGTGTTTTCTGAAGGGATTACAGTGATTTACGTCTGTGAAGATTCTCAGTCATCCAGGTTCGTTTAACTGGGAGTTGAGTCATGGCTACTGGACTTCTTTTTTGAGAGATAGAAACGTTTCGCTGTTCATCCAAACAGCTTCATC
>JAHTLZ010000122.1:8201903-8229403 GCA_023846285.1 Phrynocephalus versicolor
TAATAATAATAATAATAATAATAATAATAATAATAATAATAATAATAGTGCACAACGGACCAACTAGAAATAACAGTTGATATGATGACCAAAAGAGTGCAAAGAGTCAAAAACTGGACATCACCTGGCAATGATCAACTGCATAGGTTTTGGCTTAAACACCTGGCCAAACAATTTAATGAACTGTTGAGGAAAGGTTATATTAATGAATGGTTAACAGCTGACAAAACCTATTTGATTCAGAAAGATCTAACAAAAGGAGCAATACCTAAAAATTACAGGCCAATAAGTGTTTACCAACTATGTACAAACTGCTGACAGGCATCATAGCTGATAAGAATCCAGGTTTATTTGGAAGGGGAAAAAAACCATGCCAGTGGAGCAGAAAGGGAACAAATGGGGAAGTAGAGGCACAAAAGATAAGTTACTCATTGATAAAATGATCGTAGAGAATTGTAAAGCCTGGAAAACTAATTTATATATGACTTGGATTGATTATAAAAAAGCCTTTGACTCTGTACCACATAGTCGGATTATGAAGTGCCTGGATGTCACTGGGATACGTAAAAGTATTGGTGCCCTAATAGAAAATGCAATACCTGGAAAACAGAATTGCTTGTCAGGGACGAAAGCTAGGGATTGGTTAACATTAAATGGGGGATTTTTCAAGGTGACTCTTTGTCACCTCTTCTATTTACTGTTGCCTTGATTCCCCTCTCAATAATTTTGCAGAAGACAAAATTAGGGTACCAAACTGCTAAAAATTCAGGGAAAATTTCTCATCTATTGTATATGGATGACTTAAAGTTGTATGGAAAATCAGAAACTGAAATACACTCACTGACCAACACAGCCTGAATTTTCAGTACTGATGTTAGTAGACATGGGCACGGAGTGGCGAAATTCTCATTTTCGTTTTTGGTTATCATTATCGTTACGTAACGATAACGGTAACGAGAATTAGAGATGGGCACGACTTGGAATTTTTTTTTTTTCGAGTTGTCGTTTTTCGGGACGGGTCCGTTTCGGCTCGTTTCCGTTTTTCACGAAAATTCGCAAAAATTAGTCATTTCGTTTTTCGTTTTTTCGTTTGTCATTACCGCCGCGATTTAGCGCGACTTGACTTCCCAGAGCATGGGGTAGGGGGTAAGGGCTAGGCTTAGGGTAACGGTTAAGGTTAGGGTGGGTTAGCGGGCTGTACCTCTGGGTGCCTCTGGCCCACTAAGAACACAGTGTACTGGCGTATGGGTTCGGGTTCAGGTTAGGGTTAGGGTTTAGGGTTCGGATTTGTGGGCTTTTAATGCCCTCTCTGGCACACCCAGAAGTCTCAGCAAAACCTGGCCATGCGATTGGTGGAATGGCTCCAAAATTTTGCATGGTCCCATCCCATGGCCAGCCCATCATTGCGCGTGCGCAGGTGTAAAAAAATAAAAATAAAAATAAAATAACATAAAATCAACGGAGACGTTTTGTTGCAAGAAAAAACCACTGCTGCTACTGTAAAAATTCTGGCAGTTAAAATACCCAATTTTCTCATGTTTCTGTGGTGCTTTGGTGGGTTTTTGGACCACAATTTCAAAAAAAATATTGTGGTCGCCATTTTAGATCCCCCCGCACTGCATGGCAAATGGAGATGCCGAGGATGCGCCCTCCCAGCCTGGTACAGTCTCAGCAAAACCTGGCCATGCGATTGGTGGAATGGCTCCAAAAATTTGCATGGTCCCATCCCATGGCCAGCCCATCATTGCTCGTGCGCAGGTGTAAAAAAATAAAAATAAAATAAAATAAAATAAAATCAACGGAGACGTATTTTGGCAAGACAAACTCACTGCTGCTACTGTAAAAATTCAAGCATTTAAAATAGCTAATTTTCGCATGTTTCTGTGGTGCTTTGGTGTGTTTTTGGACCACGATTTCAAAAAAAAATATTGCGGTCGCCATTTTGGATCCCCCCGCCCGCACACCGCATGGCAAAGGCAGACGAGACGATGCCCCCCCTGCCTGGTACCAGCAGTGCAGCAGTAGCACCAGCCAAGGAGAGGGGGGCGGGGACCCCCCCAAATAAAACACCCTTCTGGCCTGGTAGGTGCCCTCAGACAGTTTTCGCCTGCTTTTAGGGCCGGGAATCGGGGTTTTTTTTTTAACTTTTAAAAACTTTTTTTCTGTGCCGCTTGGCATCGCGGGATCGCTGCGATGCCAGGAACGACAACGACAAATCAGATCCAATTATTCGTTCGTCGGTTCGAGTTCAAGTTCTGGCGGAGTAATTGTCGTTACCGTTTCCGTTCCGTAACGGAAAAGAGTAACGGAAACGGAAACGGGAATTCCGCTAAGTTGTGCCCATCTCTAACGAGAATTACTCCGCTCCAGCTCGAACCCGACCCGAAAAAAGAAAAATTTGGTCGGGTTTGTGGTTGTCGTTAATGGCATTGGAGGCTGGTGCGATGCCATTGCCAACAAGCAGCACAGAAAAAAAGTTTTAAAAAGTAAAAAAAAAAAAAAACGATTCATGGCCAAAAAAGCAGGCGAAAATATGCCTGCCTGAGGACACCTACCAGAGGGGTGGTTTCTGGGGGGGGGTCCCCGGCCTTCCTCCCCTCTCCTGTCCTGGGCTGCTTGCACTAGGCTGGGGGGGGTCATCCTCGTCGTATCCCATGCAATGGGGGGGATCCAAAATGGCGACCGCAATATTTATTTTTAAATTGTGGTCCAAAAAACCACAAAAGCACAACACAAACATGTGAAAATTAGGTATTTTAACTGCCTGAATTTTTATAGTAGCAGCAGTGGTCTTTTCTTGCAATAAAACATCTCCATTTATTTTATTTTATTTTATTTTTATTTTTATTTTTTTACACCTGCGCATGCGCAATGATGGGCTGGCCATGGGATGGGACCATGCAATTTTTTTGACCCATTCCACCAATCGCATGGCCAGGTTTTGACTGAGACTTCTGGATGTGCCAGAGGGCATAAAAAGCCCACTAACCCTAACCCTAACCCTAACTCTAACCCATACGCCAGTACACTGTCCTTCTTAGTGGGTCAGAGGCACCCAGAGGTGCAGCCCACTAACCCACCCTAACCTTAACCCTAAGCCTAAGCCTAACCCTTACCCTAACCCCAAGCCTAAGCCTAACCTGTACACCAGTATGCTTCCGTTCTTAGTTGGTCAGGGTAGAGGCACCCAGAGAGGTGCCTCCCAGAGCCCACTTACCCTAACCCCAAACCTAACCCTAACCTGAACGCCAGTACACTTCCCTTCTTAGTGGGTCAGAGGCAACCAGAGATGCAGCCCAGAGCCCACAAACCCTAACCCTAACCCTAACCCTAACCCTAACCCCATGCTCTGGGATGTCAAATCGCGCTAAATCGCGGTGGAAACGACAAACGACAAACGAAAATGACACATTTTTGAAAATTATCGCGACAAATGGAAACGACCTGAAACGGACCCATTCCGACAAACGACAACTCGAAACGTCATTTTTTCTGGTCGTGCCCATCTCTAGATGTTAGTATTGAGTTTGGACTAAACAAATGTGCCACAGTGGCACTGAGAAAAGGAAAAATCACTGAGAGTGAAGGAATTGAAATGCCAAATGGACAAGCCATTAAGTATCATCAGTCTGAAGCCTTTAAATATCTGGGCATACTGCAATTAGATAATATCAAGAATGGTCAAGTGAAAAATGTGGTCAGTAAAGAATATATCCAAAGGGTTAGAAAAGTACTAAAAAGTAAGCTGAATTGTTGAAACACTCTCAAGGCCATTAATAGCTGGGCCATACCGGTCATCAGGTATACTGCTGCCATTATAAACTGGACTCAGATGGAGCTAGATAGTCTGGATATGAAAATAAGAAGTACAGAGTCAGCATTATTGGAGGTTAAGAACAATGATGTGTTTAAAGTAAAGCAAACAAAGGGTCAATACAGGAAAGCAATGATGCAAATATGAGCTGATAGCTGGCATAATAAACTACTGCATGGGCAGTTCCTTGAAAACATCAAAGGAAAAGTAGATGAGGAAAATACTGTACCTGGTTATGGCTCACCAATGGAACACTGAAAAAAAGAGACAGACCCCCTGATTTTTGCAGCTCAAGAACAAGCTATTAGAACAAAATGCAGTTAAGGCTACAATAGAAAAATCAGCTGAGTACTTCACATGTAGACTCTGTAAAGAGGCAGATGAAACTATCGGCTATATATTGAGTTGTTGCAAGAAAGTTGCTCAGACTGATTACAAACAGCATCATAATATAGTTGCTCAAATGGTCCACTGGAATTTGTGTCACAACTATCATCTGCCCGTAGCAAAGAACTGGTAGGATCATAAACCTGAAAAAGTGATTGAAAATGAGCATGCAAAATTACAGACAAATTTTTGGAGCACAATACCCCAGATATTATGACTGTGGAGAAGAAAAAAGTATGGATCATTGATATTGCTATACCAGGTGATAGTAGAGTCACCGAGAAACAACTTGAAAAAATTATCCGATATCAGGATCTAAAAATTGAACTTCAGAGACTCTGGCATAAACTGGTACAGGTGGTCCCAGTGGTAATTGGCATGCTGGGTATGGTGCTAGAGCTAAGCAAGTATTTAGAAGAAATTAGAGTTGGCAATGTCACCATCAGTCAGCTGCAGAAAGCCACCTTACTCGGATCTATTCGCATAATTCGCTGATACATTATGTAGTCCTAAATGCTTGTCTGTTATGTGATGATGATGATGATGATGATGATAATGATGATTTCTGTGAATAATATTTGTAAAAACCAGTTTTGTTATCTTACTTGAGATTATGTTCTGTTATTATTTCTCCTGTTTATATAAAGTCTACTATGAGGGACCATGAGAGACTGGTAATATATCCAAGATTGTAAAATATGCATCACAGAAAAAACATATAAATAACATCTGTAAACACAGTAATGAGGATAAACCATGATAATGAAACTGAGATCTGATATGCCCTGGAATCAATTAGGGACATGTCTATCTGAAACTTCTTTTCTCCACTTCAAAATCTGTGTGTGGGGGGGAGGGGGGGAATTAAATACATTTTTCTTCCCAGGGCTGCTCATTTAAAATTGGCATTTTCACATGGCAGATGGCAACATAGTCTCAGTGCGCTTTAGCTAAAATCATTCTTATTAAGGCTAAAGATGTGCGAGCAGTGCTAATTTCCTGCAGTACTCCATAATTATTGGAAGACTCAACCATTACCATACGCAAGAATGTACTGTGTGCCGGTATACTGATTTACTGAATATGGTAATATGTTTACTTTTTTAAGCTTCTTCCTATTCCAAAGATTGACACTGAGTTGTTTTCGTCAGTAACACAGTAGATCACCATCATTATTGGCTGTGTGAGAGGAATATAGTGTTATGCAGCACCCTCATTCAGGTTAGACAACACAATTAGAAGCTTGCACCCGTGAGGCTGTGCACTAGCATACTTGCACTATTGTAGTCCAGAGTCAGGTCTGCATAACATGTTGAACTACAAAATATGTTGCATGGAGTGCTGACCTGACACATAGCATGGAAAGGTTGAAATCAGGATTGTATTAGAAGCTATTAGATATTGGAAGGTAGCTTTTAAAAAGTCATTTCTTGTTCAGTCCATTCCTGTTTATTTCTGAGTGGAAAAAATGAAAAGAAAAACGATACAAAATGTGGGGAAGGAAGATCTCAATATGATCCCCTGCCATGTAACACACACACACAATTAAGTCAAACAACTACAAAAGTGAGCAGTCTGTGAGACCCACAGGCTTACTTAACACCCCTGACAAAGTTGTTAGGTAACCCCTTCCCCATACCCATTTCCATAAAAGCCACAGGATCCAGATTAAGTCCAACAGGATGAACTGCAATTGGAGAAGTGGAAACAAGTGCAGGAATTTGAGCCACTACTGTCTCTTGCCTCGTTTCTGCACTTGCCCCTGCACAGTCTCAGTCTGAGCCAGGCCCCTGGTTAGTTCCTCTCGGGCCTGTGAGTTATTTGAGACATTTAGAGGCAGCCTCCATGGAAGACCAAAATGGCTTCTTTGAGAAAAGTCACCTTGTGTGTCTATAGTGAGGGTAAGGCTCAGGGTTTGCTGGGTTTCACTGAGGCATGGGCAGCAGCTGTTTTTGCTGGAAGTACAGCTGACATTCCTACTGCCTTTTTTGCCTCCGGCGTTGCAACCGGAAGGTGTTGGGCTTGCAGGGTCAGCTGCTGGTTAGCAAAACAAAATGAGATAATGCAATCAAGCATCATAAAACCCACATGACATGGATAGGTGACCTTGGTGCTCTGACAAGTAACATGGCCCCAAACCATGAAGGGCCTTGTAAGTAAGCATCAGTACCTTAAACCAGGAACCAGTGTCCTCACTCAAAGGCTTCACGCGGAAGGGGAAGTGCATTGGGGAGACTGACCACACCTGAGTCCCTACAACTGAGGGGCCAACAACTCATTCCCATGCTATATGGACATGGTTCCTGAGGAAGGGCTAGACCCAGCTTAGCTCAGGCCACTAATTCCCAATTCTGAGAGCCTGTCCAGGAGAATATTGTGGTCAGCATTATCAAGAACTCTTGTAAGATCCAGGAGAAACAACAGAGCATGAGCACCCCCATCAGCATCCCATAATAGGTCATCGTGCAGCAAGACCAATACTGTCTTGGTTCCGTGGTACAGTCTGAATCTGGACTGGAATGGATTGAGGCAGTTTTCCTCTGCTAGGAACATCAGGAGTTGCTCCACCTCCACCCACTCAAATATGTTGCCCATAAAAGAAGTACTGGGGATCAACCTACAGTTAAGATTATCCAACACCAGGCTAAATTATTTCAGAATGAGCTAGATGATGGTTTCATTAACATGTGAGGGGAGAGGACATAATTTCTATGGCACGAGCAGATTCTGTAAAAAGATCCCATCAGGAGTTTTGATGCTGTATTTCCATCTCAGTGCAAATTTCCTTGCACCATATGCAATGGTGGATGTCAATGAGAAATGGGGTGGGCAACCTCATGATGTGACGATGTCACATCCTATGTTTTATATTGCTACACATTATTTTAATGATAATGCTGGACTCAGTGGCCTTGTAGGCCCCTTCCAACTCAATTATTCCATAGTTGGGTAGGAGATGTCACCTCTTACATGCAGCACCAGACAAGATGTGAAAGGTCAAGTGGAGGCCCATAAAAGGAACATAAATGGAAGGCTGAGTAAGAGTAGAAATTGGACATCCATTCAAGACTTAGAATACAATGGTAGGCTGACCCAACCTACTTGCCATGATAACTGTGGGGGCAAGCTAAGTACCAGCAATCAAAGCAGGAAACAACTCTGAAATATAATATTCAGCATTCCGTAGGAAACAGGGCGTGGGAAGTTAAGAAAGGCAGCATCAAAAATAAACAAAAAAGGAACTGAGTAATGAAATATTTATTAAACAAACTGCAGCCAAAAGTATAAATATTTCATAGTGGAACATAGCTTTGACTGGCCCAAAATAGCTCTGAAGAGTTTTCCCCTCACTTCCATTACTTTATTTAAGCTCCATGAATGTTTGGAATTTGTGCCAAATTGATTATCCTTTAAAAAATTCAAATGCTAGTGAAATGGCACTCAGAAACCGCCTGAACCAACACAAAATGCAATGCATTGCCTTCCTTTCAAGGGATTCCTGTGTGCATATGTCACTGCAATCACAGGCTTGCCATTCACCCACCCGGCATCACCAAGCAGTACTTGCTGAAAATTGCTGAGCAGTGCTCAATAAGGCAGGAGGCCAAAGAGGATGGGGGAGAATTTAGATGGGTGTTTACCATTGTGCCCTGTAATTTTTGCCCGCCCCTCCCGCATGGATCTCTGTCTTGTACAACTGCCACTGTGACAAAAAATGTAAACTAACTGGAGGTGTGTATGTGTGTGTGTGTGGGGGGGGGGACAAAGACCTATGTGAAGTGGGTCAAAGGCATGTGCATGTGTAGGTCTGAGAGAGAAGCTTGACTTGCAATCTTTCTCCCCTATCTAAGATGTTCAGTCTGAGTCAGAAGTAAAGATGTCTAGATGTGAAGGCCTGTGGGGTGGGGGGAGGAAAAAATTCAGGAAAAAAAGTGTTTTTTCCAATTTTTTTCCTGAAAGCCTTTTCGTTTTTTTCCCCCAAAAATTGAAAAAAAAATTGAAAAAAGAAAAAAATGATTATGGAATGTTTTATTTTAACATAATGAATAAAATATTTTAATCATTTCTTTAAAAAATGCATAGTATCAGATTATTCTAAAGTCTGTGTACTGAGGACAAGCAAGCCCTAGGTTACAAACTGAACTATTCCATGCAAGAACAAAATGCATTTCTTCCGTTAGGAGCTGCTGCTCTTGTGACAAGGAAAAGAAAAAGTTTTCACTTTTGTTTTGCATGTGAGTGGGTGTGTTTGGTTCTGTCCTGTCCTCTTCACTAGGCCTCAAAGCAGTGGAAGAAAATAAAGAGCAACAAAAATGATTCTGATTACATGCCCATTCATTGGAACTTAGTCCAACTTCCTTCTATACATTTCCTCTGTCTTCAATTCTTTTTACCAGAATGAGGTTTTTATTTTATTTTTATTTAATTCTGTGGAGAGGAAATATGAACTATTAATTCTGATTTTTAAACATTTTTGTAGAGGCTTTTTTGTTCCCCATAAACTAGTAAACATTTGAGGAGATTGTTACTCCATTTATTACTTAAAATTACAAATAAATATTATTTGAAAAGTAAATTCTGTTTATTTATTTATTTATTTATTGTTGGATTTATACCCTGCCCATCTTCCCAAGGAACTCTGGGCGGCTTCCAGCAATCTGACCGGTGCAGCAATGGTCAGGGTACAATACAAGATATAATATAAGATACAATAAACGGTGTCAATACACAATACAATACGACAAACAGGAAATTAAAATAAGCACTGCTAGCACCCTTCACAGGCATAATAGAGGCCTCAATGGCCCAACATCTTTAAAAATAATGGCAATGATGGCAAATGGCTGGTTTTTTTAAAAAACTGTGTAAGTTACACTTGGTCGCCAAAGGCCTCTCGAAAGAGCAAGGTTTTAAGAGCTCTACGGAAGGCCAGCAGGGACTCTGCAGAGCACACATCACTCGGAAGGGTGTTCCACAGTGAGGGGGCCGCCACCGAGAAGGCCCGGTTACGGGTGGTAGTTTTCCGGGCCTCTCTAGGGGTGGCGACCTGGAGTGAGTGTGCTCACGACTGCCGGACTGGTCAGGCCGAAGTTGATCGTTGGGCGATACGCTTTGCCAGGTAGTCTGGGCCCAAGCCATGGAGGGTTTTATAAACTAAAACCAGTACCTTGAATCTGATCCGGTGCACAACGGGCAGCCAATGCAAGCGACCAGGACTGGGGTGATGTGGTCGTAGCAACTCACACTAGCCACCAGCCTGGCTGCTGCATTTTGCACCCGCTGCAAGCGCCGGAGGAGAGTCAAGGGCAACCCCATGTAGAGAGCGTTACAGTAGTCCAATCTCGAGATCATCAGTGCCTGCACTACTGTTCTCAGGGAGTCACCGTCCAGGTATGGGCGGATCTGAGCAATTTGACACAGATGGAAAAAAGCGGATCTGGTTACGGCAACCACCTGGGAGTCCAAGGACAGCGCTGGATCCAGAACCACGCCCAGATTCCTTACCCTATCTGCCAGCTGCAGGGAAACATCCTCCAATCAGGGGAGAGGGCCTCCATATCCAGACGGGGAACTCCCAAATAACATGACCTCAGTCTTTCGGGGTTGAGCCTAAGCCTCTTTGCCCTGGTCCATGCCATGACCGCCTCCTGACACTGGTCAAGGGTCGCGACAGCTTCCACTGCAGAGGTGGAAAAGGAGAGATAGAGCTGCGTGTCAACAGCGTACTGATGACAGCACACTCCAAAACTCCAGATGACCCCCGCCAGCGGTCTTACATAGATGTTGAACAGCATATTATTTGTAATAATTGTTTGGATACACTATATTTTAATATGCTAGTTGTGATAATTTTATGCCAAGTCAAGTTGCTCATAGTCATATATTATATTCCTATAATTTTATGCCAAGTCAAGTTGTCCATAGTCATATTTTATGTTCCTAAAGTAACACAATGACTATCAAGCTGTAAAAGGGGGTGGGGAATGCTAATGTAACATTGTTTTCATTTTTTCCAAAAAAAATTCTGGTTTTATTTTTCCAAAAAAATGGAAAAATTGTTTTTTTTCTGAGCTTCAAAATTTTGAAAAAAAAATTACATGTCTAATCTTGACTGTGTCAAATAATAATTTTAAAAGATCATACACACTTGGGCTGGACAAATTGTGGGCTTGCAGTTGTTGGGCTACAATTCCCAGTACTCCTCAACATTTGGCTGTGGCAAACTATAGGTGGATAGGCATCTCTCAAAAAGCAGTTTGGTTCATTGTATGCTGGACCATATATCTTACACAGGATAATCCGGTTTCTTGGGCTTGTCTGATTGAAACAACCAGCGACGTCTTTGCCTGTAAACCATGGGATTTGCAAGCAGCATCTTCTTTTCTGGTCGTTATGCCAATCTACAACATCTCAGTCTACCTCCTCTCTGGACCGCCTACCCTGATAACCCCTATTTCTGGGTGTTATTGGAAGGAGAGGTCCTGCCATTCCTAGCGTCCAGTCCATCTTGGGAGTGGTTAAGAGTCCTCCAGCACAGAAAATGGCTTTCTTTCCAGGAATCCATTAAAGTGCAAAAAATGACCTTTTGTTCAAGATGAGATGGGTGGGTGGTGGTGGAGGAAGAGTGACAATGAATTTAGCAGAAATAAAATGAAATTCCTTATCAGCAAGGAACAAAAGGCTGCACAAACAAAGGATATCAATACTTTCCCCTGGTCTTTATTGAATTTTGCATAATTGGCAACTAAGTACTAGTGCCCAGTCGTTTTGTAAATTTAAGCAAACCAATCTTTTTTTTTGGGGGGGGGGAGCATTAATAATACTTGTGCACTACAAGCCCAAATGGTAAAAGCACAACTCTTCTTTTTATGATGATGATGCCAGGATGGACGGCCAGGCTCCTTCCTGGACTGGTGGATCTGTGCTAGAGGCAGACCCCTGTGCTGCATGTAGCCCAGTAAGTGGGCTGTCCAGTTCTAGGCATGGGGGATGGGAAACAGTACCACCTGCTGTCCCAGTCTTCATTTCTAATATAAATACAAAATGCCCATTGGTAGACATAAACTACTCAGAGAAATGCCCACTTGCCATTCCATGAGGAAAGCCTTAAGGGAATGTGTGCATTTAAATCTAAATTAAATGGGTATTGCCATGCTGAGTTTTACACATTGGGGTGGGGTAAGTAGAGTCCAGATGTGAAGTTCTGTAGTACTGTAGATGTAGTTCTTTTGGAGAGGCTGGCAAAGGCAAATGGGAGTTGGAGTCCAAAAACTATTTAGAGGGCCACATTTTGTCTACTGCTGGTGCACGTGCTTTGTTGGAAGGAAGACCCACTGCTTGAGTGGCCGAATTCAGCTGCTGAATGGTGAGTCAACAGTCACATAAATCCCACTGACTTTGTCAGTCTGCTCTAGTTGCAACTGCCAATGGATTCAGGTTGGAATGTTTAGGTTTGCAGCTGTAATCAGTTTAAATAATTAGTTTGCTCCCTGGGTGCTCTTAGATTAGATGATGGCACACTCTGCCTCTGGAGGTTAGGTGGACCCAACATTTCACCCTTCCACCGACGGTTGAAGACCTGCCTCTTCAGGGTGGCTTTCAATTAGAGATGGGCACGACTCGGGAAAATGACGTTTTCGAGTTGTCGTGTGTCAGAGGCAGCCTGTGTCGGCTCGCTTCCGTTTTTCGCGAAACTTCGCAAAAATTAGTCGGTTCGTTTTTTCGTTTTTTCGTTTTCGTTATACTGGTTTTTTTGGGGGGGGTAGCGGGCTTCTGGAGGCACCTCTGTGGGGTGGGTGCCTCCGCCGGCCCGCTATAAAGGAAGGGACAGCAGCAGCAGGCTCCAAGAGACCCCTCAACATGGGGGTCTCCCCTCCTCACCTGCTGCTGCTGCAAAATGGCATGCATAACCATATGGATATGCATACCATTTGCAGACAGTGAGACCTGCTTAAGTACCTGATACCCTGGTACGAGCGTGTCGCACCTGCCATGTCCCACAAAGAAGGGAATCGTACTTGCGTGTGTAGTGCAATGCAAGTAGATCTGGCTATGGGCTAAGGTGGATTAGGGTTAGGGCTAGGGTTAGGCTAATGACGGGTAAGGTTATGGTGCTATTGGGTTGCACCTCTGGGTGCCTCTCTGACCCACTAAGAAGACAGTCTGTGACGTATGGGTAAGGATTCAAGGATTAGGGTTAGCGGGTTAGGGGGCTAGGGCAAGTTTTAGGGGGCTTTTTCGCACATCCCAGAAGTCTCAGTGGCCAAGTGGCCATGCGATTGGTGAGATGGCTCCAAAAATTTGCATGGTCGTCCCCTCCCACATGGCTGGCCAGGCCACTGGGCCAGCCCATCATTGCACACTGTGCAGGTGTACATAAAATAAAATAAAATAAAATCAATGGAGGACAGAGGAGGAGAGGAGAGACATTTTGTTGCAAGAAAAAACCCACTGCTACTGTGAAAAATCTGGCAGTTCATACATTTCCGCGTGTTTCTGTTGTGCTTGTGTGTTTTTGGACCACGATTTCAAAAACAATATTGCATTCGCCGCCCCATTTTCGATCCCCCGCCCGCACCGCATGGCATGGCGACGAGGCGACTCGAGTCCGGCTGCCCAGGACGGGGGGAGGCGGGACCCCCCTCCAGACCAGAAACCCCCCCTCCGGTAGGTGCCCTAGTGAGTCCCCTTAGTCAAACAGGCATTTTCCGCCTGCTTTTTGGCCCGGGAATGGGTGGGGGGAGAGTTTAAAAGTTTTTTCCTGCGCCGTCCATGCCGCTTGCGTTTGCGGCGGCCGTCGGCGTCTCGGCAAGAGTGGGCTTTTTGCGAGCCTGCGGCGAGTCCCACCAGACCAGAGCAGCCCAGGACGGAGGGGGGGGAAGCCGGGACACCCCCCCTCCAGACCAGAAACCCCCCCTCCGGTAGGTGCCCTACTGAGTGAGTGCCCTTAGTCAAACAGGCATTTTCCGCCTGCTTTTTGGCCCGGGAATGGGTGGGGGGAGACCAGGGGGAGAGTTTTAAAAAGTTTTTTCCTGTGCCGCCCGTGCCGCTTGCTTGCGCTTTGGCGGCCGGCGGCGAGACTGGGCTTTTTGCGGCAGGCGAGTCCCACCACCACACCAGAGCATCCCAGGACGGAGGAGGGGGGGAGGCCGGGCGGGGACCTCCAGAAACCACCCCTCTGTTAGGTGCCCTGAGGCACGGCAGGCATATTTCCGCCTGCTTTTTGGCCGGGAACCGGGCTTTTTAACTTTTAAAAACTTTTTTTCTGTGCCGTTTGGCATCGCGCGCGATCGCGCGATGCAAGTAACAAGCATGACAAATCAGACCAAATTGTTCGTTCGTCGGTTCGAGCTCGAAGTCTGGCGGAGTAATTCCCGTTTCCGTTTCCGTAGAGTAACGGAAACGAGTAACGGAAACGGAAACGGAAATACCGCTAAGTCGTGCCCATCTCTACTTTCAATAACCGTCACAGAGTCTTTGGATGCTGGTTTTTAGATGAGTTAAACTTGTTGTAGACATTTATATTAGCAACAATATAGAGTAAGTATATACTGTTTTAACCAATAATATTGTCTTTTAATGATGTAACCCACATGTCTTGGCGCCATTCTTTGGGGAAAGGTGGGATATAAGTAAGTAAGTAAGTAAGTAAGTAAGTAAGTAAGTAAGTAAGTAAATGCCCACATGCATTTTGCCATCAATGATGCACCTTTCAAAACAAAGTCTCTCCTATGATTAAGACCCATAGCAGTAGTAAAATAATCCTCAGTATTAATGCAGTGGATCGGGGAGTGGGGAAATCTCTGGACACAAGAGATGCAGGGTCCTCTTTTACAGATATAGGCTAAAAAGATATTTGAAAGTTCAGCAAATCCAGCCTCGGGATATTTTTTAACATACCGTGTTTCTCTGTCTTTGCTCCCTCATTGTGAAACACAAGAGAAAATAAAAATAGTTTTGCTTTTGGGACAAAAAGAACTGGCAGGGTCTTAAAAAGTGCTATTATGCTGTTCTTGGGCCAAAAATCACAACTTGCATATCATCCAAGGGGAAAGTATTCCTGACCATACAAGAGATGACTACACTGGCCATTTACACCACCGTTTGCACTGGATTAGGCACAGATGAAATCAGATTAAAAACTGTTGGCCATATGATCAAAAAAGCTCAATGCAAGGAAGCCCAGTGGAGAATTGTCTATTTTCAGCAGAGAGTCATCTCTTTTTTGTTGTTCAGCTGGCGGGGGTGGTTTAAATTTTCTCCAACTGGCTGGCATCACTTTTCTTCGCTTTCTGCTGTGTGTGATCAACTGATCTGAAGGCAAAGACTCAGTCCTGTTGTTTTCAAACACAGTATTTCTCTCTCTCTCTCTTTCTCTCCTCACCACCCTTTAAGGCTTTCAAGTTAGTGCTGCAACAGACTGTCACTAGGACACTTACAGAAAATAAATTTCAAAAAAGAAGTGGGAATTGGCAATTAGTACCTTGTCAGATCAAAGGCAGGACCTGCTTCTGCTATAGGAGCTCCACGCAAACACAGCTTTGTCGTCTGGACAGCTATGGTGATTTCACCCGGAGAAACCCACATGGATCAGCTTTGAAAAAAACAGCAGATCACAGGGCAAATCAAAGCATACTTTCCCTGCAGCCAAAGAAGTTTTCCCTTGTTTGTCAATTTGTGGGAAATGGAAGCAGTAGCCTCAGAAACACCGTGCTGGGATTGGGAACAAGTTTTCAGTTCATTTATTCATGCAAGAGAAAAAAGGCAATGCTCCTCCTTTATAAACGCTGCCACCCCAACTATAGAGATATCCCCCTGGTGGGAGATTAAAAAGCACCCCGGCTGGCTGCATGGGCAACGCCTGTTGGGAATTATTACTCCTCCCCATCTGCGCGAGGACACCCCAGATGGAAGAGGAAATTAATTCTATAGGCCTCACTGCTCAGGAAGCCAGGCTTGGGCTTATCTCTTCCCCCATATCAGCCAGGAATGGGTTTGTAGGAAACAACAAGCTGGTTGTGTCACCAGCCCAAAGACACAGCCACACTGAGATAAGCCTCCCAGGAATTCACCAGCCTACACCATCCTGACATGTAGACCCTCGCTCCACCTCTGATGCTCTGCCATTGCAAGTTGCAACTAATAAAAGAGCCTCGCCTTATGCTTGCAGGAAGTCTGCTGCTGCATGAGTCCTGGCCTGGCTGAACCCAACAATGTGTCTATGTGGAATCATTCCTACACCCAACTCCAGAGGGTGGTCAAAAGAGTGGAAGCACCAAGGAGCATGTGGTTCTTAACTTTTGGTCTTCCCATTGGCCCTGCTGGCTAAGGACTCTGGGAGTGCACGTGTAAAACATCTGAAAGGCCAAACATTGAGAAACATTGGTAACATACAATAATGCAAGGCTGGCTCACTCTCTTTTCACTCTGAATTACTCCTGTTTCATATTAACTTAAAAATATCACAAAAGGGAACCAGGATAAAGAGCCGCAGCCAGTAGCTCTATTTCATTTTGTAGTTTTAAGATAACATTGGAGACACAGGAAATGGCACTCTGGTAGAATGAATTGTTTGGTTTCAACAGTAAAAAATTGTGTTTCATTTAGTTTTGTAACAAAATGCTGTCTGCAGTTTTGTTATGTTATGAAACATTTTGTAACCTTATGACATGACAAAACAGTGTGCCATTTTTTGTTTTGTGCCCATTTCTAATCCCTTCCAGTTCTGCAGTTCTAAGATTATTACATTATATAATTTTAGTAAGATTTTAAATACTGTGATCATTGTATTTTAATCATTGTGAGGCAATTATCAGAAAAGTGGGATATAAATAAAACAAATTAAAAAAACATGTATTTGGATTAGACATGTCCTCCCGGCACTTCAAGGTGGTTCAGTTCATTCTAGCTCCTGCATATTTAGATCAGGTGAGAGGCAGCGGGGCAAATCATGACTGAAAATGTATTTCAAAGCTACCAAGATGGACTCGGCCATGCAGGAAGACATATTAATATCTTGCAATTCACCCAAGACAGGTAATTACCAAGTTGCATCAACAGATAGCAGTGAAAATCACAGCCAAATCTGATTCGTTGGGTGGGAATTTCCAGACAGGGCAGCCATCTTTCTCTCCCGCTTCCATTTTATCCTCACAACAAGTCTGTGGAGCTGACTGGGTGACGTGCCAGTTCTCCCAATGAGCTTTGCAGCTGAATGTGGACTTGAACCCCAAGGTTCCCAGTGCTAGTACAAGACACTAAGCAGCACACCAGTTTTATTTTATCCATTGACTCTAACATAACTTTCTCTTAAAGACTTTGGAATAGAACTGAGAAATCTGGCTGACCGGGTTGGATGGAAAACTGCATTCCTCTTTATAACTGCTGGAACCAAGGTCAGAAAAAACATGATTTCCTCTGACTTCGATGCACCGAAGGCAGTGGCACTGGCCACTCAGGTTGAGAATTCTGTTAAAGACATGTTCCTGTCAACTCTTCTCAGATCTACAGTGTGTCCCTTGAGGAATGGAAATGACTTTTAAGAACTGTTTATGTCTGCGGTATAGCTATGTCCTGATTGATTGTTGTGATAGGAAGGACCTGTATGTTTATAAAAGTGAACCTGAATCAGTTCTTTCAGAGCAGAAAAGAGCATGTTGGTGTGCAGAGAAAGATTTATCACTGGAAGTGTGACCAGTCTTTTTCCTAGAATGGCACACTCTGCTCTCATAGATACGAAAAATTCCAAAAGGACAGAAAAGTGTTCTGTAAATATAAAAAAGAACGGCCAGATGGCCAGATGGGTGGGGTATAAGTCTAATAAATAAATAAATAAATGTAAAATAAAAAGAAATCAACTCAACATAGAAACTTCTTGTGTTTTATACACCTCCCCCCTTAATAGGACAAGAAGAAAACTGTAAAATATTTTAAACTCAGTGAAATAAGAAATGGTAGATTTGGCTGCAAGATACTTTTGAAGAAGTTACATTTTCAGTCTATTGAACAATAACCAAACTACTTTTTTTCAAAGTCATGGAAGCGAAAATGTTTCTCTAAATGAAACATCATCTGTAAAACAGATCATGAAGTATTCAAATGTAATCAGATCTCAGTTGCTTAATTATTACATCAGTGGAATGCATATTGCAACAAAACTGGAAAAATTATCTGTGCTTCTCAATATATACAAAACCAGTTAAGGTGTTCAAACATGATGGCAGAAGCTGCCTTGGGTCCTTTTGGGCAGAAAGGTGGGATAAAAATACTTTAAGTAACTGATAAATGAAATAAGCTATCACTAGAGTGGGGATTTGCCCTAGAGTCAGAAACATAAAGGGTGTGAAAATATGCTTCTTGGATAGTACAAGCCTACCCACTCCATATATAGAATTGACCAAGTCAATAATGACATATAGTGAACCTTTCCATTTTTATTTATTTATTTATTTATTTATTTATTTATTTATTTATTTTAGGCAGAGAATACTCTGAAGTGGTTTACCAATTCCTTCTATTGGGAGCATCATGGGACTGTGCCGCTTGCCCAAGGCCAGCCAGGCTGGCTGTTCTCACTGAGGCCCAGTGGGGAATTGAACTCTCAGCCTCTAGGCAGATACCTAACTCTCTATATTGCCTCTGGCCAATTCTGGCTAGGATGAGAGGCAACACAAAACAGGAATCCTCAGTAGGGAACTAGTATGTCCGCTTGCATGCTCAGGCCCAGGCATCTTTCTCCTTTCCTCCCCCATCATCAAATCTTAATGGGCATGGCAAAGAACAATGAGCTTAGAACAACAAGGCAAAGATGTCCCAGGCACCTAAACTGGCAGCTTTGCATTAGCCAGGATGATTGGTTCAGGAGAGAAGGCTTTCTTGGTTGCAGCACTTTCCGAAATGAAGTCAGGCTGGCCCCAGCTCCGCAGAACTTCCATTGGGCAGCCAGACTTTGAGCATTCTGAAAGGCCTTTGGTCTTCATAAGTGGGTAAGGAGTAGCTTTTCATGCTGGCTAAAATCTGCTACAAAAGAATTCCTTAATGTAATTTAATTTTACACTGATTTGGGAGGTCTGTTCAGCAGAAAAGCAATAAATATTTAAAATAATTATTAAATACACAGTCATGCCCTGAATTTTTCGTTGCAACTCTTATTATGAAAGCCCAACAACAACAACAACAACAACAACAACAAAACCCCTACTTACACTTTCAACACCGCTGCCAGCCAGAAGGAGGGCTTGGCAAAACACTCCAAAACACAGTAGGGCACAGTACTAATTGCATAACCACTGCAGCTGGGGGCCCCTACAATAGAAATAAAAAGCCCACTTTTCCCCCTGAAAACATAAGCACAATTGCAGGCATTTTGTTATGACACTGTTAGTACCATGGTTCCTTGAAGGGTATAAAATTATAGTAGAATTGTTCAGCATAAAGGGGTAAACATAAAACAAGCACATAAGTTGAAAACGGTGATGATCTTGAGCGTAAATATTATTGCTGCTACAGGAAATGTGCCATGCAAAAATAGGAAACAGTTGCATGTCATACTTGCTGGAGGACACGGGAATTCTTCATCACTGTTATCCCTGTATCATACTGAGATTCCGCTGGCAGTACAGATACCACTGGCTGAGAGTCAAGCAAGGTTCCTACTCTGCTGGTAGCTTCTGTGCTTGCCTGGGGCATGGTAGCAGCAGGAGCCGGAGTATGATGACCAACAGGCAGCTTGGGGGTACTACTGTAATCCCCTACAGTCTCCCTGATGCAGTGTCATTCTGCAACATAGTGTGAAATTTCAATCAGACCTTTGAATGTTCCCTTTTGGAAGGAAATTGTGTTACGTGTTGCTTCTTGGCAGCTCGGATGCCATTATCATTATCATAGTTCCAATCACAAAAGTAATTTGTTGTGCTGTGCATTTTAATACACTGCACTGTTGTTATGAAGCAGAGTAAAATTCCTATAAGGGAACAGCCTCCCTGGATTCTGACACAGCCTATTAGAAATACTGGTAAAAAAAAATAATGTGTGTATTTTTTCACCAAAAATACATTCAAAACAGTAAGGCACAATAATCCCCTGGAGAGCTGGTTGATGTAGACTTTTGCCTACGGAGAGAGAGCTTGGGAGTTCAATTCCTCGCTGTGCCTCTTTGGCAGGGTTTAGACTCAGTGACCCATAGGATCCCTTCCACCTCTGCAGTTTTAAGATGATAATAATGATAATTTGAAACCCCACTCAGACATCTAGACAATGCTTGCACATGCTTGTTGAGGTACTGTGTTCATATTCGTGCTTGCCCTGACCATTGCTTTGTGTTTGAGTAAGAAGTGGTTAACCAATGGTGGTGGTGGGCAGTAAGCTTCTGGAATTTTCCCTTGATTGGTGTCACTTTGTGAATTGTACTGAGCATAAGACTGTGTTGTCAACATCCAGGCTGCCCTTTTCTATGTGAAGCTTGGTATCCTTTGTGCAGCAAGGCCATTTCATCATCTTCGTTCAGTAGGCCAGTGGAATTTGGGAAGTGGCCCTTGTGATAGTGTTATTCTCATGAAAGTTTAAGTCACTTCCCTCAGTCACTCTGAAGGATTGAGCTTCTTGCAAACTGCATCAGGTGAGAGTGAACCACTCTTTCCACTGAAATGAATAATTCTCATCCCATAAGCACCTGTTTGCATTTCTTAGGGTGACATTAAGCTAGCAGAACCAACAAAACACACTCTCCCAAAGATGCAGCAGCTATAAAATAAACGCAGTTAGTGGAGAGAGAAGGAGAGATAATTATTTTTTGCAGAACATCCAAATGCCCGGAGAAGCAAGAAAGCAAGCCAGGGCAATCAATTTAGAGAAACCTCAAGCCTGCCATAAATTCTGCCTTATAGCCTGCAGTAAATTACACTAACACTTTTTTTTTTTTTTTTTTTTTTTTTTGCTAAAGTGAGGCATCCAAGGTTTGGTTTCAATTAAATAAAACTGGCTATATATTTCAGCAGTGGGCTCGTACCTCTTCTCTGCCCTCAGCAGCGTGATAGGAAGCTTTACACATATAGTACAAGCACAAAGAAAAGAGGTTCAATAGGCCACCAAAATACCCCTCACTTTCTCTAGAGAGAAAAAAAATCCATTTCTTGCTGCAACAAGTGAGAATTGCTTAGAAATAGACTGAATAAATTGTGTTCAAATCTGACCACTTATAGAGACATTCACCACCTCAGGTGTCAGTCTATTTCTTTCTCCACTCAGCGGCTTGCTCGAGGACTCCATTAAGCTCTGAGAAACTGTAAATTAACATGACTTGTAACTAGCCCAGTCTTCAGCATATATGACTTTTTCAAGCTGATGGACAAATCATTCTTTAGAATGAGGAGTCAGGGAACTTTAATAAGGGGCAGTAGAACAGATTGTGTAAAGGCTATAAAATCATCACGTTGAAGGATGGCCAGTCAGCCCACTGCAATTATACATTATATCTAGTTAAAGAAATCTTAAAACAGACAATAAATAATGGAAAGGTTCCCATAAACGCACTGTTATTCTGCAGATTTTTCAAGATATGTATAAGATCCAAGTGCACAAAGAGATATTCCTATGTGTATGTACTCTGCAAACATATTTGTGAGCCCTGGGTTAAATCCTTCAGCAGCTGCCCAGTAAAACAGATTGGCACCCACAGAAGCTGAGATTATTTTTTCTTATGTTCATGGGCAACTGGCTGAAGTTGTCTTGAAACAATGCAATAAAGCCTGTCCTTTTTCTCTTTCTGTTAATACTTCACTGAGGCCAAAATAAGCTTTATGTTGAATATGATGAGCAAAGAAGGCAGCATTTTTGACAAGACCATTAAAGCTAGCAGATGGGGAAGACATTTCTTCTAAGACAATATATTTGAGAAACATAAGCATTTCATTATTTTCCAAGGTTCAGCAATCACTGACATACATCTCCTTCCACTACCCTACCACTGTGTTTCTATTTTCAAACAGCCCCTAGTTTTCCAACAATTTTTTTCATCTCTTAATATTTTTGTATTTGGCTTGCAGGTACTACTGCAAATGTGGGGGAAATGTGGGGCCAAAATGTGGGAAATTCTATCCTAAAGAAGGACATTGAGTAACCACTGATGGTACTTTATGGTCAAGAATATGGCCAGGGAGCAACAATGTGAAACAGCATCACACTCATATCCTCAATGTAGGCTTCCCAGAAGCATTTGGCAAGCCAATGTGATAAGCAGGATGCTGCAAGCAGGTTGATGCTGGACATGACAAGCCTAAGATTTGACCTAGTAGGGCTTTTATTATGTCCTGGCCTCCCTGTCATTCAGAGCAAACAGAGAGAAAATGAGACAGACATTCAAGTGACTTCTACAGACTGGCTATCTAGCTCTCTGTGTAGGTATCGTCTGTCATACCTGAATCCTTATATTACTGCTCAAGTTGCTAATTATTTCCTCACTCTGATACAAAGATGGGCTTACTTATTGGAAAATGCCTGATAACTTTTCTGTTTAAAAAAACAACATTATGTCTTTCTTTGCATTGTGTGTAAATTAATCTATGTGTATCTGAACAATAAGGTAAAAAGTAAAGGTTCCCCACACACGTGTGTGCTAGTCATGACCGACTCTAGGGCCAGTGCTCTTCTCCGTATTCAAGCCAAAGAGCCAGTGTTGTGCAAGTACATGGCCATGTGGCCGGCTTGGCTTCAAGGAAACGCTGTTTTACCTTCCTGCTTTTTATGGTAGTAACTATTTATCTACTTGTATTTACATGCTTTCGAATGGCTAGGTTGGCAGGAGCTGGGGTTATCAGCTCTGAATGACAGGGAGACCAGGACATATATCAGATTCAAACTGCAGAGCAGCTCACTTTGCAGCCGACAGTTTTCAGAAGCCTTAGTCCACTGAGACACCATGCCCCTAAAACAACAACAATATGACTATAATATGAACAATATGACTATAATAAACAGCATGGTATGTATCATAGCTGAGAAGTTATCAGTATTAATGGGATGTATTCTCAGGCAAAATAGTCAGCTTTTCCCCGAACACACTTAAAATCTTCCTTTCAATCACAACATTTATATTATAATAAAACTCATCCTGAAAGTCAATGGAGATTATTGACAGGACAAACTCAAGAAGCTGGCAGATGATATAAAAACCACTGCTATCAATTTAGCCTAATACAACTCAGAGGCAGCAGAAGTGTTTCCTAATGCCCAACGTGAAAGGAGAAATGCATTGCTAACCGCTCCACCCTTTGTTTCAGCTGACCCTCTTGCCTTGGTGTGACAGTGAAACATGGAGCAGATGGATTCCTTGGTTTTCTAAAGATCCAACTTGGAGGTCTTCCTCTGCACTAACCAGGCCCCAAAGCCTTGCTTTGAGAAGGCCGAAGACCCTGGAGTCACTCACATTAGAAGGCTTGGTTCTGAGGAGCTTCTATAAACATATACTGTATCTGAAAACTGGCTAGGCCTGTGTCAACCATTTTCTCTTGAGACCGCCCTGCCTAGAGCCCATTACTCCTTGAATGAGACAGGAATCAGGTGTCAGAAGTGGGGTAAAGAGCAGTTGTTTCTAGTCATCAAAATGGTGAGACAGAGTAATAATTCACTGTACCTCATGCTCTGTCACCTGAGGTGTGCATCTCACACTTTCTAATGGAATCCAGTCATGTGTCATTTTAAGGCCAGTACAATTTGCACCAAGTGCAGAATAAGAACCAGAAATATGTACAGAGGTCATAACTGAAGAATGCAATCTCATCCGGAGATTACAGTTCCACATGAAGACCCCAAACATTTAGCCTGCATATATGAAAGATATTATCAATAAATAAAGGACAAGATTGAATGCAGTACTAGTGAAGAATACTAGTGGGGTGATACTACAATCTCTGCCTACCCTTGAAAATAACTCACTAGTTCAGATGTGACCTGCCCTTTGACTCCAATTCCAGCTCTAGAGGCCAAAACTTAAGTAAACATGGTCAGTCTTAGTCTAGGTCAATGGTGTCCAAACTTTGGCCCTCCAGATGTTTTAGACCACAACTTCCAGAATTCCAAGCCTAAATTGCCATGGGAGTTGTGTTCCAAAACATCTAGAGAGCCAAGGTTTGGGCACCACTGGTCTAGGTCAAACAGGACTCGATGAACTGTAGCAATCCAGATGTGGCTTGGAATGGATTCTTTCCCAATGGCTATGCTGGCTAAGCCTGGTGTAAATTTCAGCCCAACATCTGGAAGTCTATCCTTTGCCCATACCCCAGATGTAAAGAAATAAAAAATGTATTCTCCAGATTTCAAAAATGATTTAAAAGTGATGCAGCATCCCTCAGCTTTATTTACAAAGCTAGGAAGAAGGAAGGCCTCTGTAAATCTACCAAGGTTTCTATCGAAACAGCTAAGCTGAAAGAGGCAATGCATTATCACCACAGTCAAATGTAAAGTCAAACCTCATTGCCTGTTCTCTCAGTCACTGCTGGTAGCATTCCTCAAGGCCTATAACATGAAGTGTTGCTTGAGGGTATGGCAATTCAGCACAATGCCCTTCAGATAACAAGGGACGTGCCCAAATCTTGACATTCACCTTTTGCTGCACACTGAAGAAAGTCGTGTTTGGCATTTATCTATTTTTTATCATTCTTTGACAGAAGAGAGAAGGTCTTGTTTGTTTATGCTTTGCTTCTGGTTGGGTGCATATAGTTTCAAAAGCAAGGGCAAGGAATTTGTCACCCTGCAGAAACTACTGATCTGAAGCTCCCATGAACTGGGTAGACAACCTCTTCTGGATAGGGATATATTGTCCTTGAAAGAGCTTGGAGCTGCCTCTGTCACTCACCGGCTCCGTGGTTCTGAGTGCCTGGGGCTGGCTTCAGCTGACGTGCCAGCTATCACCATGCCTAAACAAAGAAAATCTGGCACAATGATTCATGCACTGGTAACCTCTCATTCAGAAAACTTGTAATGCACCCTACATGGGACTGCCTTTGAGGATGATACAAAAGCGATATTGCAATATGCAGGAGCTAGACTGCTGGCGGGAACACTACTCAGAATCCATATAATTCAATGAACTTCCAGTCTTCCAAAGCAGCTTGGGATACCTAGGATAAGGAATCACCTTTCTTATATACCAACTTGGTCTTTAAGATCTGCTGGCAGGGGCTTCCTCCATGCTCCACCACTGAGAGTTTCCCACGATATAGAGATGCAGGAGGTGGCTTATACAGCTGGATAATGCTAGTACAGTAGCACTAGCATTATCCAGCTGTATATGCTGATTCACCAACCCTAGATTCACTTTTCCATGGTTGGTGATCAGCGGGGTTGGGGTGGGGTGCTGGTGGTGAAAGCTGTGCCTTGCAGCCCAGCCGTTTTGCTCCCGGCAAGCCACTATGCCCTGCATGCAGCTGGGCAGAATGACAGATTGGGTCTGCAGTCCCAGAGGTTTTGAATGTCCTGCTGGATCTGCCAACTGAGCGGGAAGTTTAACCCCCCCCAACCCCATCCCCAGTCACCACCTCCAACTCCTGGTGGGTTCCTGCAGAGCTCCCTGTCCTTTGCCAGTGGGGGTGACTTCACCAGACGTTTCCCTCTGCCCAGCAGCCCCTGGCTTCCTGACAAGGAAGTAAACCCCACATTGCTGCCACCACTGCCCACCTCCTCCATCCGTCTGAGATCTCTGGCTCCAAGCCTCAGCAGACCCAATTGTGGGCTGGGCAGAGCTTTTTAAAGTGGATTGGATCGTGGATTGGGCACAGACCAGCCATTCGGGTTGTTAGACACTCTCTTCCACTCCACCTTATAAAGCTCTGCCCAGCCCATGATTTGATCTGCCGCGGCTTGGAGCCAGAAATTTCAGATGGATGGAGGAGCTGGGCAACTACGACAATGTGCGGTTCGACTCCCTGCAGGGCAGCTAAGGGCCTCTGGGCAGAGGCAAACCCCCCAGCACAGCCACCCCACCAGCCAAGGTCAGAGCACTTTACAGGAAAATGCCAGAAGGAGTCGGAGGTGGTGACCATGGAGGGGGTCTGGGGAGGTTTGAACTTCCTCTGGCAGACCAAGCAGGAAGTTCAAAAATTCTGAGGCAGTGGACCTGATCTGCCACTCTGCCCAGCCACATGACTGGGCCAAGCAGTGGATCAGGTGCTGCACCGTCCACCCCCTGGGAAGTTTGAACAGCTGGGGGTGTACCCAGCCATTTGAACTTCCCAGCCACAGACTGAGCAGTGCAGCACCCTGATCCACTGCTCTGCCCAGCCACAGGGGGTGGGGGGATGTCTGGGACAAAAGCTTTCACCCTTGGCATCACACCGCCACTGTCACCATCCTCGCCTCAGATAACAGCGTTTGCTCTTATCCACAGTTTTCATTACCTATGGGGGAGCGCAGAACCAATCCCCCATTGATACAGGAGTCCTGCTGTATTGGAATGACTTCCCCTTCAAAGCTCACTTACCATAAATATTGCTCCTTTTTTAGCACCAACTTAAAACCTGGTTGTTCATCTGAACATTATTAATTAGAAATATTATGGCTTGCTCTCAGATCTTTTACATATCTGTTTTTCTCAACTGTTTCATTGCTATTCAGATTCTCTTTTCTCCTATCTCCTGTGGTGCAAAGACTGTTTCTGGGCATTATTTAAATTGTGGGAACAGCCAAGCCTGGCATGCAAATTAATTATACCTTGCATTTAATTTAAAAAGTTATAAGCACATGATCAAATCATAGTTGCCTTGTCATCTCTTCTAGTCATTCGGATTAGAGTCATTAGTCATTTAATCCCAGACTATAGTCACACATTTTCAGCCAGTCAGTCAGTCAGACACCTTTATTGGCATAAATAAATAAATAAATAAAATAGACAATGAACAATAGAGAATAAAACACACAATGAGAGAGTGTACATACCCAAACCAGTATCACTTAAAAACAGGGAAGGGTGGAGGAAATATAGGAACATTGTAACAGGACGAGAGCAAGAGGGTGTTTCCATGTATCATTATATTTGTCCAGCCATAATTGACTGCAGACCATCCAGAATGAACAGACTATATTTGGAGGTGTGGAGCAAAAGGCCCGTTGAGTAACTGTGGCCTGCGTTGCTGGATTAACAAATTGATAAATGTGGCAATGAATCGACTCAAAAAATGCCAGAAAATAAAATAAAATTAAAGCATCTGAGAAAAGGCATAAATGCATGTTTTAAGCACCCCTCACCCCCCCTTGCACATTTTTAATACCCAAGAAATATTAAGCATGTGGCTGGCATCCATTTTGTGTCATCCTTAAGGGGGGGGAAATACATCACTATGTGAGAAAAGACATAAATGAATGTTTTAAGGACCCCAAACCCCACTAGCAGGTATTATCAGGCAGAATAAATAATTTTCATTGGGTTTTTACAGATGTCCAGGGCATTTTAATGCCCACGAAATGAATATTAGGCATGTGGCAGCCATTTTGTGTGGATGCCCTAACTCCCTTTAAAGGAAAAAAAAATACACCGCAATGTAAGAAAAGACATAAATGAACATTTTAAGGAACCCAAACCCCACTGGCAGATATTATCAGACAGAATAAATAATTATGGCTGGGTTTTTTAATGAATATTCAGGATGTTTTTTAACATTTAAAACAGCTCATTTCATCGTGCGCCACTATTAACGAAACAAAACATAACAAACCTAATTTTCTTGGTTCGGTTCGGTTCGTTCCTTTTTCAGCACCAGGTTCGTTATTCGTTTTGTTACGTAATGAAATGAATAATGACCAACAAACAACAAAACAAAAAAAGTTTGTTTCGTGCCCATCTCTAAATTCAGAACCTAAGAAGAGGGCTGCTAAAAGCCCATCTGGTCCAGTTTCCTGTATCTCACAGTGGCCCTGCCAGATGCCTTTGTGAGCACTTGAGACAACTAGAAAGCTGTCTTCAGATACCACTCCCCTGCATCTGACATTTGAAGTACCTCCCTTTTATGACTGGAGATCCCCATCATGGCTTGTAACCTGCAGTGGACTTTTTTGCCAATCCCCTTTGAAATGCACCTGGGCCTGATGCCATCACCACATCCTGCAACAAGGAGTAATCATTTTCTATATGCATAGAGAGTGTGCAAATTTCTTTGTGTGACATGATCCAGGTTTGCCTGAAGGCAGGTCCGGCGCTAGTGTTTTTTGCACCCTAGGCGTGGGGTGGGGCGGGGTGGGCAGCGGGGGTGGGGCAGGGGCAGGTGGGGGCAGGCGCCGAGCGGGCGGTGGCGGCAGGGGGTGGCAGGGGCGG
>JAHTLZ010000122.1:8231903-8235180 GCA_023846285.1 Phrynocephalus versicolor
CAAATTAAAATGAATCCTAAGAAGACAGTGGTTCCTGTGGTTGTAGAATTTAGGTATGGGACAGGAAGTCTGTTATGATGGGGTTACCTTGTCTCTAAAAGAAAAATGAAATGGTCCAGCATCATCACTTGACTCAGGGGGAAAGTGCAGATCTGGAGAACTTCTCTGCTAAACATGAAGGCTCTCCATGAAATTGGAGATCCTTAAAAACCAGTGTTTGGTGGTGTGGAGAGGCTTTATGCAAAGAGGATGTCATTTTCACAATAGGAGACTTTTTAAAGTTATAAATTATATACTGTATACATTCTTTGATTCATCTTAAATGGCCAGTTGAGAAACCAACCACAATCAAATCCAGGTAGTTTCCCAACCAGTGTTTTAAGGGAAGGCAAAGAAAAGATTTTTTTAAAGAACTGATGCAGTGCATCAGCGATAGTCTACATACTATCCCAACAAGATTTTTTTTCACTTCCTGTGGCCTCTGCATAGTAGAGGATGTGCTTATTTGCCAGTATTCTGAAGTGGTTCAGTTATCAAGCCACTTCATGATATTGGCAGGAGAAAAATCAGGTTTGATTAGATTGCTGTAATCAAGCGCAGCTCTGATCAAGCATCCATACCAGCTCCCTCCTTAGTGCTAGTGTAGCCATACCCTTAATATAGTGCTTGGTGGCACCCGGCGATGAGCTGCGCATATCATTGTTACTGCACATCAATGTGCAGAAAGAGGTAAAGAAACAACATAGTCATGGACATCTCATTTCCTACATTTAGGCATAATTATGAATTATTTTGTTCTATATTACATTTATGCACAGCTAGCAATGGATACAAACTAAGAATGGGCATGAAATGGAAAAACTGTGTTTCGTTTCATTCCGTTTAACCCCCCCCCCCCACACACGTTTCTTTTAGTATCATAAGTAATGAAAATTTTCAAAAAATGAGTTACTTACAAAACAAAACGAAATGAAATGGGTCCCCCATGGCACAAGTGCTCTATCTGGTGTGGTTGGGGATTCGAAAGCCTCCTCCCACTGCCTCCAAGCTGATTTGACAGCAAAATCCCACCTGGGAAGTGAGGGGGGGGTAGGAGGAAAGGAGCAGCCAGGCAGAAGTAAATTCCCAGCCTGACTGCTCCTTTATCCCCTGCCACCCTCTCCTGCCAGGGGTGTTTTGGACAGGGAGTGCTACGGGCAGTGGATCCAGCCCTCACTGCCCATAACCCTCCCTGTCCAGAAAATCACCCCGGGAGGAGGGGGAGCACAGGAGAAGGAAGGAGGCAGAGGTAAATTCAAACACAGCTTCAATTTACCGCTGCTTCCTTCCTTCTTCCTTGTGATCCCTGCCAACCAGCTGGGGCTTTTTGACAGGTCAGGGTTTGGAGAAGTGGGCACCCCTCCTCCCCACCCCAACCTGTCAAAAAGCCCCAACTGTGTAGTGGGGGGGGGCAAAACACAGAAAGGAGCAGCAAATGAAAATACCCTGCTCCTTTCTGCTTTTTGCCCCTCCCCACACCTACCAGCTGGGGCTTTTTGACAGGTTGGAGTGGGGGAGGGGTGCTCCCGCTCGCCAAACCCCGACCTGTCAAGAAGCCCCAATTGGGAGGCAGGGAAGGGGAGAAACACAAAAAGTGCATTTTATTCCCTCTATGCTCCTGTGCTGGGGGTATGGAGGCTATTAGGGAGTTAATACCATAGAGTAAACTCCCTGATTGCCTCCACGCTCCCAGCACACTTTGCCAAATAACTACCTGCAGCCCTTTTATAGCTTCATAACTAAGTCATTTTTTTATATGGTGCCCATCCCTAGTACAAACCAGTTTGGGGTTTCATCACAGCTCATTTACCACTGCAACAAGTGTTCAGGTGTTAGGGACCATGGCCTCCTTAAGAAATCACTTGAAGGCAGCATCCTGGCCTCTTTGCCCCCCACACTTCTGGGCACTACCTCTGAGTGGGAACCCACGAATAGGGGTGGGGCACCAAACATCTATTGCAGCAGTAAACACACCAGGACAAACGACCAAAGTAGCAGTTTGTACCCCCTCCACACAAACCTTAGAGATGCAAGACCTGATAAGCAGACCCACAAAGCATGGTGCAATTTACTTTTGAATATGCATGTACAAGGTTGCCCTGCACATCACCTACAACATAGAGGGTTCTTATATATCTAATTCATGGCTCCATCTACTCCTCTCCCAATTCTCTCACATACTCTTAGTACTCTTGGACTTCTTTTCTTCTAGATATTTTTTCTTTCTTTCCACCCCTACAGCCAATTATATCATCAAGATAATAACAAATTTAGTAATTAATAATTTTATGCCCTTTCATGAAATCCAAAACTTGCTGTATGAGGTAGCTGAATCATTTCGCCCAATGGTAAGAGTACACAACTGGCTTGTGTACTGTTACTTCAAAAGAGAGGAGGCCTGTGAAAGTTCTTGCCTTCCATGACTCAAGAACCTGACTGGTTTTAGAAACTGTGTACCTTGAATTGTGTGGGTAGGGGAGTGAATGGTGCTCCATCCGCCTCAGGCAGAAATATGTCATTGGCTGGCCTTCTGTAACCAGCTGTATTACCCTTTGAGTGACGTATGGAGTAAAAGTAAATCTTTTGAATTTTGCATTAATAATATTATACAGAGGTTGAACAGCTGGCTTCTCTGGAATTATGGTAGAAAGTAAAGTTGAGAAAAATGGAGGTGTCCAGCTCTCTTTATTTTCTGCTTACTGTGTGGCTATAAAACCAAATAGAATATTTCAAAACAGGTCATGTCATTAGGCGAGTTGAAAATGAAAAACCATTATTTTATCTCTTCATTTCTTCGCAAATAGCATGCTTTAGAAATTTGTTTTTACACTGCATTACTCACATTTCTGACCTCTGTGTGACTGACTGAAGGCCTATATTTCAAAGTGCTTTCAGTGCAGAATGTTTGAGGCTTACAGGCATTAGTTAAAGAAAAAACAGTTTGTAATGAATTATGTAAACCTTGAAAACCTGCCAAGTGAGGTTAGCTACAATATCTCTGCCACATTATGTACATGGGAGTGGGGAGAGGGAGGGAAGAGCAGTATATATCATAGGACAGTGTATTTTTGTCTTAACACATATGTAGTAAGCAGCCTATTTCATTAAATACTCACAAGCAGCTCCTATAAAAAATAAAATGTTCTTTAATTATACCAGCTTAGGATACAGTCACATGTGCCAAAAGGGCCATTATTATTATTATTATTATTATTATTATTATTATTATTATTATTAT
>JAHTLZ010000122.1:8235190-8254079 GCA_023846285.1 Phrynocephalus versicolor
TATTATTATTATTATTATTATTATTATTATTATTATTATTATTATTAAATTTCCATTTACACAACACTTCAGTTTGATGTAAAATCAATTTGTATGGCCAGCCATTTGGATTTTTTTTCCCACCTCAGCAGCATGACCATTCCTTGTACCACTTCACTCCTTATCATTTTATCAAATGGAAATATTGCTGTTGATTTATTAACTTAGTGAACAGGTCATGATTTTTGGCACAATCGCCACTGACTGACCACCATATCCCCCCCCTTAAATGTTTTTTAAATGCTTTGTGATAAATTATTTACTTTTTCTTTTATATGTTTTTTCTCCACAACAATTTACCAATGTATCACTTAGCCAATGTCTTCCATATTGTAACAGTTGTCCCCCTGTTGTGTGGCTTATAGTTTTTTTCCCTTAGCGTTTCAACAACAATTCAAATCCTTTTTAATGCTGCCCTACATTTAGTGACATATCCTACCAAGTGGGTCATCAACTAACAGCTGGAAGCGACAGGAAAATGGCATGTACATAACCTACAATTTTTGAAATAAATTTTGGGGGCAACAGGGACCCAGAAACAGGATGGAAAATGGATGGATTTATGAGATGACACGTGTCGTCTACAGAATTAGTACAAATAGCAAGAAATGTAGAGACTGAACTAACAGCCACGTCAACAAACCCAGTGTAATATATACCATGTGAATGTGCATACAAATATATCAATATAAAAAGGAGAAAGGATTCAGATAGTCCATCTGATTACTCCCCTAGGCTGAGCATATTTCCTTCCTTCCTTCCTTCCTTCCTTCCTTAGAACATAAGAACATAAGAAGAGCCATGCTGGATCAGGCCAAAGGCCCATCTAGTCCAGCTTCCTGTATCTCACAGTGGCCCCACCTAATGTGTCCAGGAGCACACAAGACTAAATATCTGTCTCCTGATACCACTCCCCTGCATCTAGTCCGTGAAGTACCCCGGTTTTAAGCCTGGCGAGATTACACATCTCCATCATGGTTTGTAACCTGTGATGGATTTTTCCTCCAGGAATCTCTCCAATCCCCTTCTGAAGGCATCCAGGCCAGATGCCATCACCACATCATGTGGCAGGGAGTTCCACAGACTTACAACACATTGGGTTAAAAAAAAAATTCTTTTGTCTGTTCTCATTGTGCCAGCCCTCAGTTTGAGTGGATGTCCCCTAGTTCTGGTATTTTGTGAGAGGGAGAAGAGCATCCCTCTATCCACTTTACTCATGCCCTGCATTATTTTGTACGTCTCAATCATATGCCCCCTCAGGCACCTTTTTTCCAGACTAAACAGCCCCAAATGTTTTAGCCTTTCCTCATAAGGGAGGTCCCCCAGTCCAGTAATCATTTTCGTTGCTCTCTTCTTTCTTCCTTCCTTCCTTCCTCCCTTCCTCCCTCCCTTCCTTCCTTCCTTTGTCACAAAATTAATTTTTGCCTAGGATTCTGATTGCTTGGCCACATGATCAAAGGTAATCTGCATATTATGTAAAACTGTAGGAGGATAGCACAAGGAGAAAAGCCAGGGTTCCCCAAAGAGAGCATATGTCTTCAGGAGCCCCATTATGATCAGATAGAAGGCTGATGTTGCGACATTTGTCCTCCAGAAATGGGAGAAATGTAATCCTTGAAATGCTGTTGGATTAAAACTCCCATCATCCACCACTATGAAGCTTGTATTGTCTTGATCAAAAATTCCACATTGCTCAGTTTCTCTCATTGTCTGTAATTAACAGAACTAGGCTGTTTTTCTGTGACATCCGGATATTTGATTTCATTTTTGGTTGTGTCCATTGAAAGGGAAACTCCTTCAACTATGTTTTTTCAAAGAGTTCAAATCCTTAACCAATGGTTACTACACAGATCAAACAAACTGAACCTAGCAGAGCAATGAAGCATTAATGTAGACAATTTAAAGGTTTGTGCCTCTGAGGTAATCTGTATGAAAACATAACTGACTCCACACACAGCTGACCTCGGGCTACAAAGATCAGTAATTCATGTTCCAAGTCACAGTGAAGGTAAGAAGTTCTGCACAAGGAGAGATGATTGAAGGGTCTAATGTACTGACTCAAGTGCTGCCCCCAGTGAAGACATTGTGTTATGGGCATATGATCGATGGCTCATTACAGCAGTGCAAATATCCATCTTAGGTTGAACTGCATAGTGAATGTTTTGCCCTTGAAAATGACATAAAGCTACTCTTCAGCTAGGTTTTTTTAATGCTATTATTTGTTGCATTATTGCAATGCCCCTTCTCTTGGGTGACCTTAAAATAACATAAAGTAAGTTGGACTGCTCTGGATGACATGTCTGAGAATCCACTGCAATTCCTGGAACTGCAATAATTAAAAATACATGCAAAATAAGATATTGGGTTTTTTTTTTTAAGAAAAAGGGAAAAAAGCCACTTTGATAGATTCGGCATTGGTGACTTCACTCAATGTAACAGGAATTAAATTAAATGTTGTCTAAGAGATGGTGTATCAGTATGGTACCATCCTCCCCAGTGCTGGTTAGGAGTCCTTCCATTTCTTAAGATGTTGAGATAAAAGAGCAAAAGACAAAGGGGGGCTGGGACTGGTCACAGTCTTGACTCAAGTCCAAGGCTACCAGCAGCTCAACCATAGATCCCATGAGCCCAAGGTAGGACACCATTCACATGGTAATGTTAAGAAAGGGGCAGGTAAAGGCTAGCCCCCCAAATTCCAACAGACAGCACTTGCCATCTGCACTCATTCACCCACTCCTGAGAATTGCTGTGACTTGCAGACCAGCAATGTCATTTGGCATCTTAAGAGAAGCAATTGAATTGCAAGGCATCTCCTCATACATTCCTTCTTCCCTGTTAATGTGGCCCAATGATTTTTAACCTAAGTGGAGGGCTCTTTAAATGATAACTCTATGATTCCATTATACAGCAGTCATAATGTGGCTGGCAGATCAAATGTGGGAAGTTGTAGTTCATTGCAAAAGATATTCCATGACTGATGGAAGGGGAGAGGATTTTCAAGCAGTGGCACTTATCATCTGCGTGGTTATCCAAATGAACAATCTGTAAGGCTGCCTTTGGCCATAGGGTGCTACAGTGATCCTGGATTTCCCATTGTCCCTCGGAGAAGAAGTTGGCAGCAGTGTCCTGCTCCTGCCTCTTCTTGTCCTCATCACCTTGATATGGTACCAGTGGATGACTGGTGAAAGTATCACCAGACAGCTTGTTTAGTAGCAAGGTTGGGTTGGACATTTTATGGAACAGCTGCTTTGACACCTTCTGCTGGCATGTGGGTTTATGGCTACAGAAGGTAGCACTGGTCCATTTAGGCCAATGCAAGGATCACACAATACAAAGATCACACAAGTCAACTTAATTTCCTCAATCGTCCAGCATTCTCAAAGTGTCTCCTGCATGAAGAAGTCAGATCTGCCATCTAAGAGGAGGATAAACAACACTCTTTGCTGTGACAGGGAACTAAGTCACAACCAGCTGATGTCGCCCGAAAGATAGCAAAAGGCCAGATGTGGTTCCTGAGGACTTTGCAGAAATTCTGGGAAGATGAAGGATTCAAATAGTGACTTTCTGTCCCAATACTATAAAATGGAGTCTGAAAAGAATAATGGCTTTTGAAATCAGGAAATAATGGGAAGGCATTATTCAGTAGTTACTGGTATTACAATAATGGGATGTAGCCCCTTTCAAAGGAAATACTGTAATACAGTTTTTGGTAAGAACATTTTAGACAGTGCAAATTGAAGTACCTGAGTGGCTGCGGAAAATGTGGAAAGTGGGAGGGAGACAGAGAGACAAAGTTTTAGAGAAACACATGGAAGGCATGGCCATTTAGAGGGTGAGCCTACCATACACCTTTATGCATCTGATTTTCAAACCCAGAGAGGTCTGCAAATGGTTCATTAAGGTGTCGTTAGCATGGTTGTGTTCCTAATGGGAGGTGCTTATGGGAGTTTTATGCTTCGGACGGCAGAATAATTTGACTGACCTGAGATATAATGTTCTTTGACTTAGGAGGGGCAACAATGGCTGTTCTAAGTCAGACAGGAAAATGTTCTTGACTAGCACTGACCAGTTAGTGCTGACTTAACTCAGCAATGTACTGGCCTTAGTGGGTTTTGAAAGGGCAGATGCCTCTCGTGCTGGAAAAAAAAACCCCACCCTCCTTGATATCCTTGATATCCTCCAACAGCTGTGCCAGTTAAGATTAACCAACCAGTAGAGAAGAGGAGGAAGGGGGAGAGGAGGAGGAGGAGGAGGAGGAGGAGTTATGTCAGACCATTATGCTGGCACACATTTAGGCCAGGGTAATCCTTAGCAATTTCCAGCATCCCTAAACTGGGAGGGATTTGGATTCATTACAGCTTCAGCTAGTCTAGGGTTTTCATACGAAAAGCAGCTTGTCATATTAGGGTATTTGCCTAACTGTGTAAAAAGCAGCTTGGTTGTAACATTGGGCCATGTGTAATGGCAAGTTTTGCCTGATGCTAAGAAATGGTGGCAGAAAAAGTTTTACATCATGAACATTTATAGACCATAGTCTATTTCACTCCATGGGACCAGCTTACAAGGTCCACATTTGGTGGAGGATA
Organism: Phrynocephalus versicolor; assembly: GCA_023846285.1. Taxonomy (NCBI): domain Eukaryota; kingdom Metazoa; phylum Chordata; class Lepidosauria; order Squamata; family Agamidae; genus Phrynocephalus; species Phrynocephalus versicolor. Next base: position 8,239,816 of record JAHTLZ010000122.1, read on the forward strand.
TGGGGGCTCTGTGAGGCATTTTCTAGCTGGGCAGGGCTTCGTTGCCTCCCGGCATGAAGAGAAACTAAGATTTCGCACCCTTACTGAGGCTCGGGGAGGGTGCGAGCGAGCTGATTTAAGGCTGCCCTCATTCTTTCCCAGCCTCTTGCCTCATCAAGCTTTACAGGAACTCTCTTTCAGTCATGTCAGGCGTCGGGCAGTTCCCTCAGCTGCTCCATCACAAGTGGCGAATGACCACTAAAATGAGGGATGACCTGCAGGTCTGCTTGTTTTTTTTTTTTGGACAACTTCATGGCTTTTGATTTTGGCGCACGGAGTTACTGCTTGGCGCTGACTTACAGGTGCACACTGATGCATCTGGGGCACATGGTTTTGGCTTGTTTTTTCATGGGCATTGTTGTTCGGGGCAGTGGCCAAGTGAATGAAGTAGAAATGGTATCACCCATGACTTGATATTTTTTGAGCTTTTCCCCATTGTGGAAGCTGTGTGGCTTTGGGCCGAGTTATGGGCCAACACTTCAGTGAAGTTTTGGTGTGACAAGTTGGCAGTATTCCAGATAGTGAACTCGTCATCAAAGTCAGTTTGGGTAATGCAGCTAGTCAGGGCCCTTACTTTGAGATGTCTCCAATTTAACATTGTATTTCATGCACAGCATGTCCCGGGGGGTTGTAATGGGATTGCTGACACTCCGTCCCATCAACAGATGGCACGGTTCAGATTGTTGGCACCTCAGGCTTTGAATGACCCAGAGTTACTCCCAAAGGAGGTATGGAGACCAAGTATGCTGTATGCACTGGATGGGGCCAACATGTTGGCCTTGGAGCATGGACTGTGATTGAGTGGAGGGGACAACGGGGAATGCTCTAGGATAGCTTTTTAGCTGCAGTTGCTAGAGATTCCCTTGACCATCCACTGGCCATTTTGGTTATCCACCTTGGTGGAAATGATTTGACCTGAGTGTCGGGTAAAACTCTTATCCATCTCATCAATGACCTGAGGAAATATAACCTTAGATTCCCCAAGACCAGGATTTTGTGGTGCACATTGATACCATGTTTAGAGTGGGGATCAGCCCATGACCCAAGAAAAATGCACAAAGTTAGGAAGGGAATTAATAGGGAAATAGGACGATTTGTCACAGCTGGCTTGCGTGCAGTTATTAAACACCCTGGCATCTCAGCAAGGAATAGAGAACTTTTTCACCCTGATGGATTCCATTTGTCTGATTTGGGCCTAGACCTATTCCTAAAAGACCCGCAAGAGAGCCTGCAAGCCGAAATATTTGGCTATGTGGGGTAAAGGGGCATACCTTGTAGCCCCTTTAGTGTGGTAGGTAGCGCAACAGGTAGCCAAATTCTGTATGCCCCATCTCAGTTTACACCTATACAGCCCCCATATTAGCATAAAATAATAAAACTGTAGAATAGCATAGAATAGAGTTAGAGGAAATTTAATGGCAGGAAGGAAATGAGGGCTGCTTTCGGCTTATGAGAAGTTGGGTGGGTAAAGGGTGCTCATCTGTAGGTGGCTCCCTTGCCCTCCAAGTTGGAATCTCATTAAAGCCATGGAGGTGTATTTATTATTAATATCAATAGGTTTCAGATCCTTGCATGATGTTACAGGTCCTCTTGTAGGCTAATAGTTAAGAGACAGAGTTAAATTTATGATTAATAAATTGCGACCCAATTTAAACCCAAATTTTGTGTCTCCTCTCAGTATTTCATCCTGGGGGAAGCAATGTATGACATCTCTGATTTTGTTGGATGTAAGACCCTATTGCCCCTCATCAGTAGTTATCTTATTAAGAACTGATGGGAATTGTAGTACAATATCAACAGGAAGTTTGTGTTGCCCAACCTTGACCTGTATCAAGATAAAAATTTATCACTGAAAGCTAGCTATTTAATGTTGTTTTGTTTTGTTTTGTTTTGTTTTTAGTGGTCTAATAAAGGTATAACCTTGAGATGGGCACAAAACAAAAATATAGTGTTTCATTTCATTTCATTTCATTAGTACTTTTGTTTTGTTTTGTTGATAACAATTTTTAAAAAAATGAAATGAAATGATTTGGAACTCTATGAGGAGCTTCCTTGGACTCTTCCCTGGAAGACCCCCAAATTTGGAGCGGTTTGGGGTTCGGTGCTTCGGACGGTAAGGGGAAAGGTGGTAGGCTGCAACGAGATCTGTTGGCTGGAGTACAGCCGCAGCCTCCCCTTGCCGCCACCACCAGCTAGTTTTGACAGCTTGTTCTCCAGCCAATGGTTCTCGCTTCAGGCAATGGGCCATCTAGCTATCAGCCCTATATATGCTTACCTGAAACTAAGTTCCACTCAGTTCAACTGGACTTACTTCTGAGCAGACATAGATGAGTTGTGTTTTTAGTTGCACAAATATAAAAAAGGAAAATGTTCCCTTTTGCATTCCTAAGGGGAATTGCAGACCATGTCAGACAGTAATCTGAGGAGCACATTGAAGTATATTTTTGATATCTTTAGCATAACATATTTTCTGTATTTAATAACTGTGCAAGCAACAGTAGCATAAATACTTCAGAACTTAAACAGTTAACTGTAATGAGTTCAGCTAGATTTACAATATTTATAAAATGCAGCCAACTGACTAAGTGGGAAATATACTACCCAGAACTCTATATGCATACTTTAAAGACCTGCTCATTGAGTAGTTAAACCAGAATGACTGACCCTTGTAACATATTTCACTTGGTCTCTGAATAATTGAAGAGAGATTATTGTAGCTGTCTTAATGAATCAAGGACGGCCTCTCATGAAATACCTAGCTCAACATATGGGAGATTTTTATTCTAACATCTCACTAGCAGCAAATTCAATATAGATATATCATGCTTTCTTTGCTATATCAGATCACAAGTGAGTCATTCTATTTTTTATTATTATTTTCACCTTCCTCATATAAAACTACAGATATACTCGTGCATCACACTGAAGAGAGACGGAGGACACATCTGCTAAGAGGCTGAAATATACATATGTACTTTTGTTTCCAAGATGCAAAACATATTTCTGTTTTTAAAAGGCTGTGATCTACACAGCATATTCAGGTTCTAATATGCAGTGTACATATTAGAATCATAATTACATTCCATCAAGTAGACTGAAGAGCTTGCCCAAGGCTACACTGGCTGGTTTTACTCCTGGGAGATATAGTGGGAAATTGAACATAAGAACATAAGAACATAAGAAGAGCCATGGTGGATCAGGCCAAAGGCCCATCTAGTCCAGCTTCCTCTATCTCACCATGGCCCCACCAGATGTGTCTGGGAGCGCACAGGACTAGATATCTGTCTCCTGATACCACTCCTCTGCATCTGGTCCTTGAACTCCCAACATCTGGTTCCACAACCAGATACCAAACTCACACAGCTACCCAGCCAGCTGGGTGTGTGTTACTAGGCCACATTCCCATTAAAGATGGTCCCAAGTAGACAACAGTTGAAATTAGGAGAGGGGTGGGTTTTTTCTCGTTCTACAACATTTTCCTCATAGACTGAGGAATGAATATAGCCTGCAATAAGATATGTCACATCTAAGTTTGGAAAAGCAAAGAGTGGGTATCACAGTTCTAATTAGAGATGGGCACAACTAGGGAAAATGACGTTTTCAAGTTGTCGTGTGTTGGAGGGGGCCCGTGTCGGCTCGTTTCCGGTTTTCACGAAATTTCGCAAAAATTTGTCGTTTCGTTTTTCGGTTTTTCATCTGTCGTTATACTGGTTTGGGGGGTAGCGGGTTCCTGGAGGCACCTCTGTGGGGTGGGTGCCTCCTCTGGCCCGCTAATAGGGAAAGCGGGCTCCTGGAGGCACCTCTGTGGGTTGGGTGCCTCCTATCCTCACCCGCCGGCGCTACTACAAAAGGGCATGCATAGCCATATGGATATGCATACCAAGTTGCAGACGCAGCAGCAGACTGGCAGAGGCACCCCTCTTTTTGGGGTGCCTTCCCTGCATCAGTCAGAGACAGGCACTCGCAGGCAGGGTTTGCATGGCACACAAATGCTGCTGCAGGAGTCAGCCAGAGCCACAAGTGATGGCTGGCGGATTCTCCCTGCATCCGCTGTGTCTCACTAAGAAGGGAAGTGTACTTGCGTGTGCAATGCAAGTACAGATCTGGCTTAGGGGGACAGAGGGTTAGTGCAAGGGCTAGGGTTAGGCTAGTTACGGGTGAGGTTAGGGTGGGGTAGTGGGGTGCACCTCTGGGTGCCTCTCTGCCCACTAAGAGGACAGTGTACTGTGGCCCAGTGTGGCGTATGGGTAAGGGTTAGGGTTAGGGTTAGGGCTAGGGCAGGATTAGTGGGCTTTTTGGCACATCCCAGAAGTCTCAGTGGCCAAGTGGCCATGCGATTGGTGGAATGGCTCCAAAAATTTGCATGGTCCACTCCCATGGCCAGCCCATCATTGCGCAGGTGTAAAAAAATAAAAATAAAATAAAATAAAATAAAATCAATGGAGAGAGGACAGAGGAGACATTTTATTGCAAGAAAAATCCACTGCTACTGTAAAAATTCTGGCAGTTTTAAAATAGCAATTTTCGCATGTTTCTGTGGTGCTTGTGTGTTTTTGGACCACTCCACGATTTCAAAAAAAATATTGCGGTCGCCGCCCCATTTTCGATCCCCCGCCCGCACCGCATGGCATGGCGACTTGGCGAGTCCGGCTTGTTGCGTTGCGAGTCCCCCCCAGAGCAGCCCAGGACAGGAGAGGGGGGGAGGCCGGGGACCCCCCCACACACAGAAACCACCCCTCTGGTAGGTGCCCTCTCAGACAGGCAGGCATATTTTCGCCTGCTTTTGGGGCCGGGAATCGGGGTTTTGTTTGTTTGTTTGTTTTGTTTTTTACTTTTAAAAACTTTTTTTCTGTGCTGCTTGAATGGCGGCGAGCCGGCGAGGCGGCGACTTTGGCAGGACGACGAGCGCAGCCCAGGAGGGACAGGAGGAGAGGGGGGAGGCCGGGGACCCCCTCCCCCAGAAACCACCCCTCTGGTAGGTGCCCTCACTCAGGCAGGCATATTTTCGCCTGCTTTTTGGGCCGGGAATCGGGTTTTTTTTTTTACTTTTAAAAACTTTTTTTCTGTGCCGCTTGGCATCGCAGGATTGCCACGATGCCAAGAACGACAACAACAAATCAGACCCAATTATTCTTTAGTCGGTTCGAGTTCAAGTTCTGACGGAGTAATTCCCATTACCATTTCCGTTCCGTAACGGAACGAGGAACGGAAACGGAAACGGAAACGGGTATTCCACTAAGTCGTGCCCATGTCTAGTTCTAATATCACTGTGAGTGGGAGACAAAACAAAACATAAGACTCCAGCAACTGGCACTAACCATGGCCACATTTGTTAATACTAAAGCAGATCTGCAAGTCAAGAAAATGTGACTGCCCTAACACAGCATGGTCATCCAGCTGCTGGAGATGATGGAGAGACCAACTATGGCTGTCATGGGAAAGCTAGGAGATGACCATCTCCTTATGGGTTTCACCATTCTCACCTTCCTCTCTCACCCTCCAAGCATCCTGCAGGAACTACACCAGAAAAGCATCAGATATAGTGGAATTCACAATCTCCTTCAGTACCTTAAGACAGTGGTGTCCGAACTCCGGCCCTCCAGATGTTTTGGACCACAACTCCCACAGTCCTTTGTCACTGGCAATACGGGCTTGGAATTCTGGGAGTTGTGGTCCAAAACATCTGGAGGGCCATATTTTGAACACCTCTGCCTTAATAAGTTGGTGCTGTGTTTTCACATTGGGTTTAGTTTTGTACAGGAACAGTTTAACTGGCTGCTGTTCTTTGATGTCTATTTTTTATTCCTGGTTTTATTTTAGAAAGCTAGCTCCAAAGTAGCCATTACCTCATTGTAAACTCAATTGCCAAGAAACTCAGTGAACCTTTAAAAGATAACCAATTAAAATTATATACTAAATGCTTATGCTGTCCTTGTTCTTAGCTTCTCAGATAATGACATTTCCTCAACAAAGCTGTGAAGAAAGTGAGGCTGAGAAATAACAGGCCAAAGGCTTCACATTTCTGACCTGCACTCTATGTTATACTATGCTTCTAGATACTAGGTGGTGCTCATCCTTCAAGAGAAAAGTTAAGCAGCCACAACACCCCACTCTCCCAAAGGGATTACATGAAGATGGAACGGCTCAAAATGGCTCAGGGAAATCATCTGTTATCAAATCAAATAATAACAGTGATTGTGAAATAATAGAACACTGAACATGTTTGGGTTGATGAAAGTCTTCTTTGGGGGCTTAAGGCTACTTTGTGAAGGTAAGTCTCTGGAAGCTTTCATAAGGACTTTTACTATCTGAGGATGATTCTTTCAATGGCATTTCAGGGCTTTGTTTCTTCTTTTATCTCCCACCTTCCAACGGGCCAATGTCCATCTGGTCCCCTGAGTGATGTTGTGTTTATAATAACAACAAGCTCAGGTGGTGAGTTCTGTAAGCCATGTAGACAAAATGAGCCTGTTAAGGAAAAAAGGAGGAGGAGGAAACATGTAAAAATCCTCCGAGGAACATAAACATTTATAGGAGTGTGGGAGGGGAGTTTTAGTAAAACGTAATTGCAAGTAAGATGCTCAAAACTCATCAAGAGCAATGGCCACAGAATGTTCAAAGTGGTGGACTGACACAGAAGGAAGACTGCAAGGGAATATTCTAAAATAATGTAATACTGACTGAGAGAAACCCTGAACAGAAATATTCCACACTATAACATTTTGTCCCACTTGTTATTTATGATCCTTAACTGGCTTGCTCCAACTCCTAACTGAAAACCACATGCTTAACAACTATCTTTGTCATGCCTAAAGCAACAATTAAGACATAAAATAGACCTGTTCAAAAAAAAAAGTCACCTCTTCAAAGGGCAATGTTTCAAGCCCTCATCTGGCTTACCTCCCTAAGGTTTCTCTTCAGAACTTAATGGAGTTCTTTTTTTAAAAAAAATTGATTTTATGCAGCTTACCCTTATGAGTGGAGAGAGAATATCTTGAGTTCTTTTTTATTTTTCCGTTTAAGACTACTATAACTGGAAAGACCCTGGTGCTGATAAAGTAGAGCACTACAAGTGATGAATACTTAGTGAGATCTAAGAACCCTTCAGGGAAAACTCTTTTAAGAATATGCAGTGAAAATAAAACAAGACCCCAGAGTAAAAAGAAAGCTTATACATCTCTGAATTTCCTTGACATATTTCTCTCAGACACTCCAACCCACATTTTCCTACTCTCTTAGAAGAGGTTAAGAAAGAAAGTATTTTCCAATAGTTAATATTTGGATAAAAAGTAAGGTGTCACATGAGCTTTTTACAGGAAGATAATAGCAAGTCTTCACTAGAATACAGAAGTTGTTGTTGTACAGCAGCTAGAATATCCAACCAAGACTTGTGAGTTCTGGGTTCTTGTCCCCACTAATTATGTAACTCTTGCGCAGTCCCTGGTGGCCTTCAAAACAGCACTCAAGACCTTGCATTTTAGAGAAGCATTTGGCAACCATTAGGGCTTTTGTATTTTTTTAACTTTCTGCCATCTTTTGATTGTAAGCCGCCCAGAGACCTTTGGGTAGTGGGCGGCATATAAGTTGTAAAAATAAATAAAATAAATAAATACAATCTTGTCGAGCATTTTTATTTGTTTTGTTGTTTTATTTGCTTTTCCTTTTGTTTGATTGATGTGTTTTGATATATATTTATATATACTTTATTTGTTTGATATTGTTGTTAACCACCTGGAGTTCCTTTGGGAAGATGGGTGGTATATAAATAAATAAATAAATAAATAAATAAATAAATAAATAAATAACCCTGTAAGTGGGACATCCTCCATACCTGCTAGAGGACCTAAAGAGGTAAAATGACTCTTCAAGAATGTAACATTTTGAGACATTCTGGGAAAAGAGTAAACCCTAAGAAAGACTAGTACTAAGTCAAAATTTCCCAGAAGGATCACTACTATAGTAACCTAGAGCACTACTGGGCAGAGTGCATTCTGGAAGAAGCCAAATAGAGGCATGGGAGAGAAAAAATAACCAGGGGGTTGGAAGAACCAAGTCCTGAACACTGGGGTTAGTGTTCAAAGATGATTCTCTTATTTCTCCATCTTTTATTGCTCTAATTACTACCATTTCTCTTTGCCACAATTCAGCATTATTTCTGAACAATGTAACTATAATTACGTAGAAGCATTTCTAAACCACAATTCCAGCACCAGTGTTTTAAAAAAAGGAATTGGGCTTGTTTGTTTGCTTATTTATTTATTTATTTATTTAAACAATGAGAAAGCATACTTGGAATCATGCCTTGAAAGAGTGGGGAATCTACACTTTAAGAAAAAAAAACCCACAAAAGGGAGGAAGAGTGGCATCTCATGGCACATTCCTAACCATACCAGAACAACCCCTCCCCCTTACAGATTCACCAGGTGCCCATGTTGCGATCAGGGTGGTGCTGAACCATTATACTCAGACATTTTACATGTTAATTTTAGGACTTGGTTATTTATTGAAGCATTTTATGTTCTGCTTCATACATTACCTTAACATTCTATATAGCCTAAAGTGTAGCATAAAATGGTTTAAATACATGAATATGCTTAGTGTCTATGTAACAATAAATATGCCTTCTTTCTTTCTTTGCTTTTGGCCTTACAGGTTTTCACTTTTAATAACCTTGTTGTCTCCTTTTACAAACCAAGCCGGAATATCCCTAAAGCAGAGGTGGGAAATCTCTAGAGGCCCAGACTCTACACATGCCTATCATCACTGAACCATGGAGGGCCCCACCCAGTCATGCAATTCGCAATGCCTCCCCCCCTTTATAAAAGAAACCAAAATTTCACTTTTAACCTATCTGACTAAGTCCTTTTGTGTCCTTCAGTGGGTAGAAACCTTAAAATTTTAAGCGGGAAAGTTGGGGAGGCTTCCAGGAATACTGGATATCCTTCAAACATGGCAAAATTCCCCTGTGACTTTGATTAAGGCACAAGGGGAATTTCTGAGACAACTTTATTATGACTACTTTATTTTATTTTATTTTGGAAGTGAATTTATGGGCATGTGTCTTGCAGGCACATTTAAGCTACTGAGAGAGTAGCATGAGGCCAGTGGCTCACATGTTAATTCTCCCTGCCATAAAGCATTAAAAGAGACAACAAAGCTTTGCTTAAATATATCAGAAACAAATAATCTGTGCAATAGGACTCTGAAGAAGCACTATCTCATGTTTCCTTTTCCTTCCTTTCCCCCAGATTTCCCTCTTCTTCCTTCATGCATCTCTTTAGGCCTTTCTCCTTTCACTACCCTTCATGACTATGAGTTGACTGTCTTGCTACTAAAGATGGGCACGAAGCACCACTCTGGTTGTTAGTGCATGTTCAGCTGATAGCGGTAGAGCTGTTCTACAGTTTGGTGGCCCTCACCCTCCAGTGGGCACCTACTCAGAATCAGCACGGTGGCTTCCCTGGCCCATCTCCTCTGGATTCTGCCTCTGAGTGGGCACCCACTGGAGTGGACAGAGCACCAAATCATGGAAAAGAAGTGCAGCCATCAGCAATACCAGTGGTTCTCAATCTGTGGGTCCCCAGATGTTCCTGGACTGCAACTTCCAGAAGTCTTCATCACTAGCTGAGCTGGCCAGGATTTCTGGGAGTTGCAGTCCAGGGACATCTGGGGACCCACAGGTTGAGAACCACTGAGCTAAACTGTTGTGTCATGCTAAACCAACAATTTGAGCCCAATTCAGCTTGCTACTCTTCCACATCATCAGTCGGTCCTCTCCTCCTCAAAACCCCTATTTGCCATCTTCTTCTCAGTTATCTTTCTCCTGTACTCACTGGCACTCTTATTTGGTTCCTTTCCTCCAGTGTTCAGAAAAGAGTCCAATATGCCACCACATAACTATTTTAATTTATTTTATTTTTGAATATTTTTACCCCATCTTTCTCCTTGGGGAAAAAACCCAAGGTGGCTTACAGCAATGAGGGACAATATACAGTCCAGTACAATTAAGACATATAGTGTTCAAGTTTAAGAACAGGGAATTGAGGGGGTATCTTACAGCATTTGAAGGCAACATTAAAGCTAAAAGAGAACGTAAGGAGTTCAAGAAAATAGTATAAATTTCATGTAATCATGTATCCTTTCCTCTATGCCAATGTTGGCGAACCTATGGCATGGGTGCCAAAAGTGGCACTTGGAGCCCTTTCTGTGGGCACCCAACATTGCCCCTTCACAACCACCTGTATTCAGGTTGAATTGACTTCTTTATGCAATCCTTGAATCAGTGGAAGTTATCCAGCCTTACTTTTAAGAGCTTCTGTGGCCATCTCCTTATCTTTCTGTCTTGATATCCTGATATGACCATGCAAATTCTATTAGTCAGGCTAAGTCAGGCTTGAGCACTATTGACTGTATGTCATGCAGTCACAAGGAAATAGCTTTCAGCAGACCTCACATGGTCTGAAATTCAAGTTCTATGTCTTCTGTGATCATATCCAGAGCCTAAATAGACATCCTTTCCCCCTGTTCATCCTTGCCTTTTTCCTCCTCCTTCTATTGCCTTTCCTGCATTCAGTTTTAGATAGAATGTGTTTTAGGGGAGGGCGCTATGCACAGCAAGGTGTCACACATATTTGATGATGCAATAAAATAAAAATAAATAGTGCTACACAGCCAGTGTGTGAGAGGATTACTGGTAGGACAGACAGCGAGAAAAGAAACTGAATAAAGTCTTTCCATTGGCCTTCATTGTGGAAGATTAAGAACTCGTGTCTGAATGACTTTTCTCAACATTAAACATGCCCAGTTCTGTCTTTTCTCACTGGGCTAAGTTTGTAGCCCCCCAGCACATCCTTTCTGCCCTCCTCTGACCTTATTCCAGTTTGTCTGCATCCTTCTTCAAATGTGGTGTCCTGAACTTGACACCGTAGTCAAGATTAGGCCTAAGCAGTTCTAAATGGAGGGGAACCAATACTTAATGGGATTGGGAGAGTATACCATTACTGTTAGTGTAGCCTAAAATACCATTTGTCCTGTTTTGTTTTGTTTTTTGTTTGTTTTATTTTTTGCAGCCACATCACACTATTGGCTCATATTCTGTTTATGATCTTTAACAATTCCAGGAAGCTTCTCACTCACAGTATTACTGAGTCAAATATCCCATCTTGTAACTGTACATTTGGTGTCCCCACCCCATCCCCAGATCTGGAACTTGGCATATAAAGGTGTTGGACTGTCAAACAGTGGGATTCAAACAGTGCTCTTCTTAACAAATGCAAATGTTTTGTTTTTTTGCTTTGTTCTGCTGTGTTTGAGGTCTTCCTCAGGCTTCTGGACATCCACTGTGGGAAACACTATGTCACAATCCCTTTGTCTGATCTATAGGGATCAACTTACCATATATACTCGCATATAAGCTGAGTTTTTTAGACCTAATTTTGGGCTAAAAAAGGGGCCTTCGGCCTATACACGGGTCAATAAAATTGGGGGGTGGAAGAGGCAGCACTAGTTCTGAACAGCAATAAAGAGACTCTACTGGTTTACCTCAGCAAGCCAACCTCAGAGGCTGAATTGTTTGGGGTTGCCATAGAGATAGAAAGACAAGGTTGCCAACTTGCTTTGCATGTGAAAAGGGCAAAAGCAAAATAACCAAGATACAGCTAAAAGCAGATATTTCCTGATAAGGCTTCTAGACTGGTGTACGTTGAGTTTAGGATGAGCAATTTTCCTCTGCCTTTCAAGCAGTTGATCCGAGTGTATAAAAGTCTTCTGGCTGATACTGCTTATAATAAAATTTATCTAAATTAGCTAAAAAATCGGCATAGTATCAAAATACTAGTGCTCATGGAATCATGGGAGGTCTCCCATATGCAGATTATGTAGGCAGGAATGGTAGCTCTTGCAGCCTATTGAACCAGCTCACAGTCAACACGTGAAGGAAGACTGGTGTTTTGGACGACGACTCCCACAGTCCTTTGCCACTGGCAATACAGGCTTGGGATTCTGGGAGCTGTGGTCAAAACATCACGACATGCCTGAAGGAAGACCCTTGTGTGCTCCGCCCTCTTGCAGCGTCCCTCTCCTCTTCCGACACAGCTAAAATCATCATGGGGACTCAAGGCAAGGTAGAGATTCTGTTTTTGTTGAGCGATATTTATTTCTCAGAGAAATCTCAGAGAAAAGGCATTTGTGGGAAGATTAAACATGGTGTGGGGAGGTTGGGAGATCTATCCCCCATTTTCTCTTCCTTTCTCAAACAGTATCACAAGGTGTTTGGATTTTTTAAACAAGCTTCCTGTATCTCTTTTAAGCAAGCTTCCTGTATTTTCTTTCGTCTGTTTTCACTCTCCCAACCCTCAGTTTGAGTGGATGTCCCCTAGTTTTGGTATTTTGTGAGAGGGAGAAGAGCTTCCCTCTATCCACTTTATTCATGCCCTGCATTATTTTGTACGTCTCAGTCATATCCCCCCTCAGGTGCCTTTTTTCCAGACTAAAGAATCCCAAATATTTTAGCCTTGCCTCATAAGGGAGGTCCCCCAGGCTAATAATCATTTTAGTAACTCTCTTTTGCACCTTATTCTAGTTCCACCTTCATTGAGCTGTCCACCAGTACTCCAAGGTCTCTTTCCTGGTCCATCACAGATAGCTCAGAGCCCACGAGTTGATAGATAAAGTTTTGATTTTTCACCCCAATATGCATTACTTTACATGATCTAAGTAAAGACTTGATCTAAGACCCACTTGTTCATATTTCTGTCAGTCCATGGTACCCACAAAGCTCCCCTCCAGCAGTACATTTCAAATGAACCAATTCCACCACCACCCCAAATCAGGTTTCTTAGTGACTAGTTTGCTGTTTTTCTTTGAAATAAATATTCAAAAATGTTTAACCTACTGAAGCCTCTATTAATGTAATTTTCTTGGTATCTATTTTCATTTTTGAAATTTACTGTAGCAGCTGCATTTCCCACCTTCGGCTTATACTTGGGTCAATACATTTTTCCAGTTTTAGGGGGTAAAATTAGGGGTCTCGGTTTATATGCGGGTCGACTTATACTCGAGTATATATGGTATATTCTATTTAGAGGGAGAGGGAAAGACAGACAGATAAACAGACAGAAACATCAGACAGCTTCAGCCACAATGTGTGTTTTTTTTAAACTACATTCATCTAACCACAGCTCTTTAAAATCCCAGAGCTTACTGCTCTGTGGTGTTTAAATGGTTTAACATTTCTAATTGCTCATCATAGCTCAGCTGAAAGGAGACTATGTTCAGACACCTCAGATTTCTCCTGTCTTTTCTTCTTTTCTGCATTTTGCACCCAGAACAATGAGTGTCTCTGCATTTCAGAGATCAGCAGGCATTCCATAGCTCTTGCCTCCAGCCTAAAAACCCCAAGGCAAGAACAGGTAGTCCTCCTTTGTCTAACTCTCTTTCAATTCACTGTGCATTTTCACAGGTCACATCAGTCAATTTCCCCTTTCTTCCATCCACCACATCAGAGACCCAAAGCTTTATTGCCTTTCTCCCAATTTTACAGAAGTTCCCCACATGTACACTTAGTATTTTGCTTCACTTTCTATCAGGTTTAAAAAGCACATCTAAAAATATTCACTCGAGCCTTGGCATAAATATATAATTTGGTTTAGCTGCACTGAGAAAAATCAAGTGTTTTCCTAACCTTTCTTTTAGTTCATGTGTCAATTATTTATGCACTGTTGTTTTCTATTCATATTCATTTTTCCTACATGTTCAAGAATGGGTATGTTTACATTCTCCTTCTTTACTCAATCTTTACATCCATAATTTTTCTTTTCTAAGACTTGGGTGCAATGCCCATACTGAAAAAGAGTCTTTAGGACTCAAAAGCTTGCCAGTTTGTGAGATCTTGGACCATGAGCTTGTTTTGGTGTTTGTTTCTGGTAAGGTGTACAGTACATATGGATTTCAAATCCTTATTTTAACTCTCTTGCCAACCCATCATATATAGGATTGCAAGACAAAACAATTAAAATTGAAATACATACTGTAATTCTCTTATCTGTAGTTTACATTATCTATGGCACAACTGTATTTTGGTTGTATTAATTATTTTATAGTACGATTGTTTTTAATAAATAAAAATATATCACCAAAATTTGTATATCCTGAAAAAACACACTACAACTCACTCAATATTTCTTCTTCTTCTTCTTCTTCTTCTTCTTCTTCTTCTTCTTCTTCTT
>JAHTLZ010000122.1:8267655-8279465 GCA_023846285.1 Phrynocephalus versicolor
GGGGTTGGGAAGATAAGTTTCCCATCAGGAGGGGGGGGGAGATAAGTTTAAAGAGCCCCCTCTTTCCCCCTCCCCATGGGGTAGGGGGAAGAGGGGGCTCTTTAAACTTACCTTCCCCCCTCCCAGTGACAGTGCTGAGCAGCCACTGGGTGCTGTCATCGGGAGCAGGGGGAAAATGTTTAAAGAGCCCCCTCTTTCCCCTCCCCATGGGGTGTGGGGGAAGAGGAGGCTGTTTAAACTCATCTTCCCCCTCCCACCCAACCATTTTCAGAAGGTCCCTGCCAGGCTGTCAATGGCTGGACCCATTTAAAAGGATCCCCTGGTCCTGACTGGGCCAGTTTTAAAGGGGTTCAGCTGATAACAGCTTCGCAGGAGCCCTTTAAAAATGACTCCCGGGCACCAAATATGGTGCCTCTAGGATCGAGAGGAGCCATTTCATTTCGTTCCATACAATTTTTTAAAAAATGTATAAATGAAATGAAATGAATCAGTGTTGGGCACGAAATGATACAAATGGAATATAATTTTTCTGTTTCGTGTCTATCCCTATTCAGAGCTAATATTTTGCCCAGTAGATTGCACTTGAGTACAAAAGAGGTTTGCAAGCTTGCTGCCTTTTAAATTTAGCATTACATTAAATATAACAAAGTAGGTTCAAAAGCATTTATCAATGAATGGACGTGACTGATCAAGTGACTGATTAATCACAGCTTTCAAAATTGGATTTTATTTCAGATTTTAATCCATATGAAAAGTCATTACCACTGAGGGCATTGTTGAAACTGTTCAAGTATATATTCTTTTTCAGTGAGTATTGAATTGTTTCCCTGTTTCCATGTTATTTAGTATATTGTCAAAATATACTAAAATTATGACAGTCTTTACTTCAATTAATAAATTGCATTTTGATTTTAACTGATTTTCTTTCAGCAGCTGAATACATAGCACTTGCTGGATTTAAAAAAAGGCACTCAAACAATAGATGTAACTAATTTTTTAAAAAGCCTTTCAAAAATATCTTGTAGCATAATTTATTTTGGTGGAAGGTTATGCTTTCAAGATATAGTTGCTGCCATATTGTATTCTATGCACATCATGGTGCACCTGTCTGGGTTTTTAACCTTCATTTATCTCATGTCAAACAGGAAAGCCAGATAATGTTATGTCCCATATGGTGTTTTTTTTTTTAAAAGCCAATTTTTCTACTCTTTTCCTCATCTTTGTTTTGTAAGAGAAAAACCATAGTTAACCAGAAAAGTAAGAATAGTTGTCCAATGACTTTACACAGATGGGAGAAGAATGAAGCCACATGAGGATCGGAAGTATAAGGATAAGGTACTGACTGTCTTCAAAGAAATACTGTAAAAGGGAAGTGGAAAACTAATGCATACACAACAGGTAGATGGAATAATTTGTTAGTTTAAGTTCTTCTTTCCATAAGCACTTTACAAAACAACTCAAATTTATTTAAAAATGAGTCAGCGAAAACTCAAGACTTAAAAAATACAAATGAGGGGAGAAATAAGATCAAATATTTACCCCTGTTTTACCTTTAACTTTGAAGAAGGAGAGCATTATAATAATATTATTTTATTTTTCCTGACCTCTAGCTGGGTACAGCAGGATGCCCCTATCCACAGGTATCCACAGGCCGAAAATACTAAATTAAAAAAAAAACACAGAAATACGTATTATAGGTATTTCCAGGGTGTATTTTCCAGAACTGGGCTCTAAAGAGAGACAAAGACAATGTAATGTATAGTGTTTACTATAATGTTTTTCAGCGTCAGCAATGGGGGCTTGGAACTTTCCCCCCCAAGGATACTGTGGTTCTCCCATATAAAGTAGTTTCTGGAGGCATTGACGCAAAGTTAACCATCATCTCCGTCTTTGGAGACCGGACCTACTGCTGGTCAAAATGCTTAGGATCAAGACCCTCTCTGGTTATTGTATCATCACAAAGCTTTAATACATGTTGGAATGGAGAATCCCAGCCCTTTAAACTTGAAGTTTCTAGCAGATACTGGAGACATACACTACTAAAAGTATGCACCATAGATCTGCTGCCATCAGTTGTGGTAGAAAATCTTATCCGATCCAAGGGGTATGGTGAATACAAACTGTCAGTACAGCCAACCTGTTTGTGGAGTGAAGTGAGGTATTTATTTATTTATTTATTTATTTATTTATTTAGAATATTCAAAAAGGACTCAAGGTGGCTTACAATAATGCATTCTTTGGCTTTGCCAATAACAGAAAAATGACTTAAGACAAGGGATTGGACTGGATGGCCCTTGGGGTCTCTTCCAACTCTATGATTCTATGATTCTGTGATTCAAGTGCAGTTTTGTGCACAGCCAGATTTGTGGTCACCCTCATGAAGTTGTGGATTCAAAGGCCCTTATTCACAAAGCCTGCTGAGGTAAATATTCAGGTGGCCAATGCCCTCTTCCTCTTGCCTCTCCTCCTCCCAGTGAACATTCTATAGGCCCTGGAGCAGCACAGAGTGCTGCTTCTGATTCCCAATCAGGTCCAGGGGGAGCTTGTGCCAGTGCTGTCATTGGCCAAATGCCTCAGGACGGCAGGGCCAAGCCAAACACTAGAGATGGGCACGAATAAAAAAAATGGCGTTTCGTTTGTCATTTGTCGTTTAAGGGGTCCGTTTTGGTTCATTTTCTTTTTTGCGAATTTTTGCAAAAAATCATTTTTGTTTTTGTTCGTTTCGCTACCATTTCATTACCATTTATTTCAATTTATTGTGATTTTTTTTAGCATTTAAAGCAGTTCACTGTATTGCCGTAACGAAAATGAAACGCACGACAAAATTTCCGGTGTTTCTGTTTGTTTCATTTCATTTTAGAGACAAAATACGTTTGTCGTTTTGTTGCATAACAAAATGAAAAAACGGAAACAGAAACGAAAAATTGTTCGTTCCGTGCCCATCTCTACCAAACACCAGCGACCTTTCTGTGGTCTTCTTCAAAGTGCCACAGCGAGGGATATCCCAAGTGGACCTTTGCTTTACTGTATAGAAAACAACATTGGATCTCTTTGAAGGTCAAGAGAGCTTTTACGATTCAGCTGGAGTCTCACAGTGAGATGAGCTTTTATTTTGCCAGGAAACATACATGTTTTCATGAAATATTAAGCATTCTTAGAGGTTTTATTTCTGATGGCAAGCTTTTTGGGGAAAAGTGCTAAGCAGTGGAATCAAAAGAGCATCTTTTTATGCAAACCACATTCACCCAGAGAATAAAATGCCTCACTTTGGTTTGGAAAACAAGGAAAGGAAAGAGAGGCTGAGGGAGAGAGAGAAATTAAAAGATAAATAAAGGCATACCCTCAGTTAGCCTACTGGTATTTATTTTAATGCTAGAAACGCTGAGTCCTACACTCTATTAATTTTCCAATTAGATCCTTTTGCCATTTTCTCCTTTCTCCCTTTACAGAGTTTTATAAAGCAAATAAAACTATTTTATTTGAACTATTGTTCAAAGAGAAAAAATGTTTGGGGTTTTTATTATATTGTACAATGCATTCATATTTTCCAGTATATCCATGATATCTATGACTAACAGCTTTATAGGGCTTTTCTCTAGAATGTTCATTGTGGCCTACATGTTGTTGTTGTTGTTGTTGCTGCTGCTGCTGCTGCTGCTGCTGCTGTTGTACAGTGTGCTTTCCCAAGTGGATGCTGGAGTAGGTGTTTTGTAGTGCTTTTGTGTTCCCATCTTCACAATACAGCTAAGAATGTGGGTCTCCAAGTCCATCTCTGTGTCAGTTTCCCTGGGTTTTTAATCTTGTGGCCAATCGTCCCTAAAAAACCATCCTCCTAGCTAAGTGATCAGTACGGTACAGAAGAAAGAACCTGCCACAAAAGCTTCCCCATTTCCCTTTGAATAAGCTTGGTTGGAAAGCCCACCATGGTGGCATGGATTGCCTCCTCTCCTTTTTCCTTCCCTTTCTGCCTCTTCCTCATTCCTATGGTGGTGAAACTAAGGCACTGCCAAAGATCCTGGATCATTCCTATTGGTCCCTTCAATGGGAGAAGCCTGGAAAAGAATATAAGAACATCAGATTCTGCCTGAAGCAAAGGGGGGGCAGCACAGCTTCCCTCAGAGCATTGTAATTGAAAACTTCCATATGGAATTCAAAAATTCAATCGAGTATGGAAATAGAAAATTAACTGCCCATTTTTAGTATGTCATAATATTTGGATTGGTGGCTCGAACAAAGGGGGAGTTACAGCCAGGAGGTTTTCTTTCTCAGTTATAGGATAGGAAAAAATATATATATGATGAAGGCGGCAGCTCCTGTTATGGCTGTGGTGGAGACTTGCTCACTTCAGCCATGATCCTTCAGTATAAGCAGGGAAAGGAAACGGTGACGTATTGGGCCATTTCATGGTTCATTTTGAGGAAACCCCCTTTCCCAGAACAAAATTAAACACCAAACTATTATTAGCATTGGCAATTCATATGTGTTAGCCAAACTGGGCTCTAGCTGCAGGAGTCTGACTGTTCTTTTGTTTCTTTTCTGTCCTGCGTTTTTTAAACAACAAGTTATGTTTTATCTGCTTTTAAAATATATGATTTCCACGTGATTCTTTTTAACTTTCTCAGTCCAAAGACTGCATTCCCATATGGCTAATACTTGAGGTGCCAGCTGCCAGAAGTAGCAGGCAGAATCATAGCAAGAAATGGCCTAAGGTACAGTTGGTTCTGCCCTGTGTTTCGCTGTGAACTGTGCAAACAAAATCCCCCCTCTCTCCCTCCCTGTCCCTGTCCCTGTCCCTGTCCCTCCCTCCCTCCCTCTCCCTCTCCCTCTCTCTCCCTCTCCCTCCCTCTCCCTCTCTCTCCCTCCCCCCCTCTCTCTCTCTCTCTCTGTGTGTGTGTGTTGTGGTCAATGCAAAGTAGGACTTCCAGCTGGCAGTGTTTCAAGTGTAGATTGTGTTGGGTTCTGCTTTAATACCGATTTCTGGGACTCAATGTATACAGTTCCTCATTGATGTTGTTCTGTTTCTTTATGGTTTCTTTCACACATATAAGAAAACAGGTAATTTTTCTTTCGAAGCAAGATCTGAAAACCTGTTATATTTTTAGTCTGCAAGACACTACAGAAATCTTTTTTTAAAACACTTAAACACCCACTGCCCTAAAATTGGAATCTAAACTTTAGAAGAAGCAATTTTCTTTCCACAGCCCCCCCACCAATATTTGTAGATCAAGATTTTCATTTCCTTTCCACAGATTTCATCGTACTTTATCATACGCCTCTTCAGGATTACTGTCAAGATTAATATATACCTTGGCATAGATTGTTGGAATTCATTTTTATAGAATGTTACAGAATAACCTTGTGGAGAAACGCTGGAAAATTCTATTGGTCTGCAGAGAAAGATGTTATTTGTTTAAAATAAATTCATAGAATAGTGTTTGCCTTTGATATGTAAAATATGTAGGAAGATTTATTTTTGTCATATAATTATATGGGTTTGGGAACATGAGCCCGTAGATGTTTTATGACTGCAGGTTCAGTTTTATTTTTGCCACATTGTTAGAAAGAAATACTGGTTTTCTTAAAATGTTCAGTTATACAATAACTGCTTAGGAAATTGAAAACTGCAAGATTGTCTAAACTTACAGTGCGGTATTTTACACTGTAGTCTATAACCATAAGTGCTGTTGAGAGAGGAAAGGGATATGAGAAAAATGAATACACAGATATATATCGCTGGCCTGCTCAGCATCTCCTAAGCTAGCCTTACTCTTTGCCTCACAGAAAAATATTAGATCCCTAGAGAGAGAGAGAGAGAGAGAGAGAGAGAGACATTTCCCAGTCTTTGCCTCCTTGTGGGGCTGCCTCACTTTGTCTAAAGACAGGGCTCACCCTGCCTTTATCAAAGGGGGAGGACAAAATATTGTTTCCAGATGGTCTACTTGTGACAGACAGGTAAAATAAAGAGCCTCCTCAAGGCATTACATTGAGGTAAACCATAACTTGGACATCTGTCAGAGATAGATATCTGTCAGAGATACATGACATATATGGATATCTGCCATATCTGTCAGAGTGGCTCCTACTGCAGAGTACTGCCTGTTATACTCTATCATCTCAGGCAGGACACTTGAGGGTGCCGTTGCTGAAGGAGGCTCGTAAATCATCAATGAGGAACTGGGCTTTCTCAGTCCCCCCCTCTCCCCCGACTTTGGAATCAACTTCCTCCTGAGATTTGTTTGGACCCCTCACTGTCTGTTTTTTAACGAGCATCTTAAGACATAGCTATTTAGGAAGGCTTTCCCTGGTTGTAAGTTTCTCCTGTTATGTCTCACTGCTCATTTCCTTCTTGTCTATTCTGGTCTCTCTCTACTCTTATTGATTTTGACTGACTTAGTGTTGTTATTTTGTTTTATATTGTATTTTAATATACTATTATGTGTAATGGTTGTACCTCTTGTTTAACCCTGTATACCACCCAGAGTGACCTTTGTTGGCAGATTGTGTGGTATACAAATCAAATCAAATCAAATCAAATCAAATCAAATCAAATCAAATCAAATAAATAAATAACCAAGCCGGGGGAAAGGAGAAGATCTGGAAGGCAGGATTTGTTAGTTTAAATGTGAGAGGGGCTTTAGATTTTGACCCATATTGCTTGATGGAGATGGGTGAGGAGAGAAGCAATATGTGGCTCAGTTAAGAAAGGAAGCTATTAGGCCTTGAATGTTGATGAAGCCAGGTAGGGCTTGAATATGATAGGAACCAGATGTCAACAGTAGAGATGGGCACGAATAGGAAAAAAATGACATTTTGGTTTTTTGGTTTTCGTTGCGGGTTCTGTTTCAGTTCGTTTTTGTTTTTTGTGAATTTTATGAATCAAAATTGTTTGGTTTTTTTTTCATTTTTACCCGCTTTTTGCGCGATTTAAAGCATTTCCATGCACGGGCGTCCCCCAATGCCCCAGACCAGAGGAAAAACACTTAAAAATGATGCTGGCAGAGACACAGTATAGACTAGGTACGCAGGGAGGCTGCAAAGACAGCGGCGGGCATTGCCCCGGGCGTAAGGCAGCTGCAGAGTGACTGCGGGGCAGGGGAGGGCACTCACCGAGATGTACACTATGCACACACACAGGGAGGCTGCAAGAGAAATCTCTTCTTTCTCTCCCCTAAGAGCCAAGCTGCAGCCAGCAGGAACACAGAGACACACACCTGCCTGGCTGGCCTAAAGTAACAAGTCACAGAGACAGCAATCCCACCCTAACTCCCACTGCAGACTGCAAGGAGGACGGGGGCTGCCAGAGCTTTTTATGCCCTCTGTGGTTGCCACACCTACCCAGTCTGCAACCTGGGCATGCTATTGGTTGAAATTGTCCAAGAATTTACATGATCCCATCACATGGCTTGCATCAATTTTGTGGCTGGAATCCATTTTGTGTCATCCTTAAAGGGAAAAGAAAAAATACATCACGATGGGAGAAAGACAAAAACAAACATTTTAAGGACCCCAACCCCCTGGTAGGCAATAATTTCAAATAATTATTGATGGGTTTTTACGGATGTCCAGGGCATTTTAATACCCAAGAAATCAATATTAGGTATCTGGGAGCCATTTTGGGTCTATGTCCCCTAACTTCCCTTAAAGGAAAAAAATACAGCAATCTGAGAAAAGACATACATGCACTTTTTAAGGACCCCAACCCCCATGGTCGGTATTATCAGGCAGAACAAATAATTATCGCTGGGTTTTTATGGATATTCAGGACGGTTTTTAAGATTTAAAAACAGCTCATTTTATTGTGCATCGCCATTAACGAAAACGAAACATAACGAACCTAATTTTCGTGGTTCTGTTTGGTTCATTCCAATTTCATCACAATTTTCATTATTCGTTTCGTTACGTAATGAAATGAATAATGAATAATGGAAAGAATTTTTTTCATTTCGTGCCCATCTCTAGTCAACAGACAAAGCTGAAATTAGAGGGAGTTGTTCTAGCAGGACTCAGCTCTGTATTTTCTTCAGGCTGTTTTCTTTAGCCGACCCAATTTTGCCTGTTGTAATCCTCAGTGGGAAGGCAAGAAGCACCTACTTTTAGATAAATCATTCTTGAATCATTCATCTGGGATAAATCAGTCTTCTTGAATCATTCATCTGGAAGACCAGATGAACGATTCAAGACTCCAAGCTTCTGTCACCATCTTTGAAGGGAAGGGAGCACCCCAAGACATTGCAGTTCCACAAATGTTTCTTTGCCATAGGAAATGCCATTCCCCCAATCATCTCTCCTAGAAGCCCATATGTGCTGGGGATCCCTCCTTGGCCCTCATGCCAGTCCCAGAAGGAGCTGGAGATGTCTCAGCTGTCTGCAGGTATCTGAAACAGGTAACAGCTGCCTTAAGGAGGCAGGATGAAAAGTCTCAAATACCCTGGAAGGCAATTTTAACTGTTAGTATGGGGAAACTATGATGAGAAAAGCCCTTCTGACTTCTTCCTCTTTCTAGTTAGTTTTTGTTTTCCCTCCAGCTCCATAATGCTTTGCTTCAAACAAGATATGTATTTATTTGAGTGTTTTGTGGGCTTTCCCCTCACCAAAATGAAAGCGAAAACTTTGGCTCCTCACCCATCTGTCTGTCTGTGTTTGATTATTTCTGCTGTGTTACCTTTTCTGAATGTAGCACAATATCTAATTTCTCATATGCTCAGTTTCAGCAGGCAGACTTGCCACCGAATGTAAATATGCTTCCTGGACATCCCTGAGGTGATAGAAGAGATGTCTCTCTGTCTTGTCTCACAGGATATGTGAGCAGCCGTTTCACTGCAGATGGTCCCTGAACACGGAGGGAGTTTAACACTTAGGCATTCCTCTTATGCACAAGGCATGCTTTTTTGCCTGTTCCAATGTAATTTTGTCCTTAGCCACTGGAATAAATGTTTGGAGTTTAGCAAAGGGAAGAAGTATCATTTCTACCATTTCGAACATTTGATGTGTTTCATTTTTCTTCCAGCATTTCACACTAGATACTAAGGGAGAAAGCAGGGAAATGCAGCTGCAGCTGCCAGGCTTTAGCAAAGCAAGAGGCAATGAGACATGATGCAGGCAAGAACAAAGGGATTCATATTCATGATGTTTTCCAGTTAAATCCCCTGCACCCACCCTCACCAAGATTTGGTTTCTGTCTCTTCAGGAATGTTTACAACAGAACTTACATGCAAATATGCCTGCATACAACAGCCAATGATTATTTGCTAGGAAATGTATATTCCATACATATTATATTGCACACCTCATTCTGCCGCCGTACGTCTGAAGAATTGGACGCGTCCACGAAATGTTACGTTAAAATATGAAAGTTAGTCTTTAAGGTGCCACATGCTTTTTCTCTTTTGCCTTGTTTTGTTTTCCTTGATTTTTGCATGGAATTCCTGCACAGTAATGTACAGTATCATCAACTCTGCTTTCAGCAGCACTGTGAAAGGGTCACACACTGTGGCCATTGCACGTGTACGATTATTCTGCACAAAGGAAAATTGCACACAGGGGCACTCGTGTCATGCACAGATATGGGGTGTCACAGAACATGCAGAAGACCAGACAGTGCACACAATGCTTGTTATTGTGAACTAGAAAGTCAAACTGTATTAGTGTTATGGACTGTTACATGCCATGAAGGGAGGAAAAGGAGTAAGCCATGGAACAACAGCATGGGGCTTGACCAGCAGATGCATGAAAAAACCCCAGAAAGAACCTATCGCTACTGCTAGAAAAAGGTAGACTTTCCATTTGATGATGGATCAAACACCAAGCCCTCCATCAGATGAAATCAGCAATTCATTTCCTCTGAGTGTCTTCATTTTATGCTTTGTTCTTAAGTGCTAGCCTGTGAAAAACATCCCATGTAGAGCTATGCAGAAATGTTTTACAATCCAATTTAAAACAACACACATCTTGCAACTCTTTTCCGACTTTCAATTTGCATGTTAATTTCATAAGAGAAGCTGGGAGGAATTGCCAAAACACTTGCCTTAACATTCATTGGAAATTACATGCTAATGAATACATTTGGCTTACATCCTGCCTTCTCTGTCTTTGTTCTTTCTTCTTTGTTCTTTTTAATATATCTCTATCTCTATCTATATCTATATCCATAGGACCTCGGTTGTATGTCTCTGGCTTTAAAAACATTCTGCCAGCCATTCCGGGCTACCTATACAAATATATACTTATCTGTCAGCAAACTATAAGCTGAAAAGAAAATCTGCAATAAATACATAAATACGTAAATGCAATTCAAATGGGCCCTATTTAAAAGACTCTTCAGCTTTTCTATTTGATTATTATGCCACAATTCAGAGACCTATCCTAGCTCCTATTGCTGCAGTCAGGGGACCTGTACAGCTGTAGGGATTCCCCATCGACAATATTTAGCACCTATTTTGCATGCAGCATTAATATGTATGCAAATTGTATTTGCATGACTTTGCCTTTCTTGACTGGAAGTTCGCTCATTTTAAGAAGCAAAATATAGTGCTTGCAGTTTTACCAGAGAAATTGTTTCAATTTGCAGGTCCAGCACCAACTTGCTAATTTTCAGATGTCTCCTGTAAAACCACAGAAATTGAATATATATATATCACCAAAGCCTGAGATAAATTATGCTATCAGTCCATTGCACTCCCCAGGGCACTTACGAGTTTGATGCAAAAGACCGGGGCCTGTCCAGAGTAGATTAATGGTTGCATGTGGAGAAGTAAGTCAGAAAGAGCCATGATGTGAAATTGTGTCTTCTTGACCCTATATGGTAGCAGCATTCATATGGGTTTGCAGCATTCATGGCACCCAGGCCAAGGCAAGCATTGCATGGCGTGTGTCATGTGCCCCCATGAAATACGTAGGCAGGTGGGGAAAAGGAGCACAGTGGGGAAAGCCCCCAGGGTGGCACAGCAGTGGAAGCAGAGGTGGACCTGGTGCCCCCTGACAGCTTGGACTCAAACTGTTGGAAAATGGAAGAGGAGTGCAGGGAACAACTGCCGGAGCACACCGGTGGTGGGGGCAACCCTGCATCCCTAATAATTTTGTGCCTAGGGTAGCCACCCATCTGCCTTTGCATACTACACCATTGACCCTATATATTTAGCAGGGAAACTGGGGCATGGGCAAATGTCTAAGAAATAAAAGAAACACTCTTATGTTTTCAAGTAGGCAAGATCCAGCTGGAACTCAGAGCTGCACTGATTTGTGTTGTAAAATTCTTTCCAGGTAATCTGGTGGCAATTCAGTGCAGGAATTGCTGCCAGTTGACCCAGCACAGCTCTTGAAAATCCTGCGAATGGTTGTTGAAGGGTGGCTTAGCGAAGGAGCGATGCAAATGTAGATTCTGAGCAGCAAAATAAACTTCAAAGGTTCACTTGGTAGAAGAAGACAATCTCCAAGGCACCTGGGAGTGGAAGAGTGAAAGTGATTATATACAAAATAGGGGGTAGAAAGGTAAGAAAGAGAAAAATGTTTATGCTGCTGACTCTGTGAAAGGAACAAAAGAATTTTATAAACCTTTCTGAAGCATAGCATGAAAAAGCAGTGTGATCCCTCCTGCTTTGCCTTAATTGATGGGCAACCTCCATATTGTATTGCTACTCTACAGTATATGCCTTTTACTACAAAACCTTTGAAAGGAACGTCTTTTCGTTCCTTTTCTTTTCTTATAGTTATTTATTTATTAATAATTTATTAACAAATAAATAAATAATACATTTTCTTATAGTCGTGTGTGTGTGTGTGTGTGTGTGTGTGTGTGTGTGTGTGTGTGTGTG
>JAHTLZ010000122.1:8279475-8318725 GCA_023846285.1 Phrynocephalus versicolor
TGTGTGTGTGTGTGTGTGTGTGTGTGTGTGTGTGTGTGTGTGTGTGTTGCGTTGTTACAGTCATGAGCGACTCTTCGTGAGATATTTAAGGATTGGTTTTACCAGTTCCACTCCCTCACTCAGTTTCCATGGCCAACTGGGATTCGAACTCAGGCCTCCTGTGCTCTAGTCCATCACTCTGCCCAAAGTATCTGACTGAGTACAGATACATGCACAAATGTCAAACAGTGATCAGGCAACCCTATAAGAAAGCAAGGAGGATATTTCCATAAATGAAAAAGCAACCACCAGCAAATATGATCTTGTATATGACACAATGCTGTCTGTGGCAATATTCTCCTGTTTATGCACACACAGAGATAGCAACACACACATGTAAAAACTATCCATACTACACCGCCTACTTGTCCTAGGGGCTACACAGTTTATTGTGGTTGCTGCTGCCGCCGCTGCTTATATACCACTTCACAATGATAGAGCCCTTCTTGGGTGGCTTACAGGATAATTAGCAAGGATAGTCATTAGTATGCAATTATGCAAGGATAGTCCTGCCACCCAGAGACCTCTTGCCACCCTGAAACCTCTTGGTAGTGGGGCAGCTACAAATAAATAAATAAATAAATAAATAAATAAATTGCTACTTATCTCCCAGATCCTTAAATATTATTTCATTTTGAACTGGAAATTATCTTTGACAATATTAGACTGGGTTAGAAAAGCCCACGCTAACTACTCAACCACACTACTCAGACTTCAGGGTCCGGGGTGTGTGTGTCAAATGTGCTAATGGCTTGCTGGGTGTAGGGGGATAGGGGATCTTCCTGCTCAGTACCCCTTCCCACACTTTGAGTCACTCCAACTACTTAGGGCTCCAGACATTTACCTAAAATCCAGGATATTAAGCCATTTGGCCCTCATGCCAACTCTGCAAGGATTGTCAAAATACAGCATCCACAGATGCCCAATAGGTGATCAAGGCAAAGCTTGTTTTTATTACTAAACCTCTCATTATTCTGAAAATAACAAAACATTTCTAAATGAATGCATGGGAAACAGTTCGCACATGTGGAGAGGTTTGCATTTTTCACTTCATCCTCCTCAGATTCTCTTCAGGAAATGCTTCTATTTACAGTGTGCAGGTCTGTAAACCTGCATTCTTCTCATGCTTGTTTATGGCAAATTTCAAAGACAGGATATATATTTAATTCCAATAAGACAATGAAACCCATTCCTGTTGGGTAAAGTTTACAGTGACTATCCACTTGGACTATATGCCTGATAGTTCTTCAAATACATTTTTGCCATATAACAGGTTTGCATGTCTTAAATGGTTTCACATTTCTCTAAACCACACTAAGAGCATAACATGAATATTTTAAGCAGCTTAACTTTGATTTAAACATATTTGCTCAGGATATGCTGGCAGCAACTCAAAATGCAGTGTAATACCCTCAAAGCTGGCAATCCCAAACTCAATTTAAGAAAGCAGATAATATGGACTGGCAGCATTAAAGCAAATAAAGTCAATTAACAGAGGGTTTTTTTTCTTAATTTGTTTTCTCTTGCTTGAAATTGCAAAGGGCAGATATAGCTGGGGGATTAATGAAGAAATAAATTAATGGAAATGGAAGGGGTGAAAGAAAAAAGGGAATAAAAATCATTGTTCATTAGTTAGATCTTAATTGTGGGTTATGGTCTCACATTTTAAAAGCTTTTATTTGGGGTCATTTCTTTGTGTGTTTTAAAGTTACACCTGCTCATTTCTCTAGGCACATAACAATATAAATAATGAATTGATTCATCTGTTTTTTTCATCTAACTAAGATGTAAAGTAAGGAATCCCCAAGTAAACCATGGAGATAGAGATGCAATCAGTTGTGAGTTTAAGTCAGGTGAAAACCAGGATAACAGGTTAAAGAGACAGAGACAAGAGAATGCAACTGGGATTAGTGGGAAGTTGAAGGAAGGTGAAACAGGAAGAAATGATGTTATCCATAGGAACTGCAAAGGACATAAAGGAATATAAATACTCCAGGACAGGAGAGGTAAATATGGAGCCAGTGTCCTGTACTCTGTGCTCTATAATGGGTTGTGGATAGGAGACATGAGTTCGAAACCCTAATCTTCACATTTAGAAGGAGAATGCATCCACAACATACCTAGAGCACTTTGATAGTACTTGGACTATCATGACCCCCAGAATGCTGGAATCTCAGCTGGAGATGCCAGAAGAATACAGGAGGCTTCTTTTGCAAAGAATTCTTGATTGTTGCCTATAGCTAAGCTTCCCTTAACTGAATAAGTGCATAAAAGACCAGGCAAGACCATCATAGTTTGGGTATATCTAGGCTACAGCTTTAGTGAATACAGCAGACATTACTCTGGCCAAGCAATTAGGTTGAATCCAGTGCATAAAAAGGAGCACGCCTGCCCTTTGATGTGCCTGTGTCCTTTTGTTATTTTATGTAATCCCTCTTCTTGTTTGTTACAGGAACTCTGGGGTGTCCACCCCATCAGTATCCTGTGTCCCTATTCCAATTGTATGTTCCCAATGGGTGTTAACCCCATTGGTGGCCATGCCATAAATTATCATTGAGCCCCCCCACGTGTCCCCCCCCCCCCCGCGATTTACCCATTACCCTATCCATCAGACTTTTTCCGGAGGTTCTTGCCTGCTGCTTTAAAAGCCTGGATCCATCCCAATGCCTGTAAAAATGCCAATACCTGCCAAAGTAGGGACATGCATACATATAATTAACATACTACCTACTAATATGCATATATCTACAAGAACCAAAAGAAAAAAGGTGAGGGTGGGCTGGGGATACCCTGTGTTCTGGAGGGGAAAGAGCGGGTTGTTTCCTTGCTCCCCCTTTTTTAAACCTTCTGGGATGGCCCCATGGGAGTGTGTCATGCTTCCAGGGGGGCTGCCCCCACCTTGCATCTGCTTCAGTGTCTGGGTTCTCTCTCCCATCCTTTTCCCCAGTGCTGGACCCCAGACCCCTCTGGTTTCTACATGGGGGAGGGCGCCATATTCCTTTGACCTGGTGGTAGCTGCTCCAGCAACAATCTTCAGACCTGGTAAGTCAGGTCCTCTCTTTAGTTCAACAAATCGTAAATCTCAGGGTGCAGCTCAGAAGGTTAAGATAGCATCAAACTGGTCTAAAATTGAAATGAAGATACATCTTAAGCATGGATCCAACTCAGTGATTTTCCAAATATTCTTGGGGGGTTTTTTTTGTATTTGTATTTGTAAACATGTACAGTACATTTCCAAATGCATTGTAATCCAAGGTCCTCCAGATATTATTGAACATCTACCTGGACCTAAAGTGAGTCTCAGGACAACATTTGGAAAGCTACCTATTTTCTACTCAAACCATGGGTCTACTCAAACAGAAATGGTACTAAATCCAAATATTATTTTTAACTTTTGTTTAATTGGCTATATTACTCATTTCAGCTTTATTTTTTATGAAATGCATATAGTGATTTTTTTATCATAGTAATGTAAATGCAAGGCATATTTAACATACATTAGCTGGCAAGATAGCTGTGGAGCTAGAGATAGTTCAGTTTCCCATTGTGTATCCCAGAATAACTAGCCTATGTAGCCTTGGGCAAGCAGCTGAGTCTCTGGGCATTCCCAGACAAAGGAAAAAGTAAACCACTTCTGAGAACTCTCTACCTAGAAAACCATGAAAAGGGTTGCCATAAGTCAGAATTGACTCAACGGCACGTGGTTATTAATTTTTTAAACATGTAGAACTTTGATATTTGCAAAGAAGCAGAACATTTTGCAGCTTTCTGTCATTCATTCTTACCACAATTATATCTAGCATGAAGAAATAAAGCAATCAATTGATTCAATAATTAGCATTGCAAATACAGTATAGGTGCAGACAAGAGAAACACTTGTTCAATTTCTCTAGCTATGGAAAAAGCTGTTTTGAAATACATCTTCAGCCTTTTAATTTTTGCTTTGGGCGTTGGTAAAACGAATCCATGAATTTATGTATACATGTACACTACATCTAAAGTCAAATAATATATACATTTTTAGGAATCTCTTGTTAAGCTGATGAAAACTTTTCTCTATGCGAAGAATCAGAATTACCATTTTCTTTTCTTTTATTGCTTCATTTATATGTTAACTATTCTTTTCACACTGTCACACATTTGTTTGGCGAGGATAAATCCAATTTGATCTTTCTCAATGTGTTTATGCATGAGCTTTCTTAAAAGCTATAGCAAAAGGAAGAGGAGGAGGAGGAGGCAGAAGGTAAAACACAAGATTAATCTGATACATCCTCCATCGCATCCTTTGCTAGTACTGTATAGGTAATGCTGCTATACTGTATGTGTTGCTTTTTCTTGTGATAGAGGGGTGTGGTGGGTTTTTTTATTTTTGGTACTTTTAAAAAATTATTAAATAATTGTAAGCCAATGAGACAATTGCTCCCTATTAGAGATGGGCACAAAACAAAAAACGACACACGGTTTCATCATTTCGTAAGGTTACAAAATGAAACAGCAGACAATATTTTTTCAAGAAATTAAAAAAAACCCACATTTTTTTTTGTTTCAGAAATGAAACAATTTGTCCTAGCAGCAAAGGCCTCTTTCTTGATCCAGCTGTCTTGAGAACCGGAGGTTTAATTTTAAACTGATTGTTTTCCTTCCTTCTCTCCCTGGGCCTCAGCTGTTGATAGCTAGCTTATCTCTGATCTTGATCTGCGGTGCACCTAGCCAGTTGCTGAGCTCTGCTGCCTGTCTCTGGGCTGTGGACATGGCCGTTTTAGGACCACGAGGCTGACTGGATCACATCTCCCTTCCCTTCCCTTCCCTTCCCTTCCCTTCCCTGTGTCTGTGTCTGCAAGTTGATTTAAACTGTTATCCTTCCCTGATAAGGTAGGGGGTTATTTTTGATGTTTTCTTTCCTTCTCTCCCCATGCCAATCAGCTGTTGAGCTTATCACTTCGATCTTGATCTGAGGGGCAGCTAGCCATTAGTTTTCCTGCTTGTTTACAGAGGGTTCTTTGTTTGAAAGCAAACTGATTGGAAGGTTTAAGGAGGGCTTTTGGTTTAAAACTATTTAAACTCAGGAAGTGGGCTCCCTGTAGAATAAAAAAAGGAACTTTCTGCATTATTTATAGCCTTATGAATCATTTCATTTCATGATGAAAATTCTTTTTAAAAAATTGTTATTAACGAAACAAAACAAAATGAAGACTGAAACAAAATTAAACACTATATTTCAATTTTATGCCCATCTCTACTCCCTATACCTCTTATAAAAATTGGCAGGCTTGCTGTCCACTCCAGTTGATTCTCTTCAGTTGCCAGTTTTCCTTTTGTGTATGATCTTGGAAATTTAATGACATCTGAGGCTTTCAGCATATGGTATGGGGCAGGGTGTCATAGGGATCAGATCTCAATGTCTCTTAACAGGCAGTGGCAGAAATGGTGCCAGCCTTGCATTCCCACCATATGCGTTGCTTGCAGGGCACACTTGGAGGTGTTGTGGGGATATGGTGGAACACCTGAAGGAGATTTTTGATCCAATGAATGCAAAGCCTGGCACAATCTCAAGAAGCAGGGAGATGATGCCAACCTATGGTTTGATGGTGTGCCAGTTCTCCTTGCTGTTTAAAGCGAAGGACAGGGAGGAAGACAACAGCGTCAAAATTTGATTGGCAAAGAAAAAGTGCAAGCTCACTAGTATTTGGCAACTCTTCTATTCCAGATTTTCTTGATCAATCCACCAAGGATTGCCCTTCCCAGCCCTTGTGTAATTAGTACACAAAACTATGCACATTCAAGTAAAACATCCTTATACAAAGAAGAGGGGAGGAGGAGGATTGCAGTATCAGCCATTTAGACTAAAAATGGGAACTGGGGTACAAGAGACAATGATCTGTTCAATAAAGATGCAGTATTTGGGGTTCTCTATTTTGGAAGGGAGCTTCTAAATTCACTTAGATCTAGAGGTTTGCATTACTGCATGAAAGTTAGGGACAGAAGCAAGGGCTTTGTGTCAGGTTTTGCTAGTACAGTGGTGGCGAACCTTTGGTAATCCAGATGTTTTACACCACAAGTCCCACAGTCCTTTTTCATTGGCAATCGAGGCTTGGAATTCTGGGAGTTGTGGTCCAAAACATTTGGAGTGCTGAGGTTTGCCCCCACTTGGCTAGCACATAGCCTCATCCCCATCCCATGTTTTGATTTCACACATTCAGTGTTCAATTGTTTAAATATATCTTAATCCAATCCCCACCCCAACCAGCAGTTTCCAATTTTAAGTCCCAAGAATTTTTGGACTATATTATTCATAAGACCCAATCACTGTCTGTGATTTGTAGGACATATAGGTATTGAGGTTCAGAACATCAAGGGCCCAATTTTGGAACTACTGCCTTAAATATTGAAACAAATGTGTGTGCCTGGGGCATGGGAACTCTACCATACCTCATGATTCATCAACCCAAGCTGAGACATCTTAGAATCAATTCCATTGGTTGACATGAGTAAATATAAGTTAAGCACCTTCATTAGTCCTTTTCCAAGGAGAAAGGCGGTTAAAATAGTCTAAATAAATAAATAAATAAATAAATAAATAAATAAATAAATAAATAAATAAATAAATAAATAATCACAAACTAAACTAATACAAATGGAAAATATGAGATGAAGGGTTTGACACAGAACCTGCCTTCCGTGGCAGAAGGTTTCAGTTCACAGTTCAGTTCAGTTACCCATTCTTCTGGAATCTGCCTCCCTACCTGCACTGTACAACTTGCCTCATTCAACAGGATTCCCTCAAACACTGAGTAACATGTTCAGGGAATGAGGGGGATCCTGTGAGGGGAAGGAGTAACAAGTTCTCTTACATAAGTCATGTAAACATCATAGAAATAAAAAGTTTCTCTTTAATGCCAGAGCACCAAGACATAGTATGAGTACAAGGCATAACCAAACATTTATGGTGGACCTGCAAGAATTAAGAGCAAATGATGAGATATTTATATCTTTGAATTCTTTATTACTATTTCTCAGCTCATGATGGCTTCCAAAAGTGAGGCATAACAACAAAAAGAATTTGAAATCCCATAGGAACAAATATGAGACAATTTTAAAAAGGATGTAGTGTATTTATTTTTAAAAAATTAAATCAATTTAGATTTTTAAACATGTAGTATATTGGGCTGAGAAAAAAACTGAATAGATTGCCTTATGTCGGCTTATAGTATTTCATAAAGAATACCAATACATATAGTTAATAATCAAGGTGATTTAAATACTGATGCTCTCAATTTGTTTTGCTTTTCGGTAGTTCAGTGAAGGGAAGCTAATTTAATTCACTGTAAAATCAAGTCTGTGAGTGGCTCTATGTGGGAACAGTAAGGCCCTGGCAAATGGTTACCTCAGGAATGGGATAAGTAGAAGAAAAGCCAAAAATGTTGCACAAATACCATCATATTTCCCAATGAAAACAGTCAATTTGCATTATTTAGTTCCCACTTGAAGCATTTCAATTTTTGATGCCTCAAATTCACTCAGTTTAAGATTTGAAATTATCACACTCTTTACTCCCCACGTTTCTACTGGAGATATTTATCAAAAAGCCTCTGTTTTTTATTCATCCATACATCCATTTATAGTGTCTCGGCATCATTCATTGACAGCTAAGATGTTTTGGAACTGCCATTTTATTTCCATGTTTTATTGGGATGCCAGCTGAAGGTCACTGGCCTTTAATTGCACCAGCACAGCATGCTGCATTTCCTTTCAACTGCACGATATGTTTCCTTCTGAAGTTGTGTTATAACATATGGAAACCCCATATGTTTTGCTCAATATCCATATGCTTTGATTGGATTTATAGCCTTTATAATAACATTTTAATTTTGACACACATTTCTGGTTTTGAGGAAATGTAGTCCACATGCTTTTACTTCATGTAGGAGAGTTATTTACCTCAGTCACTGTCTGACTTTTGCAATTTGCATATACTGTAGGTGATAATGGGATTACTGTTTTCCTTTTTCTGCAAATGATACAAAAATAAACCTGTTACTATCAAGAATTACAGCTACATCTTGATTAACATTGACCAACAGGAAAAAAATATGTGAACCTGAAATTCACAGAAAATAAGGGTACTTCAGGGTCACAGTGGGGAGCCTAAGCGACACGCTGGTTCAACAGGGGAATAGAGAAATTTCAACAGGTAAAGCTTTTCAAACATCCTAGGCACTGAGCTATATACGCTGAAATATCTGTAAACTGAAGTAGAGATGGGCACGACCAGGAAAAATGATGTTTCGAGTTGTCAGGTGTTGGAGCCGGCCCATTTCGGCTCGTTTCCGTTTGTCGCGAAATTTCTCAAAAATTTGTCATTTTGTTTGTCATTTTTCATCTGTCGTTAGTACTGTTTGGGGGCGTAGCGGGCTCCTGGAGGCACCTCTCTGGGGTGGGTGCCTCCTCTGGCCCACTATGAAGGGAAAGCGGGCTCCTGGAGGCACCTCTCTGGGATGGGTGCCTCCTCTGGCCCGCTACAAAAGGGTACACATAGCCAATTGGATATGCATACCAAGTTGCAGTGGCAGGCAGAGGCACCTCTCTTTCTTTTGGGTGCCTCTACTCTGACTCACTAAGAAGGACAGCATACTGGCATACTGGTGTACGGTGCACTTGGGCTGGGGAACGAAGTGAGAGAGGACCCCTATGGGCGCCCTCTGGCTCACTAAGAAGGGAAGTGTACTTTCGTGTAGTGCAATGCGAGTACACAGATCTGGCTTAGGGTTAGGGTTAGCACAAGGGCTAGGCTTAGGGTTACGGGTAAGGTTAGGGTGAGTTCATGGGGTGCACCTCTGGGTGCCTCTCTGACCCACTAAGAAGGACAGTGTACTGGCGTATGGGTTAGGCTTAGGGTTCAGGTTCGGGTTCGGGCTAGGGTTAGTGGGCTTTTTATGCCCGACTGGCACATCCCAGAAGTCTCGGTCAAAACCTGGCCAAGTGGCCATGCAATTCATGGAATGGCTCCAAAAATTTGCATGGTCCACTCCCATGGCCAGCCCATCATTGCGCAGGTGTAAAAAAATAAAAATAAAAATAAAATAAAATAAAATCAATGGAGACGTTTTGTTGCAAGAAAAACCCACTGCTGCTACTGTAAAAATTCAGGCAGTTTTAAAATAGCTATTTTCGCATGTTTCTGTGGTGCTTTGGTGTGTTTTTGGACCACGATTTCAAAATAAATATTGTGGTCGCCCCATTTTGGATCCCCCGCCTGTACCGCATGGCATGGCGAGTTGGGGAGACGACGAGGATGCCCCCCACCAGAGCAGTCCAGGACAGGAGAGGGGGGGAGGCCGGGGAACCTCCCCCCCAGAAACCACCCCTCTGGTAGGTGCCCTCACTCAGGCAGGCATATTTTCGCCTGCTTTTTTGGCCGGGAATCGGGGTTTTTTTTATTTTTAAAACTTTTTTTCTGTGCCGCTTGGCATCGCGCGATCGCTGCAATGCCAGGAACGACAACGACAAATCAGACCCAATTTTTCTTTTATCGGTTCGAGTTCGAGTTCTGGCGGAGTAATTGTTGTTACCGTTTCTGTTATGCAACGGAAACGAGGAACGGAAACGGAAACGAAAATTTCGCCAAGTCGTGCCCATGTCTAATCTGAAGCACTGGGAAGATTCCTCTAGTGCAGTGTTGGCGAACCTATGGCATGGGTGCAAAAGATGGCACTCGGAGCCTTTTCTGTGGGCACCCAACATCACACCTTCACAGCTACCTGTATTCCGGTTAAATTGCTGCATTGGCACTTTGCGAAAAATTAGTGGGCTTTGAATCTCAATTTGGGCACTCGGTATCTAAAAGGTTCACCATCACTGCTCTAGTGTCTAAGTAGCTAAATAGGTTGCAAGCAAATGCTTTTCATACCCCTTTCATTCTTGTCAGTTTCAAAGCCAATGATGATAACCTCTGCAAAGCAGTGATGGGAAGGGTCTGATTAACAGATGAAAGATTTGTGTTGTGTTGGAGAGGTCAAGATCACAGCACCAGGAAGGAAAAGTAATTTCTGTCAGGCCTCACCAGTTGAAGATTGGTTACTGTTATTATGCACTTATGCTCAAGAGGGAGGTCATTAATTTCTAAATGTAACATGCCACTCTTTGAAGCCATTAAGTGTGCTGATGTACCGTCGGTGTAGGGGCTGGTATCCTACATCCATGTGTTAGGAAAATGGGGGGGGGATGAGTTTATAGAACATATAGTGACCATGTACCAGGACTGTTGGCAAGTCTTTGAGTCTGAGTCCCAAGTCTCAAGTCCAAGTTTTTGGCACTAAAGCCCCAAGCCCCAAAAGAAGCGTGTTTTTTTTCCACAGGGGAAAATCAGAGGTGTAAATGGGTTCCACGTCAAGAGTTGAGCCTGAGTCACAGGGAAAAAAAAATACCTGAGTTGAGTCCTGCAACTCAGGCCCCCATCTCTGCCATGTACTAAGCAGAGTACAAATAGACTGACTTCAGTTGGACAGTTCCATTATTTGATTTAGGGAGATGTGAACTGCAGCCTAAAGGGCCTTGGCTTAATAAAGCCAGATCGTTATATTTTTCCTACCAAATGACACAGGTCTACACATTTGTTAACATTTTTGCATATGTCTATACGGAACACACTAAATGGGTAACATAAAATATGAATTTCATGCATATAGACCTACTGGATCTACTGAATAGCTATTTTTCTGGCTGGTATGCCTATCAAAAGGTGGGGGTCTCCATGTGTGAAGGCAGTGCTGTCAGTGCAATCAAGAACATGCTTCCTCAGAACTCATGTGCATGGCCATATTTCACAGCTGATTGTGTTTAACCGCTGAATGTCAGATACAGTACACTTCAGTTTCCCCCTGTGGAATACATCAATAATGTTTACAGGGCCAGGGGAAACCCTATTTAGCTGCTAAGGCCAAATAAGGTGGCTGACTCCTATAAGAGATCTGAGGCATGATGAAAGAAGTGCAAAATTTTAGCTATCCGTTCTGTCATTGTATTTTTACTGCTCTGAAGGAGGAAAAGGTTCTCATTTCCCAAAAGAGCTCTCTTGTGTTCTGTGTACCTTTTTGTTTTGCCTCAACAGCTAAATGTCTCAGCCTACACTCTGCAAGGCAGTGGAACCTCCAGAGTAACTAATTGCATGTTCTCTACTAAATATACACAGCTTATCTTCTTTTTTTTCTGACTCATTTAGAATTTTAGCAGATTAGTATATTATCTTAAAATATATCATTGTTTTCTCATTAGAACGAGCCTCTCCTGGCATAGCTTTTCAAGGAAGGCACACACTGTGTGCGTTGACCTTTTCCTTGCCCGCTTTTTGCACTGCTGGAATTCCTTTGTAGTCCTGTTCCTGCTGAGTTCAGTTCAGCCAAAGGAGCTGCACTGTTCGGAAAGAAACCCGGTAAGGTGCTGTGCGATGATCTGAACCCCTGGATTTTTGAGAACGAAAATGTAGCTCAGCAGAATGCCGAGTATTTCAAAGCTGTGAACTCTTCTTAATTACAAATTAAAGATTACATTGCTTCCTCTATTCAATGCTTTTATTGGTGTTGTATGGTGGTCTTAGCAATCCTTGACATTTTAAAAGGACACCTTGATGCAAAGGGTTATGAACAGTGGACAGGTGGACAGGTTATCCTGAAAGGCAGACTGTTAATCATTGCTGATCAACCCAGACAGTTTTCAAATAGGTTGTTGCATTAATCTATTTCATCACATGTGACACAAACAAACAAACAGCTTATGTTTAAGGCCACAATTTATTGCAACATTTATTTATTTGTTTGTTTGTTTAAATGTAAGACTAGAGAAGTGAATTGTACTGGAATAAACTTGCTATTCTTCAAGGTATCACATATCTTCTGTTTTGTTTTGGCTTTTTTTTGCTATACATCCCCAGACAAATAGAAGACTGCTTTGTGTTGCGAACTGCAGTCTTGGGTTAATATGGGGCTCCAGATGATGTTCGACCGAAACTCCCATCAGCCTTTGCCAGCATAGTTAACTGTGAGAAATTATACCACTTCTTGCCCAACTACCTCAGGAGGGCCACAAGTTAGTCAGCCAGCCAGCCAGCCAGCCAGCCAGCCAGCCAGCCAGCCAGTCAGTCAGTCAGTCAGTCAGTCAGTCAGTTAGTTAGTTAGTTAGTTAGTTAGTTAGTTAGTTAGTTAGTTAGTTAGTTAGTTAGTTAGTTAGTTGGTTGGTTGGTTGGTTGGTTGGTTGGTTGGTTGGTTGGTTGGTTGGTTGGTTGGTTGGTTGGTTGGTTGGTTGGTTGGTTTATACAACTTACATGCCACCTACTACCCTAAGGTCTCTGGGCAGCTCACAATAACAGCAGTTAAACCAATTAAAATGCTAAAATACTAATAAATAATTAAAATGATACAAACATTTAAATATAAATACAATACAGTAAAAATTGTCATCAGGACCCCCAATATATGTTATATCAGTTAAAAAAACTTCCAGAACAGGTAGTTTTTTGTCTGGCGCCAAAATGTCATCAACGTCAGCACCAGGCAGATCTCACTCAGGAGGGAATTCCATAGCCGGGGGTGGGGGGGGGGAGCTGCCAAAAAGGCCCTATACCTGCAAGCCATCCCCTTCCCCTCCTTGAGGGATAGCTCTTTCAGGAGGGGTCCCTGGCTGGATCTTAATTGCCTGGTAAGTTCATATGGAAGGAAGTGGTCCTAAGCTGTTTAGGTCTTTATATGGCAAAACAAGAACTTTGAGTTGGGATCTGGCAACAACTGGTAACCAATGCAGGTTGTACAGAATCAGTGTGATGTGATTCCTGGCAGCCCCTCAACTAACCAGCTGTGCCACACGATTCTGGACCAGTTGCAATTACCGGACCATCTTCAAAGGCTGTCCCATGTAAAGTGCATTACAATAATCAATATGGGATGTTACCAGTGTATGCGTAACTGTCATGAAGCTCTGCTCATCCAGGTAGGGCCGCAGTTGGTATATTTTCCACAGCTGTAAGAAGGCAGCCCTGGCCACCAAGTCCACTTGAACTTCCAGAGTTAGACCGGGGTCCAGGAGCACCCGTCAAGCTGCAGACCCTGTCCCTTGCCAACCCTCAATCAAGGATGTGTAGAGAGGAGCAGTAAACCACTTCTAAGTACTCTGTACTAAAAATAACCCTGGAAAGGGTTGCTGTTGCTGTACATCATAACTGACTTTATCGTATTTATTACATTTATTATAATAGTAAGTATATTTGTGTTCCACTTTGCCTCTCATTAATGCAAGTGTCCGGTACTCTCCATATTATTCTCACAACAATTTTGACAAATATGGAGTTGAAAGTGGGTCTTCCAAAGCTTATACCACTCTGTAGCTACAGTATTCTTAGTTTTGGACAACATCATTGGACTTTTTTTACAGCTTTCCAGCCCAGTGGCTTTTATTTTTGCTTTTGCACTGTGTGTGTTTATCTTGTATAAGAAAGCGATATAAATTTAGTCACAAACATTTGGAATGGCAAATATTCTCATATAAACCCCCCTCTCACCCCCATTTGTCCCAGTGACTACGCTGGAATTGAGATCCTGATCTCACAATCTGGTTGAAATAACACACTTCTATAGGAAAGAAGCCTATATCCAAGCACATTGTTGTAACTAAAATTCACAATGTCTACAATTCAGAAAATCCAGAATTTCCTGAGCTGTGGGCAAACCATGCAAAATACAACACAAAATGGAAATGTGACAAAAAGATTAAAGATTAAAAAAAGACAGTCGGGCACTCTCTGGTAGATATTCCAAGAGATATTTGCTTGACAACTATCTTTGTTCTTTAAATAATTCATTTTTTAATCAACTGCTTGGTATTTTTATATTTATTTGTTTTATTCCTTTTCTGATGTCTTTCAGGGCAGAGAAAGAAATCTCATGGCAGTTCACAGAGAGAAAATTCAACATTTCAGGGAAGAACATAAAAGAAAACATGCTCGACTGGATCAAAGACCTTATTTTGTCCAGTATTCTGCCCACAGAATAGCCAAAGGGAAATCTGTGAAAAGCACACAAGTAGGAAATAAGTGCAGCTGCCTCCTCTGTCATATGTTTCTGTGCCAGGTATCAGGGATGGGTAAATAGATAGATAAACATTCATCATGAGCACTGAAAATCCTCTAGGAATTTATCAAGCCCATCACTAAATCTTGTTGTGACTGTAAATACCACTGTTTGACTATATGCTGTAGATGGAAATGTTTCATTTTGTATGAACTCAATGTCCTACCATTCAGTGTCAGTGAGTGACTCTAGGTTGTAATATTGTCATCCACTGATTCCCCACCCACAGTTCACACTGCATGCCAGTTCAGAGAATTGCTTATCCTTTTAGAATGTTTTTGCTCTGTATATGCCTGTCAGTATGAAAGAAATTGGGGGGGGGTGAGAAACAGATTATGTTGGAAGGAGAGAACATGAACATGTGCAGATGGAATATAGGTATCTGAATCTAACAAGACACCACCTCTTAGGCCACCTCATATGCTTTTGTTTGCGGAAAACATGGGAATGGGAGAAGCACAACAGATGGAGGCTGGGATAAAATAAGAATGAAGACATAGATTTGTCTGCATGAGATTAAGGGACATGAGTGCCACACTATCAAAATGTTGAATGTTCAATACACAGAGTGCTAAACTAATTGAGGGAAATGTAGAAAAAGCAGCCCTGATAATGTGCACTGTATTTTAAAAATGAGGTTTGAATATCGGTTTACTAAAAATCACCAAAAAAACAATCTGCTCCATCCAAATCTGGAAACAAGGTCAGTATAGAATACCATTGTCTTGCAAAATAATTTTGTCATGCCTGACAATTCAGCATGGAAGCAAAACAAGGGAGGGAATTGGAAATGTATTAATACCACCAACAACAACATCATCATTTTAGAACTACAGAGCTGGAAGGGACACTCTAGCTCACTGAAGCCAGCCCGTCTCAAGCAGGCATAGTGGGGAATAAAACTCTCAACCAGATACTGGCTATCCAGAAGCTTTATTGTGTAGACTGTTGCAATGTGCTAACATGACTACCAGGTAGCATTTGCAAATCCTATGATGAGCTCCACTTTATTTTACTACTACTCTGCATTTTACACTCACTATAATCCACAGGCTCTGTAAGTGTCAGTCAAAACAATAAAGATTATCATCATGGTAGCATCTTGCCAGATTCTGATTTATAGCAGATGTAAAATCAATAGAAATTTGTTATAATTTTTTTCCATGGTGAATCAAGACTCTGAAATTACAGGTCCAGCAAAATTAATTTCTTTACAGCTAAGAGAAATATAAATATAGGGAGGCAGATACACACAACAACTCAGTACAACATGTCACACCACACAAATAAGATGCCAACAAATCTAACAGTAGGGAATATCATGTAGTAGTGGCAGAAGATGAGGTCAATATGGATTTCGCCCCGTAAATTTAAACTGGTTTGGCTGGGTTAGCACTTAGAATTAATTCCCGTGTGCCATGTATAATATGCTTATTGTCCAAGAAATACTTTTATTTTATATATGCTTACTTTTAAGAACTTTGATATTTTAAGATAGGGATTTTCTGCTTTTTCAAAATGCCTTTGAGCCTATAAACTCATGCATTTTATAATGTAATTAAAACATTCATTTTGATGTTTAATTGTACTTGTTATGCATTTTGGATTGAATTCTGACTTAATTATTTTCTGTGACTTAAGTTCAACTTTCATATGTTTTTATACATTTTGCTTCTTGCTGCTTATATATAATATGACTAAAAGATTTATTTTCATTGTGAGCTTTCATAGATTACAATCGGCTTCCTCAAATATAAGATACATACTTGTTAGGCTTCCACCTTATATATACAGACAGAGTAGATGGCAGAAATGGATACCAGGTAGGTGACAGTGACATTGGTGATTACCTTTCAAAATAACAATGGCACCATGAACACTCCTGACAATCATTTCAAAGTGCTGGTCACGTCCTGCTATCAGCAATCTGCTTGTTAGTTCATATATCACTGGTAAGCTTCTCCCTCTGAATTAAGATGTACCGTACTTGGAGTTATGTCAGAGTTATGTCAGGAAAATAGCTGATTAGTTATAGCAACACTTCAAACTGTAGATAATTATATATAGGGAGGTAGAAATCCTGTTGATTTACAATGGATCTACACATTTAAGTGATCCCTTTGGGAGCTGTCCTGTCTAAGGGTGACTTAGCTTCTCTCTCTCTCTCTCTCTCTCTCTCTCTCTCTCTCTCTCTCTCTCTCTCTCTCTCTCTCTTGGTCTTTCTTGTACAGTATTAGATTCTTGACAGGGCAAGACAGAGACCCATGAATTACTTCATACTCAGACATATATCAACTATCTATAATGCCTTCTGGGCAATAGTACGTTCATCTTACAGACTGTGGCTCACTGGCCTGTATTTGGCCAGTGAGCATCCCAATTTTGAACATGCAACAGCCCACACAACAGAACAGGGCCCTGCTACAAAACCATATCCTAACTATATCCCCACATCTATTCTAACAGCATGATAAGAGACTCAAGCAATGGCATTCACTATTTCACGAGCCTGTTTCCTTGCTCATCTGCTAATGTGATCCGTGCCATCCTTTGCCAGCAGTGTCTCTCTCGGCAGACAAAAAAATCTCTACACAAAAGGATACATGGAAACAAATTTGACATCAGAGATAGCAGCACAGAGAAGAACGTTCCAGAGCACTTCAGTGTCCCAATATATTTTGTTATAGATCATAGAGTAGCTGGTTTGGATAAAATAAATAACAAAGAAATATGTGAAATGGGCTATATTCCCAGATTCCACTGTGATTCAAAAAAGGGAGGGGCGAAGGAAAGAAAAAAAGAAAAAGAAAAAGAAACCAGGAATTATTAGCACACTATGGCTGAAATCCTGTTTATGTTTGTATACCTGCAGAAGGCTGATTACATCACAGGCAGGAGACAATTTTTAGTAAATAAAAACTTCCCCTTCCTATTCTGTGGCTCCCACAGTTCCTGTTAATCCCATTCATCCTTTGTAAGCCATGT
Source organism: Phrynocephalus versicolor (assembly GCA_023846285.1). Lineage (NCBI taxonomy): Eukaryota > Metazoa > Chordata > Lepidosauria > Squamata > Agamidae > Phrynocephalus > Phrynocephalus versicolor. The sequence continues at coordinate 8,296,614 of JAHTLZ010000122.1, forward strand.
GGGCCATAAGAAGGAAGGAAGATGACTTTTACTGAAAGTCACTGCTGCTGCTGTCATCTGCCTTATGCTTGCATAACTGTACAATAGAGATGGGCACGACTTGAAAAAATTTTTTTTCGAGTTGTCGTTAGTCGGGCCGGTTCTGTTTCGGCTCGTTTCCGTTTTTCGCGAAAAATCGCAAAAATTAGTCAGTTCGTTTTTTCGTTTTTCATTTTCGTTAGTACTGGTTTTTTGGGGGGGTAGCGGGCTCCTGGAGGCACCTCTGTGGGGTGGGTGCCTCCTCTGGCCCGCTAGGAAGGGAAAGTGGGCTCCTGGAGGCACCCGTGGGTGCCTCCTATCCTCACCCACTAGGAAGGGGAAGCAGCAGGCTCCAAGAGACCCCTCAACATGGGGGTCTCCCCTCCTCACCTGCTGCTGCAAAATGGCATGCATAGCCATATGGATATGCATACCACTATTGCAGACAGTCAGACCAGTCCACTGGTACGACCCTCCGTCAAGGACTGGGTCGCACCTGCCATGTCCCACAAAGAAGGGAATCGTACTTGCGTGTAGTGCAATGCAAGTAGATCTGGCTTAGGGTTAAGGTAGGTTAGTGCAAGGGCTACGGTTAGGCTAGTGACGGGTAAGGTTACGGTGGGCTAGTGGGTTGCACCTCTGGGTGCCTCTCTGACCCACTAAGAAGACAGTCTGTGACGTATGGGTAGGGAGTCAAGGATTAGGGTTAGGGTTAGGGGGCTAGGGCAGGTTTTAGGGGGCTTTTTGGCACATCCCAGAAGTCTCCATGGCCAAGTGGCCATGCGATTGGTGGGATGGCTCCAAAAATTTGCATGGTCGTCCACTCCCACATCATGGCTGGTCACTCGGCCAGCCCATCATTGCGCAGGTGTAAATAAAATAAAATAAAATAAAATCAATGGAGGACAGAGGAGGAGAGGAGAGACATTTTGTTGCAAGAAAAAAACTCACTGCTACTGTGAAAAATCTGGCAGTTTATAAATTTCCGCGTGTTTCTGTTGTGCTTGTGTGTTTTTGGACCACGATTTCAAAAACAATATTGCGTTCGCCGCCCCATTTTGGATCCCCCGCCCGCACCGCATGGCATGGCGACTCGAGTCTGGCTGCCCAGGACGGGGGGGGAGGCGGGACCCCCCCTCCAGAAACAATCCCTCCGGTAGGTGCCCTGCGCCCTTAGTCAAGCAGGCATTTTTCCGCCTGCTTTTTGGCCCGGGAATCGGTGGGGGGAGACCCGGGAGAGTTTAAAAGTTTTTTCCTGTGCGGCCCGTGCCGCTTGCTTGCGCTTTGGCGGCCGGCGGCGAGACTGGGCTTTTTGCTGGTTGTGAGCCTGCGGCGAGTCCCACCAGACCAGAGCAGCCCAGGACGGAGGGGGGGAGGCCGGGACCCCCCCCTCCAGAAACAAACCATCCCTCCGGTAGGTGCCCTGAGGCACAGCAGGCATTTTTCCGCCTGCTTTTTGGCCGGGAACCGGGTTTTTTTTAACTTTTAAAAACTTTTTTCTGTGCCGCGTGGCATCACGCGATGCAAGTAACGAGCACGACAAATCAGACCAAAATTGTTCGTTCGTCGGTTCGAGCTCGAATTCTGGCAGAGTAATTCCTGTTACTGTTTCCGTAGAGTAACGGAACCGAGTAACGGAAACGGAAACGGGAATACCGCTAAGTCGTGCCCATCTCTACTGTACAAACAGGATTTAATCCTATCTATCTATCTATCTATCTATCTATCTATCTATCTATCTATCTATCTATCTATCTATCTATCTATCTATCTATCTATCTATCTATCTATCAACATCATTTTCATCCACAGTACTGATATAGTTCGAATTAATGTTATTTTGCACAGCTCGGACCATCTGAATTCCTCACTGATATTAACTAACAGGCATTCTGATTATTAATAACAGAATAACTATGTACTCAGATCTTTGAATGTTCATAACTTACATTAATATGGCATTGTCACATTATCACCCTCTTCTTCCCCTCTTACTTATGTCCAACTGCTCTATCACGTTCATTGTGAGGCGTGTTACATTGCATGTGCCTGAGGAAGTAAACTGTAATCCACCAAAACTGAGAGTGAAATAATTAGTCTTTCAGATGACACTAATAATTTGTTAAACATACTGAAACAGACTAACATGGCTACGATGTGAAAAAGTATTGCTATGTCTGAAAGTGACTACTGACACTATACTGGTCTACAATCTTTTATGCTCAATGCAGTGGAGAAAGTTTGACTGGAATGGAATATGAATCAATTCACTTTTGTCTGCTCTCCAATCTTTTCTAAAAATTGCTGCTATGGATGCTGTGCTGTGATAGTTTCTAGACATTGCATAAATTTCAGTTATCCAAGCCTGAGAGTACAACACTTCATTTGAAAAAGGCAGCAGAGCAAAGCTCTGGAAATGGCAAATATGTTTTTCCAGGTTAATTTTGTTACATTGGGTTGTAAATCCAGACTACCTCAAATGTATCTCATTCAGGCTTAACAAGTAATAGACTTGAATTGATCTCAAAATAAGTTGCTAATTTGACACTTCAGATGCAAATTCGTGGTCCAGTTTGCCTGTAACATTCAGATTATGAGTCCCTGTCTGCTCTTTCTATCTTCCTTGGCACACCATGATTGCATACTTTCTCAGTTAACATCATCACTTCCTGTCCAATCTGGGAAGGTATAGTTAGCAGATCTGAAACAAATCAGGCTCTGAAACTAGAAAGGAATTTGGGAAACAATCAAAGGAAAGAATCCTGTAATAAAATGTGGCTTCAATTACCCTCCCATACACTGGACAAGTGTCAGACTTAAAAGCTATACATAAGTAGCTAATATGCAATTCATCCCCTTGCTAAATAACCAAGACATTGGTACATAGCATTCCAACTGTAATTTAGAGTGCCATAACTTCCTTTTCTGCCATAATTTTAGTAGTTTTTACAGTTACAGAGATATTCTCATTTAGCATGATTTTACCTAGCCCACTAAATGTTGTTTTCTACTGACTTAAATGTGGCTCGTTCAAGAACATAGCTTAAATGACTTTTAAAAGTTTATTTCTTTACAAAAGAAAGTATTAATCATTGAGTCCTAAAGTTCTTAACTTTATGTTGGCAATATTTTATTCATTCAATTATCTGTTCACAAACTCTGGTTATTTTCTCTTCTTTAATTCCCTTAAGTAAACTCTCTCTCTCTCTCTCTCTCTCTCTCTCTCTCTCTCTCTCTCTCTCTCTCTCTCTCTCTCTCCCTCTCTCTCTCTCTCTCTCTCTCTCTCTCTCTCTCTCTCTCTCTCTCTCACTCACTCACTCACTCACTCACTCACTCACACTCACACACACACACACTTGCCTGTATCTTTCCAGTTATGGTAAAGTTTCCAGTTATGGTAAAGTTTTCACAAATGTGATGACATTTGTGCCACCTTCACAGTTTTGCTGAACTTCTGTTTCACCCCCTGTTGGCATGAGATAGATTTCAGGCTGTTCAAAAGATCTTTCCCAAATTGCAGAGCTATAGTGTGAGGCAATTTGAAGAAACATATACTTAAACATATATATTCACAGATAGCAGTGCTTTGGGGTGGCTGGGTAAGGTGGAGGAGGCAGAATCTCACATTTTAAGACAGGTTCCTATGTGTTCTGTAGTGGGGAGGGGGAGAAATCCTCTTTAACTATGGCCCCCATGTACACATAGAAATGACGCTTCTACCAGCCAGATATATTGCCTCATTAACTGGCAGCAAATGGTAACCTATTTGCTTAGCTGTTGTATTTTTACTAGGGAAGTGTAGCATTCAGATATTTCTCCTTGGGTACAAGACAGTTTGAGGTCAGCATTGGTAGACTTATCTAGGAATCTCTCTCTCAACTGCAATGAAGAATCAACTGAGGAAAGATCCAAGAACCCACACCCATTTTAAAAAAAAACAAATGCTAATTTCACCTGAAAGTAAAGTCAGTTATCAGTTCAATTTAAAATAATTACTGACAGTTGAATATGCTTTTATTAAAATCTAGACCTATGACAAATCATCTGCTCTTATTTATTATATTGAGACACATTGTGTTTCTAGAGAGATCGTACTAGACAAAAAAAAAACCTTAGATTACTGTTTGAATTTATCTGATTTGGACCTACTTATATGAGGTCTGAATTGAAGTCTCAGCTCTGGTTCTGAGGGAAAGCTAACTAATTCTCATAGAAGTTTATGTCTTTGTTTCAAATCAAATCAAATGGACACAAACTGGTTTGGCTTTTAAAAACCAAATGTGAAATATCTCTGTCATAATAATCTTTGAAGCAAGCTGCTTCAAACTTGACAGGATTAGACTCCCCTTTACTGTTCTACAGTGCCTCCAGATTATGTGTCCATCACAAAAAAAAAATTGGAAATGTTGCAGCCATTTTAATTCACCAGAAGAGTTCAATGGGGCCTGGAAATCCAAGTTTACAAATCCATTCAGTTACGGGGAACAACTTGGATTGGATGAAGCATAAATCACCCTGGACCAAATTAGGGTGAATTCGAAGACCTTGAAGTGGCCTCTGAAACATACTGATTTTCCCATGTACATGTCTGGTATCAATAAATCCACATCTTGACCAACGTGGCATCTCTCTATGTAATAGAAACACACAAGACCAAGCACTTATCATGAGGGATGATACAAAATGCTTTGTTCCATGGAGTGGAATTGCATCTGCTCTCCTCCCATCATGTCAAAGTGCATTGTGTAAAAACCATCCAGTTATTCTGGTACCCAAGAGAAGAAACTCCATAGCCTTCTTTCCTCTGCTCCCTGAGGATAGGAACACATTCAGGAGCAATGTCATTATTGAACAAATTGTGGCCTTTCTCTGGCACTCCAGATCAGCTGCCTGAGGGGCATGGCCCCATCCTGGCCAGTGAGAGGGCTGATTGTGCCAGTCAGTCTAGGACAGTGATGGGGAACCTTTTAGAGACCGAGTGCCCAAACTGCGATTCAAAACCCACTGATTTTCTGCAAAGTGCTAATAGGGCAATTTAACCTGAACACAGGTGGCTGTGAAGAGGGAATGTCGGGTGCCCACAAAAAGGGCTCCAAGTGCCACCTTTGGCACCCATGCCATAGGTTCACCAACACTGGTCTAGGAGGTTCTTCATGAGCCGTTTCTCTTGTCCTGTTTGCTGTGAAGCTTTAAAAAAAGATGAATGTGAGATAGAATCATAAAGCCACAGAATCATCTAGTTCAGTCATGGCAAACTTTTTAGAGTCTGAGTGCCCAAAGTGCAATTCAAAAGCCACCAGTTCTCCACAAAGTGCCAACACACCCATTTAACCTGAATACAGGTGGCTGTGAAGGGGCGATGTCGGGTGCCCACAGAAAGTGCTCCGGGTGCCACCTTTGGCACCCGTGCCATAGGTTCGCCGACACTGATCTAGGATATCAGCTTTATCTGTGTTTCATAGTGAGACTCCCCCAAAGGCTCCCATCTTGGGGGGGGGGGGGGGAGAGACTGAAGTGTAAATAGATAAGAAACAGTAGCTGGTTTTTTGTTTTTGTTTTGCTTTTAGCCTGAATGATGTTGCTTTCTAAGTGAGGAGCCCAGGAAGCAGCAGAGGGAAGTGCTGCCAGCAGCATCTGGGCTCTCCTGGTTGTAAATGGAGAGATGCCCTAAAGGTGTCTGCTCCAACAGAGAGTAGGAACATCACAGGGGGGAGGGACACACTGGGCCTCCAAGGGGAAATAGGACCACTGCTGATGACATTGCTTGGCTAGACTTCCAAGCCCCGAAGCTCCGAACTCTACCTCCGTGCCAATGGATGTGTGTTATCAGCAGCAGTTGCCTCAGTATCATCTATTCATGCATGCATCCATGCACTCACTCATCCATCCATTCTTTTAAAAAGCTTTTTGCAGGCCACATATACTGGCTGCTGTGAACCAAAGCTCCAAGGAATCAGGCCCAGCATCCTCATTCCCAGGCACAGTAAGACTGCAAAAGGAGGCAAAAGTGACACGAAAGCACTGGAGCAGAAAGAAGGTCGTCTGAGCTATAAAAAGCACAGGAAAGGGACAGGTGATCCTCAGTCTTCCCTTGAGCTGGGAGTTGCAGGGCAAAGAGCATAGACCAAGAGAGGTTCCCAACCCTAGGCAGAGAAATCCTCAAGGTCGGAGGAAATCGTGCTGGTCTGTGATCTTGTAGAAAGTGCCAGAAACTAGTCCCATGTAATGCAAAAACCACAGTGTAGTGCTATGTGCACAGTTTTGGGGAAGAGTTTTTTTTTTTTAATCCTGTCCCTCCTTTGGGACTGATTAGAAACATCAGCTTCTGCCTCCAGCTCATTTGTTACTCATTTGTATACTTTTTGGCCTGGTTTACTTGCAATGTTAAACCACAGCAGGAAAACTTTGGTGAGCTTCAAAATGCACTGCGTTCAAGATAAGGGTGTGAAGCCAGGGTCTGAAACTAAGTTTTGATATAAGCCACGACCCCTGGTATATGCCAGTAAGCATGGGACTGGAAGGTGTCTTGAACTTCAGCCCCCCAGAATTCTCCAGGTTTCCCTTGGGAAAAAAAATTTGGGGGGGCGAGGGGGGAGTTATCCAAGATATTAAAGTCCTCATAGAAGTTTTAAATTACTTATAACCGAGGAATGAAAGCTCTGTCAATCATGTGGACAAGACAAAGGACATAGCAGGAAGGGCTAAACTCCAAGGCTTTGGGAGACTGGTAGTTTTTGTGGGAGAGACTCTCAGTCCCCAAATCTCTTGCTTCTCCCATGGAACGTAACCTCTTCCATTCATGTCCTTTGACTACTTTCCAGGAACAAAAAGGCTGACAGAGCCTTGATTCCTCATAGCTGTGCATAACTGGAAAATGTATATGAGGACATTAATAGCTTGACTAACCACCACCATACCCCTGAATTCTGGAAGGGAGAATTCCTGGAGATTTCTAAAGTCCAATTGATCTCAAAGTCCCATGCCTACACACCACAAGAAGCTGAAATTCAGTGTATGAAAAACTCCCAGTTGTGTAGAAAAAGAAAGGGGCAAGGCAGCCGTGCTGATTCTACATTGTGCATGTTAACCAATATGTAAATATAGCCACTATATCTGAATAGGCCCACAACTAGGGTCTGCGGAACCCAAGGCAAACATGGATTCCAAGTGCCCCCCCCAGCAGTGGGGGAATAACAGAACAAAGCATAAATTATGTTTTGTCACTTGGTGTCCCCTCCCCGCCCCCATGGCACCTGGGGCACATACTCCACTTCCACCACCGCCACCCAGTTGTGAACCTGTATCTGAATTAAACTGTTAACAGTAGAGATGGGCACGAAGTGGAAATATAGTGTTTCATTTCATTGCATTTTGTTTCTTTAGTTGTTTCTTTCCTAGTTACTAATGATTTTTAAAGTAGTTTCATAACGAAATGAAATGAAATGAAATGAAATGAAATGAAACACTATGCTCCGCTGGGTCCTAACGACATCAAAATGGCAGGGGAGCTTCCTCAAGCTCTTCCCTGTAAGCCCCTGAAATTTGGAGATGTTTGAGGGTCAGGGGGCTGAACTATTAAACTCCAGAGGAGGTGCCCCTAGGGAAAAAATCATTCTAATCACTCATCAGCTGGGAGGGGGGCTATTGCAGTTTCCCAATTCAATTAGAATGATTTCCCCCTAGAGCACCCCCTTTTGGAGTTTGGTTCCTCTAGGATGAATAGTTTTCTTCTTAGAACAATTCATTACATAACAAAACTATGAAAAGATGAAACAGCATTTCATTTTTTGTTTTGTGCCCATCTCTAGTTAACAGTCTCAACTGTGGTTTAGGATATTGATGGACATAATATGTCTTTTGCAGTCATTTCCTATTTTTAAGAAAGGCAACTGTAAGTTTAAAACATATCCAGGATGCCAAATAGCCTGTAAGCAGCAAATTGCAATCCCTGAGGCTAAAGGGGTGATCTTTGCCATTTTTAATAAGAAAAAAATGCCCTTCAAGAGGGCAAAATGACATTTGGTCTAGCTAAACAAAACAAAATTACAGGAACCTGCTTTTTGTTTTATTTTTAATCTAAACAAGCTGGAGGTAAATCAGCCAGCATCTTTCAAACCAACATTCTCAAACTAGCTTGCTTTCCTCACTATTGTGTAGGTGCTGGAGCAGGAAATAAGAAGTGGGAGAGCCCTCTTCTAAGAACTCTATAAGTTAAACTCCAAGCCATTATTTCTTCCACCAAGGAGCAAAGGAAACTAGTTCTGTCGTACTCAACAGTTTAGGCCTTTAGCATTCTCTTTGATGGGAAGTCAATACATTGCAATTTTCTAACATAGCACCTTGTGACTGGGGATTATATAATGGTAGAACTGCATGATATATATAATTGTGGCAAATAAACTACTATTGTAAAAGCACAGTCCTGCCATGAATATTGATTTCCAGTCGCTGACTCAACAACTGGCTACAATAACAATGATCTTTTCTTGCAAGACATTTTTAATTTGAAAGCTAATCAGTCCATTTTCAAACTCAGTAATTAATGAATCATATGCAAAATCAGCAAGTAATGAATCACCACACAATTAAATTATTAAATGTTCAGCTCTGTCAACATTAGGGAGATAGAGGGGGGAGCAAAGAGGCAATGGGTAGATTACTTTAAAATGAAAGGTCCAAATTTTCTTAGTTTATTCCTAAACTGTGCACTGATAACCAGTCTTAAAAAACACATGAAAAAGTAATTGGTTGTCGTTATGTTACTTCCAGTAGTTAATTACTATTTTACTTACAAGTTTTAAAGTAACTATCTCCTTTCACATTATTTGAAAATAGCTTTAAAAATTCTAATCTGTAGCTATAGTAGTTACTTTTAGCTATTTTAAAAAATATATCAGATTGTTGTATGCTCACAAAATAGCAAGACCACACATTGTCGTAACTGTAAAGATATTGGGGTGGGGGGCTTCATTTAACCTGTAAAAAGAGTGGCATGACCTCCTATTGTATAAAGAGTAATAGTTATGCTACCATAAAGAAATTTAGTTACGTTTTAGGAATTGCAAAAAGAAATTAAGTGGAAGTAACTTTATAACACTTCTTTTCCACAAAGAGCTGGATCTGCCATGTAATCTGAATGTTTCAAGTGGCAGGATTTCGGTGATCAGGTGGGGAAATCTCATCATTACCAAAGTCCCCCAATAAGTCTTAACAACTAGCTATTAAAATTGATTGATTGATTGATTGATTGATTGATTGATTGATTGATTGATTGATTGATTGAAATTAAAATTGGGAAGCCCCTGCTGGCATTTTTCGTAGAACACATGAAGTTGCCTTACTATGTCTCACTGTTGGTCCATCAAACTCAGTCTTGCCTACACAAAGATCAGGGATATGTAGCCCCTTTTTTTTGACATGTTTAGACTCTGCCTGTTGCTGCACTGCAACTTCTGTTGCTCCCATGTAGCATAAACAATGGTTTAGGATCCCTGGGAAATGGAGGCCCACATATTTTCAACCTCTGGTCTATAGGTACTGAAAGGAGGGTTTCACAGAAGGATGTTTGTCTGGTGAAAAACAAGGGAGTTTCACAAAAATACCTCCTGTACATTAAAAGAGAATGCAGGGCCACCTCAGATGCTACCAGGCACTCTGGATACATTGCCACCATTATCGGCTCAATAAGCAACAGACCTATGGATGGACCATATAGGGCAGGGCTCTCTACATGCAGTGATGTATAGATGGCAGGTGACTATACATGAAGAGGGGCCAAGGATGGGCCATAGTCCTCCCCTCCCCGCCCAGTATACCAAAATTCTGTGTGTATGCATTGATATGCACAAACTTTTGCTCCTAGACTTTGACCATATGGATGTTGGGGACAGGTTTCTACCATAGGAGACAGCAGATGAGGGCATGGCTTGGCATGCAAAATGGTGGCCACCATCACCCAAACCATTATAGCACTTCAATGTATGGGCAATTTCATGTGGGCCACCTTACTGTTCACCCAAGTGGATCACTGGTTTGAGATAAGACAGTAAGAGCCATTTGGCCAGGTGAAGATTAGGTACTCTTAAGGGGAAGAAAAATTGTCAGTTATTTAGGCAACTCTCTTGAGTATTATCACTTTGGGGAATGGATTCTCTTAATTTTCCTCGCAAAATGACTTGGGTTGCCTGTGCAGTAGAAATTACTAGACAGTACCAGACACATTTACTGCCTTTGTTCTCTGACCTTTCCCTTATTTTGATAATCTACCAAATAGACTGCTAGAATTCTTCTCCCATTAGAAATGTGAGAGCTAGCTTCTAATTTTTATTTTATGGTTGTCTGTCACTGGGAACAATGAAAAGAGTGATGCGGGTACCAGAAAAGAATAAAAATGAAGCCACTTGAAACACTTGACGCTCCCCCTCCCTTTCTCTCCACTCCCCCCCCCCACATCCCTTAAAGCCTTTGAGTAAAATTATGGCTCTGGCATGAAGTCACCAGCGCTTAGAGAGTCACATTAAACTGTAAAACTTGAGTGTCGAGATACAAAAGGTCACTGCTGGACAGTGCTCAAGATAAGGCCCTGATGTGGCTAGCTAATGTTAGTTTGATCTTTAAAAGTGATTTTTTTGCCTTTCCTTAAGATGTTTGGAATGCCTTTTATTTTATTTTTCTCTTCCCCCCCACCCCCCAAAAAGCCATATCCTTGGCACAGTCTGCAGACTAAATGAATGGGCAGGTGAGTTCACAAGAAAGGATGAAGAAGCTGTTGGTGGGGGGGGGTAGAGAACCACATTACTAATAAATTTAATTTCTTTCTGCTTGTCTTTTCATTCTGAATGATTATGTCTGTGCACATGGACTGTATAATCCGCACAATGAAATATGCATTTTTAGAAGCAGGAGCTAATCAAAAATTAATGAAGGTAATTTACATACTGGAAAAAAAGATTGTCTCTAGTCTTCAGTCCTAGACATATGGATCAATAAATACCTTCCAATTCAATGGAATTTATAACTTTGTAGATATGAACAGGACTGCACCGTTAATGTGGTTCATTGCCTGAAATGTCAAGTCTGGTTCCTTTAGTTCCTTCAGAATCTTCTTGGTGAGAAATATCAAACAAATGTTAATTCATTCATTGGAACCTCGTTCTTGATAGACTGTGCCCACCGCTTAACTCTTGATAGAGATGATATAGGTTTCATGTACGAACTGAATATCTGTCTATGTCCATCAATTTTTTTCAGCACAGTGCCTGAATCTAAAAGTGAAATTACATCTAAATTCAGAGGGAAACACATCTTTCCGATATTATCAGGCTGAAACATGAACAATATGTTGGAAGGGGGCTGAAAGAAAAGCCAACTAAAATGAAGAAGCATGATTCAAATCTGAAGGAGATGTTCATGCTAGAAATGTTATAAAAATTAAATGGATGGTTGTGCTCTGCTGTTTTTAAAGGTGTTTTAGTACTGATTTTATTTACTGTTTTCAATATAATACTGGTTTAATTCTTTTTAGTATTTGTGTGCTTCTTTTAGGTTTTTGATATCATCTTTTTAATTGTGTGGGCCACCTTTGGTCCTTTTAAGGAGAAAGATGGGTGAAAATTTTAAGTAAGTAAGTAAGTAAGTAAGTAAGTAAGTAAGTAAGTAAGTAAGTAAGTAAGTAAAAGTAAGTGAGTAAGTACTGTTGATCTATTGACATTTTTAACCTTTATTGGATAGCTGGCTGGATAGTTCAGAATTCAAGAACTGGAATTGTGGAGCCAGAGGTTGGGCGTTAATTCTCCACTGTGCCTCTAAGGAGAAGAACCAGCCTGTGTGGTCTTAGGCAAGCTGGGTATTCTTTACCTAGAAAACCGTGAAAAGGCTCACTACAAGTCAGTACATTGTTGTTGGTGGTGGTGGTGGTGATGGTGGCGGTGGCAACGGTGGAGATGATGGTCTGATTTCTTCCCATTTTACCAGGAGCTCTCAAGTGTTCTTTAGTTAAACTGACTTCTTGACTGGAACACTGTAAAACACTGAAATGCCCTTAGACAATTCAACTGTAGTACAAAATACAACTCCTGGAGTTTTAGCTGTTAAAGCCAGATAGAATCACACTACAGCAATTCTAAAAACATCTCCCTGTTTAGTACTTCCAAGATGTTTTTGCTCATTTCAAAAGAACTCGAGAATCAGAAAAAGACATTCTTCTTGTACAACTGACGAAGCTGCTTGGATGAGTTGCAGAAAGTTTTGATCTCACAAGAAAAGAAGTACAGTTGTCATGACTCAACTTCCAGAAATACTCTCCTTATAGCAATGTGCTTATGCCTGAAGATCCTCAGTGAGAGGCAGTCTTCTCCATAGTGCTCTGCCAAGTGTGAAAGGCGTTTTGTATAATGAAAGCAACAGAGACAAACAAATACATAAATTCCACAAGAGAATTTGCCCACAAGATAGGATGGGGGAAATGGGGTTCAGTAACAATGTATCATCAACATTCTAATCCTTGGGCACATTTTAAAAGGACCCCCACCCCAAATGCTGTGCTTTGGAATGCAAGCCCTGTTTCTCGTTTTAAGCAGTTTCAACTATGCACATCCTTCCTAATGGTCTACTCTGTCTACCAATTTTATCTAGTTCTGACAAAGATAATAAAATTCTAATCATTTTGAATGCCCTATAGCAGGCCTGCCCAACAGGTAGACTGCGGGCTACTGGTAGCCCGTGAAGGGTTCAAAAGTAGCGCGCCGGCCATAAATAAAAAAGTGAGGGTATAAGTTCTCCACCCCTCCCTCCCACATCCCAAGGACCAACACAGCCCCAGCAAAGTTCTGGGTCTGCCAGCCCACTGTCTCAGCCGAGCGGGGCAGTTCAAGGGCCATGGCACATTGAAATCTGTTTCCTCCAGAACAGATTAATTGGTTTTCAATGCATTCCTATGGGAAACTGTTGCTCTACTTACAAAAGTTTTTACTTATGAGCATGTGCTCAGAACTGATAAAATTCATAAGTAGAAGTTTTAGTGTAGTAGCCCTCAGGCACTATGGGCTGGAAAAAGTAGACCTTGGCCTGTTCAAAGTTGAACAGCCCTGCCCTATAGTAGGTTCAAGTTCAAGTTTATTGCGGTCATATGACCCATATAAGCAAATATACAGTGAATCATAAAAAAAGTAAAAGGAGTAAAACTGTGAATGGGTAAAAACATCAGGAAGATGGATGGAAGGTCGAGGTAATCTCTGCTCTCTTGCGTATAGCGGCCATAAAAAACTTTGCTACCTGGGCTGTAACATAAGAGTTCTTGTCTGTTAAACAGTATTGGACTAACCATCTAGAAAGGTGTCCTTGGAACTTCTTCAGCAGTGGGGCAATTAAGTTGTTTCTAATATGATCGTAAAAAGGGCAAAATAAAAGCACGTGTTGGATAAATTCCAGGGACTGGTTTCCACATGGGCAAAATCTTTCTTGGCGCGGAATCCCCGTAAACCTACCCTCAAGGAGTGCTGATGGCAATACTTTCATCCTGGCCAACATGAAAGCTCTACAAACCTGTGGTGAACTAAGTGAGGTTAAATATGCCGCAGGAGTCTTATACGTTGGAAACACACCTTGTGACAAAGGGGAGCAGGTTCTATGTGCCAGGGAGAAAAGTTCATACCTCTCTATGTCACTTATCCTCTGGGTAAGAATTCTTAGAGCCTGTTTCTGCCCTAATATCAAGATATGGTCAAGCGGGATACCTACAGACCTGATTTTTTGGTTAATGAAGGATTGCCACTGGCTTTGGTAAGAATCAGACAGCATGTCAGACATGTACCCCAGTTGGTCTGCACAAAAAAGGATTCTGAGCCAGTACTTTAGGGTCTGGGTCCAGGCGTTGATTTCCAGTCTACCCACTCCTGCCTTGAGGCACAACACTGCATAGGGTACACAGTTTGGGACCCCCAGAATCTGGCGCAAAAAAGCAGATTGAATTTTTTCAACCTCAGAGTTGAATGCTTTGATCCACACTGGGATGCCGTATAATAATTGAGCCCTTGTTTTTGCTTGAAAAACTTGAATGGCTGATGGGACATGGTGACCTCCGCTTCTGTAGAAAAACCGAGCCACTGCTTGTGAACTACATTTAGCAAGATTAAGGGCGTGGCTTCGATGAGTTGCCCAGCTCATGTTGTATCTAAAAGTAATCCCAAGATATTTATATTCCTTAACCTGCTCTAGAGTGTCATTGTGTAGAGACCAACGCAGTCTTTTCCACCTCTTTGAAAAAACTAAAATCTTTGACTTCTGGGTGTTGATGGACAGGCTGTTGCTATCACAATAAGTTGCAAAAGCTGTTATGAGCCTCTTGAGACCCAACTGGGTTTGGGATAGAACTGCTGCATCATCTACATAAAGGAGTAGTGAAATTTGCTGGGAACCTAACTTGGGGGGGTGGCCTTGAACTTGTTTCAAGGAATCGCTCAAGTCATTGATAAAAAGGTTAAATAAATAGGGTGCCAGAATGCAGCCCTGTTTAACCCCCTTGTTATTTGGGATCCCATCCGACAGTTCCCCAGCAAGGCCATAGCGCACCTGGCAGCTCGTATTGAGGTATAGCTTTTGAATGAGAAACAGCAGTCTCCTATCAATTGAGGATTTTTCCAGTTTGGCCCACAGTAGAGTCCTTGAGATTGAATCGAAAGCCCCTTTTAGGTCGAAAAAAGCTACAGTCTCCTCCCACCCATGACATTGTTCTTCTCTGCAAGATGGGCCAATACTGAACAGTGGTCTAGTGTATGTCTACTTTTACAAAAGCCAATTTGTTCCGGGCCCAAAATCCTATGGATGTCCATCCAGGTTGTCAGTTTTTTCACTAGGTGGAGAGCATAAAGTTTCCCTATAATGGACAGCAAGCTGACTGGGCGTAAAGAATGGAATGCACGAATCTTTGGATTTCTCATTCTGATGGTAGGTTTAGGGTTTGCTTTGAATTAGCACAGAAAGAAACCGGCTGTTTTCCAAAACACTGGTGCAAGATTCATACACATCCCACCCTCTTGGTGAACTGCATGTGGTTTTATTCTTGGGTTTTGGAGGTGGTGATGGTGGTAGAGCAAAACAGTGAAGCAGAACTATTTAAAATAAATGCATTAAATTTTATTTATGATTCATATGAACTAATCATTAAAAAAAATCCCTTTGTGTCTGTCTGATTCTCCATGTGGCATATAAAATGTTTTCTGCTCAAATACTGGCTTCAAAGGGATTACAGAGAGAACACAGCTGTTTTCTATTATTTCCTGAAAGCAGGAACACCATAGGTTTTGTTCACTTTGTTTTAAGTGTCATTTCTTGTAGTTATTGACTTAACAATATATTTGATTTTAACTGCTTGCCTCTTGACTAGAAGACAGAACTTAAAAGTCTAGGCGTTTCATTTGCTTTTTCCCAATCTAGCAATTAAATGATAAGGAGTTGAGGAGTTTCCTACTTGTTCAGCCCACCTCCCTCTTCCAAGAAGACTGGATTCATTTTAGTAAAAGAAACATACTTGCACACCATAAATGACTTGTGACCAGAAATCATTTTGGGCAAAGCAGCCCCTTTGCTTGGACCACCAGCCACCGTATATGCTTTATATATTCCTTCACACAAGAAGAACTGGTTTGCTTTCTCTGATAGGTGGAATGGAAATGTGAAAGCTTACAGATGTGAAATCCCACATATGTGGTATTCAGGGCAGCTGCTTTTCCCATTAAAAAGGAAGAGAAAGGGAAACGCTTGTATAGATAGAAGGAAATGTAGGGGTAATTCCTAAACTTTAAGCTGCTTTCAAACAACCCCTAAAATCCGCTGCAAAACACTTGCAGATCCAGAGCATAAAATTGTTTTCCCACCAGCAGTGAACACCCCAGCACACTTTACAAGTAAAGAAATTTCCGATGCAGATTGTAAAGCTGTGGATGCCGGGCTCTCCTCCACCTTCTGTTTGGCCGTTACTTCACGAGGTGACTCGCTTCGAATCGACCTTGCCTTCGATTTGAATTCGGAGGCGGTCACGTGGTGGTCACGTGGTCTCCCTTCGCTCCCACCCCCGTTTCTCTGTACTCACGCGGGGCATTTTTGGGACCAAATCGATTACTACCTCACGTGCTCCCTTCACATTAGAAAGCTGATTTGCAACGTCCGGTTCCACTTTCCTTTTATTTTTTAAAAAAAATTTACTCAGCGTATCGATGCATCAATGCTTGGCTGTCATTCACGAGTGGTTACTGTACGATCCTGTGTTTTCTGCTCCTAATTTATATTGTTTTGTCCATTGTTTCCTGGCATCATTGGCAGCCCCCCCCACCGCCGCCGCCGCTACTTGGGGGGAGCCCCGCATGGCACAGCCGCCCGCCCTCCGCCGCTTGCACGCTGCCTGCCCCGGGTGCTCTGCTCTGGCCGGGCGAGGCGGCAGCGGCTCCTCCTGCTCCCGCCACCGCCGCCGCCGCCACCACCACCACCACCACCACCACCACTACTCGAGCGAGGAAGTAACAGCACAAAGTGATGAAACGATATAGCGATGCATCGATATCCCTGTTTGAATATTTTTTAAAAAAAACTTGAAATAAAAGCCAAAAACCGAGACCACACGTGATGTTGGGAGCGAAGCGAGATGCGAAGCGAAAAGATTCCCGGCCCTTGGCAGGGGAATCACTCACCCTGGTTGGAGCTCGGTAAAGGGGGTGTGGTCGGGGTGACGTCGCAGCCAAAAAGGAGGAGCGTGCAGACTGAAGCGATCGGTCCGCACAGAAATGACGGCTTGCCGCGAAGCGAGCGGCTCGTGAAGTAACGGCCTTTGTTTTTGTTGTCCCCCACCCCTTTAACGGACTGGAATCCCTATGGAGCTGCTCCAACAGAGCTGAGCAGAGGTGAGCCAGCATTTTTTCTCCTTTTTTTTCTCCTCCCCTCACCGCAGACAGAAGCAACAGAGTGTGGAAGGGTGGGAACACAGGAAGAAGAACAAAACCCACATGATATCTGGCTGGGGGAATCTGAATTTAAGTTGTCAGCAGATTTTAGGGGCCGTTTGAAAGCAGCCTAAGTTGGAAAGCAAAACATTTCATCATGGTGCAGAACTCTGTCATATGGAGCTTGATCAGAATGCTGTCCATAGTTATTGAGGAGCTACATTAAGTCATCCTTTTTTTGTATTTTTTTAAATTGACACTGGATTAGAAAGCACTTCAGGAAGAATGCGACTAGAGAAATCTGTTGCCTTCCAAGACTTGTTTGCCAGCACACCCCAGGAGCCCTTCCAGTGATACGCCATGGTGAGAGTAGTAGTCCATCAGCACCTACACGTTCCACAGCCCTGAAATAGAATATGCCTTCATGTAAAGAACTCTCCTCTGTAAAGGAGAAATACATGGTCCACGTAGCAGGAACTTAATCATATTTGTCAGTGAGGTTGGAGTGTAGTGTGAGCACTGACAGACCCAACAATACATTCCCCTCATGCATCCCCGGCGAGCATCAGCACTTGAAAATATTCTCAATATTGCAAAGCAGATCAAAATCAAAGAAGTAATAATGCTGCAAATTAGCTTTCCTGAGGTGCTGAGTCTTGATATTGGCCCTTGTTAAGTGCCGTAATGTGCAATGAAAAGAATGAATTATTTATGTAATACTTGAGCCTATTCTTAGCATTTTTGAAGGACTCCAGGTGAAATATATGACTGACTCTCAGTTGCTGAGATGAGCAGAATGTTTATGAGAGCAAATTAAGTATTCCTCCCACAGCTAAAAATGCCAAAAAGCTGCTAGAAGGAACATATATGATTTCATTAGAAATTGCTTTAATTTCAAGAGAATCAATTATCCCAGTTTTGTTTCACAATATGGGAGAAGATGGGTTTCAGCTTGGGGAAAGAGTCTAAAGATCTCTTAGTATTCTGATTAAGGGTGTGAATTGACCTCAGACAAGAGATGGAGACAATTTTGAAAAAAAAATGAATCAGTAATAGTGAATATCCACAGATTTGCTAAATATTGTCTCTTCCTATTCACTGGGTCCAAAGGAGCCAGAGGAACCAACAAATATGAATATATGAATATTTTCTGGTTTTTATTCATCCCTTCATTGATCTTAAAGACATTTTGGTGGTTTTTCCCTAGCTCTCCTTCAGATCAATGTGTTGAAATGGACTGGGCCAAGCTTATTTGTTGGGCAGTCATGAGGCAGACAGGAACCTTCATGCTAACACCAGCCATTGTAGGTACTAAAATATTAGATTAAAGTGATGCTGTCAATTGTAAGGAAAGCATCATCAAAGCTATAAATGTCTCTTTGAGCTGCCACCAACAGAAATGGTGTCTGATGGCTTCATCTCCTCAGAAAAGTCCAAGATTGTCCTGCAGAGTCTACAATCCCCAAGAATTGCTGAGGCCTTAAGTGTAGTTTTAGAGGAGGTGGCCATGTTAGTCAATGCTAGCATATCAGGCACAGAAGAAAAGAAAAAAATAAAGAAGACAAAAATGTAGTAGCATCTAGAGATGGGCTCAAAAAAATAATTTTTCATTTTTCGTTTGTCATTTAGGGGTCCGTTTCGGTTAGTTTTCGTTTTTCAGGGTTTTTTGCACATTTTTCGTTTTCGTTTTCATTACGAAACGAAATGAAAAAAACAAAATGAAAACAAAAACGAAAATTTTTCGTTTTGTTAGCATTCTTTTCAATGCAATGTGTCCGCCATAACGAAAATGAAAAACACTGTAAAATTTTCCGTTTCATTTCCGTTGTTGTTTTGCTTCTGAAACATTTTTTGTTTTCGTTTTCGTTGCGAAACGAAATGAAAAAAAGAAAACGAAAACGAAAATTTCGCTGAGTCGTGCCCCTCTCTAGTAGCATCTGAAAGACTAACTGCTACATTTTAATGTGTCTTTTTGTGGAGTCTCTGAGTGAGGTCACTGTGCTGTACCAGCTTCTTTCTCTATTTCTTAAAAACGGCAATGTTGAATTACAGCATGTAGTAATTCAGGTTTCTCCCTGCCTTTTAAAGGACTTAGAAATGGTATTAGGACCTGTGTGCATGGAGGTGAAAGCCTGCTTTATTGTGATTAGGTCACAGTTCCACTTTCAGACATACATACACCTTGGGGGGGAGGGGCTCTGTTGCAAATTATATCAAATTATATCAGATTGTTTTAAAAACAAAGAGCCTTTTTGAAAGTCAATATCTGAGAATTTACATGTGATAGAATTCACTGCCCAACTAGATGTGACAATTGACTCATCATTAGAGAGCCTGTCAGTTGTTTAAGAGATGGGCGTGAACACCTGAACTCACCATTCTTGCCCATTTGTCCTTTGGACAAACAGGAGTTTGGTACATCCCAGCCTCACCTCCTCTGCCAGGCACCCCCTCACAGGAAGCTCTCATGGAACTGGCGAACTCGCAGTTTGGGGTAGGAAAGCTGGGGTGTGTCCAAGGCAGCAACTGTGCGAGGCAAGCGTGGCATGTGCCCTGGGTGCCATGCTGGGAGGAGGAGGCACAAAATGACTAAATAGTATTTGTACTTTGAACAGTTCCACCCTTATTGGAAGAGAGGGGGTACAGAATCCATCCCCCCCCCCGGGTGACCCAGACCCTAGTTACAGGCCTGGTGCTGCCTCTAAGTTGATGCCTGCCAGAGGCCAGGCTGGGAACCATTGAAATTGCCTGCTCATCCAAAGAATAAACCAGCTCAAACCACCAGTTTATCGGTTGGCGCCCATCTCTAACTGTGCTAATAGCAACAAGAAGCAGTTGCAGCCATCATAAGCATGGAAATGGAGACCTAGAGGAGAGATAAATTCCCCCTCTGGTGTGGTGTGGTCCTGAAGACTTTATGGCCCAACCTCATTCTACTGGTCTGTTTTTCACAATCCGGACCGATCTCTAAATAACCAGCTTAGCATCACTTCTTTGATCTTCAAAATCATATATCACAAAGAGAACCTGGTTGCTCATGAGTTATTGACACAAATGCTAGGTATCTATATTTTGGTAACAATTGCCAACCTTCTTTTATTACACCACCACCCCCATATAGCTTTTTTTTCTCCTGCATGTCATGGTTTTATGTGTCTTTTAAAAATTGTATTTCATGTATTTTACCCAGGAAGCCTGGTACTTGGATGGCATGATTTATCTATTTAATAAACATACGGAAAACCTATTGCCTTACTTGAGAATTCAATGCCTATGCACTAATCTAATCTTTTAAGATTATATCCACTTGCTTGGAGTTTGTATGAGACAATGTACTCCAGCCCAGACCAAGGATGCAACACTCTTATTTTGCCCTGAGGATTCAAAGCTGAGGGCAGGATCCCTTCATGTCATTGGGAAACCAGGCTCAAATGTTAGAAAACTTATAAGCCCTCCAAGTTTGGTGAAGATTCAGTTTCCCAAAGCCAGTTGCTATCAGGCACTTTCAGGGAGTGGTGATTTGTGGGCATATAAGATGTTTGTAGCTCACTCTTCACCATGCTTTCAGGGATTGAAGCCTCTCTTCAAGTTTGGTATCTCTAGGTGCCTTGGGGGGCACTTTCTTGGAGAGGGCATTTTGGGGGTACATGTCTCAGACATCCAGACTGGAACCCAAACACTACCAAGTTCGCATGACCTGTAGAGGAGAATAAGGGGAATGTTTACTGTAATCTTGGTGTATTTAGGTACCTTGGTAACACTGTATATATAGGGTCTTAAAGTAACAAATGAATCAATGAATTGATTCACCAAAAACATAAACAAAAACATAAAAAAACATAAATTCATGAAAGAAAACAAATCACCATTTTTCAGATTTGTGCCCATTTCTCGTTATCTGAAAGAAAGGTTTCTTGCACACCATCATCCAGGCTTACTTTTGCATCATAAGGCCTTTAGACAGGTAAAGTCATATCACTGTTGCTCGGATTAGAAAGCTAGCAATCAGAAACTCTTGCTGATTACCATCAGTCATCCAGAGATCTATCAGTTTCTGATCTGATCCAGTTCCTCCAAAATCCTGCTATAAGAAATCAATTTCCAACACCAATGGCTCTGCATAATCAATGGACACTAAAGCGTTAAAACTTGCAGTGCATAACTCAGGAGAAAAAAGTATTGATAATTCTTCTCACTCTCAAACACTCACATACACTCTCTCTCTCTCTCTCTCTCTCTCACACACACACACACACACACACACACCTATTTGATACCCTGATCTTAAGACTTTCATTTTATATATTAACACAAGGAAATGCTTCATCACTCTGTTCAGTTAGGGATTTGTGTGGATTAAAATGCCTCATGGCTATTTGCTTTATAGCATACTTTACAGATGGAACAATGGTACAGATGGAACTTTCAGATCATCTCACATCAAACCACATACAGTGCTGCTCACTGTGTGTGTGTGTGTGTGTGTGTGTGTGTGTGCGCGCACACACACACACACACATTCTGCTATGCAAAACTAAGTGTATAAAAACTATAGTAAGAGAGAATGAACTATATAAGCCAATCCTGGCATTTCCCACCGGTAGTTCCAATTCTCTATTAGATTTGGGATGAAAAATATTGAATGAAATTCTGTGTAAAATCATGGTATTCATGCAGCTTTGCTTGTTAGTTAAGCGTTTAGGTAGCAAAAGGACTTTATTTCTAAATATAATAACCTAAATGAAGTGAATTCTGTTTTAATACCCAACATAGGATGCAACTACATTGCAATATGCTCCTTCTCGTATCAGTTGCATCTCTTGAACTGGTGGGCAGGGCCAAAGAGGAAGGTGTAGGACCAAAAACTACAATTACATTTCTAATTAGAGATTTTACTGCCACTAATTAAAGCATTAGGAGAGGCATTTCACTTTTTTTATTTCATTTCAGTTTAGTTTAGTTTAGTTGAATGGAATGAAAAGCAGGAAAGCCACTAAATAATTGTCACGGGAAAGGAAACACGGCTATCTGAGCAACTTCAGAAGGCTAAATAAATTCGCAGCCGGGGCTTGACACTCCTCTCCCCTGGACTGGAGTAAATGGGACTTTATGGTGTGAAAGAAAGAAAGAAAGAAAGAAAGAAAGAAAGAAAGAAAGAAAGAA
>JAHTLZ010000122.1:8324817-8337718 GCA_023846285.1 Phrynocephalus versicolor
AGATAGATAGATAGATAGATAGATAGATAGATAGATAGATAGATAGAGTGTGTTTTAGATTGCAAGCCATTTCCAAAAGACTCCAGTCTTGAAAGGTAGGTAGGAAATATTTGAAATAAATAAAATAGTTCATAGCAGCTACAGATAATGGGTGCTTCTGAGAAATGGCCATATAAAACAGAGATGGCACTTCTTGTCCAGCCCAAATAATAGGCAGCATCCCGGATATAAACAATCTATACTGTTGAGAAAAGGCCATATCAGCAACAAAAAGGCACAAGCAACAAGCTTGATTTCTTTTCCTCCCCAGTGCTTTGCTTCCTGACTCAAGGGGACTCTGATTGTATAGTCATTTTCCGGAAACAGTAATCAGATAGACATTTGACTCAAGAGGCTGGCCTGATCAGAGTTGAGTACAATAAACTCTTGATAGAAATAGACATCTGAAGATGCTGAAAAACTAGACATGACACCATGTTCTCCCATGCTTCCCCCACCCCTTGCAACAATGACCTTGGAAAAGAGCCACTCTATTGCCAGGGTTAGATCATGTGGAGCCCTTTAAGTGGTTGAAACACTCATTCAAAGTTGAAAATGGGGAGATGCAACATTTTGTCGCTGCACAAGGAAAACCCCATTTTGTTTGGCTTTTTTCAATTCCCAACGAGGGAAGTGGCAGAAAAATATCTATTTAAGAATTTGAGACTAGGTGTGGTAGAAATTGCCATCAAGCTGCATATTCTAATCTTAAGCATACTATACATTAAAAGAAAATTAGCATGTGGATGAGATTAATTTTAACTAATTGAGTCCCCCAAGGCCATGTTTGAAGTCTCAATTGTGCTCCAGAGCTCTTTCAGGGGAAAGGGAATATGTAAGACACAGACAGGGTGGAATTAATGGTTATGGGGTTCTTCCTGAAACACTTCCCTGAATTTTAAGTCACACTTAATTGGTTGTGTGTACTTACAAAAGCATACCGAGATAAGGCAAGCACTGCATCTCCAACCATATTCCTCATCTCATGGAATAATCATAGCTGGTTCTAGTCTGATCACCTTGCATGTTGCTTAATGGCTTAAAAATTAGGATGACCAAGTGACAAATAAATAAAACATGGACCATAGAGCAAAGAACCTCCCACAGCCATATGAATGATAAAAATGCTAATGGAGTCCAAAACATGGAGTTGCATCTCCACATAAGCACATTCTCAAGTAACACTATTATAGTAATGATTGCTGTCTGATTGCTGCACTTGCCCCATGCTTAAATTAATGATTGTACAATCAGTTCCTGGTAATGGCAACTACTGTAGAAGTGTTGCTAGGAATGGTTGCAGTTCAAAACATTGCCTACCCATTTTATCAGCTTTTCAGAGGTTTTAAAGATTTCTGAGACAGTGGAAAAGGCCGTTTTGAAATCTTCCAATTGTATGTGAATGTAATGAAGTTGGCTGATATTTGAGGAGTGCTAATTTCTTCTACTGTTTTCTTTTATGCAGCCCTTTCTTTTCTTTCTTAGTCTTTTATTGTCCCCTAAATACTGATGTATTTTCCCAGAAAAGGCATGCAGGTAGCATTATGAAGAAATCAATGTGTAACATGATCCTTGTAAGCTGCATTCAAGGCCCATTGCATCATGTGTTTGATAAATGTAGTAAACACTATAAACATGCAATAACTTCTATATTGTTGAATATCTTAAGAGTTCTAAAATAAAAGAAATATAATCTTACTATAAAACAGAAAATAAATGTTTGGAAGCAAGTTTTCAGTGCCTAGGACTACATCTCTGTACCTATATATCTTTAAGTAGGCTTTGTAGAAATCATACATATACAAAGGATATACATATGGAGCTGTGCTAGAAAACTAAAACTGTCTGTTACTGTCACATATTGGCTAAAACACCATTGCTTAGTATAGTAATTTGCAATAACAGTAGGTCTATTTAATCCATGGGCATTTGATGAGTCATAAATCCCATTGATTCAATAGCCTTGTACTCCAGTTGAGACTAATTATGCTAAGCAACAGGATTTTGGCTACTAAATGTTTGCGCTAGCGGCTAGACTGTTTTAGACAGAGCAAAGTTTGCTTTGGTTTTTTGATCTCTAACTGTTTTCACAAACACTAGACTATTTCCTAAACCTACTTCCTTGAAAGTAAATACCAATCAAAGCTCTGAAATTTCCATTTGAGTAGGACAGTGCTTTATTGATTAAGCAGGAGGGGGAAATTAGAAAAATACAAATACAACATAGATACTATGAAGAAATAAAAACCTGTATATGGCAAGTCCAGGCTTTGAAAGGTCAATTTCCTTTTGCATACAATTTAGAAGACAGGATACTTTTTTGAGATGTTGGTTACTGCAGCCTACTTGCAAACACCAGAAACCAAGGAAGGGGGAAAGTTCTGTTTGTTCCTGAGGTTTTTTACTATTGTGCCAGTGTAGCCATATAGATTAACTGAAATAAATTATTATGGCTGATTAAATAAGATCTCTTAACAGCCCAGTTTTTACTATTGTGCCAGTGTAGGCATATAGATTAACTGAAATAAATAATTATGATTGATTAAATAAGATCTCTTAACGGCCCAGTTTTAAAAAAAATACTTTTTAAAGTTCCAGGATTGTTTGCATCCTACAAGGCTGGCTGAATTCGGGGAGTTGAGTGAGTTAGGGGTGAAATCAAACACCGTTATCAAGAGCAGATTAAAATCCACAGATCCTTCTAATCAAGCTAGCAGGCAGAACATACACTTATTTTGCAGGAAGAAATGAAATACATGTGTGGGTGGGGTGTCCTGCTGGTTTCAGAAAGAAACGGCTTACAATACTGTGAGGGTTATGCCCATAAGAAACAAGAAGAATACACCACATGAAGCGGTACACCACCCAGAGAGTTGGAAAATGAGCACAGGAAAAGCAACGGGAAGAAAATCTCTCATAGCGCAGAAGGTGCAGGACAAGAGCGCGGGCCTCAAAGGGAAACTTGCGAAGGAACTGACCTTGGTCCTGAAACCACATCGCACTGTTCGCGGCTAAGGCAAAAACAAAAAATAGAAAGGGGGAAAAAACCCACCACCACTTCCTCCGATGGGACGGAAGCAGTGGAAAAAACAGCATCTCTCCCAATTCTGTTGATTGCAACATAGTTGATGGAATAAGTGCATAGGGCGGGGATTTACGAAATAAAAGGATGCAGCCTTCCTGGTGTCGCACCCATTAACACCTGGATAGCTGCCTTGCTTTGAGAGAAAAGGGTTTGGGTGTATGAATATCCGTCATGCGTAGCCATGAATATATTTTACACCAAGACGGCTGGTTTAATATTATTTCCCAAACCTGCAGCTATGCTCCCCTTAATTCTATAGAACCTAAAACTTGGTTCAGTACAGGATACGGTTTTTTTTAAAAAAAATCCGGAGCAGAACGCAAGGCCCAGAGACAGGCGCCGGTGGGTTTCTTCAAAGGTTTTTCGTCCCTTCCGCCTCAAACGGAGTAAAGCCGCGATCGGCTGTTTCATAGGCCTGTCCATCTGTTGGCAGCCCCCCACCCCCGGAGCCCCCCATGGACCCGGGGCAAGACTTGTTTGTGCATGGCTGGCCCTCCCTGGGCCTGAGCTAGAAGAATGGCCTTTCCGAAGAAACGCGATGTATTCTTTAGGCCGCCAGCTTCCTTGGCAGGGTTTGATCCCTCCAGCTTGGGTTGCGGGCTTGTCCCTGTCCCTGTGTCACCTGGGAATGGCTGAAAGCCCAAGCGTTCCGGGCCGTTGCGGTGAAGGGAAAAGGGAAAAAAGCAGAGGGTGCCCTGGTTGGTCTCTCCCCAGGAGGGGGTGGGCGGGGATGCCAACGACCGGGAAGGAGGAGTCAGGGAATTCTGTCTGGAGGTAGATCATGATTGCACCCAGCGAGAGAACTGAGAGCAGGTGAACCAGCGGTTGGGGATTTCCTCAGATCCTTTCCTGCAAGGGTCGCTTCCTTGTTTCAATAGGCTTTCCTTAGAAAGAGTGCTCCTTCTCTGACAGCGTGGGCGCCTACCCACATCATCTACACAAAGATGCCAGCGCTTTGCCAAACGCCTCTGAGAGCATTAGGCGAGGAGCCCCACCGGCGACCCCAAATGTCTCTCCTCTTCTCCTGGTAAAGCATCTCCACCTCCCTCCCTCCCTCCCTCCCTCCCTTCCTTCCCTCCTTCCTCCCTCCTTCCTTCCTTCCTTCCTTCCCTCCCTTCCTCCTTCCTTCCTTCCTTCCTTCCTTCTGCTAAAGGTGACGAGTGAGCCTCGGGGAGGGAGAAGCTTGAATCTTTCTGGGCTTTCAGGATAGAACACGCTGCTTCCGTTCCAGCAAACTGCTAAGCCCTAACGCATTCCTCTCACACTCCCCGCCACCGAAGATAGTTTGGGAAGTGAGAGTTTTAGCCGGCCCCGCAATCCGGTTAAGAGACGTAGCAATGGGATTTACTCTGTGTGCTTCTCTTTTCTCTTTTCTCTTTTTCTTTAAAGCCCCACTGAACGCAATTGGATTATGGGGTTTAGCCCTGGAACATCTGTAAGCTGCTGGTTGGGTGAATGGGAAGGACTTGTGCCACACTGTGCGGAGTGCCTAGTCTCCCACCCTCCCACCCCCCGCCTTCCGATCGATCCTGAACTCTCTAGACAACCTCTCACGGGAGCAATCCATCACCAAGATGGGACGTGTGTGTGTGTCCTTAATTAACCTGGGAAAAACTCTTTGGGGGAAAGGCGTGGATGGCAACATATTGGTTATCAAGCGCTTCTTAGGGGATCCCAGGGGTCAGCCAAAATAAGGTGTCTGTCTTCTCCTGCCAAGGGGGACATCCCCACCCCACCCCCACCCCGACAGCAGCCCTCAGTGAAGCACAGATGAGTCAGAGGCCCTACCATCAATTCACCCACCACCCACCACCCACCCAGAGGTGACCCAGCGTTCCCCGCTGAGCCTGATGATGCAAAGGAAGGAGGCATTCCTGAAGACCCGTCGCTACCAGCAACGTTGCTGAAGAATCTCCTACCGAATG
Organism: Phrynocephalus versicolor; assembly: GCA_023846285.1. Classification (NCBI taxonomy): domain Eukaryota; kingdom Metazoa; phylum Chordata; class Lepidosauria; order Squamata; family Agamidae; genus Phrynocephalus; species Phrynocephalus versicolor. The sequence goes on from JAHTLZ010000122.1 coordinate 8,329,867, forward strand.
GGGAAATGAGGAGGTGGCGGCGGGAATAAGGCAAGGAGGGACCCGGGTTCACTCGCTCAAGAGATGCCAAGCCAGCCCCAGCCAGCCCCGTGGGAATGATGACTTTGTCACCGACACTATGTCAAACACACACACACACACACACACACACACACACACACACACACACACACACACACACACACACACACACGTCCTCTCCTCGGTTTGGAATCCCTCTAACTTTGTCCACCGCAAATCCAACAGACTTGCTGTTAACAACGCCTTTCGGCGAATAAGGGGTTTAAGGACAGAGAAGAGAGCGGGGTGGCTTTGCTTGGGAGCCAGGGTCGCCTCTCCAACTCATCCTGCTCGCCGGCACACCCGCTTCCCCCTCCCTCATTCCATCCCCCGCCACCCTGGTGATGCCACGGTGGGCAATGGCAGAACACTTTCCACCGCCACGAGCGTTGCCCTTGACTTCGACGCACGTGCGTTCTAGGGAGGGGTCGGGAAAACGCTCTGGCCAGCATTTTCCTCCGTAGTCCCTACTTCTTATGGAGTAATTTAACTCGGAGGAATGTGCGGTCGCCTCTGAGAAACGAACCTGACCTCGATTGCACCCACCCGTCCCGGTATTTCCTTCTCTACCCGGAGAGAGTTTGCACAAGTTTCTTATCAGTTTCTTCTTTATTTGGGAGTGGGGAAGGGGGTGGAAGGGAGGGAGACCGCGCGTCCGAACATATGGTGAACTTCCGCAGCTATCCCTACATCGCGATTTCTGGCACATTCTTGCAACGCGTGAGGTTCATAGCCTTCCCTCGGAAGAAATCCTGTCGTCCTCTCTCCCTCCCCCTCCTCGGTTCCCGCCACGACCAGACTGGGCAATTTAAGGACAAGACGCCAGACTGTGACCCAGAAACCCCTCCCGGCCGAATTAGCCGCCGCAAACGAGCGTCCTCCTTCCCAGTCTAGTCTCAGGGAGCCGTGCCTGCGAATTCTATGGACTGGGAAGAGGCACCTGTAGGCATCAGTGGCTCCGGTGGACAAACCAGACCGCCTGCCTTGAGCAAGGCGTGGACCGCACTCGGAGAAAACTAAACACCAGTTCAGTGAGATTACTTGAGACCCGGGGGGTGGGTGAAAAATGAATCCGGGATTGTGGCTTCCTAGCTTGATCCTTTCTCAAGCGGCCCGATCGGTCACAATCGAGCGGTCCAACAGGCAAACGCAAAGGGGGAAGCCGCGCCGGAGGGGAGTCCTCGTACATTTTCGGTCCCTCTTGGCTCTAGCCAGAGGGAGCGGACCAGAGGGAAGGCAGGACCTGCGCACCCCACCCCTCTCAAACGCGAGCGGATCAACAGTTCTCCGAGCCCGGAGGCTTCCGCCAAGCACGACGGGCAACTCCAAAGAGGCAACACCAAGCCACGCCAAGGGTCTCGGTCCCTCCGCCTCTCCCCTCGCCCGGCCTTGCTGACTAAGATGCCATGGGCTCGCGAGCTCCTTGTTGCCGGCGACCGGCGACCGCTCTGCCTTTTGCCGCCGCTAGAGAAAAACAGGCAGCGGATGGAAGTGGCGCCTTCAATGCAACCGGGAGGAGACGAAATACCCCAGTTCTCCCGGAAGTACCTCCATCTCCCCTTTCCCTCCTCCCTCCAGCCTCCCCCCTCCCTCCCTGGCAAGATCCGAGGGACACACATAACGATGCCAGCAGACGACAGAGGTGCTTGGAGAGGGGGGGAGGGGAGGGGGGAAGCCTTACCGAATCTCAACACATGCGTGGTTCCTCGGGAATATCCAATCCACAGTAAGCAAAGCAGGAGCCGAATGCTGCCTCGGAAGAGTGGATGAGTTAGAATCGAGGAAATAATCTTCATGGTGTTTCCGATGCACCACCCGCGCCGCGTTCCTTTCGGGGGGCCCTTTGCTTACGCGTCAGCGTGTGTTGTGGTTGTGGTTGTTGTCTTGGAAGATGAGGATAGTGGCGGCGGCGGCAGCGGCGGCGAGGTTCTTTGCCCCCTTTCCCCCGGGCTCGGGTGAAGATCTGAAGAGCTGTAGAAGTGTGTTGGCCCTGAGTCGCGATCACGGCATGGTCGCGCCGAGGGGGAGAGCCTCTCCGCTTCCCAAAGCCATTAGCAATCCCCGCATGATCTTCATTCACTGCGCCAAGGAGGAACCTTCAACTGCAAGGAATGGTGGGACATCCATGGTAGTCGGGCGAGAGAGCAAGCGAGCGGGAAGGAGAAGGAGAAGGAGAGAGAGAGAGAGACCAGGACCCCGCGGCGGCGACAGCGGGCAGCGGGGGTAGAATCCTTGAGAAATCCAAACATACGCACGCAGACATCTGCAGGCACGAGGGCCAGCCGGGTGAACCTGGGAGGCAGGCAGTGACGGGGGGGGGGGGCGAGAGACCCCCGAGGGGGGAGAAAGGGAGAGGGAGAGGAGGAGGAGGAGAAGAAGAAAGGGAGACAGATCAATAAGCAATCCGAGCGGGCGAAACCGCCGCCGAGCGAGAGGCGGGTGCTTCCCTGGCCGCTGGGTTTCCCCCTCTTTCTACTGCACTGCCGCACGGCGCCTGACGCGCAGCCAAGAATGAAGTGCGAGAAGCCCAGACAGCTCTTCTTCGCTTAAGGCTGCCAGCATCTCAGGAGAGAGATCCAAGCCAGCCTCGGTTCTCTTATGCAATCGGACCCCCGTCCTCTCTCCATCCGCCCTCCACCTCATCCTCTTGGAATGAACACGGGTTGGTTTGGTTTGGTTTGGTTTGGTTTGGTAAAGTAGGGAGAGGAGCGCCGTGGGTCCCAGGATGTGCCTAATATCGGGATGCTCTGTCCCGCCGCCACCCTTTGCTCATAAGCGCCTCGATGTGTTGGGACATGGATGCCAAGGAAGAGGGTCTAGGTAGGGCTGCGTCTGGGGCTCTGGCTCGTCTGCAGGGCCAAAGGAGTAGCTCGGATCAGAAAGGGAAGGGCGCTACAATTGTCCAACTAGGGTCTCAGTTCAGCCTAAAGAATCCGGCGTGGTTTGTGCCCAGCTGGCTCCCCCTGTTTGCTGTCCTCTCCCCGCTGACGCCCCGAGTTCCCTCCGGGGGACGAGCGTTCCGGCGGCGGCGGGACTCGCAGCCGCTCCCATCCAGAGCTTTAAAAGTGTTCTGCTTATATACCGCCCCACAGCACCGGCTGCCTATCTGTTCCAGCACAAGCAGTTCGGACCTGGTGCTTGAGCGGAAGGTCCTCTCCTCAACCATAAATCCAGATGGTCCAGAAAGGCGCGGACATTCAGGGTTTCCTCTGCCCCTGCGCCCCCCCCCTTTCTCCTTTAGCCTGCCGACAATCCTCTCATGATCAGTTGCCTAAACAAACACCTTGACACCAGCCCGGATAAAGGCGGAAGCAAGAATGGACAGCACGAAAAACAAATGCTCCGCTGACCTTGCTTTGATCCACACCTGCCTGGGAGCAAGCCAGCGAGGCTTATTTCTGAGTAGCTATCGACTGCGAGGCTGGCTGGACAGCTGAGTGGTTTAGGTATCTGGTTGTGGAGCCATAAACTGGGAGTTCGATCCCTCAGTGTGCCTCCCGGAGAAGAGCTATCCTGAGTGGCCTTCGGTAAGAGGCACAGTTCCAGGGCATCAAGGAGATGTCAAATCACTTCTGAATATCCTCTACCTGGAAAACCCTGAAAGGGGGATGCCCTAAGTCAACATTGATTGGAGGGCACAGGATGATGTACTATGAAGGACTCCACAAATAACAAGGAGCGAAAGATTCGTGGACTAGCCTTTCCTCAAAATGCTCGTCTTTTCTGTTTTGTTTTGTTTTGTTTTGCTTTGTTGGCACCCGTGTCCAGATGATACCGGAATGCTTAGATTTTTAAACGCATGCTCTACACAGAAGAGGGATAATGCAAAGGAAACCAACAGTCCTGGCACTGTGGGAGTGCTCCCACTTTCCCAACATGTTTACCCCCGAGTAGTCCCATTTTTAAGAAGGTCATGGCGGTCTAGTTTACAACCTTGGCTTAAAAGCAGAAGACAGCTGGCGCCCATAGGCTGCCATCATACATGCACATTTACCTGGAACTGAATTCCGAAAGGGCGTGGGACGGAGCTCTTACTACTGTATACCAATGTCCCACCACTCTGTGCTTTAACTCCCCCTCCGTCAACAAATGTTTGCCGAGAGGTGTCAAACTTTACTCGGAAACACACTTCGGAACATGGGACAGGGGAGGGGAGGAAGGTGTTAAGAAGCAGCGTTTGGATCTGTGTGGAGCCATTAAGACCCCTTTGTGAAGAACAAGTAATCCCTTTGTATAATCTGAAAGAAAAGAATTGAACCTACTAATGTGCCGAAAGAGAAAGGGGGCAGGGGAGACCCGGGGAGAAAGATAATTCCTGTTATCGCCACATGAAACAGGCGGTTAGCCTGCGGTCTGGAAACACACCCACCCTCGCCCGCTCGCTTAATCCTGTACACACCTAGACCTGCGGACTGAACGGACCGTCTATATGCGCTTGAGCCCAGCACGAATGGTAGCGGAGAAAGAACAGAGGTTTAGAACAAATACAGAAAGTCCATCCACAATTGACCGCTGCTTACTGCCTGCCTGCGGAACTTCCTTCTCCAAGCAGGTATAAACAGGAACTCAATGGATCAGCTTTAAATGTGAACATTTACTGGCATGCATTGGAACGCATGACTTTTAGCAGCTTGGGCTCTATGCTCTCGCTTACACCAGATCAGATTAACTTTATGGGATCACAGTACTTTTCCTGCCCAGGATGACTTGGAAACGCCTGCAAATAGAAATTTTCTTATAATTTACTGAACATCGCCTGGGATAGTTTCCCTTCTCTCTTGTTTTTTTTTTTTTTTAAACTTGGAATCGCCTATTTTTAAAGCGACCTTTCGAACCTAACCACAGGCTCGACAAAACCAAGTACTGTATCAGGAATGGCTATTTCTGCAGTCCAGCAGGCAATTCAATCAAACCACCTAACTACTGGAGCTCTTGAGAGGCGGGGAAACGGAAGGAGAGGAGCACCTCGCGCTGAAAACAAGGATATCTAGCGACTCCTTCAGTCCAGAGATGAAATACCTCACAGGGAAACCTGCCGCTTGAAATTCACCACTCTGTTTCCTGAATCTGATGGAGGGTTCCACAGGCCTCCCTTAGACCGAGATGAAGCCAGTGAAGCGAGTATGAAAGTACGTCCTGATATTCTGGAGTACCAATAGAAGACAGACCAGCTGTCTGTTAGAGGTATAAAACTGGGGAGGGGACCGGGAACCCGTCGGTGTGTAATATCTAAACCTTTATGGCATAACTTCCATTATAACCTCTGGCACTGAGAGAAGGTGGAGAGATTCTACTGTTAATTTGGGCGAGGGGAGCATATTTCCTCTCCTTCCACCCACTCACAAACATGCCTGCTTCTAAGCAGACTCAGATCATTCATACCCAAGTGAAAGGTGGGAAGAAAACACGACATTTTAAATATAAAAGGCAGTATTCTTGGCTTCAGCTGCCTAGATGCCCTAAGCACATCCCATCTCGCCTGATTTCAGAAGCTAAGCAGGGTAGGCCCTGGTTAGTACTTGGATGGGAGACCACCAGGGAATCAGATGCCTAGATGCCCTAAGCTGCCTAGATGCCCTAAGCATATCCCGTCTGATTTCAGAAGCTAAGCAGGGTCGGCCCGGTTAGTACTTGGATGGGAGACCACCAGGGAATACCAAGTGCTGTAGACGCCTGGAGTAGGAACTGGCAAGCCACTCTAGTATTCCAGCCAAGAAAACTCCATGGACATGGGGTCACCAAGGGTCGGTCACAACTGTAACCATGCAACACACACACACACACACATTCTTGGCTTCTCAACACGGTGCAGTGTTTACAAGCCAGAAATGTATTCCACACCACCACGGACAGCAACCAGATTTTTATACAGCCGCAGCTGAGTGGAATGGTCGCTCTCCTTTTCAGCACCACGGGGAACACCGCACACTTCGACATACTCGCTGTTGCATTCTCTGTGCTTATGCAGGCATTGCTTGAATATATATATATTCACTGTGTTATACATATATAATGCATCTATATATAAAAAAACATTAACCCTCCAAAGGTTTCCTAACAAAGAGGAATAAAATATTAAAAATCTCTTTTGACTACCTAGTTCTTCTTACTGTGGGTATGCTCCCACCACCACCACCAATATCATGCAGATTGCTTTGTTTTCCAGTATCGGATACTGTACAGTAATTCCTTTTTCTTCCTTGTGCTATAAGGAAATATGTATTTCTTCCCTTCTCCAAGACTTTGAGTTTCCTCTGCAGAACTCTGTCACCATGTATGCCTTAAAAGCACATAAGGTTTAAAACACAGAGAAAATGCTGCCCGCCACGTTGGATACACAGTCCACATCTCATTAATGTTAATGCTTAATGGCTGGTTGGTTGTAATAGTGCTAATCTCTCCCACTGGACACAGCTCTTCCCTGAAATATATAATCAATGTTGGCTTTAGAAACGACCATCCGAACTGTTGACTGTGCCATCTGCTACCCTATAGTTGAGGTTTTGATCTTTTTTATTTTAAAAAAAAACCCTTATTATTAAAATGCATTACTTCTGCTCTATTATTATTATTTTAAGGACCAGAAGTGCCCACAATTATCTCTTGGCATTTACTTCTCACTGTTGCAAGGCTTTGAAAAGGTGTGGTTTTATGGCATTTCGCTGAAAGAGCTAAGCATGCCTCTCTCGTTAGGGCTGGCCTGTGACCCTTCTGCTTTTTGCTACAGGTCTCTGATTGTGCTGTGATACCACCCTTCCCCATCAGTCAGTTGTAGGGGAGGGGGCACGGGGGATGCCGAGGACAGCTTTTAATGCTCCATATATGGTGGTGCCTGCCTTTTGATTTACTCTCCCTCTCAGCCACACAGAGTCTAGCGGGAACATCTCTCTGCTATCCAAGGTCAGGATGCAGGTGAAGTGGAAATGGAAATACGAAGGGAGAAGACTAGACTAAGAATAACAGGAAGCCAATCAAAAAGGGCCCAGGCTGTGGGGGGGGGGGGGGAGAGAGAGAAAAGGCTTGTTGGTTAAGATCCTGTCTGAATAAGGAAACAGGTTTGGGGTCACTGCCTGATCAAAGCTTTCTCCACAAGCAGTAGCCTGGTGAAACTGGATTTCTATCTTTAGGTCAAAGCGGAAAGATATAGGCCTTGCAGAGCTTAATTTATTAGACTGCTTTCTCTTTGCATGCACACATACATACACAGGGAGAGGGAGAAAGCTATGTTAGTCTCCAGTAGCAAAAACCAACAGATTTTGAAGGTGTCCTAAGGACTAATAACTTTATATAAGGTAAGTCTAGGAAACCTTTTATGTCAAATAAATCTCGTAGTCTTCGGAAATTCTGCCTTTTTTTACAGTCATCAATAAATATAGGCTGCATTTGAGAAGTGTTGGTTCAATTGCCTGGCACACAAACAGGCACACAAACAGAACAAGAGGGAGAGAGGGAGAGATTCTTCTCAACATACACCTTTTTAGCTTTTTCTGCTGCTGCCAAAGTTCTGACTCTGGTGTTGTGAAGAAATCACAATATTTCTTTCTGCGTGGCAGATCACCTTCTCCTCTAGAAGGTGTGTGTGTGTGTGTGTGTGTGTAGGTAATAGACATACTGTACATATTTTCACCTCTGCTGATATAAGCTGGTAAACTAAGCTAACAGTTTTGGCCCACCTGCCCTCTGTCTTTGCCAAAATACTCCAATGAATGATGATGGGAAATCTCTATTTAAAAACAAACACACAATTTTTAAAAAAACAACAGCCTGTGGCACCCCCTCCTCCCTCCCCCCC
>JAHTLZ010000122.1:8337728-8360469 GCA_023846285.1 Phrynocephalus versicolor
GGGTGGAGGAAAAGGTGGCCTTTCCCCCCCGCCAGGAAAGTCGCGGAGCTGCCTATGGACCGGGGTCTCGGCTATCGAGCGGAGGCAGCGCGCCCAGCTCAATGGAAATCGGCGGCGGCGGCAGGAGGGGAGCAGCAGCCAAGCAGAGGCAGGCGAGGGAGCGAGCGAGAGAGACACGCCTCCTGCCGGGAGCTCCGCGCACAGAACCTTAAAGATACAGCGCCGTTTTTCCTGTCCGGCGTCTTGGACTCCCGAACCCCGAAGACATGATGATGCAACAGGACCGAGCAGGGAGGAAGGCACACAACACCACAGCCTACGGGGTCGAGGAGCTCGGCTCAGCTTTTTCAGCCCCTGCTTTCTCGATGGCCGCTCCGGACCAGATCCTCCTCTCTCGTGTCTCCTAAAGGCTTCCGGAGCCTCCTGGTTCACACTTCACGGATTTCTGATCCGGTCTGCAAACCGCCTGTCTCCAAGTCCTCCAGCCGGCTCTCCAGAAGCCCAAGGGTTCTGTTTACCTAAAACTGAGTCCAACGACACTCGGCAATAAATAGGGGAGGGGGCGGCCTTCTGGGCACAGGCAGCGCGCGTTTTCCACCGACAGGACGCCTCCAAGACGCGACTTCCAGGCAACGTGGGCTGTGGAACTGGGATGGTGGCTGTGAAACTCAGTGGGACTGAATGGCTTTACTGAATGGTCACTGGGGTGTGGATTGGTCGAAGCAATGGCCTTCTCTTGCCGTCCCGGATTCCCCGCTTCGTACGCCCCAGAATAACAGATTCCACCTATGCCCCCCTCAAAAAACCACACACACACACCACTAAACGACCAAAGCACACGATTGTTATTTTTTACTTTAATTTAATCAATGGAGGATCACTTGGTGTGACCTATTTATTTTTTTTAAAAAAATGGAAACTCACAGTCCTTTCCCGCATGCCCTTCACTAATGATACCAATAGGATAGAGGCTAAAAGGAGGCAGTGTGAGTTACTAATCCCGTGTTAAATTTGCTGCTCCTGAGACGATGGAAGGGAACTCGTTTGATTTATATTCAAAGTTTCTTTGCTGCCGTCATAGAAGAAGGTGAGAAACCAGGTCGCAGCGGCGGTCGGAGGACACCTCCTTTCACCTGTCAGCCAAGAACAAGAGGACTCGTGGCACTTCCGCTGCTCGCCACACAAGACGCGCCTTTCTCCTCCCTGGCAATTACAGTGGTTCAAATGTAGCCAACGGGATGACTTCGGACAAGTGCCGCTACACCGATTGTCTAACAACCTACAGGTGAGAGCCATTCCTCCCCTCACAAGAGCATGTGCAGAGCGCCCCCCTCCGCCCCACTGGCGCACTGCCCACAGTCCACAAGGCTCGTCCTCGGTTCAGGAGACGGTCGCCTTCAGGAGGACCGCGTCTCCCATCCTTCCCGTCCCGAGTTTTTGCCTTCCTTTTCGGAAGGCCGTCCGTCACGGGGGTCGCCCCGGTGTCTAGTCTCTGGGCGGAACTCCCCCCCCTCCAGCCCCCCCCCTCGCCTGCTCGAAAGGGGCATCCCCCACCCAGGGAATCCCCCCTCGGCTTCCCTAACTCCCTTCTGATTGGACGGGTAAGCGGGGCCCGCCTACAGAGAATCCAGGCAAGCGGCGCCTCCTCCGCGCTCCGGTGAGGCTGGCCAGCCGCGGCCGCGGCGCCGCCTCCTGGCCTCTCTCGGAGACCTCGGCCGCCAGAGGGCTTCCCGTGGGGCCGCCCAGAGCGTGGGGGGGGGGGCTCCCGTCCTAGCCGGGCGCCAGGAAGAGAGGGTGACAAACGACAAACGACAAACGCCCTAGACTTCGCCCAGGCGAGCTCTGAAAGGGCCCCTGTGTGGCCAAGGGAACAAGCAGCCGCCTTGTGCGGCGCCGATCAATAGTCAATGAAGCCACTGTGAGGCCATTGAGAAAAGGCAGAGAAAAGCAGCGCCCGGCGGCTGCCGCTTGGCGTGAGGAGGTGTCCTATCCTGGGACGGGTCCCTCCCTACTGGGGCGCCTATGATTCCCCCGACCAGAACCAGCAGCCAAGCCCTTCGGGCCCGCTGACGCCCGTGTGGGCATCCCTCCTGACGGCCAAGCCGGGATTTTTTCAGTCCAAAAGTTGTAGAAATGAAAGGGCTGGAGTTCTCCTCTGGGAAGCGGGGTGGGTGGGGAGTATTGCTGTGGCGCAAGCAAGCATCAAAGCAACACCCCAGCGAGCCCTCCCGGAAATCCTCTTTTTCTGCCGCAGACTGAGCGGGCAGGCGCTCGGGAAGGGGAATACTGTGGCCTTGATCCTCCCGGCGGGGAGGATTCCGGAGCAAACGCTTCTCCTGCCTGCTTCAGCAGCCACGAGCTGCTAAAATGGACGCGGGACCTCCTTCCCCTGCTTTATTTATTTATTTATTTATTTATTTATTTATTTATTTATTGAAAAGGACTGGTTAGTTCTGTCAGTGTCCTGGATGGCCTTCTCAGGAATCTAGCATCCCGAGGGCAAGGTAGCTCCTGATGGGCCTTTTTAGTTGCAGCAGAGAGAGAAGTCTCCAGTTGGCATCCCCAGGACAGCTGTATTTGAGGACCCCTGAAAGAGGAAGCCTGTTGGCTTTCCATCCATTGAAATGATAGTTGGGTTGGCCAGGTGGCCGTTTACTGCTCTACTTCCGGCAGCAAAACATACCATGCCAGCTCTGCTGGTAATCAAAGCAAAATTGCTTGCATGATCCACAGGGGCACATGCTATTTATCTGGTGGTGGTGGTGGTGGAATCTTGCTGACTCTCCCCCCTCCCCACGTTTCCCCCCTAAATGCCAGATGAAATGTTGCGTCAGAGATCCCAAGGTGGCAGTGCATGTATGTGATGCTGGCTGTGGATATCTCTTTTATAGGCACAAGGAATGGTGCCAAAGGCCACGCTGGCCACCGTGTCAGTGCCATCTGGCAAAAGGTTAAAGCTCAAGGTTGTATTCTCACATCCAGGATTTACTTCCACCTGATTCTGGTTCTTTATTTAGTATTGATAAAGTCCCCCTTATTGAGTAAAGTCTGGGAAGTGAGATGAAATTCCAGTTTTAGAAAAGGGTCATAAATGATGCAATATAAATTGTTATCCTTCCCTCTTTTACATGTATTTTCAAAATATTATATTTGATATTCACTTCAGTCATAATCTGAGAGAGGCATGGAACTGTATGTGCTGAATAATTTACTTTCAGTGACCTGCAGGGATTAACATTTATGATGAGGAACTAAAGGGCATAACCTACAAGTCAAAAGATTATTTTAATGTCCAAATCCAGTGATAGAGTAGAAATCCATGTTTGCCTTTTTGTTTCATAGAATATTCTTTACATCTGTACTTTTGCCTTCTCACTTGTGGGCAATTGCTTGCTGGTAATGCAGCCTCAGATAATTAGGTTCAGCAACAGGGATGATGAGTCTGACTAATTCGGAAGCACCGTTCTTTTCCCACCCTCTCGAATTCTAACTCTGAGGACCTAGTTCACTTTCAAAAAGAACGAAAATAGGTAAACAGGGCAGGGAGAATCAACTCAACCCTAGGCTAGGAGTTTTAAAAGTCAAGGGGAAAAAAGGAAGAGCCTAAGTTGGAAGCTAAAAACTAGCAATAACCTAAAGTGAAGACTTATTTATATTTAGTATAGACCCACTGAAATAAATTGTTACTCAAGAAGTTCCTTTGGGTAAGTTCCTTTGGTAACTCACTATGCTCCCATTGATACAAATGATTTGGAACTGGCAATTTGATTTGAGCCACTAATTACAGTGCATGTACTCCACATATACCCAAATGTTTGCTAGCATATGCTTTATCTTGTGTGCTTTGATTATTGAGCTCAAGAATCATCCAATAGATTTCAGAACACTTTAAACCTCTGAAGTGCATATTTGCCCTATGGTCCAAGAAGCAGGTTCCTTACTCCCAAACTTACAATGGACCACAGATCAGTATCACAAACAGATTTTATAATTAAGTATGGGGAATATTTGGAAATCCCTCAGCAAATGCATCCGAAGTGCTTCAAGCATGAATTTTTTTAAAAAAAATGAATTTCAAAATTTATTCAAAAACTGCTAATCTGTCAATTTGTATTCATATACAGTGGACCCTCGTATAACAAAAGGTTTGTATAACATGAAATCTATACAATATAAAAAATTCCAGAGATCGGGGAAATTTGCTTAACAGAATTGCCTATGGGGTGATTCTGTACAACATAAAAATGGTCATGATTAGGGATTACTCCATTTTCAATGCATTCCTATGAAAAATTTGCATAAAGGAAAATTTGCTTAACATAATTTCATTTGGAATGAATTAATTCCTTTATACAGGGTACCACTGTAAATGGATATCCCCAGTGAATACAAATTGATGAATTTTTAGCAATTTTTGATTCATGGATTTGTTGGGCTAAAAATGGCTCCCAAGGCACCTAGAGACACCAAAAAAATCAGAGAAGGTCCTTCTGACTCTTCTCTTCAATCCATGCAAGTTTGATGAGGAACTGGTTTCCCAAGCCAGTTGCTAAAGGGTATTTTTCTGGGAGTGGTCACTTTGTGGGTGCTTAACTCAGATGTCTGAAACCAAACTTTCAGGGACTGTGAAGGAGCATCAGCAGAAGCTACTCTTCAAGTTTGGTGTCTCTCGGTGCCTGGGAGGCACTTTCCAGAGGTTCCTTCTTTGAGGGTGCATAACTCATACATCCAGAACCCAAAGGGAGCCAGAGGGAGATTTTCTGGCACTTTGGTGTTTCTAGGTACCATTTTATGTGGTTCTAAGACCAAAACCAAATTCACAAATTGGTTCATCAAGTTGTCAGGACAAAACCATAAATTCATTTTTTTTGGTGATTTGTTGACCTTCATGAATCACAAATCAAAACAAATCACCATTTTTGTTCCATGCCCATATCTAGTCGTAATGTCAGAAAGACCCTGATAGCTTGCTAAAAGATACTTTGTTTTAGCTCTAATATTTACAAGGTAATTTCAAAGAACCTTCAGCAGCCAGCCTGTAATTATGTGGCTGGGTGGTAAGAAGATTTTTGTCTTTGGTATTGGCTTAGTTGCACTTTAAAGTGTAACCCAAGTCTTACACGAGGGAGAAACTACAACCCATTGCCTGGACTGATGCTTTTGTTAACAGTACTTAACAAAAATGGTCTGAGGTGGTGGTTAAACTTACTGTACCTAATGTGAGGGGTCTGAATTTGAGAGGTTTCCAGATAGAGCAAAAGAAGGACTGTTCCACTGATGAAAGTTCCCACTAATCATAAAAGCATCCAAATTAGATCTAAGCTACCTATTTAGGGGAAAATGTATGTAGTACACTGAGACTTCACTACTGCACTAATCAATTGGAAATCCAATGAGAAGGAAAGCTACTTATTCTGGAGTATAACTCCTAGAATACCATACAGTTTGACTAAACATCCAGGCTATCTGGAATATTGTTAAAATGAACATACAAAATATAAAGCATCTCTTCTACTATGAGACAATGGCAAAGGTACAAAGTTACTGGGAAGTCTTTGTCTGCTGAGATTGGAAAGATCACATAGATTCCATTTTGGAATTTAGGAGCCCCATGGCACAGTGGTTAAATGCCTGTACTGCAGGTAAAAATGTGCTCACAACCTGGGGTTCAATCCCAGGTAGCAGGCTCATGGTTGACTCAGCCTTCCATCCTTCCGAGGTCAGTAAAATGAGTACCCAGCTTGTGTGGGGGGGGCAATGTGTAGCCTGCATACTGTAATTAAAACTGTAAACTGCCCAGAGACTACTTGAAGTGGTATAGGGCGGTATATAAGCAGAACACTTGGCTTTGCTTTTTGCTTTTATTTTAAGTAAGAGGCTAGCCTAACTGCCCCATCAGTTCTGTAATGCCTAGCTCAGCAGTTCCTGCAGCACTTGAAAACAAATCTGTCTGTGAGATTTTGGTGATCCCTGGCTCCCACCTTTCCCCTCCCTTTGCCTAGAACAGTGATGGCGAACCTATGGCACGGGTGCCAAAGGTGGCACTCGGAGCCCTTTCTGTGGGCACCCAACATTGCCCCTTCATAACCACCTGTATCCAGGTTAAATTACTGTATTGGCACTTTGCCAAAAAATTAGTGGGTTTTGAATTGCAGTTTGGGTACTCGGTCTCTAAAAGGTTCACCACCACTAGCCTAGAATGTTCTGTGCTCATTGCCAGTAGTTACAATGACCTCCATGCACTGGGGATCAGAAGAGGAGACTTTTGAGAATGGGTGAGACATATTGCTTTCAGCCACAACGCCATGTCTTTTAGTGATTAGGCCCAGTTTGCTTTCCTCGTCCTACTTCTGCTTACATACAAAGAAGTGAACCTTATGCGGTAACAGAAAATCTGGCTCTTGAGGATTAGAACATGACATAATAACCTAACGATGAATGGCAAGAGAAAAGCCTTTGGTCGTAGCAATCCATGCCATGCGGTAGCTGAGGAAGACAGTTTGCAAATTGCTCTTAATGGTCTTTTGTTATTCCTTGCCAGAAATATGGAGGAAAATTGATACAACGCAAGGTCCTGTTAGCAAAAGAGAAGAAATGTTTCTCCAGTGTAAGGTTTTCTTCAGAATTTAATTTAATAAATGGATTGAATATAGATGAAAAAACAACTCATTTATGAGACAATGCCAAGCAGAGCAGACAATCTGGATCCAGAATGGGGAAGTGCATTTCTAGTAATAGGAAAACTGAATGCAGAACTTTTCACTTCAATTTGCTGCTGATTCATTGTGGGGGGGGGGGGTTATCACATTTTTGAGTGTGTGCAATAAGTAATACTAAAATGTGGACAATTTTTCCTAATTATTTAATTAATTCTGGACATTCCTCTCCAAATACTGTGTTGGGAATGCAATAATCTTAAAAGATCAATGAACCACACTAATCATCTACCTATCAGGAAAATGTATGCATAACAATTATTCCTGTCTCTGTGGATGGCCTTCTTTGTTTAGCACAGTTTTAAAGAGTACAAAAACTTTTTGGAGTGTGTAATTAAATAAAGGGGGGGGGCAATCTTTTTGTTTGACAGTGTATATATCTTGACAGGCAGCTGCCTAGATGCCCTAAACACATCTGATCTCGTCTGATTTCGGAAGATAAGCAGGGTCGGCCCTGGTTAATACTTGGATGGGAGACCTCTAAGGAATACCAGGTGCTGTAGGCACCTGGAGTAGGAACTGGCAAACCACTCCAGTATTCCTGCCAAGAAAATGCCATGGATATGGAGTCACGAAGAGTCGGTAACAACTGTAACAACACAACACACACACATATCTTGACATATCTCTCTACAGTGTACACAACAGGTGAAAATCATAGAGGTGAACCTAGAAAGGGAATAGGGGTTGGTCTGAAAAAATCCCAAGGAAAAGGGCTAGACAGAAGGAATTTCCTTTCACTGGCACCGCCCTCACTGGCATATAAGATACACACATATGGAACCCTGATGCCCTGCCACTGTGTTGCACCAAAATGGCACAGGGCTAGGGCATGCAATCTATTTGGCTCAGTTCATTGAGATGCAAAATAACTCTTTGTTTGGCTTTTCCAGGTGGGTACTTTCAACCAAGATGACAATGGAGGTGGTATTAAGGGAGGAGACAGCCCTGTGATGTATTAGGTGAGTTGTGGCATTAAAAGAGAGGGTGGGGAAATCCCCTCCTATTTTCATCTTTGATTTTTAATATTTCATTGATGCAGTGAAATTCTAAAACCATGCCAGGTTGATGCATTGCCATTTCAATATGCTACTTACTAGCAAAATAAGAAAAGTCATCCCAGCCCCTTGAATGAAACCTGAAAAAGAAGGTGGTGTGTGTGTGATTATGTTGACTCCATGTAGAGACTCCATCTATACTCATCCACCCCACACGGTGCATGAAGTCTTTTCTGGGTTAGTTCTGTATCCTTATTATATCTATAAGGAAAGATAACATCAATTTACTCTTCTTTTTTGTTTTGCTCTAGTGATGTGCAGTCTTGACTTGATTGAGCACCCACTTATTTATCATTCTAATCTTTAAGGCTCTCCTCCAACACCATTGTGGGAACCTTCCTTTGAAGGTGTATTCCAGAGGGACTGCAGTGATGTGCACATGCTCCTGGTGCCACGTTGCATACCTGGAAGGGAAGTGACCTTCTATTTGCCCTGACCTTTTGCTTTGAAGCAGGGCCAAAGGGCTAACGGGCACCTGCCCTCTATCCAAGCTATTGTTTCTGTAAGCTCTCCAATGTATTGCTGGTAAACATAGATAAGATGAATAAAACAGAGCCTTCTGAGAGGAACGCAGCAGTTTTGTGTGTGCGTGCCTTCTCTGCTGGTCAGAAAAGGCAATATTCTGTGTCTGTCTGTCCTTTGTTCTGTGGCCAAGGTCAGCCTGGCTTCAAATTTCTCCAGCAACTCCCCACACACCATATTTCAAATGAGTCAATTTCTCATCCTGGTCTTTCTTCACTATCCATCTTTTACATATTACGGATGGTTTGACCTTGATTTCAAGTGTGGCTCTTTACTAATTTGCACTCCCAACTTCTTAATTTCAAAAGAAAACATGCAGCCATTTTTGTAGAGCATGGCTTTAGAAACTGAAAAATAGCTTTTTAGTCTGTATTCTATGGAGCAGGCACAGCAACATTCACTTACCTGAGGAGTTAAAGTGTATGTGTTTGTCTGTGGTTTGTGTCACACTCACTCACACCTTTGCTTCCCCATTTCATTAAGTCCAAAACAGTCCTTCAAAATGTTCTGGCATAGACTAGAGGGAATGCAGCCACATTCCTGATGGTCTTGGTTCTGCCCTCTCCCAGCAACCATGTTACAGATCATGTGATCATCTTCTGGGAATTCTTTAGTGCTGGGTGCTACTTGAAATAAGTTGCTGTTGGAATTAGTGTGAAGGATACGTATACATAAACTTCCTTTTTTAAAAAGCCAAGAAATTCAGTTCTTCATAAAACAAAACACCCAAAATGAAAACTTTGGTTTACAAAGGTGGAATACTGTGCTTCTTTATGAATAATTCAATACAGCAGGAAGCGACCTGATACTGCATAAGAAGGTATCTTGTAGATCATCTTGACTGCTGCCATTGGTGTCATCATTCTTCCACATTCATGCTGCCCTTTCCTATGTAAAGTTTGGTATCCTTTTTCTTACTGGTAAAACACTTCCTATTATCGCTTGAGTCTGAACAAGAAAATTCAGAGAAAGGAATAACACGTAAAATATATAAAATACTAGGGGAATCATTAGAAATGAAGGAGTTAAATACCTTGAGAGAAGTCTGGAACCAAGATCTCAATGTAGTGATAAAGAAAAAAGACTGGATGAAAATTTGGAATATGAGAATTTTGAGATCATTATCGGTCAGGATAAAAGAAAACTACTTTAAACTGGTTTCTAGATGGTATTTAACCCCAATTAGACTAAATAGAATGAATTCTGGTTACTCTAAGATATGTTGGAAATGTGAAAAAGAGCTTGGCACATACTTGCATCTTTGGTGGGAATGCGAAATAGTCCAAAGCTTCTGGAAAAAAGTGTTTTTAGAGCTAAGTAATACGATTAAGATTGATATAGATTGTAATCCAGAGATAGCATTATTATCATTGTTAAAAAGCAAAGATTATGATGTTACAACAAAAGAACTAACAGCAAATTTTATGACAGCTGCTAGATTAATCATAGCAAAAAATTGGAAGTCAAAATTAGAACTCAAGATGGAAGACTGGTATAATGAACTTTGGGATATAGCTATAAACGATAAACTGTCCTGCAGTTTAAAGGTCAAACGAGGAGAAATGAAAAAAGACATTTTCTACGATATCTGGGGTAAATTTATAGACTATGTATTAGTTGAAGGAAAAGGGAAAGAGTCCACGAATATCTCACAACAATTCTGGAGAAGAGAACTTTAAGAAGATTACTAGAAGAATAGAAGATGGAGCAACGAATAAGAATGCATGGATGGACCCGTGGGATGGGGGTGCACTTATATTGTTTGTTGTAATTTTTTACTTTTATTTTCTTATGTTGTTTGTATGTAGTTTAAAATTTAATTAAAAAACAAATTAAAAAAAAAGAAGGTATCTTGTAGATCATCTTGACTGCTGCCATTGGTGTCATCATTCTTCCACATTCATGCTGCCCTTTCCTATGTAATGTTTGGTATCCTTTTTCTTACTGGTAAAACAGTCACAATATTGTGCAGCAATATTGAGCCATTTCCAGAAGTGCAATGTGCCACATTTATAAACCAGAGGGTTGTTTTTTGAAGAATTGCATCTAGACATTTGACTTATTTATTATTTTGAAAAGGTCACTTTTGTGACAACTGTATCCATATACAGTATGACTATATATCTGTATCCATATATGATAGAGTGTTTAATAGCTGATTATAGTGAGGCCACCCAAATTACTTTTATAGGGTGGTTGGCCGCATGGAATCTGAATTTGTGGAAAGCTTACATGCAAAGGTTAATTAATCTAATCAATGAATGAATTGAGAAATAAGAAACTTCAGGTAAAGGCTTGCTAGCAATGAATTCCTTCTTCCAAAAAATGGCTTTGTAGCTCCACCTGCACAATGGGTACATCTGCAAAAAACTAACTGGATTTTTTCAACCCTGTCCCGTGTCTCTGGATAGCAACCTAACCAAGAGGATAGAGGATCATTCTGGTAACTTATACAGATGTTTCCATTCCATTTGCTACAGTCTTTGACACCAATACTGTATCTACCTCAGGCTGCCTAACAGCATCCCTGATTACCAGTCATAATGTCAGTCATTACACAAACTTAGTTATTTTAAGCACCAATGATGCCTGAATCCCACAGTTTTACACTCACATAAAAACAAAGCACTAGTGGTCTTCTTGAAATCTTTAATCAAAATTGCTCCCAAGAGCAAAACAAGTCTGATTCAAACTGTGAATAAAAGCAATCTAAGGACACTGTGCCAAATCCTTTCTGGGTATAAAAATCCATTAGTGTCAGTAGATTTATTTTACAATCAAAATGAATTTGTCCCACTGGCCTTATGGTACAGCCATACATTGCTTCAGAAAAAAGAAATAATCGCAGACTACTAGAACACATATAGTAAAAAAACCCCCACAATTAATAACTTAATATCTCTCTTGCAAATTTAACAGTTTGGTCATTGTTATCCACACTAAGCACAGAAATCTTGCTCATGACTCAGGGACTTTCTCACAACTGCCTTAGTCACCAGTAAAAGAGCTTGTTTGTTTGTTTGTTTGTTTGTCTTGTACAGTCAAATCCATGTTGACTTTTGTTAGGATGCCCAAGCTAAGCAGAGTCTGTGATAGCTCCGTAGCACGCCTTATTGTAATGCTTATGGGCCAAGCCCTAGTAGCTCGCAGCTGTTGTTGTATACCAAAATCTGAGGGCTCCAACCAAGGTGTTATTCATAGTTTTGGCACTGTTTAAGCTAGGCTTGGTCAGGTAGCCATAAAGGGTCTTCTGAAAGACCCATTTCTCTACCTGTGTTTGTATTATGCTTTTCTAAACTTGGAACAGACCTACTAAATCTTGAAAACGTGGCTAAATCTTCCTATAATTTACAAATATCTTACAACTGCTCATGACACTAGTCTTTCAAGTTTATCCTCACTATAATTTTGGCAGATGCTAGAACTGTAAGTTCCTTCTTTTGCTATTTAATGTTTTTGTGATAGGCTCATTAAGCAGGAAAAGCATCTGTTAGTTCAACCTAATCTGCCAATTTGTCAATTGCAATCTATTGGAAAGTATGTGTTGATAAGTTCTGTGTGTGCAAAGGAGAGATGGACGGACATTTTCTTTGTTTTGCCCGCAAGACAAATGTTCAATGTCATCAGTAAGTAGTACCCGTAAAGCTCAGCCTTGGGACTGTGAATATTTCCAGAGTTGCAATGGTCAATTGAAATATATGCTTTTTCAAACACTGCATTTCTTCATCACATATGTATGTCTTTTATAGCTGAATTCTTCTATCAAGAGCCAGAATCACCACCACCATAAATTTGTATATTAGCATACAATACGACAACACCCTCATGCTTCTGTATTTCATAGATTGTGAGGGTTCCGCTGGCTTTTATTTGCTTTCTCTTTGCTCATACTTTTTCTCAGAGTCAAATAAGGACACACATTAAAAGAATACAAATGTTCAACATTTATTTATTTCATACTGTAGGACCCCGGTATCCACTGGGAATTGGTTCCACACCTTCCTGTGGATAATGAAAACTGTACATAAGAGAGAATACCAACAATCCCCAAAACTGCTGTTTCGCGGCAGTAGCTTGCTTTACAGCTGCTGTTTTGCAACAGTAGCTTGCTTTACGGCTGCTGTTTGTGACAGTAGGTTGATTTCCAGCTGCTGTTTTGTGACAGTAGCTTGCTTTACAGCTGTTGTTTGTGACAGTAGATTGCTTTGTGGCTGCTGAATTATTTAATGTTTTCCTCTGCCAACAGCGGATAACTGAATCAGTGGATATGGAGGTCCTACTGTGTTTGTATGTATGTACACACCACACACACACACACACACACACACAAAACACAATGTTGTACAAATTTTATGCTACACAAGCTGTTTGTTATACAAGGGTCTACTGTAGTTCCAAGCGATCTGGAGGTCACTTTCTGTTTTCCGGAAGTCACTTCCGGTTCACAGGGAAGCCCTTTTGGAGCCTCTGACGGGCCTGGGAAGGCCCTCATAGGCCTGTTCAGGGCAGTGCCAGGACAGGGTAAGTACAAGATCCCCCAGCTAGGCCCCCCAGGCCTGACCTCACATGCATCTGCATATCGCAGATTTTCAATTATTGTGGGTTGGGCCAGGTTCCTAACCTACTGTAATATGAATTTCTCTTGTTTGCATCTCCAAGGGCTTGTAACTCAGAATTTAGAAAGCTACTATTATAATGATAATCATTATAGTTTTTTTGTTTTTTTTAGATTCACGAATCCTGAAGTAATTAAAGCTTGTAAAATAAAGGATCTGGTACACCAAAGTACAGTGGAACCTTGACTTACATGCCACTTGACTTACAGCATATTTGACTTGCAGCAAGAAGGGGACTGTTTGACTTGCATCGCGGGCTCTGACTTACAGCTCTGAGCCCCAGCGCAGGGCCCCGGAATCGGGCAGCAGCCATGACCCAGCATCGTGGCTGCCACCTCCAAACTGCTCCTGCCTTCTTCCCCTCCTCCGGCAGCGGCGGGTTCGGCAAGGCCAGCTCTGAGCACCTGGAGCTGGTCCTCGGCCTCGCCGAAGCTGCCACTGCTGCTGGAGGAGGAGAAGGGCCGGGAGCTCAGGGCCGGCCTCGCTGGTTAGACAGTGAGCTCAGTCTTGTAAAAAATCTGGGTGCAGAATTCTGGTCCACAATGGAAGCATTTTAGTTGGGGAGCTGTACAGCTATGGGACTCTAATGGTAAGCATAGGGTTGTTCAGAATTTGGAACGTCAGGTTAAAAATCAGTAAAACTTAAATGTTAGACGTTGCTATGAACATTAAAAAGTGGAGGCGTATAACTTGTGGACTATGATTCCACTGCCTCCTCCTTTCTTTGAAAAGACATTTCATTTACATCCCTGGAAGGAATCTCCTATCCCAGTCAAATTTGTGTTAAATTGCTGTTTTCGGGGGTCTTTTTCATCTTCTGGACGGATTAATCCACTTTCCCATTACTTTCTATGGGAAAAGTTCATTTGACTTAAGGCATGTTTGACTTATGTCTAGACCTCTGGAATGGATTAATGACGCAAGTCAAGGTTCCACTGTACTATAAAACCAGAGTATAGTAGTTACAGAAAATGTAAATTACAAGTCTTGCAAATGCCACCTATCTGTCATGCTAATATTTTGCAATGTTTATATATTTCAATAATACTTTGAATTCATTTTTTTTCATCCATGCTGAATGGTCAGCCGTAAATGAAAGGCAGTGCTTATGTACAAGGACCTTGTTCCTAGTCTCGGCTGAAGAGTTAGCTACTTGTTTTGAAGCTATTCTTAGTAAACTGCTATTCAAACTTCTTTTTTAAAAAATAGAACATACATTTCCAGGATTTCATTTTCTAAAACACCTTTAATTTTTTTAACACTCTATACAAACAAAATGTCACATCTTGATATCAAGATTACTGGTGTTGGCAAATCTCCCAACAACCTGTTCAGTTATTTATTGATGGAGTTGTAGGTCTTTGTTAATAATAAACATTTATGCTGAGTTTATCTTTTATTTGACATGGATTGCACTTCATAAAAATGTAAACCAAATCACCCTTTTTAGTCTTAAGGTGCCACAAGTCTCTGCGTTTTATCACATTTATGTAGCTGAAAAAAAAGTAGATTGATTGTAAAAGTATGGTATAGTGACCCATTTGGTTGGTTTGCAATGCAAACAAGAATGGTGTTATCTTTAATAAACATATTGGCCAAAATCCTGTGGCTTAGTGTAGTAAATTACACTCTATTGGGCTCATTGGATCAATAAGTATTTGATGTGTCAACTTCGCCCTACATTCCATTGATTCATATAGGCCTATTCTAATTGCTACTTGTTATGTGAAAGCAAATCACCCTCAAAGTACACCCATTTGAAACAGCAGAAGAAACTCACAGAGTAGTTGACTCATGAAATCTCCATTGATTCAATAGGCGGGCTCTAGTGCAATTTGTTATGCTAAGCAGACTTATTGGCAAATGCGTGGACCAATCTGGACTGCAAATCTTGATCACACTGGTTTCCAATATTTATTAAAATGTCTAAGAAAATTGTGTCAATGGCCAACAATTAGTATTAAGATGTTATCATAACACGATTGTAGTACCACATGTTTTGCATGCACAAAGTAAACAAGAATCTATCAGCAAAATTGAAAGGGGAGGTGATGCAAACAAAAAATTATAGTTATGAAACAGAACCTCAGATCCCCACCAAATCTGGCACAGATGTAACAGAAAGTCTAGTCTTTCTCTGTGTCAAATTTGGGGAGTGAAGCATTGTCAAACTGTGATTTAAAAATAAATAAATCAAAAACGCCCACTGTTTTACCTCTAAGAAGAGCCAGGTGACCTCTTTCTCTATCTCCTAGAAAAGATATGGAAAACATAGATAAAAGGAGCTATTTCCATAGCACAGCTTTCTGGCCTGCCATGGCCTTAAGTGGGAAAGAAAACATTTAGCTCCTATCTGGCCATCCATTCTTACCTTCTGCTTTTAAAAGCTATTTTTTTTTAAAAAAAATAGATAATAATATGCAGCAGCTCACTCATTAAAGCTGTGAAATTAATGAGTTTTCCTTTTGTGGCTTTTAATAATCTCAAAGAAATTGGGTGTTGTTGTTGTTTTTGCTGGTTTACTCATGAGTAAGTTTGCCCAGTTTAATCGTGAGTATATTTATCCAGTTTACATATTAGTGTTCAGATCCATGTGATTTCATATGGTTTTTAGATTTTATCTTCCTAATACCAATGTCAGATCATAGATCATCTTTCAATTCACAGACTCCACCACAGAAATCATAAATGGTCTTCAAGATACCCTCTTCTGCTCACTACCATCCACACTTGTTTAAAAACAGCCCTGACCATGGTTTTGTGTTTGGGTGACAAGTGGCGAACTGATGAAAAAAGGAGTTAACTTCTGGGATTTTCCCTTGTGTGGTGTCACTTTGTGAATGGTAATGGTGCTGGGGGAGTCCTGCAGAACACCTCGACCATTAATACCTGAAAGAATTTTGTGATAAGGTACCACTAGTGTGCCAATGACACCAGTCTCCATCTGCCATCTTGATTTCTGGCATTGGTGTTTTCAACATTAGAAACAGTTTAGAGATGTGGTACTCACCCGGCTCCTCTCTGGGTTCCATTTCGGTCAGACTAATCTATTTAACAAATAAACATAAATGTCCTAAGTGTCGTGTGATGAAATCTTTATTTTTGTTTGTTCGGCAGTGGAATATGCTGCCACAAAGGGTGGTGGAGTCTCCTTCTTTGGATGTTTTTAAGCAGAGGCTGGATGGCCATCTGTTGGAAATATTCTGATGGGGGTTCCTGCATGGCAGGGGGTTGGACCAGATGGCCCTTGAGGTCTCTTCCAACTCTGTGATTCTATGATTCTATGATATCTTCAAAACATTAAATTGCTGATTTAAAAATTAGAAGTATTAAAATTTGGTAATTAACCACACTGGCTATCCCATTTTCCATGTTGCCCACTCCTTTTGTGAGTGCAACCTCTAAAATGTCCTTTCAATCTGACAAATAGCCTTTGGCTTTCCCAGAGTTACCCACCATGACACACAGGTTAAAGCTGCTTGATGCCGTTACTACAGCAGATGCCTGGGGTGACATCCAAAGGGAAAGCAGTTGATGGCAGCAGTAATGGGAAGGAGGAACAACAATGTGAATGAAATGATCCTGCTCCATGAGTCACTTCCTAAAATGTGCACACGCACATGTGCATTTTAATCCTGTACCGCAGTGGTGGTGAAACTTTGGCACTCCAGATGTTTTAGACCACAACTCCCAAAATTCCAAGCTTGTGTCGCCAATGACAAAGGACTGTCGGAGTTGTGGTCCAAAACATCTGGAGTGCCGAAGGTTTGCCACCACTACTTTACTGCAATGGTTCCCAACCTTGTGTCCCCAGATGTTTTCAGCAGTTATAATCCAAGAATATATGGGGACACAAAATTGGGAATCACTTCTCACTAGCAACTGTTGCATACTACACTTTTATATCTTTGATAGAAGTGTTGCAGAAAAAAAAATCAGTGTTGGGGGTAGAACAACCTATGGACCACGTGCCACATGTAGGTCAAGGGGGGCAAACATGGCCCCTACAGCTCCTCTGTTGAAAAAGCCTAATGTGCTTGAAAATGATTGTGTAATTGTCAGTATATCATTAGTGCATTGTACTGGAGAGCTTGCTAAATATAGGAATGATGCAGCTGGGGATTCTTCTCCCTCATGGGTTGTAGCATTAAATCGAAAAGAAGGCTGGCTACTCAGCTAGCAAAAAACTAGTCAAGTTTCATTGTGGGAAGAATCTTTAATAGACTTCTTATCTTTTTGCTATTAGAGATAATAGGTTTTTATCATATGTTTAATAATTAAGTTCCCAGAAGTGTTCCATCCTGTTTTGTACTTGCGCTAGCAAATTAGGAGTCGGCTTTTCCTTCCAGTTTAACTGTGCTAACTGCTGGAAGACTCTTCACACTGACTGAAAAGAAGGTTGTTTAACCCAATTTCATAGAGAACAAGTGAGCAGTGCACCTCCAAAAACACAGCAGAAAAAAAAGCTTAAAAGTTACACAATTTTAGCTCAAGTGGAATTGGCCACTTTCAAACTGAAGACCAAATTCAATTTTGCAAAAGCTCTCTGGAGTCACATTCCAGGGGTAGGCAAACAGCCACAAATACTGGTGTAGTTCCACTTAAGACTCTTAATGCCAGTACACTAAGCCCGAATAGAGCCTTTCAACCATTTGGAAAAAAGAAGGTGTTGAAAAAGATGGGGAAATGGGGAAAGCGGTGATCACATATGGAGAAGCCCAGATGCAATTACTCCTTTGGGATTTTGCCTGAAATTACCCATCTTTCTTTTAGCTGAACAGTTGGATAGTAGAAGAGAAGAGTTTGGCAGGTGCAACTGACATTGTACAAAAGAGGAAAAGTAATTGTAACCATAGTAAGGCTTGCTTTTCTTTAAACTGTGTCTGGTGTTCATTATATGGGTGGACAAGAGTTTATCAAAACAGGCTGCTTACTCGGCTTTCAAGTCTTTCCATGAATTTACTAATCAATTATCCAAGTTCTGCCAGTCATGTCTATGCATTAGGATAGTGATGGGAAGGTAAGGTAAGGTAATAGTTTATTGCTAAAAACCATTGGTCATCGCAATCTTGATTTAAAAAAAACTTATAAAGTTACATCCGCGACAAGTATAATTAAAACTTTAAAAAACCGCGTGACATTTGCAGAGCAATATAGTCCTCCCAAAGTTAGAGGTTGACCCGAATTTTCATAGCTGCCAGCGCAAACTTTGCAACTTGCTGTGTAACAAGCCTGTCTGTACCGACAAGTAGCATACTAAGTTGGGCTCCAGGGGACCTATCGGCCAGTGAACTAATAATCCTACCAAGGAATTTGCCTCTGGGTTGGTCGTGAAGGGGGCACCTGAGCAAGTAATGGGGCACGTCATCGACTTCACCTGAGCCACAAGGGCAAAGTCTGTCCGAAACAGGGATATTATCACGTCTCCCCTCTAAAAAAGCAGAAGGCATGGTCTGAAAGCGCAGGGCTGTGAAAGCTGTCCTCAAGGGAGCTGAGGTTAAATTGTGGAAATAGCTTTCCAGCCCGAAAAATGTTTTAAACAAAGTGATGGTGAACCTTTTAGAGGCTGAGTGCCCAATGTGCAAATCAAAACCCACTAATTTTTCGCAAAATACCAATACAGGAATTTAGCCTGAATACAGGTGGCTTGAAGGGGCAATGTCAGCTGCCCACAGAAAGGTTTGTCAGCACTGCACTAGGAGGTAGAGTAAAGCTGGAAGAGTAAAGGACATATGCTTAACTTGTGATCCACCAATCCAAATACAGTCCACCAAATCTTCTTAAGAATTTGTTCTTGACTAAGTCAACGGTTCAGATTGCCCCAGACCTAGAGCTGCTTTCTCCTTTGAAGAATGGTATCAGGAGCCTAGTTTCAGAAATCATTTTCTTAGGGTTAGACATATACAACTGCTGTGTGCTTTTGTAAACGTGTAATACTTTGAATATGTCATATTACATTTTTTGCTATTTCTGTCGAGATACACTGCAAAACAGCCTTTTTTTGAAGCACTGCTACTCTATTAGACCCTGGTCACATGAGGGGAAAGTTCTCTAGTTATTCCCCCAGTTAGTTTGTTGTTGTTTTCTGGTCACACAGTGTACATTCAGGATTGGGACATTTTCCTGATCAATGGTGTAACTGAGAAACATTTCCCTCTCTCCAAGAGGGTTGTGTCATTTTGCACCTCTGTTGTATCAGTGCATTTCTCACCAGGACTGCCTGTGTTCACGAGCTGCCCTGCTTTTTATTCTGCATTGAAGCCAGGAAGGTGGCAGACATTATTACAGCATGCATATTATTATTATTATTATTATTATTATTATTATTATTATTATTATTATTATTATTATTATTATTATTATTATTATTATTATTATTATTTAACCACACAGCTATCTACGCTGGATTTTATATTACCAATCACTAGTCGAACGCTTCCCAAGCGTTTAGGACTCAGTGATGTATCGGCGAATTATGCGAGCAGATCTCAGTAAGGTGGCTTTCTGCATCTGACTGATGGTGACTTTGTCAACTCCAATTTCTTCTAAATACTTGCTTAGCTCTTTGGGCACCGCACCCAGTGTGCCAATTACCACTGGGACCACCTGTACCGGTTTATGCCAGAGTCTCTGAAGTTCAATTTTGAGATCCTGATATCGGGTAAGTTTTTCAGGTTGTTTCTCAGTGACTCTACTATCTCCTGGTATAGCAACATAAATGATCCACACTTTTTTCTTCTCCACAATCACAATATCTGGGGTATTATGCTCCAAAACCCTGTCTGTCTATTCGGAAGTCCCAAAGTAATTTTTCATGCTCATTTTCAGTCACTTTTTCAGGCTTATGGTCCCACCAGTTCTTTCCTATGGGCAGATGATGGTTCTGACACAAATTCCAGTGGACCATTTGAACAACTACATTATGACGCTGTTTGTAATCAGTCTGAGCAATTTTCTTGCAACAACTCAATATATGGTCGTTAGTAGAGATGGGCATGACTCGGGAAAATGACGTTTTTGAGTTGTCGTGTGTCGGAGGCAGTCCGTTTCGGCTCGTTTCCGTTTTTCGCGAAACTTCGCAAAATTAGTCGGTTCGTTTTTTTGTTTTTTCGTTATCGTTATACTGGTTTTTTTTGGGGGGGGTAGCGGGCTCCTGGAGGCACCTCTGTGGGGTGGGTGCCTCCGCCGGCCCGCTATAAAGGAAGGGACAGCAGCAGCAGGCTCCAAGAGACCCCTCAACATGGGGGTCTCCCCTCCTCACCTGCTGCTGCTGCAAAATGGCATGCATAACCATATGGATATGCATACCATTTGCAGGCAGTGAGACCAGTCCCCTGGTATGACCCACCATCCAGGATGACTGGGTCGCACCTGCCATGTCCCACAAAGAAGGGAATCGTACTTGCATGTGTAGTGCAATGCAAGTAGATCTGGCTATGGGCTAAGGTGGATTAGGGTTAGGGCTAGGGTTAGGCTAATGATGGGTAAGGTTACGGTGGGCTATTGGGTTGCACCTCTGGGTGCCTCTCTGACCCACTAAGAAGACAGTCTGTGACGTATGGGTAAGGAGTCAAGGATTAGGGTTAGGGGGCTAGGGGGCTAGGGCAGGTTTTAGGGGGCTTTTTGGCACATCCCAGAAGTCTCCATGGCCAAGTGGCCATGCGATTGGTGGGATGGCTCCAAAAATTTGCATGGTCATCCCCTCCCACATGGCTGGCCAGGCCACTGGGCCAGCCCATCATTGCGCACTGCGCAGGTGTAAAAAAAAAAAATAAAATAAAATCAATGGAGGACAGAGGAGGAGAGGAGAGACATTTTGTTGCAAGAAAAAACCCACTGCTACTGTGAAAAATCTGGCAGTTTATAAATTTCCGCATGTTTCTGTTGTGCTTGTGTGGTTTTGGACCACGATCCACGATTTCAAAAACAATATTGCCCCATTTTGGATCCCCCGCCCGCACCGCATGGCATGGCAACTCGAGTCCGGCTGCCCAGGATGGGGGGGAGGCGGGACCACCCCTCCAAACAATCCCTCCGGTAGGTGCCCTGCGCCCTTAGTCAAGCAGGCATTTTTCTGCCTGCTTTTTGGCCCGGGAATGGGTGGGGGGGAGACCCGGGTGAGTTTAAAAAAGTTTTTTCCTGTGCCGTCCGTGCCGCTTGCTTGCGTTTTGGCGGCCGGCGGCGAGACTGGGCTTTTTGCGGCGGGCGAGCCTGCGGCGAGTCCCTCCAGACCAGAGCATCCCAGGACGGAGGGGGGGAGGCCGGGACCCCCCCTCCAGACCAGAAACCCCCCCTCCGGTAGGTGCCCTGAGGCACGGCAGGCATTTTCCACCTGCTTTTTGGCCCGGGAATGGGTGGGGGAGAGTTTAAAAGTTTTTTCCTGTGCCATCCGTGCTGCTTGAGCCGGCGGCGAGACTCGTGCCATGCGGGA
This sequence comes from Phrynocephalus versicolor, assembly GCA_023846285.1. Lineage (NCBI taxonomy): Eukaryota > Metazoa > Chordata > Lepidosauria > Squamata > Agamidae > Phrynocephalus > Phrynocephalus versicolor. The sequence goes on from JAHTLZ010000122.1 coordinate 8,359,072, forward strand.
ATGGGTGGGGGGAGAGTTTAAACGTTTTTTCCTGTGCCATCCGTGCCACTTGAGCCGGCGGCGAGACTCGTGCCGTGCGGCTTGTTGCTGCTGAGAGCCTGCAGCGCCGGCGAGTCCCACCAGAGCAGCCCAAGAGGGAGGAAGGGGGGGAGGCCGGGGACCTCCAGAAACCACCCCTCTGGTAGGTGCCCTGAGGCACTGCAGGCATATTTCCGCCTGCTTTTTGGCCGGGAACCGGTTTTTTTAACTTTTAAAAACTTTTTTTCTGTGCCACTTGGCATCGCGCACGATCGCGCGATGCAAGTAACGAGCACGACAAATCAGACCAAATTGTTCGTTCGTCGGTTCGAGCTCGAAGTCTGGCGGAGTAATTCCCGTTACCGTTTCCGTAGAGTAACGGAACCGAGTAACGGAAACGGAAACGGAAATACCGCTAAGTCGTGCCCATCTCTAGTCGTTAGTTTCATTTGCCTCTTTGCAGAGTCTACATGTGGGGGACTCAGCTGATTTTTCTATTCTAGCCCTTAACTGCATTTGTTCTGATAGCTTGTTCATTTTTTTCCATTTGAAGGTTTTATTGGTTACTTGAAATATGGGGTAAGGGGGAAATGGAAAGAAGGAGGGAAATAAAAAAACAGAGAAAAAGAAGGGAGGGGAGGGGAGGGAAGAAGGGGAGGGGAAGGATAAGGGACATTGGATACATTGGAAACAGTTTGACAAAGACATTATTCGGTACACAACTAGTGCTGGATATCATTGGGTGTATACTAGCTTAATGTTTCTCAAGCTCAGCTGCGACACCTTGCCATCTTCTTGTGAAAAGTTCTTCGCGGTCTCCTTTCAAACTGCCAGCAAGCTTATCAATTTCCATACAGTCTCTTATCTTACAGTACAGCTCTTCCTCAGCTGGGGTTTCAGCTTGTTTCCAAAACTGTGCATACAGAATCCTGGCAGTTACAATTATGTGTTGTATTACATAATTTTGATCCTGTGAGATGCTCCTGTCTGCTATATTAAGTAAAAAGACTGATAGCTTGTTCTTGAGCTGCAAAAATCAGGGCCTCTGTCTCTTTTTTCAGTGTTCCATTGGTGAGCCATAACCAGGTCTTTTCCTCATCTACTTTTCCTTTGACTTTTTCAAGGAAATGCCCAATTGGGGTCCCCCACCAGTACTGGTGGGAAATAATTAAACAAATAGTGGAAGATACATCAAAATGTTGTTATACCAATGATACCAGGTGGGGGGTAATCAACAGCATTGCCTTGCAGATTCTGCATAAGCAGCCATTCCAATATAGGACACTTTCCTAAATGGAAACCCATTCCCAATATACTGATGGACTGACAATTTCACACACACACACACACACACACACACACACACACACACACACACAC
>JAHTLZ010000122.1:8360479-8386730 GCA_023846285.1 Phrynocephalus versicolor
AGAGAGAGAGAGAGAGAGAGAGAGAGAGAGTATAAATCAAAGGGCTAAATTGCCCCTTGAAAGAAAAGAGAAAAAATAAACTGGTATCATAGTATAGCTGGCCATTATGATTCAAATGGGAGGAAATAAATTGGTAACCCTAAACATTCATGGGACATTTACCCCAGTATATATAGTATATATACCTATAAATCAGAACAACAAAGGGATTGGAAGAACTAGAAAATATTTCCTTCAGGTGACCGAGGCCTTAATTTCTTTAAAGTAATGTTTAGCCTTAGTTTCTCTAAGGCAATGTGTAGCCTGCATAAATATATTGTAAATCACCCAGAGTTCTGCCGGTCATGTCTATGCATTAGGATAGTGATGGCAATTGGCGAACCTTTTAGAGACTGAGTGCCCAAAGTGTGATTAAAAACCCACTATTTTTTTCACAAAATGCCAATACAGCAATTTAATTGGAGTACAATTGGCTGTGAAGGGACAATGTTGGGTGCCCACAGCACTATAGGGTAGTATGTAAGCACAATGTCCCCCCCCCTTTGCTTTGCTTTTTGCTTTCTCAGCTCTCAAAATATCTCCATTCCTGGACCATAACGTTGCAACAGTATTACTATGGAAAGCTTTTGCTGGTAAGCTCATTCCATGCATGCTCAGTTTATGCCAAATTTACTGTTTTTCACTTTTTACAGTGTGTTTTTAAAAATTCAATATTTCAGCCCCACCAATCTAGATTCCTTCCAGATACAAATAAGCAGGTGGGGCCAAGATAAGCAAGATGAGTCTTTTCAATTTATTTGATCTGTTTCAAATCTAGGGGCATTTATGGTCACTTGTTTCTGCTCAAAGGGTAAAATAGTTTAACTTAAAAAAATCACTTGAAAACCTTTCCCCCAAACTTCCCTAAATCTAACCCAGAGCAAGAGCAGGCTGCCTGCTACCTCTGTGACAAATATGGAGCCAATCCACAGAGTAGTTCCAAAGTTATGCTTTTGTGGGGGACTGCCCTCATTTTCAAAATCGTCTTGTAGAATGCTGATTTGTTCACCTACACAAGAACACCCCTGCACTGGAGTCTCATATAGTAATAATTAGAATCATAGAATCATAGAGTTGGAAGAGACCTCAAGGGCCATCCAGTCCAACCCCCTGCCATGCAGGAACTCCCATCATAGGACTCCCGACAGATGGCCATCCAGCCTCTGCTTAAAAACCTCCAAAGCGGGAGACTCAACCACCCTCCATGGCAGCATATTCCATTGGGGAGGGGAGAGTGTCTTTCTTTTGTGTGAATTGTGATGCTGATAAGGAGACAAACCTCTGGTTGCCCAGTGATAGGTGTGTAACAGAAGGGACTGGAATTCTCAGTAGAACTTAAACCTTATTTTATACTTCCAGTGAGGTCAGATGATAGTCCACAATTCATTTGATTATTTAAGAATGGTCATTTAGGGGTTAAACAAACCATAGTTCTCAGAGTTTGGTTGCCAAAAGGAAACTGTGATTTGTTTAAAAACGGAAGTACAACTTTCTCATATCCTCATGTGGCCATAAAAGAAGTGAATAGTGGAAACTCATTTATGTAGCAAAAATGTGATTTCCCATTATGCCTGAACTAGGTCCATGTGAAATTCATGCCCTGTATTAGAAAGATATGTTACCAATCTTTAGTTTTATTTTTTTTTTCAAAGGAATGAAAGGGCCTGCTGTTTATACAGAAAAAATTCAGCTTGATTTTAGAAGTTCACTGACAGATGAAGACTTATCTTCAACATATATAACCCCTTTGCACAACATAAATAGGAGGAATTTCTCTCCTGCCAGTAAAAGTAATACAATAAAATAAAAGATCTGGGATTGTACAGCATTGTCAAGGCCTCACACTAAGCAACCCATCTTTCCCTGGTTTGCTCTTTAACATCCTGTTGACCTACTCAGTGGAGTCTGCATCAGCTACAATGTGACAATTATTCTAAGAATAGTACCTTTGTTTAAAAAATGATGAGCATTATTCAAATTTGCCTTCCAAGGAATACCAAAACTGAACATTTCATCAAAATTGATGTTGTTGTTTCAAGTGCTTATTTTAGCACTGACATCCACATATACTGAGACAGCGGAATAGAGTCAAAAATAAATTTAGTGACATTTTCCCTAATTTGATCATCCAAAAGGAACTGTGTCAACGTATCCGCATTGTTCTCTTTAAGCTTCTGATATATGTTGCTCCAGATGTTAAAATAGCATGACTTCAAGAGAGGGGACATGCTGCTATTCTCCAGAAACAAACTGCACCATGCGTGACTTGTAGCTGAGCAGCGAAAAAGACCCTTGAGGCAATGCTGGAAGGCTAGCATCCAGCTGTTCTTGATTAGTCCTCCTGATTTCTTATATATTTACATGTATCCTCTAAGGCAGTGAATGCTGTCTCTTGCTCTGTTGTCTGGTATTGGTCACAACTGAATATTATTTTTCTGTGCTGCCATAAATTAATTTTTTTAAAATCTTGTTAGGGATAAATCTATGTCACCTGAAACATTTACCTTCATTGAGCAGACTAAAACAAAAGAAGCTGGTGACTCTTGATTCTCATGGTGGTGAATCTTTACAAAGTTTTTGGTCTGAACTTTAAAGGAGCTCTCCAAAGTGCTGAACTTAATTTGCCCCAAATAGGTTTAGCACTTCGATGAATTCATTTAAAGCCAAACTAAAACCCAGAGTAGATTAGTCACCCCTCCAAAATCAAAAGTCACTAGCATCCACAGGACTGCGGGTGTGCATTAAGTCTTTTCAGAATAGCCCTCTCTACTTAGATATGTGCTCCTTTCCCTCTGATTTTGGCCACCAAATGCCATGGTCTGAACTTGTGAATTTATCCACATACTTTGAAAAGCTTAGCTGCTCTGGTGTAACTAAACTTCACTATTTGCAGAGCTGTTGGATGAAAAGATGGTGCTGCCGCAATGGTTTCCACCCTTGGATCTCCATATCTTCTTGCACTAAAACTCCCAGAAGCCTTCACCACTAGCTCTGTTGGCCAGGATTTCTGGGAGTTGCAATTCAAGAATACCTGGGGACAAAAGGTTGGAAGCTACTGTGTGACAGCATTGACAGAATGTCAACCCATTAGCCAAAAGAGGGAGGATGAAAATACAGTAGGACCCCGGTATTCACTGGGGATTGGTTCCAAGCCTTCCCATGGATAGCAAAAAAATGTGGATAAGAGAGAACACCAGAAATCCCCAAACTGCAATTTTGGGACTGTAGCTTGCTTTACAGCTGCTATTTGTGATAGAAGCTTGCTTTGTGGCTGCTGAATTATTTATTAATTTTTCCCTCTGCCAACTGTGGATAGCTGAATGAGTGGTTAATGAATCAGTGGATACGGGGGGTCTACTGTATTATTGCAGAGACAATGCACAAGTAGCATATCTGCAGGTTACCAAAGAGAGTTGCATTATTACACAGATGGTGGAGGATCAGGTCTATATCTAGTCAGTTAGGGAGATAAAAGGGAAATTAATAAATAGAGGGGGGGAAGAAAGTACCAACATTAAGATCTAGAAATCACAAGATGCTCATGTCTCAGCATATGCAAAGAACCTGGTGGAAAGAATTTTTTTACTTTTGATGGCCGATTGCTTGGTACCAAGTTGATGGGATAAGATAAATAAGCAACTCCTGGACAGAATCCAAAGGACAAGTCAGAATACATACACAGACACACACATATACACACTCCCATACATTCTTATTACATACTAATAAACATTCTGATGATAAAAGAGTTATCTATTAATATGTCAACTATTTTCTTCTTGTTAATATGTATTTCAAAGTTCATGCTTAAAGACTGAATAGTAGGACTAGCTTCAAGGTTCACTTTTGCACTTTAACCCAGAAATTAGCCAAGATGACTTATTTGCAAGAGGGTGTGGGCTGCCCATGTATTTTCATGGTTCCATTCCCTCTTCATTTGTTCTGCCAGCCTGGAGCACTTTGTCCTATATCTCATAATCAGTTGGATTGTCAGTACATCTTCATTATATATTTGGAGGGAAATGGATGTTCAGCAATTATCATCTTGATATAAGGAGTCTCATAGTGATATAATTTCTTAGCTCCTACTTTATAGGACTGATATCGTGTGGTAGGATAAATTGGAACTAACTTGTCATTCGAGAGCAGAAATTTTAAGGAACAGGTTGAAAATGAGGGGCATGACTTGTAAATAAAGTATGCAAACATAGCACAGAACTATGTATTATGGACAGATGGTCTTATAGAATCAAATCCCACAGAAATATTTCTGTTATGCTACGTGAAAGAATATGATGTAAATTTAGCTCTCTGCAATATGTATTTTTAAATTGATTTCTGGGAACTCTTGAAAAGAAATCCTTGGAATAGAAGTTGTTTCTGGCTGACCGGTTGCTTCAATCTGCAAGAAGCAAAAGAATTCAAAAAGCACTATTCTGGGACCAATTCAGTATCTTCTCCCGAATAAGCTCAGTTTGCAACAAAAGGGACTACAGGATGAATCATACAAGCTTTGTCTGGTCAGATCATTGATCACCTTGAATGTAACAAATAATGTGTAGTAAATGCTATGTGTCCTACTTTCCACAAACTGAGACAGATATATTATAATGGTTAACAGTGTAGCACTTTGTTAATAAATAGCCATAGTTAACCTTCCTGCACCACATTTTAAAAAAGGACTCAGCGATTTGTGGAACATTTTTGACCTCAGTTAGAGCTCCCATGTTTTTGGGGTTAACAGTTTGATTGCCAGTGTGCTTAGGGCCAGGAATATTGTGTGACAGAAATAGTTTAATGTACCTTTCTGGTCTGCATTGCATTACCTTGGGATGCTCAGAAGAGAAATAAGAAATGCTGAACATCTGAAAAACTTCCACAGCTGTTGCTGCCATCAACCTTCTGCAGTGCAAGCTAGAGATGGGCACAAAATGAACAATTTTTCATTTCCGTTTTTGTTTTTTCATTTCATTACGTAATGAAATGACAAACGAATTTTGTCTCTAAAATGAAACGAAATGAACAGAAACACCGGATATTTTGTCGTGCGTTTCGTTTCCATTACTGCAATATGAGTGAATTGCTTAAAATCCTAAAAAAATCACAAAAAAATGAAATAAATGGTAACAAAATGGTAACAAAACAAACGAAAACAAAAATGATTTTTTGCAAATTAAACACAAAAAAATGGAAACAAACCAAAACGGACCCCCTAAACGACAAACGACAAATGACAAACGAAATGCCATTTTTTTTATTCATGCCCATCTCTAGTGCAAGCTATGGCAACAGGATTCTTGTCATTATTTAAATGTTCACTCTGTAAGCCACCTATAGGTGGCTTTGCCTAAAAAGGCAATACCTAGTTAAATTAAATGACAAAAGAAATTCCAGCAAAATCATTTGCTGAAAGAACGTTTCCATTGGGAAATATGCCTTGTTTTAATGGAAAAGCTGTGCTTTGACATGTGGACTTTCTAGGTGCATGCACGCACACCTATGTACAGCACCACTGTCAAGACAACAGCCAGTTTGATGACCTGACGGTAGCAGCTGAAAAATGCTGCCCTTTTAGGACTGAAAGGTGCCAAGGCCGGAGACCTTTGACTTCTAAAACTTTGTGTCTCCACTGCTACATGACTTAATAGACACCGCACAAGTTAGACAAAACCCCCTTGATTATCATGCATATGCAAAAGTATGATAACATCCCTGGCTGGGGAAGACTGGCAAGAATTAAAAAGTTCCTGCTTTGATCCTGAAGGTCAGCTGATTCTCCAACAACTTGTAGTCAGTTAATCTGTTTGTAGGCAAGCTGAGTGGACCCCACAGCTGAAGTGCTAACTATTTAATTGTCAGCAATTTTTCTCTGCTGTGGAGGTTGCCAACCCTGTGCTGGCATAATTTACTCAACAGGAGTTTGCTTGTTGTGTGGATGTTCATATTGTCCACCTTTGTAAGTCCTTGATCCAAAGATACGTTCACAGAGTGCTCTGCACACACTTGGAAATTTTCCCTGTGTGGGTTGCTAGGTTTCTTCTTGCTCTTTTGTTGCACTCTCTATCTCAATACTTAATACTACTTATACATGGAGAGTGGACTATCCTTTCTCCCACAATGCCTCTCTGATGCTATGGAATTAATGATAAGTCACACAGATGGAGATGGCTATAATTAATTTGATGTGGCAGCTGCCTTCCTTTATTAGGCTTGCAAGGTGCAGTGTGAACTCCAAATTTAAAAGACCCATATCTAAAGTTCATGGATTTTTGGCACTGTTTCATTTTACTCCAATGCAAATCAGAAATAACACGTTGAAATTGGTAAAGTTACAAAGATGTAAATGCAGCACCACTTACATGAAACCAAGGCTTCATTTCTCAATAAATTCCCTGAAATCATTTTGATTTATTTCTTAAAAGCACTTATTCCAAGCCCTAAGTGCATATGAAAACAGTGAAGCATACAGCAGTAAAATGCAATATTGCATAGAGTAAACTGGCTCTTCATTTAAAACCATCCTCCCAACAAATCACTCATAAAATCTATGACAGTCATTTCCTGGAGCTGATCATTCTATCAGGAACAGGATGTTTCTTAGACAGCAGGCCTGTTTTCTGACCAAACACAGCTTATCAAGTTCAGGCTGATTTGTACCTAAGACCAGAATGGATTTTTCTCCCATTGGCACATATTAATATACTGGGTCCACATATAAACATCACTACTGTGCTTGGACCAGTTAAGCCAAGGTTAGGTGATCTTGAAAGGTCTGGGTGCAGCACATGCCTATTCCTTGGTTTAACTTTTAAAACAAAGAGATGAATCTGAGATTAGTTAGTGTAATAATGAGAAACATCAGGGTCCAGTCAGTATACAGTATTCCAGTTTAAAGGCTCTTATTTGTCATTTATTGATTGGTTGGCTTTTTATACTGCCCATCTAGGTGCAAAGTTACTCTGGGCAGTTTTATCTATGAACAACTCTGTATTTTTAAAAGTCACAAATCTTTCTTGGGTTCTTTCCAGCTAGATAATGATGATATATCATATTGCTCACACTCTAAACAGCCTGGCTGGCAAGGCTTCGGGCCTAGCTGCATCCTAGCTTCCTGATCAGAAAAGAAGCTGCCTCACTAACTAGCCTACACTGAGCCACAAAGCCTTCCTAGCTAGGCCATTTCCTCAGGTCAGCCACATGTTGGTGAGAGTAGGTGTGGGGCTGTCAAGTGGAACTGCCAGAATAGAGAATGGTAGGATTTGTAGCCCAAGAAACCAAAAGAAGCATCCCTGGTAACCAAAGAATGGAATCCTCTCACAAGGGAGCTATTTCTATTTCTAGGGAGCAATCGAGGCTTTAAAGCAAAATTACTTCATGCTTTTGACATGATCCTTACATCTTTGGAATTGGTTTTTATTCAGTTTTTTTTTTTTAAATTTCATTAAGTGGGGGGAACTTCTGATTGAGACAGAAGCCAAATCCAGAACCAAATGGTACCAATCTGGATGCCTTTTAGAGATGTGTTCATTTCAATGGCGTCCTCTTCTGATGCAAACCAAATGCAAACCTGGAAAAGTCTTGAATATTTTTTTCCAAATTTTAGTTTAGACTGAAACAGAGCAACACAGACAATGTGTATCCAAAACTGATCAATATCTCCCCATATAAGGAAAGGACTGGGAGGAAAAGGAAAATGGATGTGGCTTTGTGATGGTCAATTGACTTGACTATGGGAGGGATGTTGAAGGAGAAGGACATACATCTTGGTGGTGGTTTCCTTTCCCTAAAACAAGAATGATAAAAGTGTCAGTGGAACCTCTAGGGCCTGGGATTTTAGCATGGGTAGATCCACAGGAAATTATGGATGTTCCAGACATTCTGTCTCTGCCACTGTAAGACAATCATACATAATATGCTTGCAAATCAGAAATGGATCACCAAACCAAAAGAGAGAGAGAGAGAGAGAGAGAGAGAGAGAGAGAGAGAGAGAGAGAAATGTAATCATGCTTCATCATCTGATTGGCTGTTTTAGTAACGTTTCATAGAGGTATCTGGATAGCATTGGTCTTTGGATTTGCTTTTTCCATTCTGGGATGTTATTTTTTTCCTTTTCCTCTTTTACTAATATTTATTGAAATGTTTTTCCAGTACTAGGAATGAGTTTGTATGTGCCTGTGGAAGGACTGAATGTTGTGTGAGCTTTGAGTGGATAAATCACACAGTCAGGGCATTAAGGTATGTCTTTCACACATACCCTTCATAATTTGTTTTCTTTCTTTCTCTCCCCCCCCTTTTTGGGTATAACTATGCAAAAATTAATTACTACCTCCTTTCCTTAGGGCCACAAGGTAACTAGGGAAGCCAAACCTCTTCTATCAACCCCAGTATTCAATTGTGCTTTCTTACTGCCTGTCATTTTTAAAGGACTATAACATCTCCAAAAATGATGGCCCTATAACAGTGGTTCCCAACCTGGGGGTTGGGACCCCTTTGGGGGCCGAAAGACTATTTCACAGGGGTCGCCATGAGCCAGTGATGAAAAAAGGCACAAACGGCTTGGGTCTGGAGAAGGGGGGCGGAGGAAGGGGGGAAAGAGTGAGTTACAGTTTGATAGGTTGGAGGGGATGTCAGTCAGTGGCACCGGAGGCTGCGATTGGCTGAGTGTGCCTCTAGAGGGTAGTTCTTTATGGCACCTGTGGCAGTGGCCTGCCAAAAGGGGCTTGTGGCCTCTTCCAAGCAGGTTAAGGGGTCACCACAATATGAGGAACTGTATTAAAGGGTCGTGGCATTAGGAAGGTTGGGAACTACTGCCCTATAACATGATTTTTGAAACAGAGATCCAAAAATGCAGAAGTAATACCATAATCCTAGTTATGGCACTGAATGTCTTCTGAAGGACATATGTCGTTTATTCAGATACATACAAAGTAGTATCTCTGTCTGTCTGTCCATCTGTGTCTGTGTGCTGCACATGCCTACAACAAACCTTTGGAAAATGCAACATTTTTTCATCTTCCTTTTTTGAATAGTTCAATATAACATTTGTTTTACACTCAAAAGTATCTACAATCTAAGTGATTGTATCTCTAAGTGTCAGATGCTCTAAGATGATACCAATAATATTAATATAAAAGAGCCCTCAGGAAACAGATTTTAAAAGGAGATACAGTGGACCCTCGTATAACAAATGGTTTGTATAACATAAAATATGTACAACATAAAAAATTCCGGAGATAGAGGAAAATTGCTTAAAATAATCTCCTATGGGGCGAATCCATACAACATAAAAATGGTCGTGATTAGGGATTACTCTGTTTTCAATGCATTCCTATGGGAAATTTGTATAAAAGAAAATTTGCTTAACAGAATTTCATTTGGAACGAATTAATTCCTTTATACAAGGTACCACTGTATTTAAATTTTCTACATGACATAGATTCACATATCTCATTCTAAACTGGATAGTATGCAAATAATTCATATTTAAAAGGTGAAATGTCTGGTTTTACTGTAAACTAACCATTGAGAATGATTGCATTACTGGCTCATCAGGTTGTGACTATGAATCATAGCCATACTGTAGTGTGCCATATGCAAAAGCCCAGACTGTTCCAAATCGCCATAAAGCTTTTTTCCACTAAACCTAATAAAATGCATTTTAGGGGGAAGGGTACACATTACTCATTTATCACAATATTTGTTAATTTTGTTAGTAGAAACCCAAGTTCCAGTGACTGCATTTTTGGGTTATTGAGCAGTGAGGTGGAAGGGGTTTGTTATTGTTGCTCCAAGACATAGGGTGCATTATATTATTTTATTGTAGTCCTCAAAAGACCCAACATGTAAATTAATTTGCAGTCTCTAGTGATTGGTCTTCAGGGCTTAAGAGTGGATTACCTTGCAGGCTTATTTCACAAATATTGAAAAGACTGCCTATCACCTCTATGTAACATTAATGTGCTTTCAGCTCAAATCATGGGCTATCTCTACATTCTGTACCAATCTCAAACTCAGCCATTTATGAACTAGACATTTTAAAAGTTTGTTTTTCTTCTTAAGGAGAAACAAAAGGAAGCAAATCAAAATGAAAAAGTCAAAACAACCTCCGTCTCATCCAGTTTGATTTGCACTCCAGATGCAAAACAATTTTTGAGGAGGAGGGGAATGTTACATTTTGTCCCAGAACCAAACCTGATCATTCCTCTTTTATCTTACCCCACCCCATACATATTGGTCTGAAGCAAGCCATTTTTTTTAGCAATCTGGGTTTTGTCCAGATCTATTGCACAAGCCCACAAATAGCCAGACATTAAAATACATTTGCTTCAGAATGGAAAAAAAAATACTAATCTGAAGAAGTCAAGTCCAAAGGCAACAAAGAGTTCTAGGATCCAAGTTATTACTGCTAAGCCTGCCTAGGCTACAGATTCATATATCAGAAAATGGCAGGGTGTGACCGAAACAATTTGCACTTCAGAGGTTTCTATGAGAAGGAAAGAAGGAAGAAGTCGAAAAGGAACAAGGTGGTCAGAGATTTCTACCAACACAACACACACAAAACAAAGAAAGGGGGTTAGATGAGGGAGCTGCAAATGTTCAGAGAAAATACTCAACAAAGAAAGAAAGACTGTAGCAACAAAGATGAAGCAGAAGGGATGAGTTCTTTAAAATGAAAATGGCTGACCAGAACCTAGAGCCTGTAGTACAGGATGTTAGGGAAATCCTGCTGCAACATGTTTCAGTCCAGGACTGATCTGGCTGATCTGGCTGGCTAAGTGGGTGTCTCATTCCTCCCTCACTGCTCTGTGTGCATCCCTCCCCCCATATGTGCATGTGGTGGCAGGGCCAGCACTAGGTTTTTTTGTGCCCTAGGCGAGGGCAGGGGGTGGGGCGGGGCAGGGGGAGGGTGGGGGGCAGCGACGGGCCGGGGGGCGGATGGCGACGGGCCGGGGGGGGGCAGCGAGGGGTGGGGGGGCGGTGGGCGGGTGGTGATAGGCGGCGGGGGGCCGGGCGGCGGGGGATGGATGGCAGTGGCCAGCGGGGGGGGAGGCGGGGGAACAGCAGCCTGGCCAGCGCCCTCTGTCCATTTTGGCGTCCTAGGCAACTGCCTAGTTTGCCTTAATGGATGTGCCAGCCCTGTGTGGTGGAAGAATATGGCTGTCTCAGGCAGAGGGAATCTTCCCTTCTTCTGTGAAGGGTATAAAGCAGCAGTGTTCCCCTGCTAGAATCTCCAAAAAAGATCAATGTTCCTTTATAGAATGGTGCTTTTTTTAAAAAAATCATAGATCAATCTTCCATCAAAAAATCTAGCTAGAGTCTCCAATGTACTAGATGATACCAGCGTGTCGCTAATCTATTTTGTTTAACAACAGAGAAATACCTTTTATTGTTTATTTAAGAATGCTTAGCTCCACCGGGCTTGTGTGATTTAGGAAAGAGACACATAAATATTTTCTAAAAGTTCAGTAAGCAGGCCTCTTTATGAGTCATTAAATGAAATGTTAAATAAGCAACAGCTCAATGCTATTCCCTGTAATAACCAGGAACAGACTAATAAATGTGAAGGCATTATGAAAATGCATGTTTTAGGCCGCCATACTACTAATTCCATGCTGTGAATTATATACCAGGATATAGCTGGTATAAAACACATAAAAGGCACAGGCTGCTTTTATCTCATTTTCTATTCTGTCATCTAGAACTGCTGGAAGAAGAAGAAAGGAACTCTGTGTCTCAGGTCCTCGCAGCTACCACGTATCAAAATGATACACATGGTCCTGAAACCCTCCATGTGGTCAATAATTACGTTTAGATGGTTATTAATTCAGGCATCCGGCCAAATACTTAAAAGACCTGCAGAACTGTTGGATAGCTATACAGAGCCTCTGTAGCTTTAGATGTATTCAGGGGACCTCCTACTCAGATCAGCATTTTCAGAATAGCTCTCTGAGGACAGTGTACCCAATCTTAGTGAATTACAAAACTAGCAGTTCCAGTCCATACAGATGCTTCCTTGCATTGAAACGCATGTTAATCCATTTCAGTATTAATTTTCCCATCAAGGTCCTTATCCTGCTTCCTGAAAGAACAAAACAATTTTGTACACCAGTCAAGAAATAGCTGGATTTCATTTCCCTCTATTTATTGGCTATAGCTGCATATCATTTCTGGCAAAACGTCTTTGCTATGCAATAATATTGCAGAGATCCACAGAGGAGATTAGCTTCAGGTTCTCCTTGCAGTCTGCCCCTTTCTCATTAACTGGCACTTATGGTCTCAATAGCTCACTCTGAGGCATTTATAGGAGAAAGGCTACAACTGTCTCGTTACTTACAATTGTGAACAAATCAACAGCAAACAAAACTGAAAACCAAGTGAGAACTGGGAGGAAACAAAAACATTTAGCAGAGTAGGCAGGGTTCTTTTTGAATTCAGAGGTGGGAAGGAATAATTGGTTAACACTGGATAGATAGATTAATAATCACCTCAGCCCAGAATGGTCTCTTCCAGCCACACATACTACAGGCAGTGTGCCAGGCTGTAAAACCCAGTGGTAAAGACTAGACATTATAAGTGAAATGAATAGTATGGAGGCTTTTTATCATTTTAATTCTCACTGGACGTGGATATACAGCAGCCCCATGTGAAACTCAAGCTACTCATTTTAAATGAATGACTGCTGTTCAGCACTCTGATGCACCGGAAGTCCTAGAAAATTGTTCTCCAACAAAAATATGCAAAACAGCTGCCTAGATGCAAAAAATCTCAGCTGAGAAGCTTGAGCCTGTTGAGTATTAAAACAGTTGATTCAGCTCAAACCCAGGATATATAGGATATGTAACATAGACATTTTCATGAAAAACCTGATATACATCTGGTATAATTATGATGTATCTGTTTGTATAGCATGGACAGCTGCAGTTCTATTCAAGTTTAAAAGAAGAGCCTCTTGGAACAATCACTTGTGCCAAGAGCAACCAGGGTTGCTTTGTTACTGTGATGTAGACTCTCGGGCCACTGCATGTAGTGAGATCAACTTAGGAAACCAGCCTAAGACACAACAAACAACTGTTATGTTATAGAGGGGTGCTATTAACTAGATACACTACTACATTCTCATTTCTGCCAGTCCCATTCATTTCTACTGCCAGAAATTATTTTACATCTTTGGAGATGATTCCCAGATTTGCTACCCTGGGACCATTGCCACGAAACAACTGTTCTTATAAAACAAAAATGTTTAAAGAGATCCCTTTTCCCGCCTCTGCAGGGGCCAGGATCTGCCTCTGCCGCCACCACCACCAAGCCTCCACTGGCAGTAAGAACCCGAACAGGTTTGGGTTCATATGAATTTTTAAAAAAAATTGTACAAACACGAACCCGAACCGAACCAAGGCTGGGCCCAAACCAGACAAACCCAAACCATGGGTTTTCTGTTTTGTGCCCACCTTGAATTTGCATTCTTTCTTCTTTCTAAACACAACTCATTTTCTTGTACTAGCAAACCTATGGGAGAGATGACTCATTATCACATCCTCATTGATTCAGTGGATCTGGTTGAGACTTAGTAATGAATTTCAGTCTCTTCATACCTAAGATTGCTGTCAGATTCCTATCTGGGGCCCCTACAGAAGAGGTTGTACATCCCTCATAGTTATCTCACAGTTTACTCTCTAGCAGATGTAAGGTTCCAAATATACAGTGTAAACATTACAAATCAGAGGATGACACAAATGAATACATTGTCTCAGGATAATTAACCATGTCAACAAGCCCAAAGAGCACAAAACGGATGGGGAATAAATCCGGCTAATCCTCAGTTGGCTTCACACTTGCAACATCAGCTCTGCAGCCAAACGATTCGAAGCACAGATCCACAACGTTGTAAGAAGGAAGGAGAGAAATGCAACAAGTTGTAGCTTTAAAGAGCAACCAATTATCATGTCATGCATTTCCACAGACTAGAAGCAACCTCACTGGTTGCATGGCATGTCAGACTGAAGTAGCAGGAAGCATATTAACATTGCCAAATTTATAGATCCGTTCCCATAGATTAGCAGCTTGACACTTTTTGCAGGGATATAGGTAGCTGCACTTAGTGTGTCAGTCTGTTCGACAAAAGCAGTGAGGAGTTTTGTGGCGTGTTAAAGGCTACCACGTTGACTTTAACTGTTACCTACAGTTGCTTCCGTTTTCTTTTGAATAATGCACTGCAGAATTATTTTGGCCCCCTTGGCTCTGTGCTTTTCTAGGATTTTTGGAGAACCCTAAACTGCTCTGTATATAAATAAAGAGCACAGAAATGGGGGTCAACCTACCTTGCACCTTTTAGGAAACATTCTAAACTGCTCCCCTCCCTTCCATGGTCCACATTATATCTGTGTATTTCTGGATGTCCATGTTTTTAAAAATACCCTCTCCTAATTTTGTGACCTAATCAGACAAAGCCCACAGAACAATCATCCTTTCACCCTCACATGTGCATTCAGTCCTGATAGTGTAATTATATTTCAGTGGTTTGGCTGGAAAAGCATTTCCTCTCTGTTTGATTTATAAGAATTTACAGAAAGCCATAACATTCAAAACAAAATGGACAGGTTTGTCACTCTGGGTTGCCAGCTCTTGACATTTTTTTTTTAAACGATTGCCTGTTAGTTGTTGGCTTCAACATAGCTAAGGTTATAGTGCCTCTATTGTGGTTTTTATGTTGTAGTCCTTGGACTGCAAAGGGAATCAGCACTATCCTTACCAATAGTAAGGTCAGCAAGGAAGACAGCCTTTTCTTATAACGGGGAACAGGGTCAATGCTAAGGAAGTAGAAGTAGCAGAGTGAGAAGAAATGGGGTCTGCTGGGATTGTTGAGGATTGAGATCCCCTACTAAAGGTTTTTCTTGCAATACATCGCCCTATTCTCAATCAGAGGGCTTTGCCCACCCCTCACCATTACATTAAGAAACAAAAACTTCTAACAACTGTTAAATCAAATTAGATGTTATGACTAAGGTGAAATATAAGGTGATTTACTGTTACTTTAATGTAAAGAAACCGTAGACAACAATTTTCAGAAAAATGCAACAAAGCCATAGAAAATAATTTCCAGCAGAGTCCCACGTATAATGACAGGATAATAATTTAGATCCGATAATTAAATTGAAAAGCTAGTAGATCAGTGGTGGCCAAACTTTGCCCTTTCAGAAGTTTTGGACTGCAGCTCCCACAGTCCTTTGTCATTGGCAATATATACTTGGAACTCTGGGAGTTGTGGTCCAAAACATATAGAGGGCTGAAGTTTGGCCACTAATGTAGTAGATCAAAGGAGAATCTTATGAACAAATGTGCTGCTGCTGTTCTCGTAATGGCATTTTCTGTAATAGTTACTTGGAAAATCTCACAAGAGTTAGAAGATTAATGATATGATATGATATGCAGCCTAACGTGCAGCTTATATTAATTTGTCTGCACATGAGTCTTGCCTGCCCTTCATTTTGCTATAACCATCATGCTCTTTCAGCCACTACAGTATATTTGAACAAAACGCCGGCCATTGTGTAAATATTTACGTGTTACTTTGTTTCATCTTAGCCACTCCTTTGCCTGCCCAGCTCAGAGTAATCAGGCAAGACACAAGAGGTGGGTTGAAAAATGGGCCACACTTTATCAACTGATTAACATATCATCCCTTTTAACAAGGTGGTCTAAAGTAGGACAAAAGCATGATCTGCATCTGGGGCTGGCCTTGCCCCACACATTCATCGTGATTTTTCATAATATCTAGGTATCCTCCACAATAGCAACCACCCAAGGCCATCATCCTTTGGTATTCTTCCTTCTCCCTCATTCCAGTGCTGAGTCCTCCAGGCCTTCAATGATGGGAGGTGGGCCGATTTACACCCCTATCAGGTAGTGCTTGTACTCATCTTCCAACTTATGCTTTCTGCCACTACCCTCCAGTATGACCAACAACTAATTAGTCTGCTTCCCACCCTTTGGGAAGTTAAGATAATTAAGAATGTGATGGCTGAAGACACACCCACTCCTTGCCTGGCAATTCAAGGGGAAAGCCAACAATTCCCATCCAGCACTGTAAGTGATCAGATAAACATGTTCTTAAAACAAGGCAGATGGGAAGGCCAAAGACTTCAAGAAGAGGCTGGATGACAAGGTAAGCCTCTCCTCCATACTCATTGTTTCCCCTGGCTCCTTGTTTTCCATGATTACAGGCAACTGCTGCATGTGGGGTCCCACTGATGGAACACTGATGATGGAACCTGCATTGCTTTTTATTGCAGAAAGACAGACAGACAGACAGACAGACAGACAGACAGACAGACAGACAGACAGACAGACCACCACCACACCACTACCACCCACGAACGGTACTCCCAGCAGATAAGGTGAGTTGAATCACCTGTCCCTGCACCTGCACCTCTGCCTTCGCCATCATCCGTTCCTCTCTCCCCTTTGAAGAACCAACATCTGGTGAAGTCGATGCAACTGCATGTTTGCTCTCCAGCACAGCAATATGAGACAAGAGAACATCAGTCAGTGGCCTCAATTCAGCTATCTTACATGCCTTTTACTCATGACTAGACTCATGCACATCCCTAATGTCTCCCCTTCTGCCTGACCCAAAGCTCTTTCTTCCTAAAATGCTTAACTTACTGAGAATAGCCCCCGAATCTGGCAAGTCCTCATAATCTGATGATGGGGGTGATAATGATTGTCTAGGTGAAGTCTTTTTTGCTTTGCTGGCTTTTTTGTTGTATTATTATTGATTAATTTTTCAATTGTACACTCCGATCACTAAGGGGCTACGAGGAGCATAAAGAACAATGGGAAAGGGTCAATATTCATGAGGAGAATTCCCCAATGATAATAGTTAACCTTCTACCCACTTTGTAGTTGGATCCTGTCAGGTCAGGGAGTTGCCCACGTCCAATCCTACAGTGCACCCCGCAGGTGGGTCTAACCCTTATATACTGTCCACTTATCTATTCAACTATTACTTCACATTTGCTTCACATTTATTTACTATTTTCTTTAAACCAATGAGACCACTTAAACTTTAAGGGCAACCTTGCCCACTCATGACCCTCTGCTTCTTCAAACCTCAAGTGGATTCTTTCCCACAGCTACTATTCAGCCTAACAGACGTTAGCCACAAGGTGCTCACAGGCAAAAGTGAAACCACCTATGCAGTGCCTGTAACCATGCTTCACTTTGCTTTGAAGACTTCAAGAAGAGCCTGTGTGAAGAGGTAAACACCCCCCACTTTTATAGGGGAATCCTGCCTGGCCTCTCTTGGCTTCCTTAGCCCAGCATCTTTTCCCTATGGTGCCCATGTAGGCAGGCAAATGGGTCACAATAGCAACTGTGGAAGGAGCCTTTTAAGATTTTTCTTGACACTATCAGATGACCATTGAGAAACAAAAGCATAAGAATTAAAATTCTCTTTCTGAGGGTGGGACCTCATGCTAGTGGCAGAGCTCAGTGATAACGGGAAGTGGGCAATGTCTGTTTTCAATGGGCTACCTCATCATCTCACTATTCCATGTCTGAGACTATCACAGTGGACTACATCATTCCAAATGCTTCATGGAGTGTGGGGATTCCATACCCCAATAGGCTCTGAACCCCAAGAAGATGGCAAAGCACCCAAGGAAGCTGAAGGCCTGGATTCCCAGAAATTCCCAGGGCTGAGCAGGAACCCAGTGTGCTGACCTAAACTCAAGGAGGCAGTAAACAGATGGCAAGGCCAGAGAACAATGCCAGGATATCAGGACACATCTACTCAGGTCCAAAAGCCCCTTCCTGTCCTTATCAATAACAAGCCAAATATGTTCATAAGAACATAAGAACATAAGAACACAAGAAGAGCCATGCTGGATCAGGCCAAAGGCCCATCTAGTCCAGCTTCCTGTATCTCACAGCGGCCCCACCAGATGCGTTTGGGAGCGCATGAGACTAGATATCTGTCTCCTGATACCACTCCCCTGCATCTGGCCCTTGAAGTACCCTGGTTTAAAGCCTAGAGATTACACATCTCCATCATGGTTTGTAACCCGTGATGGACTTTTCCTCTAGGAATCTGTCCAATCCCCTTTTGAAGGCATCCAGGTCAGATGCCATCACCACATCCTGTGGCAGGGAGTTCCATAGACTTACAACGCGCTGGGTGAAAAAATATTTTCTTTTGTCAGTTCTTACTCTCCCAGCACTCAATTTGAGTGTATGTCCCCTAGTTCTGGTATTTTGAGAGAGGGAGAAGAGCTTCCCTCTATCCACTTTACTCATACCCTGCATTAAGGTGCATTTTCCCTCCCACCGATGGAATGCATACGTAACCATCTTTCTTCTGTCTCTGCCCTATTGTTTTACTGTTATCAATAAAGACCTCTGGTCCCAGGCAGCTCCTACAGCACACAGACTCTTGCAGACACTGACACACACAGCACTCACAGACACACACACACTCACACAGCTCATGAAAACACACAGAGACACAGAGAGAGAGACACGCAGACACCCATGCACAGAGACGCAGCCTGGGACCAGAGATGATTGCACCCCAGAACTCTGTGTACACGTAATTAATAACACTACCATGGAGGAACACTGTCTACCTCTTTAAAAACAAGGAAGATTAGGAAGCAGTGTTGCTCCCTGTGCCATTGCCTGCAAGCCATCATGCAATCAAGATCTTCTACATTGTCATATCTGTATTCTGAACACCACCTACAAAGGCCCTCCTTCTTTGTCAACCTGTGAAAGAAGAGCGCGAAGTGGGCGAGCTGTGTCTTGTTTGCAATTTTCACTTCGGAAATGGTGCTGCCAATCGCTGACTCTCGTTGGATTGTGTCTTAACAGCACTCCAGCACAGCGCGAATAGTGCAAACAAGGTTTATGTTTTGCTGGAGTGAAAACCAAACCCTTGATTTCCTCAAGATGTGCACATCACCCTCCTGTTGCAGGGACAGGACTTGGGGCTGTTGTAAGGAGAGGCACTGTAGGTGTGGGAATGTTCAGTCTCAGTGCCAAATATTTCTCTCTCCTGATGCATTGCTCTTCTGTCTTCTCCTGACATCATTCCATACAATGAAGAGTGTAACTCTTGAGGAATGGTTGCCACTTTAATCAATTTGCCCTCTATAATTCTCCACCTGTCAAAGAAGGGCAACAGCTTCTCTCAGCAGTTGAAAGCCTGTTGGGAGAAAGTGAGACATTAAAATATAGCCTGCCAGAAAGGGGGCCAGGACGATTGAAAAGGCAGGAGAAAGTAAACCCTTCATTTAATAGGTACAGCCAGAATAGGGATGGGGGTGGGGGGAGGAACAGAGATTGCATCATCCTGTCAGCCAGCTGAAGAGTGTTTTCTCTCTCTCTGTGTTTTCTTGAAGGCTGCAGTAGTTACAGTCACCATTCTCATTCCTCTGTGCATTGTATATGTAATTGATGTAATTATGGATATGGCGTGAAAATTGGAACATTAGGGGAAACCATCATCAATGGAAAACCAACTGTTGCAGTGAAAGAAGGATCATAAAAATAACAATATCACTTTCACTCTCATAAAGAAGCTGTTGATTTCAGCAATGCCTGCCATTATGTTCCTGCAGCCGATATGGTGATTTGGGGGTTAGATGACGCTACTGTTAGGTGGCTTTGCATGTGATCAAGGTGTCATAGCCTACAAAGGCTGACCAAGAGTTATCCCCCTGGAAAGAAGTGACAAATCAGGTGTTTCGAGGTCCTGCCCTGGGCCAAGTGCAGTTTAAGATATGCATAAATGACATGGATAAGGGAGTAGGAGGAATGCTTGTAAAAATTCAGAATGCTGCCAAATTGAGAGGGGTAGCTAACACTTAAAAATACCAGATCGGGATTCATATCAGCCATATAAGATCAGAGAATTGGGATAAAATAAGCATGATAAAATTTTATTTACTTATTTACACACTGCCCATCTAGCCATTAGGCTACGCTGGGTGGTGTAGAACAATATGAATACAACAGAGGTGACATAATTCAAAATATATAACACAATGCAACATAATAAATAAAATATAAAGGGCAATAAACAATATCGTGCTCAAAATAAGCATTACACTGGGATAAATCTTTCCATCCTCTGAAGCTGCCATGCTGCCACCACATTTGCCCCTTTGTCTGTCACGAACAGGCTTTCCCTTTCTGGAGCTGTACTTCACTGCCGTAGCATGTCCTTTACAGCTTCTGGAGGCCCATTCAGCAGGACCTGCCTGCATCCTGCCCTTGCATGTTGCACTGTGACGGATGCCTCCACCTCCCACTGGTGTCCTGCTATAAAGAGATAGGCATGCTTTATGCTCTAGCTGAGCCAGACGTCACTTGTTAAAATGTACCGCTTACGCTGCTGCACAAGGATATTTATTGTGGATAAGGGTTGTTTGAGATGACAATCGATAAGGGTACCAGTTCTGCCACAAACCGACAGAAAAGAGAGAGAATGGCTGGTTATCCTGGGCTATCAGCTCTCCTTGGTGACAAGTAATCTTGCTATTTTTACGTCTGCAGAAGACCATTACCCTGCACCCATCCAAGCTCTTCCAGGGTAGCTTAGAAACTTATCCCTGAGATGTGGGTCCGGCATTTGCTGCCGCTTACCTTTTGCAATTTACCCATATGCTTCTCCACTTCCCTAGGCTGGTGGCTCAACCCTCTGATGACTCTTATCCTTCACAAATAAGGAACTCACTTGCCCCCACAGTGCCCACTACTGCTGGAGAGGTGGGTCCAAGTCTTGACCATGCTTGAGTACGTTCTTGCGGTGCTTCCACTCAGCCATGCAAGCATTTGCTGCATGTTATTGAAAATGCTTCTAGATTCTGGGGAGCTCCTAGTTTTGTCTGCATGCTCCTAACCGGGATTGCTAACTTGTCATCCCTACTAGATCCGGCAAGTGATGTGGCAAGGGCAGTTGGAATAGCAGGGGTGAGGTGATGTTAGTGTCCCATGCTTCTGAAATAATGCTCATTGGAGTCTCCTCACCCTCCTCCTCTCTCACATCAGATATGCATGAACCTGAAGGGGAGTTCCCAACAACCACACGGCTGCTTTGTGCAAGAGAGATTTGTTGAGACTGATTGTAAATCCTTCCTTGAATATGATGGAGCTGCACGGTCTGGATCTGGAAGGCAATGTGCCTGGTGCTCGTCATAAATCCCCTCTCCCATCACAAAAGGTGTAGTGCTGCTGCTGCTGCGTGAGTTGCCAGTGCTGTCTGATTGCTGATGCCATTATTTTTAGCTCCTTGCTTTGACTGCCTTGACTAGATGGCATGAAGACATTACTGGAATATGTCTGATGTTTGTTCATATCCTTCCCAAGTTGAACCAGAGGTTTATTTGCTACCTCCATGAGAGAGATGCACATTTACTCTTGCCTTCTTCTCTTTCATGCTGACAATGCAGAACAAGTAAGCTGGGTGACACAATAGCAGCTGTAGGATATATTTTTAATGTCCCTCTCCCACTCCTTCCAGTAGAAGCTGTTGCAAAGGGTGCTGGCAGCATTCCTGCAGCCTTCCCCGCCCATGTTTCATGTTGCCTGCAGATTCTACCCAAAGAAGAACACTATCTGATTCTGCGACAGCAGAACATAAACCCTTCCAATGAACAAATACAGAAAGAGAAAAAAAATCTATTGACACAGTACATCTGTCTATGTATACAGAGGAAAATGTCCTATGCTAGATATATATCCCAAAGGGGCCTAAACCAAATACAGTAATAATACCTTGATTTACAAGCATAATTCATTCTGCAAACGTGCTTGTACACCAAAATACTCTTATATCAAAGCAAATTTCCCCATTAGAAGTAATGGAAACTCAGAGGATTTGTTCTGGGGCCCCAAGGACCACATACTGTATACACAAAATGCCAAAATTCACAAAAGAAGTTGGCTTGAAGTCCATGTCCACACCATGGTTGGCTGCAGAATCTGCTCTGCTTGGGACTAATTGAATTTTACTTTGTATTATTAATGTGATAATAATAAAGTGCAGTTTGTAGTCCTATACATACTTGACTAGCTATCCCAGGACTAGAAATTGTTTAAAAAATAAGAAAGAATGTTGAAAAAATAAAAATAAATATAAATACAGTGGACCCTCGTATAACAGGTTTGTTTAACAGAAAATCCATTTAAAGGAAAAAAAATCTGGAGATAGGGGGAAATCGCTTAACAGAATCGCCTGTGGGATAAATCCATACAACAGTAAAACGGTCGCAATTAGGGATTAATCAGTTTTCAATGCATTCGTATGGGAAATTTGTACAAAGGAAAATTTGCTTAACAGAATTTCATTTGGAATGAATGAATTCCTTCATAAAAGGTACCACTGTATATGAGGAGCTGCCCTTGAGGTTAATGCGGAGATTGCAGCTAGTGCAGAATACGGCTGCCAGAGGCTTAGAAGGCATCATCATATTACCCCCATACTGACAGCTCTGCACTGTCTGCTGATACACTACCATATCGACTTCAAGATTCTGATATTAACATACAAGGCCCTAAACAGTTTGGGACCTCGGTATCCCAAGAAGAACTGCCCAGATCACTCATGCTAGCGAGGCAGGACGTTTAGAAGTTTGAACCCTGAGGGAGGTCCGGAAAGCTGTGACAACAAGTAGGGCTTCTCGGTAGTTGCTCTCCATTTATGGAATCACCACCAGAAATTTGCCTGGCACCCTCACTTAAACCTTTAAAAAACTTCTGAAAACATGGTTTTACAGAATGGCCTTCCCTGACTTCTTAAACATTTAACAAGACACTATCCTTCTTTTACTGCTTAACTTTGTTGTTGTTGTTTGATCAATTACTTGGTTATTTCTATTTTTATTTTAGTTTATTCTTGTTGATTTAGTTGGTTATAATTTGTTACTGTTTGTATTTTCATTATTTAACTCTGTTGTTATTATCATGTTGAGATTTTATATTGTGAACCACCCAGAGTAGCCCTAGGGCTAGATGGGTGGTATAAATGTCAAATAAATAAATAAAATAAACAAACTGTAAAGAAAAATAAGACACTAACCTGTACTTTCTTTTGAAAATGTTCATGGCTGGTGCAAGGAAAACCTCCCTTCCTCTCTCCTCCCTCTGCTTTGGAGGCTGCCTGAAATAGAAAGTTCCAGATAATCACCCACTATCCAGCAGGGGGAGGGAGGTAGAGAGAGCTATCATTTATTTATATTCATTAGACTTATATACCGCACCATCTAGCAACAAGGCCACTCTGGGCAGTATACCATTGACTCACTTGTGATCATGTGACCTGCTCCAATGCTGTTGTATATCAAAACATTGCTTGTTGATCAAGGCAAAATTTAGAAGAAATGTTTTCTTGTCTCGTAAAACTCTCTTAAACCAAGTTACTCTTAAACCAAGGTATTACTGAATAATATTTCCCTTTTGATTTATATAACTCACTTGTCTATTAATCTTAAATCTTACTTCTAACTGTATGAGGTAAACAATATACAATGAGATGAAGAGAATTGAAATGTAAATTGAGGGTTCAGAATAGGACACAGAGAAAACTGCTGCAGTGCAGGCATGTATCAAAGCATATCCTAACAGCAAATGCTCTGCTGATTTACAAGCAGCTATGCTCAAATTTCTATTAGAAAGAACAAATGTTAAAAATACTTTCTGGGGCCTGTGTCTGCTTCTAGATTTCATTCCTACAGACTAAGATCATTTACAGGTTTTGCTGTAATGGCAGCCCCCTTCCCCCCACCTTACTTGAGACACCCATGGCAACCCTAGTCTGGAGATCCTCTATACTCTGCCCCTACTACTCTTGGTGCCAGAGTATCTTTACAGTCTTCTATGTGGGGAAAAACTGTACTTTGTTACATTCTTTATGCCATTTGCCTGCCTTCCCTGACAACATAATTATTTCAGATATGCTTTGGATTTGGATCATTTAGATATTTATAATTTGGATCGTTTAGATATTTATAAGTTAGTTGCATTTATACCCTACTTTTCCTTTATTAATGTCAAGGTAACATATATAGATCTCATGCCCCCACTCCATTTATCCTCATACAACTTTGTGAGGTGGATCACAGTGAGAAAGAATGTCTTCAGAAAGGTTACTGAAGTTCAGGATTTAGAGCTAACCGGGATTCCAAGTAAATCCCAATATAGCATCCTTACATCAGTGATGCATTGCAGGAGAATTCTGTTTTGTTTTGGTCCCAGGTGGTTGCATGTTGTTGTTTTGTTAGTGATAATGATAAAATTCTATGGAAGAAGGGAAGGGAGAGAGATATTCTTATATGGTAGTGATGCTTTAGTAAAAGTACTGTAACCACTAGATGTAAATCCGAAAAAGCTTAGGCCAGGCCCAAGGATTCCCAGATTATATCACAAAAATTAAATAAAGGAGAAAAATGATGGAATGATCTGTCATATCTCAAATGCAATATACTTTTGGGAGTATATACAGGACATATTTTCACTTTGCAATACCAGCACAATAGCTCTCTCTTCCAAATAACAAGATAAAGTTCATGTAGAACAACTGTGCAATTCAACTGTTTCTTTAAAAGAGAAGTCCTCTGTAAATACTGTGCCATGGTAAATTTAATAGTTATTGAGACAGTGCCAGATGTAGATTTATTCTAGAGGATTTTATATGTTTTTCAGTAGCACATCTCATAAAAAGTGCAATAAATATGCTAATTTTAATGTCTTTATAGTTTAGTTTCATATTTTATCAACTTATAAAACAAAGATTAAATATATATGGTTATTGTACTTGTGGATATTGCTTTCAAAAATGATATGCTAAGAGGGACTATCAAGATTAATATTTCAATAAAGAAGCCACAGGTTTTTTTTTTCATTTGAAATTTGGCACACCTGGATCATGGCCTCTAAAGATGATTATCAGGGGATAATAATGGAATTGGCCTGATACGAAGCTTTCACCTTTACTTTCGTGATTTGGCGTCAGGATGGACTGTCTTTTAACAGCATTGTTGTACCTTCAGGCATTTGATATCAGTGTCTAGGTTTGAGCAAATGTAAGTTCAGTGGTAAGGATTTGAGATACAGCAGCATATCTAAGCAAGAACATTTAGTGATGGAAGGTGATTCGGTGGATTAAGCTTGAGATATATATGTTGCCTCTCCTGAAGTTCTGTATTTATGGGCCCCTCAAAAGTACTGTATGCTTTTACACATGCTTTCTTGCAAATCAAAGTCCTTATGTGGAGAATAAAAAGCCATGTGTGCTGCTTATATATTGCTCTTAGCACTTAAATCACTCTCTGGACAGTTTGATATTTAATTTCGCAGGCTACACTACCCTCACTCAATGTGCTAGGACCTAGATACCTGACCTAGATACCTGAAGGACCGCCTCCTTCCGTATGAACCTACTCCGCAATTAAGATCGAGCCAGGGGGCCCTCTTGAAAGAGCCATCCCTCAAGGAGGTGAGAGGGATGGCTTGTAGACATAGGGCATTCTCAGCAGCTGCCCCCAAGTTATGGAATGCCCTCTCAAGTGAGATCTGCCTGGCACCAACATTGATGACATTTTGGCGCCAGGTAAAAACCTTCCTGTTCCAGAAGTTTTTTAATTGATACAATATAGACTGTGGGTCCTCTGATGGCAATTTTAGTGTAATGATTTTAGTGTAAGTTTTTATTATTGTTTTAATTATTTATTGATATCTGATGTTTTAACTGTTTTAATTTTTTATTGTAAGCTGCCCAGAGACCTTTGGGTAGTGGGCGGCATATAAGTGGTAAAAATAAATAAATAAATAAATAAGTTTAACAACCTCCGAAAAATGGAAGGGGTGGTCAACCTTGAGAGGCTACCTGAATGCATTGGGACTGAATTCAGCTCATGAGCAGAGTGTTGACTGCAGTACTGCAGTTCAACAATTGCCAAGGGTTAAGATTGATATTTAAAACTAATTATCTTACAAATATTAAGCTTGAAATCAGTAAGTTAGTGGATCACCCAGCCATCTCTTTCAGCCATCTAGTGATGGAGAGATGTCATTCCTTCAGAAATTGATCCCATTTCCAAATTTACATGTTTAGTTGCAGCAATTCACGAGCAAGATCAGACAATTTTCTTTCACATAGCTTTTCTTCAGTTCTCAGATGTACGTAAACAAGATATATTTGGCTAGCACTGTTCAC
>JAHTLZ010000122.1:8405279-8425735 GCA_023846285.1 Phrynocephalus versicolor
ATAGATAGATAGATAGATAGATAGATAGATAGATAGATAGATAGATAGATAGATAGATAGATAGATCCTCTTTGGATTGCTGCATGGGACTACCTTTGAAGGCTGCTTGAAAACTTGAGCTGCTCCAAACTGGGGCTGATCATATTTCTAGATGAAATGCAATGTATGACATCCATGGTATGACTCCACAACCTCTGAAAAACCACATCTTCTATATGAGTCTCCCATGTTTTAAGACAGAGGACCTATTCTTTGTCCCACTACTGTAACATTCATGTCTGGCGAGGACTCCAGAGGGGATCTGCTTGGTACCTTCTCCCAAGCTTGGAACCCCTTCCTATGAGAACTTAAATTATGCAACTGAACACAATGCAGAAAAAAAGACTTCTTAGTGGGTCATGGTGCAGTTTTCTTTTCTTGAGGTTTTGGATGCATAACATTTGTGTTGCTCCAAATGTTTTGAAATCTAGAGAGAGAGAGAGAGAGAGAGATGCTGAATCACCTGATATTTAGTTTTATGAATAATAAATGAGATTAATGAAGCATAAGCAGCAAACATTGCTTTTGCTTTTTTAAAAAAATGTTTTCATGTACAATTAAAAACAAGAGATGCAAAAGGAGTCCAGCAAATAGCCAAGTAATTTCCATTTGTGAGGAAGTATAAAAGAAAACATTAATACAGTATTGACATTTATTGCCTTAGCTGTATTACGTAATGACTTTCTTGTGCTGACTTTTCTGTTTTGAAATTAAAATATTGGTTTTGGAATCACAATTAAACTAGCAAACTGTCATACATAATATATAAACATGGCCATGAGTACAGTTTTAAAGCAAAAGTACTTTCATCATAATGCATGCTCTATGCTTCCTGTTTTATGTGGGTAACACTTGAACACCAGAAGGTATTTCAAGCTCTTTGTCCCACTTGTCAAACTGAGCAGATACAGGTTGCAAATCAGTCTTTTTGTAAGTCACCCTGCCACGATCCTGAACTGCAGACCAATTTAAGTACTCCATGGGTGTATCCAATATCTCTGTTTCTCCTTAAGGATGAGCATCTGGAGGGACTTAATTGACAATGAGCCACATCATTCTCGCAGCTGACTGGAAAGTATAGCAGATCTTATTCTCTACCTGCCACACACAGTACCCATCATGCTTATTCATTCATTAGCACCATTGCTATTTCCCCTGTGTCAGCAGCCCTTGTTGCTATTGCTCCTCATTTGCCAGTTAACCTATCAGCTATGAGTTGGCCAGCATAATTCTTCTTGGGCTCTCTAGAATAACCAAGGCTTACTCTAAGGGAGGTGTCCTTCCACAGAGTGAGGGACTGTGAGTGAGGTAGGTGGCCCAAAGAGTGCTTGCACCAGCCTCTATAAGTTTGCCAGCCTGGCCGGTGTAGAATCCCATTCCCTGAGATTTCAGGTCCAAATCCTAAGAGCCTGGGCTAGGTCTTGTGATGTCACAGGTAATGAGCACCATTGCAAAACAGTGCATGTGTGAGTCAGTCAGACAACATGGAGTAACGCTGGTAATTTTAAAGGCCAATCATGGAATGGTACAAAAGCTCTGCCCCCCTTGGGTCTGTTAGGAGAGATGTACAAGTTTTGTTCCATAGCATTTAAATTGCTAAATGCATATTATGGAGTATTCATCATCAGCAAAACCAAAACAAGGAACACCAATGTTTTCAATATACTTATTCCGACAGTAGCACCCATGGAGCATTCAAACTAATGGAAAGCGGGGGGGGGGATACTTCAGAATATGTCTAAGTGATTGGTCGTGAAAGAAGCTTGAAATGACTTTGGTTCTCTGATTGGCTACATCCCATTCAATGAGATGTCAGGACCAAAGCCTGGTACCTAGAGAATGGATGCTAAATTCTACCTTTGGCCTCCATTAGCACAATACTTTGCCATATTGGTAGTCTTTAACTAAAGCAAATTGCATTTAGTGCTATTGTGGCAAAGTGGTAGCAAATACTGTATATAGACAACCTCCAGTGTGTCTTAATCCACAATGACAGGCTGTGAATGAGGAGGCTGCTCACAGCCCATCCATAAGGTATGAGGTTACCTCAGAAAGCCTTAGAGCACGGCCATTTTGACTGGGGATGGCTACCCATCTACAACCGTGTCTGCCACCTCTTTCTCCCTCTCTTCCCCAATCTCTTTCTCACACACACATGCAAACACTTAGGTAATCATACAAGAATCTTCCTTTCTTTCTCCTTTTGTGCAGGCACACCCTGCTCACAGACTCCAGCCATTCACAGGGGCAACGTGAAATCAGTGCAATCCTATTCATAAATTTCATTGAAGCACCCTGTTCACATACAGGCCTCACAGTAAACCAGAGCTGCAAATGTGAAGCCTTTTTGCTTCTTTGCATTGTTCCCCCCATCAGCAGCTCAGGTGTAGTTATAAGGTTTGTAAACATTGGCTAGTCCTGTGGTTCAGGCAATGACCGGATGGGAGGAGCAGTGAATCATTTATTTAATAAATAATTAGTGGCTGTTGGGGAAACCTCAAAGCCTGCAGCCCACTTTCATTATAGGCAGCCCTTCCACACTCCAAACTGGTGTCCTTCAGATGTTTTAGACTGGAAGTCCCATTATGTCTGAGAAGGACTATGGGGCACCCACTAAGGGATGCTACTAATTTAGTGCAGGCTAATCTAACACTTCTTGCTTGGTGGTGGTGGTGGTGATGGCAGTGGGAACTATCACGTGACCTATCACGGATCCTCACAGAAGAATTGCCCTAAAGTAGCATGCCTGTTGTGAATTACTGGATACGAAGTTGGAGGTGATGGAGGATTGGAGTGGAAGAATATATGTATTAGAATCGCTTCATTGCTGTTTATGAAAAAAATATGTTCCAAAAAGAAAAACTGGAACAATCTGACTGGGTTAAAGGACAACCATAACATATGGATGATTGAATACTATATGCGAAAAGATTCCTCTACATGGGTGGGCGAAGAGAGAAAATGCATAACAAATTCAGATAACCTACACATTTCTTGACAACCGAGATTTGAATTGGCAGAGATAATGTCATTTCTATTGCATTAAAAATTAGGCAATTAAATGCAGGGAACATTTTTATAATAACACTGCTTAACATTTATACCGTGCTTTCTAATCTTCAAAGTGCCCCATTAACATTAACTAATTAAGGAAGGCTCTTACAAAAGCTTTGATACATTTTCCCCCATAAAGCTCTTAAAGGAATTCAGCAAGCATCCAATAAAATCTGAAACACACTCCTTGACTGAAGATCTGTTCCAAGATGAAAAACAAAAGCAAAGTGTGGGTGATGAATTTTATCACACTGGGACACGTTTATCAGCAATGAACGTGCCAAATGTTTGCATCAGTGACTTTTGCGGGGAAAGGGGTACAGTGAGACAAGACCTCAAAGACCCTCCACCCCAACAAGAGATCTCACCTGCTGTATGAGACCAAGACACCAAGGTTTCTTATTTATTTTTAAAAGTCTCTGCAATGTGTGCAAAATGTACTTTGCGCAGAATGACAGTCTGTGTGCAGAACTATCAACTTTCTTCCTTTTATGAAGCTCAGTCATCTGGAGAGGTGGTGATGCCACCTCTGTCTGACAGTGCTGTATGCTCCTCCTGGTGTGAGCTACACAGTCATTCAGAGCAGGGTGTTTAATGTGGTGTCTAGAGATGGGCACTGAAAAACAAAAAGCTGTATCATTTCATTACATAACAAATTGTTTCATTGTGAAATGAAATGACAGAAACCCTTTCGTGACAAAACGAACAGAACTGCCTTTTGGTTTGGGAAACGAAGTAGGGGAGCTTCCTCAAGCTCTTCCCTGTAAGCCCCCCAAATTTGGAGAGATTACTAACAAAACAAAACGAAATGAAACAAAATGAAACAAAATGAAACAAAACAAAGAAAAAAATGAAACACTATATTTCTGTGCCCATCTCTAGTGGTGACACCTACAATGAGGAATACTTTTGTCTTTGAAATCCATCTTGCGCCAACATTTTAAGTTTTCAAACAATGTTCAAATTAAACCTATCTATGTAAGCATTTCCTATGCAACCTAACCCACCATCTGTTTCATAGACCACAAAGTTGTATGTGTTGCATTGTGAATTTTGCATTTATTTATTGTGATTTGTTGTTGTTCAGTCGTTCAGTCATGACTGACCCTTTGTGACCCCATGGACCAGAGCTCACCAGGCCTTCCTATCTTCCACTGCCTCCTGGAGTTTGGTCAAATCCATATTGGTTGCATCAATGACAATAAAATATAATATTGTGATATATATTAATTATTGCTGTACATTGCTTTTCAAGGGTGATACATAAATCCACATTAAATACTAACACAAGTTAATTGCATGCATGCAAACAGGACAGGCTTATTGGTCACCAAAACAAATCAATCCATCCAATGTTGCCATTTTTATTACTCCCAGTAGAAATATAGCAGTTGCAGACCTAGTTGAGATGAAGTGGAACACTCCTCCATGCCAATGAAACACACAACACTGTGTGTATATAGTAAACATTTCATTGGATCAGGTAAATGATGGAAATAAAAAGGCAACAGCTTGGATTACTTGCAGCAAAACTTGGGGAATCATAAGGAGCAAATCTCTCCACTGGGTGACTTGCTTGCCATTAGATGGATGGAGGAGCCTTGCGGTGCAGTGGTTTAACTGCAGTACAGCAGCGAAGACTGTGTTCACAACCTGAGTTCGATTGTGGACACTAGTAGCTGGCCTTAGCTTAATTCATCCTTCCAGAGGAACCAGAGGAACCAGAGGATGCAGGGGCAAGCCGCCTCTTCCTCGGCTCCAATCCCTGCTGCAGCCAGCCTGGGCTCCCTTTAAATAAGAACATAAGAAGAGCCATGCTGGATCAGGCCAAAGGCCCATCTAGTCCAGCTTCCTGTATCTCACAGTGGCCCCACCAGATGCGTTTGGGAGCACATGAGACTAGATATCTGTCTCCTGATACCACTCTCCTGCATCTGGCCCTTGACGTACCCTGGTTTTAAGCCTAGAGATTACACATCTCCATCATGGTTTTAACCTGTGATGGACTTTTCCTCCAGGAATCCCCTTTTGAATGCATCCGGGCCAGATGCCATCACCACATCCTGTGGCAGGGAGTTCCATAGACTAACAACGTGCTGGGTCAAAAAATATTTTCTTTTGTCTGTTTTCACTCTCCCAGCCCACAATTTAAGTGTATGTCCCCGAGTTCTGGTATTTTGTGAGAGGGAGAAGAGCTTCCCTCTATCCACTTTACTCATGCCCTGCATTATTTTGTATGTCTCAATCATATCCCCCCTCAGGCGCCTTTTTTCCAAACTAAAGAGCCCCAAATGTTTTAGCCTATCCTCATAAGGGAGGTGCCCCAGCCCAGTAATCATTTTAGTCGCTCTCTTCTGCACCTTTTCCAGTTTCACTATGTCTTTCTTGAGATGCGGTGACCAGAATTGTACACAATACTCCAGGTGCGGCCTTACTATTGTTTTGTATAATGGCATTATAATGTTGGCTGTTTTATTTTCAATCCCCTTTTTGATAATCCCTAGCATGGAATTGGCCTTCTTCACCGCTGCCACACATTGGGGAGACACCTTCATGGAGCTGTCCACCAACACACCAAGATCTCTTTCCTGATCTGTCACGGATAACTCAGAGCTCATGAGTTGATAGATAAAGTTTTGATTTTTTGCCCCAATATGCATTACTTTACATTTGGCTACATTAAAATGCATTTGCCATTTTGTAGCCCATTCCCCCAGTTTGGAGAGATCCTTCTGGAGCTCTTCACAATCTTCTCTGGTTTTTACCACACGAAAAAGTTTTGTGTCATCTGCAAACTTGGCCACCTCACTGTTTATCCCTGTCTCCAGTTCATTTATGAACAGACTGAAAAGCACCGGTCCTAGGACAGATCCCTGGGGCACACTGCTTTTCACCTCTCTCCATTGTGAAAATTTCCCATTGACACCTACTCTTTGTCAAACAGGCCTATAAGGCGGAACCATTAGCACACTTGGGCCAATCCGATCATGTGTCTCTACTTCTGACTCCTGAATATATTCCTTTGAGGAAGCGGATGCCAATAATAAAGAGGACTGTCATGATATGGCCACCAGGAGCATCTCAACAGCTGCAGGATTGTTTTTATGACACTGATTGGGAAGCATTTGCCCAACAGGATCTAGAAACTTACACTGAGGTAGTGTTGGACTACATCAGATTTTGTACTGATAGTGTAACGCAAAAGCACCAGATAAAGATCTATCCAAACAGGAAACCCTGGATGACAAGGGAGGTTCAGGAGCTGCTAAAGGCAAGAAATGCTGCTTTTAGAAGTGGAAACAGGTCACTGTATAGTGCAGCCAGAGCAGATCTGAAGAGGGGCATCCGTGTGGCGAAAGAGGCATACATGCAGAGATTGGAGAATAATTTTCAGCGTAACAACACTAGGGAGGTGTGGCGAGGTGTACAGGAAATGACTGGGTACAAATCTAAAGTTTCCCCAGTAGCTGAGGGAGGGGTATCTTTGGCAGAGGAACTGAATGCTTTTTTTGCCCGTTTTGAAGCAACATCAGTAGAGACATCAGCAGAGTTTCTGCCACCTTCACTATTGTTATCAGCATCGGCACAAGGGAATGTAATTCCCGGAAGGGTATTGAAGGATTGTGCAGATCAATTAGCAGGGGTTTTCACTGGGATTTTGAATCGATCCCTATCCCAAGCTATTGTGCCATCATGCCTAAAGTCTGCCATTATTGTTCCGATACCAAAAAAACCAAATCCAGAAAACTTGAATGACTTTCGTCCAGTAGCACTTACACCTGTGATCATGAAGTGCTTTGAAGCGTTGGTACGGAACTATGTTATTGCCTGTTTACCAGAGGGACTGGACACATTCCAATTCGCCTATAAAAAGAAGAGATCAACAGAGGATGCTATGGTGTGTGCTCTTCATGCTGTTTTTGAACATCTGGAGCAGAGGGGGGGCCCGTGCTAGATTGCTCTTTGTGGATTTTAGCTCGGCTTTTAACACCATTCTTCCACGACGCTTGATCTCTAAACTGGAAGGTCTAGGGCTTCCACCATCACTTTGTGGATGGATCTTGGATTTTCTGTCAGAACGTTCTCAGAGGGTCCGGTTGGGCCCTTACATCTCTAATACTCTTAGTACCAACATTGGAACACCACAGGGATGTGTACTTAGCCCACTCCTTTATATTCTTTACACATTTGATTGTGTCTCCGCCTATCCTAGCAATAGGATCATTAAGTTTGCAGATGACACAACTGTGATTGGGCTCATCTCTAGCAAGGAGAGTGAGATGGCTTACAGAGATGAAGTGGAGAGGTTGACCAAGTGGTGCAGAATAAATAACTTGCACCTAAATATAAAGAAAACAAAGGAGCTTGTGGTAGACTTCAGGAGGCAGAAAACTGATATTCAACCACTGGTGATTGATGGGACTGGTGTGGAGAGGGTTACAGGTTTTAGATTTTTGGGCATTGAGTTACAGG
Source organism: Phrynocephalus versicolor (assembly GCA_023846285.1). Lineage (NCBI taxonomy): Eukaryota > Metazoa > Chordata > Lepidosauria > Squamata > Agamidae > Phrynocephalus > Phrynocephalus versicolor. Next base: position 8,412,846 of record JAHTLZ010000122.1, read on the forward strand.
AGGATCTGTCCTGGAGTGTCAACACAAGGGGGCTTGCAAAGAAGGCTCAGCAGAGACTATTTTTCTTGAGAAATTTAAGGAAAAACCATCTTCCACAAAAGCTGCTGCTGGCCTTCTATCATTGTGCAATTGAGAGTGTGCTGACTTACGGTTTATGTGTGTGGTATGGAAGTTGTACCCACCGGGATAAGACAGTGTTGCACAGAATCATAAGAATTGCAGAGAGTATTGTGGGCTGTTCACTCCCCACCCTAGAACAAATTTATACTACCAGGTGCCACTGTAAAGCATTAGATATATTAAGAGATCCATCACATCCTGGTCATCGCGTCTTCGAGTTGTTGCCATCGGGATGGAGATATAGAGTACTGAGGGCAAGAACAAACCGTCTCAAAAATAGCTTCTTTTTTAGAGCAATATTGGCCTTAAACAGAAATCCTGGACTTTGAAGTCAGCTTATTTTATATGTCATATTTTAGTCATTTTATATGTCATATTATGTGTTGTACCTGCTTTTAAATCTATGTGAAATGTTTTAAATGAGTTTTATATAGCAACCACAAAATTTCATTGTTCCTGCAAGGGGGCAATGACAATAAAGATTCCTATTCCTATTGTTTCCTGGATCTCAACCAGTTCTCAATCCATAAGAGGACGTGCCCTCTTATCCCCTGACTGTGCAATTTTCTCAGCAGCCTTTGGTGAGGGACTGTGTCAAAAGCCTTTTGAAAATCCAGATACACTATATCCACCAGTTCACCCAAATCTACATGCCTGTTGACCTTTTCAAAAAATTCTAAAAGATTTGTCAGACAAGACTTACCCTTGCAGAAGCCATGCTGATTTTCTCTCAGCAAGGTTTGTTCTTCTATGTGTTTTAAGATTTTCTCTTGGATGAGGCTTTCCGCCATCTTCCCTGGCACAGATGTAAGGCTAACTGTCCTGTAGTTTCCTGGGTCCCCCCTCCTTCCTTTTTTAAAAATTGGTGTGACATCTGCTATCCTCCAGTCCTCCGGCACTGTGGCCGTTTTAAGAGACAAGTTGCATATTACCGTTAAGAGATCTGCAATTTCATTTCTCAGTTCCCTAATAACCCTTGGGTGGATACCATCTGGGCCCGGTGACTTGTTAATCTCCAATTTATCAATTAGTCCTAAAACATCCTCTCTTTTAACCTGTATTTGATTTAATTCTTTAGTCAAGAGGGGTCGTTCAGGCAGCGGAATCTGCTCAAGGTCTTCTGTCGTGAAGACAGAAGCAAGCCCCATGACTTGCCCTGTGCATTTCCTGGGCTTGAAAAAGTGGGAGGTTGGTCAGGTGAGGGAAGAAAGGAGCCATGAGCTTGGGGGCTCTCAATTATCAACATCATAGAAGCAACAATCTTGACAGGACCTTTCAAAGGTGAATATGTCCTCATTCCTCACATTCCTATGATTCCAACAGATATGCCAGTTCATTTTAAGAGATTGCAATTCCCAATTCGATTGGCATTAGCAATCACCATCAAAAACACTCAGGGCCAATCTTTAGAATTCTGCAGTTTAAATCTAGAGACGGATTGCTTCTCACATGGAACGCATGTTGCGTGTTCTAGAGTCGGCAAACCACACAATCTCTACATCTACACAGACAATCGAACAGCAATCAATATTGTATACCCACAAGCACTGTTAAATTAAACATATTATAAACCTGTGCTGTCTCTTTTCTTTCTTTTCTATTTATCCAGACTGAGCCACAGCAATGTGTGGCAAGGTCGAGCTAGTACAAGATAAATTGAGGGTAGACCATGTAACTGATCATCTTCTAACTTCAAGACACAAGAGCCTTGCTACATCAACCCAAGGGAGTATCTAAGCCAGCATTCTTTTTGTACAGTAACCAGACACCCACAGAAGCCCAAAAGGAAGATGGACATCTTCTCATTCAGTCTCTCCAGCAACGATGTACATAGTCATACTCATGCTCCCTCGCAACTGTAACTAGGCTTGTGATATATATGATCCTTGTTGGTGCATATTATTTCTGTTTGGAATTGTATGCATAGCAGTAGACTGCAGATAACCCTCCATTATTTCTTCATTTCATTGTTCAAGAGTTACAGCAATAAAAATAATAGAATTTTACCTTTAGTGTGATGATGAACTAACAGCATTAACTGCAAATATAATAAAAGAACTGTTCTGACATATTACTATGCAAATTAGGAAAATAAAAAGTTTGAAACTTTTTCACTTTTGGAGTTTTCTTCTATGTGACTAAAAGCTCCCACTCTTCTCTAAAAGCAGTTCATTTTTTCAGTTAGTTTTGCTGTCATTCATTAACTGATTTTACTTTTGGAAAATATGTTCTTCAACATAGTGTTTATATTATATTGCAGGGCAATAAAAATCTAATATGGATTGAGTTGATGATATTTCCACTAATACCACAGAGCTCAACATAATTATCATTATTGTTCTTATATAATTACAAATAGCAATTATATCTGAAGACACAATAAAAGCCTGAACCTTTTAAATCAAAAAGCAAGTGAGGGAAGTTTGTAAAGAGAAAGAAGATGAAAACCTTTCATTTAAAGCTAGACACTTTGGGAAGCAAAGAAATTCAGACCACAGATCAACCCGTCTCCCTCAAAATGCGTGGAGGGGGCATTTTGTGCTTTAACTTCCACCCCAATTAAAGCAGAACGTAAGGTGTTCTCTTTGTTCTTTAAAAGGGTGGTAGATAGCTCCGCTTGCATAGATCTGAATACATGACATCTGCAAGCACTAGAAATCCTCCCCCCAAAAAATTGGTTCAATGGATGGCATTCACAAAGGTTATGCAACTGCGAATACGACTGTGTTGCATACTGAAATACCTAAGCATTCTGATTCTTAAACGCTGAGGACAAATAGTAATATTCTGACTTATGTTGACCCTTTCTAGGGTTTCTTAAGTGTAGATTACTCAGAAATTGCTACCATTATCTTCTTCCAGGACACTCTGGGACTGTGCAGGTTGCCTGAGGCTACACAGGCTGGGTCTTCTATGTAATACGTTGTGGAAAACATGGTAGTCTATCCCAGTGGTTCTCCACCTGTGGGTCCCCAGATGTTCCTGGACTGCAACTCCCAGAAGTCTTCATCACTAACTGAGCTGGCCAGGATTTCTGGGAGTTGCTATCCAGGAATATCTGGGGACCCACAGGTTGAGAACCACTGGTCTATCCTATTCAGGCATCGCCTCTGGTATGTCAGAAACTGGCATAAACTCAATGAGTCTGATGTGCAAAGGGGTCTATGCCTCACAGTCCAGGACAGCAAGTCGTGAATCACAGTAATGTCACAATGATATTTCTAAGGTCACTTCAGGAGTTTTCAACGTGACTCAGTATCATGTATTAGAGAGTAGTTACTTCCATTTCAGGGGGCTAATTTCTATGAAGGTGCTGTGAGGTGCCCAAGCAGTGAGGAGTTCTAGGGAAAACTTTAATTCTCCACGTGCCAATCCAAGTTGTTTGTGAAGTGAAGAACACGTGAATCTGGAACACACACTGAGTCAAAACAGCAATCTGATGTCAACTGAACTGGGAGCACCGGACTCAGTGGAAATAACTTTTCAGTAAATATTCCCAATCTCAAACTACGATTCTGCAAGGCACTCAAGTGCTGCAAGAAAATTCTCAGTAGATTTTAGGATGTAGCATCATCATGTTTATTGCTGCCGTTATCAGCTGAAATAGCAAATGTACATGTTCTTTAAAAAACACACAGAACTGCTAGAGACATTTTAGGCTTAAAACAGATGGCCAGCTTTTGGAGGCATGTTTTTAGCAGATGGTTGGCATGAAGGTCTCTTTAAAAATACCAGTTTACTTGGTTTTAAATGATTGGACCAAACATATATTCCCTGCTCCTCAACTCAACTCTCTCTCTAAAAATCCAACCAACTTTCTGTGACAGCGTAATCTCATGTGAACATTAGACCTCCACCTGTTCCAAGTGACATAGGTCTGAAGGGCCATTGCAGTTACGGCAGGTGGCAACCAAAAGGAAGAAAGATTTCCAGATAGATAGATAGATAGATAGATAGATAGATAGATAGATAGATAGATAGATAGATAGATAGATAGATAGATAGATAGATAGATAGATAGATAGATAGATAGATATAAAACATAGTTTTATTTTGGCATCATATTTTAACATAAGTAGCCAAATAAAATTATGTTAAGCAAAATCTCCTTTAAACAAATTTCCCATAGTAATGCAAGGAAAACAGGGTAATCCCTAATCACGACCATTTTTATGTAGTATGGATTTGCCCGAGAGACGATTCTGTTAAGGAAATTTCCCCTATCTCCGGATTTTTTTAATGTTGTACAGATTTCATGTTATACAAACCATTTGTTATACAAGGGTCCACTCTGTCTGTGTGTGTGTGTGTGTGTGTGTGTGTGTGTGTGTGTGTGTGTGTGTGTGTATTTCTTAAGTAATTATGATCCACCACCATCCCATACAAAATGTTAACCTTTCACTCTACCAGCAAAATAAGCTAAGGAAATGAATGACATGAGGAAGGAAAGCCTTCTCAAGGCAGTTCCTTTGAACTGACCCACCTACATGCAGAACTCCAATTATGAAGCTTCCCACCCTCCTAATCTGCCTGTATGGCAACTTATATCAGAGAACACTGAATTCCCTGGTACAACCTCACAATGAGAGAATGAGAGTTCATTTGTATTTCCCTCAATGTGTGGCAATACTTTGACAGAACCTAATAGAGCTTACTTCCCTGTTGGTCACTGTTGGCTCTCTTCAATGTCATCATACAGCTTTATGAACCTTTGGCCCACCCTTGTCATGGCTTAGTGGATGGGCACATGGTTTTCATATAGAAAACCACAGATCCAATTGCCATGCAGCACTGGGCATGGTGGTTGTTTGAAACCAGAAAGACCTTCTCTTAAGTAGCATTAAATGTCCTGAGCCTCATGCTGTAGAAGATAGCTTCCAATGTTCCAGTAAAGGAAGACCCTTTGCAATGGCGGAAACTCTTCCTCACTTTGGTTCCTGTGCAGCTAGGTTAAGTAGTTAACTAACAAACATTCCAAGTATAGTATAAAACAATGCTCAAGCAATCATGTATTTGGTAGTGGAGTTCATTGTGGTCAAGAGAACCAAATGTAGTGACAGATTTCCCAGATGGAGAACACATCTGGGCCAAAAATAATATGTAGAGCAAGGTAAAAGTAAAGGTTCCCCCTGCAGACGAATGCTAGTCACGTCTGACTCTAGGAGTGGTGCTCATCTCCATTTTCAAGCCAAATAGCCAGTGTTGTGCAAGCCCATGGCCATGTGTCCAGCATGGCTGAATGCATTTCTGCACACAGAACACTGTTTACCTTCCTGCTTTTTATGACAGGACCTATGTATCTGCTCACATTTACATGCTTTCGAACTGCTACGTTGGCAGGAGTTGGGGTTAACAGCAGGAATTTGCTCCACTGCATGGTGCCTCGGATTCAAACCGCCGAGCTGCTGACTTTGCAGCTGTCAGTTTTAGCGTTCTAGCCCAGTGAGCCACCCTCTTAATATGCAGAGTAATATTAAAAAGCTACTCTTCATCATGTATACTTGTTACAGGACTTTAGCCTTTTTCAGAGCTGAAAGCCCTAAAGCAAATAGACAATGGAGATGAGACATAAAAAAGACATAATAGTGGAACTGGAAAAGGTGCAAAAGAGAGTGACTAAAATGATTACTGGGCTGGGGGACCTCCCTTACGAGGAAAGCCTAAAACATTTGGGGTTCTTTAGTCTGGAAAAAAAGGTGCCTGAGGGGGGATATGATTGAGATGTACAAAATAATGCAGGGCATGAGTAAAGTGGATAGAGGGACACTCTTCTCCCTCTCACAAAATATCAGAACTAGAGGACATCCACTCAAATTGAGGGTTGGGAAAGTGAGAACAGACAAAATAAATTGTTGTTTTTTTACCCAGCATGTTGTTAGTCTGTGGAACTCCCTGCCACAGGAAGTGGTGATGGCATCTGGCCTGGATGCCTTCAAAAGGAGATTGGACAGATTCCTGGAGGAAAAGTCCATCACAGGTTACAAACCATGATGGAGATGCATAATCTCCAACCCTAAAACCAGGGTACTTTAAGGGCCAGATGCAGGGGGAGTGGCATCAGGAGATAGATATCTAGTAGAGATGGGCACGAATAGAAAAAATGACGTTTCAGTTTTTCGTTTCCGTTACCAAACCCGATTCGGTTCGTTTCCGTTTGTTGTGACATTTTTCAAAAAGGTTCGTTCCGTTTGTTCGTTTATTCGTTCTTCGTTTTGTGTGTAGTGTAGTGTGTGTGTCTGTGTGTGTGTGTGTGTGTGTGTGTGTGGTGCTTGTGCAACTGTGGCTGGGGGAAACAGTGGGCTTAATCTTCCTTCCAGCCACTGTGGGGTCGGGAAAAGAGCTCCCCCAGCAAGCGCCTCTCAGCTGCTCTGCGCTGGCCCCAAGCCAGCGCCTTTCTGGTGCTCAGCTGGCTTCCCTGCACCCCTGGAAAGGAGGTGCAGGAAGCCAGTGAGGAGCAACTGAGAGGTGGGGTGGGTGGGGAACATAAGTTTCCCATAGGAGGGGGGAATAATAGTTTAAAATGTCTCCTACCTGGTGCTGGTCCGGGTAGCACTTGATCGCAGTAAAAACAAAAACAGCCAATGACGGTAGCGCTTGGTCGGCAATAAAAAGAATAAAAATAAAAATAAAAAATAAAAGGAGCACCAAGAGGGCACCAGGGGTGGTCTGGTTGGCACCCTAATATCTTTAAAAACATAATAAAAAATCCCCAGGTCTGATGGGGCCGCAGGGGCCGTGCGGTGGGTGCTGAAAGAAAATTAAAAACAAACAAAAAAAGCCCCACACTACAGAAACCCGGAAGTGAAAGAAGGGCCCACCCAGCCCCAGGGGACACACAGTGGGTGCTTGAAAAAATAAAAATTATGGGGCCCCAGGCGTGCCCTGGTCAGCACCCTAAAATCATAAAATAAATAAATAAATAAAACCAAGCGTGGACGGGGCCCCAAGGGCGGAGCAGTTGCCTTTAAGAAAAACACAGCTGTAGTGCGGGCCAGGAACCCAGAAGTAAATGGTTCATCAGGAGGGGGGAAGATAAGTTACACGGATCCCTCTTTTCCTCCACCCCTGAGGAGGGGGAAAGAGAGGGCTCTTTAAACTAATCTGCTCCGGATCACAGTGCTGAGCGCCTGCTTGGCGCTGTCATCAGGAGGGGGGGAAAGAAGATTAGTTTAAAGAGCCCCCTTATCCACCCCACCCCAAGGGGAGGGGAAAAGAGGGGGCACTTTAAGCATTTTTCCTGGTCCCGGTGGCAGCGTCCCCGGTGACACGCAGCTCTATCTCTCCTTTTCGTCGTCTGCAGAGGAGGCAATTCGTTCCCTCGATCTGTGTCTGGAGGCGGTCTTGGAATGGACCAGATATAACCGGCTCAAGCTGAATCCGGAGAAGACAGAGGTTCTGTTCTTCGGGGCGCCCTCATCTGGGTACAGTGGCCCCCTCCCTAAACTGGGGGTGGTGGTGTTTCCCTCCAGCCTACGGACAGGGCCAGGAATCTGGGCGTGGTCCTGGACTCAGCCCTCTCCCTGGAAGCCCAGGTGATGGCTGCTTCCAGGGCCGCTTTTATCCATCTCTGCAGGATCGCCCAGATCCGCCAGTACCTCGATGAGTTGATGAGTCCTCCCTGGGGACAGTAGTGCAGGCTCTGGTGATCCCGAGGATCGACTACTGCAATGCCATCTAAGTGGGGTTTTCCTTGACCCTGGTCCGGAGGTTACAACGGGTGCAGAATGCAGCAGCCAGGCTGGTGGTGGGTGCTCGGAGATTCGAGCACATCACCCCAGTTCTGGCTCGCTTGCACTGGCTCCCCGTTGTCCTCCGGATCAGGTTCAAGGTCCTGGTTTTGATTTTCAAAGCCCTCCACGGCTTGGGACCAGAGTATCTGGTGGAGCGTATCTCTCAAAGGTCAACTGGGACCAGACCCATGAGATTGGCGCAGGCGCGCTCACTAAGGGTGGCCACATCCAGAGAGACGCAGAAATCGCGTACATGTGACCACACCTTCTCTGTGGTGGAGCCCGTGCTCTGGAACCATCTTCCCTGTGAGCTGCCCCTGATTGAGTCCCTGCCCACCTTTTAAAAAGCCCTGAAGATTCACCTCTTCAGGGAGGCGTTTGGTGACCTTTTTAGTTAGTTTTTTTTTTAATGGCCAGCCATCTTGCTCCTTTCCCTTGTGTTTTTTTTTTTTTTTTTTGTATTATCATTTTATTGTAAGGCGCCCAGAGTTCCCATTGGGAAGATGGGTGGGGTATAAGACTAATAAATAAATAAATAAATAAATAAATAAATAAATCCCTACTTGACCGTGTCATGCCCTGAACTGGCAAACGTCTTCTGGTGAAACAGGTGATCTATCATGGAGCGGTAAAGCCTTCCCCATACACAGGTAGAAACTGTATATATATTTGCCATAAATACAAGATTTGCCATAAGAGTACCTGTGTCAAATCTTGTATTTAACTATTCTTTCATCAAGCCAGTGTTTGGAAAGCGCAATTACATTTCCTCGCTTTATTGCTCCAGGTGAGCGTTTTGAGATACAGCTACCGCAAGCTGATGTGAAGTGGAAGATCTGTCCCAGTTAAAGGGCTGACTAACTCTGATGGGCAAGTTAAGAAAAGGAAGGTAAATAAAATTATATAGCAGATGAACCATTGATGAATGTGATTAAAGCCAAGCTCCTGGCTCAGCTGGCTAGAGTACTGAAAAGTGCCGGCTACAAAATCGGCAGCTCAGCAGTTCAAATCCCAGGTGCCACACAGTGCAGCGAGCTCCCACTGATCACCCCAGCTCCTGCCAACCTAGCAGTTCGAAAGCATGTAAATGCAAGTAGATAAATAGGTACCGCCATAAAAAGCAGGAAGGTAAAACAGTCTTGCAGCCATGCCGGCCACGTGGGCACGGACTGCACAACACTGGCTCTTTGGCTTGAATACAGAGATGAGCACTGCCCCTAGAGTCAGACATGACTAGTGTGCATGTGCGGGGGGGGGACCTTTACCTTTACCTTTTACCTGCCATTCTAGCTGACTGGGTCAGAAAGGAAGAATGCATCTCCCAAACGTATTTGAGTGTAGGGATGCGTGTGGGCCTTGTAGACAATGCCGCTTTTCTGGAATGCAAAAGCATTGCCCGTGGTTAGCTCTTCATTGTTTATGGATGGATTGGGACTGAAATCCTTCTTGTTCCACTGCAGCTCCACTGGGCAAGCCATCTGCTGGAATGCTACTCACTGTAAATTCAAAGGCTGAGAGCAGACCCCCCTCCCCCCAGGTAAGTAGTGACAGATTGTTGGAAAACCCTGAAGAAAACTGAAGACTAAAATCCAGCCTGTGATCTTATAGTCTGCATTCCACTTGTGCATCATATCATAACAGAGCTAGTTAGATCACCGTATATCAGTGCTCAAGGCCTGGAAGGTAATGCAATATGTCACAGAAAGGTGAACCATGCCTTTAATATAATATAATAAGATTACTTGGCCTTCTCTTTGGATTTACAGTATCCACATCTTTTCTACTTGGTTTATTTCCATATGTAGGTTTATTTGTTACAAAATAATTGTGCCTTTCCTCCATGATGCACATGGATATGCTTCTCTTCACTCTAACCTAACAACACAACCTTGCTAACAAACAGCCTTCTGAGGTTTTCAGAGAGTGACCGGTTCTGCTACATCCAAGACCACTTCTGTGACCCTGTTATAACCCCACAGGCCCCCTTTACATAAAACTGCTATGGTGGAGTGAAGCATGTTCACAAGAGCAGTGGGGACATATCTTGAGCCATATCCATGACATAGAAGAGGTCCTTCTCCTATTCCAGCCCCTACTATCTGATGTCATGAAGCCTTTGAAGGTTGGTCTTGGTGCATGGAGGTTTCCACAGATGCCAGAAATCTCTGAAATCAGGACCCCCAAAATCTGTAGAAATTTACTCCATGCTCATGCATGTCTCCAGATGAAAGCTTCCCTGCTTCAAACAACAACTCTGGGTAGATGTCCACAGCCAGGAGAAGCTGTACTTCCATGAGATCAGTAGTAAGTACTGCATCTTAAAACATGCATCTTAGAACAAATATTTCTTTCCACCCAGAGTGTTGCTAGTCTGTGGAACGCCCTGCCGCAGGATGTGGTGATGGTATCTGGCCTGGATGCCTTCAACAGTAGCCCTCAAAGGGTTCAAAAGTAGCCCGCTGGCTATCAATAAAAAAAGTGAGGGGATAAGTTCTCCACCCCTCCCTCCCCCATCCCAAGGACCACCACTGCCCCAGCAAAGTTCTGGGTCTGCCAGCCCATTGTTTCAGCTGAGTGGGGCAGTTCAAGGCCATGGTACAGTCCTCTGTTCCCCCCACCGGCCAGATGATCAGTGTGCCACTGTCTTGTGACCAACTGAGTCGCTGCTGCGGAGTGGAGGGAGGAGAGGGAAGGAGAGGGGTGAGAGGTGGGGTTGCAAGTGTGCCCATTTCCTTTGTGCAGTGACATCTCCCTTCTTCTCCCCCCCTGGAGAATTCCCTCCATAATGGATTAATTGATTTTCAATGCATTCTTATGGGAAACTGCTGCTCTACTAACAAATTTTTTACTTATGACCATGTGCTTGGAAGAAATGGATAAAATTCGTAAGTAGAGGTTTTAGGGTAGTAGCCCTCAGGCACTTTGGGACGGAAAAAGTAGACCTCGGCCTGTTCAAAGTTGGGCAGCCCTGCTATAGCCTGTCCCTATATAGACATGGGCAGCCGCAGATTAGGCAGTGGGAAAGAAAGTCTCCAATTGCTACATAAGCACAAAACACAAAAGTTAACACTGCTGGCCTCATTTCAAGAGAAAATATTGCTACCATTTTATGAGATGGTGGAAAAACTGTACTACTGAATAAACAAAAATACAAACCTGATAGAAACAGACACCAAAAAGGAAAAGAATGATTACGAGGCTGTCTCAGTAGTCCATCAGAAGGATAAGACTTTAAAACAAATGCCAACAGAAAGTCTAGTTATGAGGAGCTTCATCGTACAGTGGTTACACTACAGAACTGCAGTCAAGCGTCTGCTCACAACCTAAGTTCAGGCTCAGAGAGCTGGCTTAAGGTTGACTCAGGCCATGGTCACAAGAGCCAAATGTTCCTTTCCTATTCCCCCATTGATTTCATATCATACATTTGTTGTCAGATGACACACAGTCATTAACAAAATTACCTGATTAGTGTGCTAATTGAGGATTATTTCTCTATCAGCCAGAGGCTTTGACTTTTTTTTTTTGGTTGTGGATCTTTTCAAAAAGAATGTTGCATTGATGTGTGTGTGAAAGGCTGTATCACAACTTTTTTGAACTGAAGCATTTGTGACAATGTTTGACACATGGTTGTGACAGATGGTTAACATATGTCAAACAGTGTCAACAAGGTCTAGGCATTTATTGAACTGGAAGGAAATGTCTCAGTAGCTCCAAAACACATTGGCGTGCACATTCTGGAACAAATAACATGTGGCCATGAAGCATGACAGGAACATGATTAAAATGCATGTAAACATAGGGGGACATTTTGCTGGTGGCCCTGCCACCTCTGTCTTACCATCCTTCCTAAGTTGGTAAATTGAGTACCCAGTTTGTTGAGGGGTGGGAGCTATGTGTAGCCTGTGTAATTAAATTGCAAAGAGCCCAGAGAGTGCTTTAAGTGCAGGTGGTATACAAGCAGCAGACTTGATTTGCTTTCAGTATAAAGTAGAGGTGAGAACATTAGCTTTTCCTTATTTTGTGCTAAGACATCCATCTTCCATTGCCACTGATTATTTGGCTACAGCATCTGGACAAAGACTTCCAAGATATCTGGAGGACCAAATGTTCCTCTTTCCTCACACACAGTAAGGCTGGATTTCCCAAAGAAAGAAAGAAAGAAAGAAAGAAATATTGCATCCTAAAACACTAAATAATTGCTATGGTGTCTATGACAAAAGAGGAAGGAAAAGAGATTCCATTTGAATATTAGGAAGAACTTCATGATGGTTAGAGTTGTTCGGCAGTGGAATCTGCTGCCACGGAGGGTGGAGGAGTCTCCTTCTTTGGAGGTTTATAAGCAGAGGCTGGATGGTCATCTGTCGGAAATACTGTGATGGGGGTTCCTGTATGGCAAGGGGTTGGACTGGATGGCCTTTTAAGGTCTCTTCCAACTCTATGATTCTATGATTCTGTGATTCTATTATCCCCATGCCTTCTGAAACAAATGTTGCTACCAAAAGTTTAAGATGCTGGACATCAGGACACCAGCTTTTAACCTATGTCAATATTTCATGATTTCCCCAAGCCGCAATTGGTCCTATTAACATGTACTCAGCATAAACAGTTGCTCATGACTAGAAATAATAGGCTGGAAAATACTGTGGTGGCAGAGTTTTAATGCAGCGTTTTCCAGTGATTATTCAAGCACTGTTCTATAAAAGAAAAATAGTTCATATAATAAGATTACTGATCTATAGCATAAGTACAGGCTTAAAATCATGTTGCCATAGAAAATAAACATTAAAATAATGTAGCTCTGCTAATCCCACTTAGATGTAACACTAGATAAATAAAATCCTCTTAGGCACTGTTTCTATTTACCACCTTCATTGTTATGCTGTTTCTGTTTCTAGTCTTTTAGAACCAATAGCACTGTTTTTCCCCTCCCAATCAGGCCCTTACTTACCTGCAAGTTCATTCCATCAAGCATCTGAATTCTGCTGCTTCATACAAGAAAGAAAGAAAGAAAGAAAGAAAGAAAGAAAGAAAGAAAGAAAG
>JAHTLZ010000122.1:8427480-8450991 GCA_023846285.1 Phrynocephalus versicolor
TCAATCAATCAATCAATCAATCAATCAATCAATCAATCAATCAATCAGTTGTTTTTTTAAAACTTATAAATAGAAATCCACTTCTACTTTTGCTTTGGTTGGGTTGGGGGGTTCCAAGCAAGTATATGGCTTATTTCTTTTTTTAAAATACACAGCTGCTGAAAATCAGTCAGTCAGTCAATCCAGATATAAAGATGTTCCCTCTGTCACGTGAAAAGCAGGAACTCTGCAAAGCTGAAAAGAGAAGGTGTGGAGCAACTTTTCAAAAGGCTGGCAAGCAAAGATCAGGAGGATTCTTTTACATAGCTATAGTATTAGACCCTCCAGAAGGGGAGAGCAAAGTGCAGCCTTTCAAATGTTTTTATATTGTAACTCCCATCATCTCTCTGCAAGGGCTGTTGGATACTAAGGCCAACAGCTAGTCCTGCTTCCTCTATATTCAGTGTTAATGACACAGGAATTTTTCCTACCAAATTATTCCCAGGGGTTGAATGAATGGGACTAAAGCTGAATGAATGGGCCTAAAGAAATCCAAAGGACTGAAGAATGATGATCTGACATGCCATCCTTGTTCAAGAATGGCTGGATACTAACACTGATTTTTTTCAAACAGAAAGCTTTTCTTTCTTTCTTTCTTTCTTTCTTTCTTTCTTTCTTTCTTTCTACTTGCAATTTTAGTTTAATGTTATCTTTAGTATCTTGCAAGGCACAAATATGTGGGTACAATGGAAATAATGTATTGCTGGAACAAGGGGTTACAGCGTCCTGAAATGGGAGTACCAATATTAATGCACAGCATGATGTGTTTTAAAGACAGGCACTTCAAAATGCATTAAACATGATTGGCATGATTTGTAAGGTACTAAAATAAATGCTTAAATTAAAACAGCAACTAGATTGTAAGATTGCATTACATTTTTACTGTACAGTATTTTGGTTATGTCTTTTTTATGAAATCAGATTTTTCAAGGACTGTAATCAAATAAGGGACACTTTAGAATTAAAATTCCAGTTATGCTTGATCTTCTAGAAGTATTATGCAAATTCAAGGTCAGGGGAAAATATGTTGCTGGGGTTTACCAAAGGTCATATGGGTGACTTGGCTAGAAAGCCAGAGTAATATAGTTATGAAAACAAGATCCCAGAACTTGGAAAGTTCCTTTCTGAAAGGACTTTGCTTCCATGCTTGGAGTATTTTGAAAGTAATTTGTCATTTCCCTATTGTACAATTTTAAAAAGTAATCCTTCTGTTACTTGTTCATTACTTTTCGTTACATTTCCAATATTCAGTGGAAAATTACTGCTTTCAGGCATGCAAATGGCAGGCTTCTCTCCCCCAATTGGTTTTAGGGGACTCCTTGAAATTTGGAATAGTTAGAGTTTCTGGGAGCAGAGATATTAAGCTCCAAACAAGATGGGGGAGATTATTCTTAATGGAAGGAATGTCTTTGGCATGATTTACCAATTATAGGGTTAATTGACAGCTTCTCCACAACCACACTCCTTCAATTAAGTTCCCTCCTGCAGCCCCTTTGGAGCTCAGTAATTCCATTCCCTGTACCCCAAACCTCTCCAAATTAGGGATGCTTCAATGGGAGAGCTTGAGGAAGCTCCACTGTAATTTCCATGCTGCTAGCTGCCTGGGATCACTATTTTCAAGCAAATAACATTGCAATTCTAAATGTTTTTTCTGGGGTCACCCATTTGAAGTTGAATAACTCGCCCCCCTGAACCCCAAATCTCTCCAAATTTGGAGAGCTTAAAGGGGAGAGGACACAGAAGGCACCGAGCAAATTTGGTGCCTCTAGGACCCAGGGGACCCATTTTGTAGAGTACCAAATCAGTTCATTACTGGTTCATTTCATATAATTTTTTTTTTAAAAAATAGTATTTCTAACAAAATGAAATTAATCTCAATTTTTCCATTTTATGCCCATCCCTAACCCAGATTGTAGAAGTGCATTGATGATTGACAAAGAGACATATGGACGGACAGACAGACAGAATGATTTGCAACATTTCTAGGCAGCTATATAATGTCAGTATGTCTGTGAAGATTCTCAGTCATCCAGGTGAGTTTATCTGGAAGTTGAGTCATGGCTACTAGACTTCTTTTTCTTGAGAGATAGAAACGTTTTGCTGCTCATCCAAACAGCTTCATCAGTCTGAATACAGCTAGTGAGAGTCCTCCATCTTATAGTCAGCTTTGACCTCTTGTCACCCTGGTCTGAAATAAGCTCAGAAGATGAACAATGGCCTAAGGTGCTGAAACCTATAAAGGATGGATCATTAGCTATGGCCTTGGCGGTGAAGGCTGTTTAGTTTGTCTGGGTACTGTTGAAAGCACACCCTGGTAAGTAGCAGATAGACTATGCCTGAGGGCACCACCTCTTTTGAGAGAGGGAGTTTCAATGCTCACATGAATGCCTTCCCTGACTCCTCTCTCAAACCACCGATCTTCTCTGTCTAATATGTGTACATGCTCATCTTTGAATGAGTGCCCTTTGTCCTTCAAATGGAGGTGTACTGATGATTTTGGTCCTGAGCTGTTACCCCTCCTGTGTTGGGTCATTCTTCTGTTTAATGGCTGTTTAGTTTCTCCAATGTAGAGGTCTGCACACTCCTCACTGCATTGGACTACATATACTATATTGCTCCTTTTTGTTTTGGCATCGGATCCTTTGGGTGGACAAGTGTCTGCCTTAGTGTGTTTGTGGGTTTGAAATAAACAGGGATGTAGTGTTTGCCAAAAATCCTTTTAAGCTTCTCAGACACTCCAGCCATGTAAGGAATGACCAGGTTTTTCCTTCGGGTCTGGGTCTCAAGCTGATGCCTTGTTCTTCTGGGTCAGAACCCTGCTTTGTTGAAGGCCCACTTTGGATATCCACAGGCCTTAAGTGCTGTCTTCAGATGGCTGTCTTCCTACTTCTTGGCTTCTGTGGAGGTGGGGAAGAAGGAAGGAAGGGTAGAATTAGATTTGTCTTACGAGGCACTATTGTATAGTCCAGCCCCCAACAGTGAGTGTCAGAGGGACAGTGAAATGGCCCCTTGTTTAAAAAGTCTGAGGACCCCTGGTTTTGAAGTTGCTGTGGGTTTAATTTCTTTTGTGTTCACCACCCAGAGTAGTGGATTTCCACTAAGGCTGGTGGTATATCCACCCACCCTCCCAAAAGTTAACAAAGCAATGTGTGCATATTGCCCAATGTGGTGGTAACTTCATGTTACCTAAATTAGAGAGGATATTTTGAAACTTTTTTGTTAGAGCAAACATGACATGTTCTTGTTTATGCCAACATCTGTAGAAAATGTGGTGGTTAGTGACCATTCCACAAAGAGCAGCCTAGTGATCCATAATGCAGTGTGGCCACCAGGCCAATGAGGGCAGAAGAAATTTTGGAACAAAAAAATATGGCATAATAATTTGGCTTCCCTGCAGTTTTTTTACTTGGGCTCCCCCATCTCTCCCTCATCTTCCTCCCTGACCTCTAGCTCTAGCTACAGCTGCTCCTAGAGTTACTTGCATGGTGTTCTATCACACAGAGGCTGTCAAATCTTGAAGTGCTAAAGCCCATAACTGGAAGACTTCCTGTGGGGACAAAAATATTTTCAGGTAATTCCTGCCCACTCTTGTAATTATACCTCTGTGGTTTGGATATACTTTATATTCTGCACAATTAACTTTAAAATATGTCACTGTTAAGATCTGCCAAAGACACATTGGAACCACAATCCTATGCTCAGAAATCTCCCTGCGTTCAAAATCATTTACTTCTCAGTAGTGTCTTCAGAATTGTAGGTGGAGTTATTGTTCCTCCTCTTACAGTTCTTGTAGAACGCTGGCCCATAATACTGTTAATTTTCAACTTAAACCTCATTTGTTGAGTGAATTTGAGAGTGTCAATTAATTAAATGTGAAGGACAAATTTTAACTACAGTATGAATGCTGCTGCCCAATATAAAGGAACACTAGGCATCGTAATAAGACATGAAAGGATGTGTTATACCTTCTCCATGAAATAACTTTTGACAAGCTGGCGTTTTAATGCAATGAAACACACTAGTACACAGAACAATGTAAAAAAAAAAACTGAATGATTTCACCCCCAACAAAGTTAATTTTAATTTATCTACTAGCAGTGCAATCCCTACATGCATTTATTAATAACCTCCTATAAAGTTGAAAGCACTTAGAAAATACAGCCTTACTTTCAATCCAGTTTTCTCCGTATGTGTTCCCTATCAGTAGCACTCTTTGAAATGAATGCAGCTTAAGGAGGGACTTAGGCCTGGGACCCCTCTCCTATGCTGGTGTTATACTGGTGAGTTCTTACATTGTCAAGGGATGACTTTTTAGATGTCTCCAAACAACTGCAAGAGAATGAAATCCTTATATGAGAAAAGTCACTCCCAAGTATTCAGATACAAGACAAGTATGTAGGGAATGGCCTATATTCCATCTACCCCAGTATTATCAGCTGATTGACAGCACATACTCAAATCTAAGGAAGAATCCTTTCCTAGTCTTACCTGCAGAACTGTCAAATGTGTTGGTGGTCTCCTATCACGTGTTAACCAGTTTACCTTCTGAAATCCAATAAGACAGTTCTGTTTCAGAGGGAATGGTTGCATCCAAGCCAATATAGCACAATAAAAATACAATGCAAAACCATAGCAACATAGTTAAAGGTAGCCTACAAATGAGACCAAACGAGTAAATAAATGAATAACTTTTAAAAATAACCCAGCTGAAAACATAAATCCAAATCAAGAGAGAATCAAGTAATTTTCACTGCTCTTGTAAAGGGACCAGTGGAGAAGATGCTGAGTGCTTTGAGGCTTTTATTCATTTATTTTTTATTTGTTTATTTTTACAGCTTATATGCCGCCCACTACCCAAAGGTCTCTGGGTTGCTTACAATCAAAGAATTAAAACAGTAAAACATCACATATCAATAAATAATTTAAAAAACCTTATACTAAAATCATTACACTAAAATTGCCATCAAAGGACCCACAGTCTATATTGTATCAATTAAAAAACCTCTGGAACAGGAAGGTTTTTACCTGGCACCGAAATGTCATCAATGTTGGCGCCAGGCAGATCTCACTTGGGAGGGCATTCCATAGCTTGGGGGCAGCTGCTGAGAATGCCCTATGTCTACAAGCCATCCCTCTCACCTCCTTGAGGGATGGCTCTTTCAAAAGCCCCCCCCCGGCTCGATCTTGTTACATTTAGGGGTCTTTCCACATCTCCAAAGCCATTTGTATGCTACCCGCAGTGTATCAAATGTTTTGTCTGGGTTGATTGATTTTATTGCCTCCTGGATTTCAGAGGCTGTGAGAGTAGTACTGTATGTCACAAACAGAACTAAAAACAGGCAATCTCCTAGACCTAGCCATACAAGAGAAAGCCATATGTAAGCGCCAAAAAGTGGGGTTTATAATCTAAATGTATGGCATGATTTGATCATTTCTATCGTTTTTATGGAATGTGGAGGTTGTCCATACATCATCTCCCCTGTTCTCCTCCATGTCCTCCTGCCCCCAAGAGTCCTAAGTGTTCTTAGTCTTGGCAAAGTCAGTCTTAATTTTTCTAAGTGCTGGCGAAGTCAATCTTCATTGCTGTTATACATGTAGAGTTACTGCTGAGGGTGCAGTAGAAGTTCATTTGAGCTATGTGTGAGTAGGTTAGGGATAATGGTCGATGTAACAAAATGTTTGCTATGTACAAAAAGCTATATTTTAAAAAAATAAAAAGTGCTAATCAGTAAGCTATGCAATGTGACTGCTGCATTCAACAGGCTTCTTGAAAATAAGAATGTGGGGTCTTATCAAGCTTACACACTATACAGTGTGTTTAACAGCTCATTTCTTGCCTAATAGTCACAGGAAACCTGCCTTAGCTTTACCAGTCTAATAAAAAATTAGGAGTGAGCTATCTGTGCTCTGTCTAGGACACCAGACTACTATGCCACTCAGAACATTTTTTCCGTGATTTTGGAAGATAAGCAGGGTCAGGAACAGGTTAGGATGGGAGACCACCACAGAACACAAAGGATCTCCAGGTAGGTGACAGCAAAGAATCTTGCCTTAAATTTTCAAGAAAAATGTTACTCTTTTAGGCATTTAGATGGATCAACAAGTTGACTACTGTATATTGTTGAATCATAATATCATGAAGCTGGATGGGGCCTACAAGACCACCAAGTCAAACCCCTTGCTCAAGGCAGGAATTCAGATTGTAGGATATCTGCCAGGTGGTAGATATCCTACAACAGGGTTCCATTGCCACATTGTTCTAACAGGTAGGAAGGTTCCCCCCCCCCCCGATATTCAACTGAAATCTGACATCCTGCAACTTGAGCCCATTGTTGCCTACCCTGCATGATGGGTTACTGTGTTTACTATGTTCATATCTTGTGTGCATAAACTCATAGGATTAACCACACATGGACACATCGGTGGGTTCAAGCAGTCCGGGTCCCGTGCAGCAGCTCCTGACTGCTAGCCTGGGCGCAAGGCTTTATTAGTTGCAGTAACCAAACATCACAAGGGGTGGAGTGAAACATTGATAATAGGACAGAGGAAGGCAGAGGAAGAATGGTCTTCGGTCATGTAGCTGGGGTATGGAAACCTTATCTGAGTGAACCACAGGCAGCTTGTTTGTGCTGCAAACCCCTCTCACAGGCTTCTGGGCTGATCTGGGGGGAGAGAGCTGGCTTCCTGAGCATATGGGATATGGAATTCATTTCCTTCCATCGGGGGCCTCCCTGCTCAGATAGAGAGGTTTAATGATTCCCAATAGACATGGGCACGACTTAGCGGAATTCCCGCCGTGGAAGCCTCCAGACCTCACAGAGGCCTCTGGACCCAGATGCAGCCACAGCAGAGGCCTCCTGAAATAATGGTGACTCCTGCAGAGGCCTCAGGCCCAGCCTCAGAAGCCTTCACCCTCGCAGAGGGCTCCAGACAAGGTGAAGGTCCCGACCACAGAGGCCTCCTGACGCAGCCATAGCCCCAGCAGAGCCCTCTCATCCTGATATGCAGACACCGTCACCGCCCTCACAGTGATGGCATCCACATATTGCAGGCTTTCATTCATTACGGGTGGTTACGGAACCTAGCTTCCACAATAAAAGGGGGCTACTATAATCCTTTTCTTATCATCAGTTGTTGTAACTAGAGATGGGCACGACTTAGTGGAATACCCGTTTCCGTTTCCATTCCTCGTTTCCGTTACGGAACGGAAACGGTAATGGGAATTACTCCGCCAGAACTCGAACTCGAACTGACTAAAGAATAATTGGGTCTGATTTGTCGTTGTCGTTCCTGGCATTGCGGCGATCCCACGATGCCAGCGGCACAGAAAAAAAGTTTTTTTAAAAAAAAACAAACCCGATTCCCGGCCAAAATGCAGGTGAAAATATGCCTGCCTGAGTGAGGGCTCAGGGCACCTACCAGAGGGGTGGTTTCTGGAGGGGGGGTCCCCGGCCTCCCCCCTCTCCTCCTGTCCCTCCTGGGCTGCGCTGGGGGCGGGCATCCTCGTCGTCCCGCCAAAGTCACTGCCTCACCGGCTCGCCGCCATTCAAGCGACACACAAAAAAAAGTTTTTTAAAGTAAAAAAAACCCCAATTCCCGGCCCAAAAAGCAGGTGAAAATATGCCTGCCTGAGAGGGCACCTACCAGAGGGGTGGTTTCTGGGGGGGGGGTCCCCGGCCTCCCCCCCTCTCCTGTCCTGGGCTGCTCTGGTGGGGACTCACAAGCAACAAGCCGGACTCGCCATGCCATGCAGTGCGGGCGGGGGATCGAAAATGGGGCGGCGACCCATTTTTTTTTGAAATCGTGGTCCAAAAACACACAAGCACCACACAGAAATATGTGAAAATTGCTATTTTAAAACTGCCAGAATTTTTACAGTAGCAGTGGGTTTTTCTTGCAACAAAATGTCTCCTCTGTCCTCTCTCCATTGATTTTATTTTATTTTATTTTATTTTATTTTTACACCTGCACAATGATGGGCTGGCCAAGTGGCCATGGGAGTGGACCATGCAAATTTTTGGAGCCATTCCACCAATCGCATGGCCACTTGGCCACTGAGACTTCTGGGATGTGCCAAAAAGCCCACTAAACCCTGCCCTTGCCCTAACCCTAACCCTTAGTCCCTTACCCATACGCCACAGTACACTGTCCTCTTAGTGGGTCAGAGAGGCACCCAGAGGTGCACCCCACTACCCCGCCCTAACCTCACCAGTAACTAGCCTAACCCTAGCCCTTGCGCTAACCCTGTCCCCTAAGCCAGATCTGTACTTGCATTGCACTACACGCAAGTATGCTTCCCTTCTTAGTGAGACACAGCGGGTGCAGACCAGTCCGTCACTTGTGGCTCTGGCTGACTCCTGCAGGCTCGGCTCAGCAGCATTTGTGTGCCATGCAAACCATGCCCGTCGAGGCCTGACTGATGCAGGGAAGGCACCCCAAAAAGAGTGGTGCCTCTGCCAGTCTGCTGTGTCTGCAACTTGGTATGCATATCCATATGGCTATGCATGCCCTTTTGCAGTAGGCGAGGAGAGGAGGCCCCCATGCCATGAGGGGTCTCCAGGAGCCTGCTTTCCCTTCCTAGCGGGTGAGGAGAGGAGGCACCCCCCCCCAAAAAAGAGGTGCCTCCAGGAGCCCGCTTCCCTTCATAGCGGGCCAGAGGAGGCACCCACCCCACAGAGGTGCCTCCAGGAGCCCGCTACCCCCCCTAAACCAGTATAATGACAGACGAAAAAATGAAAAATGAAACAACTATTTTTTGCGAAGTTTCGCGAAAAACGGAAACGAGCTGACACGGGCCGCCTCCGACACACGACAACTCGAAAACGTCATTTTCCCTAGTCGTGCCCATCTCTAATTCCCAAAGACCTTACCCATGCAGCCAGCTGGGGTACTGTCCTCTGCCCCAAGGGGACATCTTTGTATAGCAAAAGAATCATTGTGGTCTTTATTGCTGGCCTGGTTTAAGTGTTTCAAAAGTATTTGTAGTAAACAATGCTTTCATGCTGCAAATTTACAAGTATTATCATTTTAGCACCATTTTCTATAATTCATAATTGTTCTAATGCTCTTAAACAGACCAAGTATCAAATCTTCACAAGTGTCAATTGAAGGATAACTCAAGTGAGAGATAAAATAGATTGCACTAAACATATGAGCCTTTTAAGTGTGAATCAGACCCCTCCAAAGTCCTCCACATGGAACATTCTGCCTCGTTTTTCTAAAGTATAATGACCAAGATTTACACCTAATATAATAATATATAATGATCAAGATTCACACCTAAAACATGGTTTATCTGGAGGGAAAGCCCACTGAACCCAGTGAAATATACTACCACATAAACCCAGTGTTGCCCATTTTAATGACTTCCCTCCCCCAAAATGCCTAATTTTTAGACAAAATGTGGCTCATCTATCTGGATATCCTGCATTCTTTTATAAACCCAAGTCCCTTCAGTGGTGATGACCTAGATGTTATACAAAGACACATCAGCTAGTTAAATTATTTCTTGGTGATAATAAGAGTCTTCTGGCATATTTATTACATCCTTAACTGTAAGAATGTTCACAGGACACCAAGGTCAAGATCATCCATACTGCAATGCAACCAACTGCAAAAGCTGACGGGGTGGGGGTGGGAGAAACAGGTGTTGGGGAATTGCTTTATGCATACCATGGACTGCCAGAAAGAAAAGTACCATGGATTCCAGGTCAAAAGAAGTCCAAACTCCAAACTCTCACCAGAAACAAAAATGACTTGAGGCTTTCGCACTTTGGGCTTATCACAAGATGTCAAAACTCAGTAACAAAGGCAATCATGCTAGAAAAAGCAAAAACAGGTGGAAAAGAGAAATACCAAATATGCAATGGATTGATTGAAAAAAAGGAAGCCATAGCCTTGAATTTGCAAGGGCTGTTAATGCCGAGACCTTCTGGAGGTAATCAGTTCACAGGATTGCCAAACATTACTGGGAATTAGACATGGGCACGACTTGGCGAAATTCTCGTTTCCGTTTCCGTTCTTCGTTTCCGTTACGTAACGGAAACGGTAACTACAATTAAGCCGTCAGAACTCGAACTCGAACCAATAAACGATAAATTGGGTCTGATTTGTCGTTGTCGTTCCTGGCAACGCGCGGCGATCGCGCGATGCCAAGCGGCACAGAAAAAAAGTTTTAAAAATTAAAAAAAAACCAATTCCCGCCCAAAAAAGCAGGCGAAAATATGCCTGTCTGAGGGCACCTACCAGAGGGGTGGTTTCTGGGGTGGGGGGTCCCCGGCCTCCCCCATCTCTCCTGTCCCGGGCTGCTCTGGTACCAGGCTGGGGGGCATCCTCGTCGTCTCCATTTGCCATGCGGTGCGGGGGGATCCAAAATGGCTGTTGCGTTACGAATCACACAGGACACAGAGTTTCGGGGTGCAATCATCTGGCGCTCAGGGCAGCATTCCTGTTCATCTGTCTGTCAGGGTTCCATGGATGTCTGAGTGTCTCTCTGTGTCTCCATCGGCTGCGTGCATGTGAGATTGATGATGATTCTCCCTTTCTGTCTGGTGATGATTCTCCCTCTGAGCCTTCTGCTCCCTCAGCCTTCTTCTCCCTGAGCCTTTTTCTCCCTGAGCCTTCTGCTCCCTGAGCCTTCTCCTGCTGCTGCCTGAGCCCCAGTGTTTTATTAGAGAGTAAGCACAATAGATACAGGGAAACATTCCTCGGTGGGGGGAAAGAATGCAAGCCTTATCTGTTCAGTAAACAGGTACACAAAGCAGGGGAAATGGAATCCATAGTTGGGGGAAGAATGCTCCCTAGCTAGTGAGACATTACTGATAAGAGGCTTCCTTGGGCCTGAGCAGATGTATTCTGATATTCTGGTATCTGCCGTCCTGTTTGCTCTGGCCTTCTTCAGCACATTCTGGTATCTGCTTCGGTCCTGGGACTGCCGGGAAATATATGTCAAGCAGCCCTCCTAGGCCTTCAGTTTCCTTTGTGCTTGACCAATCTTGGGGCTCAGAAATATGGGCAATGATATCTCTACAAATGGCGACCGTAATATTTTTTTTGAAATCGTGGTCCAAAAACCCACCAAAGCACCACAGAAACGTGTGAAAATTAGCTATTTTAAATGCTTGAATTTTTACAGTAGCAGCAGTGGGTTTTTCTTGCAATAAAATGTCTCCATTGATTTTATTTTATTTTATTTTTATTTTTATTTTTTTACACCAGCGCACGCGCAATGATGGACTGGTCATGGGATGGGACCATGCAAATTTTTGGAGCCATTCCACCAATCGCATAGCCAGGTTTTGCTGAGACTTCTGGATGTGCCAGATAGGGCATAAAAAACCCACCAACCCAAACCCAAACCCAAACCCAAACCCAAACCCATACGCCAGTACACTGTGTTCTTAGTGGGCCAGAGGCACTCAGCCCACTAACCCACCCTAACCTTAACCATTACCCTAAGCCTAGCCCTTACCCCCTAACCCCATGCTCTGGGAAGTCAAATAGCACTAAATCACGGTGGAAACGACAAACGACAAATGACACGACGAAACGACAAATTTTTGAAAAATTTCACAACAAACGGAAATGACCCGAAACGGACCCGTCCCGACAAACGACAACTCGAAAAATATTTTTTTCTGATCATGCCCATCTCTACTGGGAATTACTCAGAGGGCAACATAATGTATTTTGTATGGAATTATTATGTCATATAAAATATGGCAGAAGTATCTGCTTGAAGTGGACTCTACTCTGTGAAATCTTACACCACTGTAACATTGTTAGTAGTTCAGGGTTTCACAAGACTCTGCATGAAAACAATAATTAGTGAAGTTACCCTCTGCAGAGTGATATTTTCCTGTGTTCTTTTGCCTGAGTAACTAGATGAGGAAGGCTGCCAGCTTTCAAGCTTAATGATTAGTTTGTTATGTTAATAGAGCCTTCAGGCAGTGTTTTGTTTTGCTTTCTGCTGGGTAGAAACAGAAACAGAGAGGAATTTGCACTGTGAAATTAAGGTAGGTGTGATACACCCCTTGAAATGTTTACATTCAAATTACTCTATAATTTGAAGTTTGGGCCATATTATTGTTTCTTTCTAGTATTTATCTGGCCGCATGTTTACACACATATACACCCATGTACTCTTTGTGCAAGGAACAGAGAAAGAAAACATTGCAGGTTCCATCCAAACTAACCTCAGTACTAACTAGTTACTCATTGGAAGAACTTCAAAAGGCAGTTTTAAAAACAGTTTGCTACAGTTATGGCTCTATTTATAGCCCTAGTTATAACTCCAAGCTCCACCTCATCCCAAATAGTTACCATTAGTGCTAAAAAAACATACCTGTTAATTTTTTTCCTGGTGCCAGCCGGGATGGGAGGAGAGAGGAGCAATGCGTGTACACACTAGTGCGTACACACATAAACACACAAACACACACATACACACACACACACACAAATGCACAAACACACAAATGGACACACACACACATGCACACAGCTTGCTTTGCCCCTCCCACCCTGTCAAGGCACAGTTGCACCAGCTCTTTCTCCCTCCTCGCCAAAGCTGCTTGACCTGGGGAGCACTGTCGGGTGGACGCACCTTCTTCCTGGCCATGGAGGAGCCGCGGGAGACACACACAGAAAAGGCATCATTTCAGCATGGGGAGCATCATCCCCCTTCCACTCCACCTCCAGCTCCTGCCGGCTCCATCTCCTCCACACACCGATCCTGCCCCACCCCCGCCAATGCTGAAAATCCTGAAAATCCACCTCCACGGCAAATAGGAGACCTTCACTGGCTGGCCTGGGAGGGGAGGGGAAGTAAGGGCAGGTCCGCTGGGCCAGAGAGGGAATCAGGGAAAGGCTGCGGGCCCTCCCACTTTGAACTGCCCTGCTTGGTTGAAGGGGAAGAACAGAGGGGATGGGGGGAAATTTGGGATATTTCCGGGACTATCAACCACCCAGGAAAAAACTGTGAAAGGGAATGAAATATGGGGTTTTCGCAGCCAAATCAGGAGAGCTGACAGCTATGCTAAAAATAAAAATTAAATTAACAATATATATTGCTGTTTCACAATTCTGGATGCTACAGGCCAGCGGTCTTTGGTGTGTTAAACACATCATCCTTGCATTTACATTACCCCCCCCCCCCATATCACGATGACTGAAAATCCACAATATGCGAATACAGGTCGGGTGGGGCTGTGGGGGGGGGGGGACATGTGAAGTTTAGAATGCTTGACCTGCCACTGCCTCTTGCCCGGCCTGCTGGAAGACTTTTTAAAAAGTCTTTGAGCAGTCCATGCAAGCGGCAGTGGTTGATCTGATCCACCACCACTGCTTACCCGGGCTGCTGGCAGACTTTTTAAAAAGCCTTCCACCAGACCGTGAAAGCGGCGGTGGTGGATTTGACCCACCACTGCCACTTGCCCAGGCTGCTGGAGGACCCCAAATTTGGAGAGGTTTGGGGAATGGGGGACTAAATTATTCGACAGCAAACAGGGTGCCCCCAGTAGAAAAACTTTTGTAATTTTAAAGTCCTTGAAAATACTGTTCCCGGGCACCTACCAGCATGAAAATCACTGTGGACCTTCCTCAAGTTCTCCACTCAAAGCACCCCAACGTTGGAGAGGTTTGGGGTACAGGAGCCAAGTTATTAGATGCCAAACAGGGTGCCCATAGGAATACATTGGTTTTGGGGTGGTTGGCTTGGGAATGGGGGAGTGGTTTTTGCTTCTATCACATCATGGCAGCAGGGTATATAAAGAGGCGACTAATTTCCATTTTGGGAGTTGCCTGGGAGTTAGAGAGGAGGAGAGACTCTCTGGCAGTGAGGATTTATAGTTAGTTAGCTGGCTGAGCTGAGCTCTTCGCTTGGGTGACTGACTGACTGGCTTTTTTTCTTCTGCTAATCTGCTGCTGTGTGATTGCAGGCAGCAAAGCTGTGTGTGTTGCTGTTTGAGTGTGTGTGCAATAGAGACTTTTTTCTTCTCTGTGTGTGTAGATAGACTAAGGTGGTTACTTCACGTCCTACCTTGTTCCGCGATTACGTTTGTACCGTGACAGTGCTCTTTGCGGTCACGTGGTTTTGTCCCTGTTCAGTCCCTGTTTCCGTTTACTCACAGGCGTGATTACTTTTCCTGACAACTGTTACTTCACGGTCTTGTTCCATGACAAATTCTGAATTTGTCTTGCTTTCTTAACCCTTTTTAAAAAAAATATCATGAATAAAACTTTTTTGATATTTTGATTTACTCGTCTTCCAGGATTTACTCATCAATGCTACAGGATTTTCAGTACGTTCTTTAATAAACATTTGCACTGCATGGTGTTTCCCATAGGGAAACTAATGTTGAATGCTACTTCAGCCACTGACCACTAGGTGGACACTGGTTGTTGTGTGACAGTTGTTACCCCACAGTCCCTTGTCTCAGAACAGGAACTGGGAACCAACCGTGACAAGAGAATTCCCCAGCCCAGGGGCAGGTACGGCTTGTCACACTTTGTTTCCATTTCTGGGGGCGTGGTCGAGACAACTTTTTGCTGTCACGCTATGGACGTGAAGTAAGATTTTTTTGTAGCAGTCCCAAGTGGGACAGCAAGGAGAGACAAACAGGACGTGAAGTAATTTTCTTATTTAATATAATTTAATTTTATATTATATTTGGGAATTTTGGGAGGGTTGGGTTGGGGACAGGCTTTCTTTATTTTCTTTTACCTCCCACCCACCCACATTATTCCCAGACCAGTCCACTGCCCAACTGTACCAGATCCCCCATCCTGTCCTCCCCACCACCACCACTAGCTGTGTGTTTTTCTGTGCTGAACAACACAGCTATTTTGGTTCTTTTATCAGGGTTTTATCAGTGGGATATCTGACAGGGTTTCATTTGGGCAGGCTTTATTTACATTATTGTACCCCTCCAACCCCCATGAAAAAGTACAATTCCTTCCATCCACACATTATTCCCAGTCCACCACCCACCTGTACCGACCACTTCCTCCATTCTTTTATAACATCCTGTGTATGCTTTTCTGTGCTGAGTGCGAACCAAGCAAACAGCAACAGCACTGCTTTTTCGGTTCTTGTGTGTGACTGTGTTCTTTCTGTTTGTAGGGAGGGAGTTTTAGGGAGGGTATTATCAGAGAGAAGACACACACAACACAACTGCACAGCTTCTGTTTGGGATTGGGACTGGTAAGGTTTTTAGATGGCATGTTGGGAAGGGTTTTATATTCTTTATAGCCAACCTTCTATAATTCCTTTATACAAGGTACCACTGCAGCTGAAACATATAGTTATAATAGGAAGAAGTTCAAACTATGAGGGCAAGAACTTTCTGCGCAACTGGGGGTAGAAATATTCTTTAAACGGGAACATGATATATGAGTAAATGGGGGCAGAGGAAGAATGTAAAAGCACACCTACCAGACAACAATAGAATGTTAATTCATTCTCCAGCTGTAAAAATAGGGCACCATTCTGGACCTTTTTCAGACTCAGATTACTGTTCTAGAATTTAAATGTATTAAAATCCATTTCTGTTTTAGCCACATTAACAAAGCCAGCTGTCACAGCATGGACACAATAGCTTTTCCAAATGATATGCAGGATTATCTAACAAACAAGAACCAGGTTACAAACTTTTGTTGGAAAAAAAAGACCATCTAAGGATATCAGGTAGAATTCTGAGCCAGTACGTTGTGGTGGCTATGAAAATATATTTCAGTTATTATGTAGCTTACCATATTATTTAATTAATTAAGTTTCAGACAGCCTATCTGGCAGCACAGGCCACTCTGGGCAGTTTACAATAAACCAAAAACAATGCAGATGTAGATGTACAATAATTTCATGCACATCTCCATAACATGTGAATTACTATACAAGGAATGTATCAGTATCATCCTCCTTTTTAAAGCATAGGAGTTTTGAATCGTATAACTCATACTTCAAGGTCACACTCTGTACATCTACTATGTGTGAGTTCTTACTATTTAGCTTTCCATACAAATAAATACAACTATACTAATTATTTGTGCATCCCACCAATATAAAAAACAGAGGAAGATGTAGGTGGCAAGGAATGAATATGGAGAAATCATTACATGTGTACTGGCTTGTTTAATGTTACATGACAGTCATGTTCTGACTACTACCTGTCACCGAACCCAAGTATGGCTAGTAGTAGGTAGATCAGGATCTACCAGTAGATCTCTGGGTGATTTGCAGGAAACTGGAAAAGTCAGTCAACTCCCAGTATTTTATCAAGAAGATGGCCCATCCCCATCTCTAACTTATACCACTGAAATGGAGAACGTTTGGGAGCAACCTGGAATGGATCTTTGTGTAGAAGGATTGGAAACTCCAATCATTTATTCAAAACATCTTTTTCCATCTCAGAATTCTTTCATTTCAAATGTAAGTCTTGGGCACCATGGTTATTTGATAGATCTGGGAGTTCTAATAAGAAACAAGAAAGATTCTGCAAGCCTATTATCCTGTGAGGTAGCCTCCATCAGATTTTTATGAAAACAAAAGGGAGAAGAATGGCAGATTACTAAGAATATGAATAGAAATATCAATACCAACACCAAACCAAATTAAAAAAAAACAGTTATAACACAAGGGAGTAACATTTACATTCACAACTTAGCCTTCTTAGGGGATTTAGAGATGCTTTATTGGGGCCTGAATTCTGCTCTACCTGTGCAGATGGCAAGGACAGATCATGTTGTGTTGGGAATTGGTTTGCCATCCAGATACTCAGGGCACCTGCATCTCGAAGAGACACTGCCAACCCAAGAAAATATGTCTGTTTGAATTAAAATGTGGACTGTCACAAATATAGAAACTGCTCCCCCCAAAAAAATAAGAGTTTATTGCAAACCAGTGAAAATTGTTATCTGAAGAGCTATAGAGCTCTATTGTGTTGTAAATGTGATTAAACATTGCCAGCTCATGCGATTCAGCTCTTAATGGAGCCATTGTCCATTTTGCAAAGTACTGTGGACTAGAAATGCAGACAGTTATCCTAAGCGTCATCAAAGCTATTTACAAAGCATTCATCAGCATTAACTCCCATTGTGGAAATACATGGTTTCCCGCTTTTTAGAAGCTATAGTTAAAGCTGCATACAAAAGGCAGGGATTGCAAGCTCTGATCAATTCAGATGTTTGCCGTACACCCTGTTGCCACTGCTGGCATTGTTTGCAGTGGAACTCAACAGACATAATAGCTTGAAAGGCAGCGCTGGGTCTGTAATGATAGTGCAACAGAAATGGAAGGCTTTCTGATGTGAGGCACAATGGTGCCAAAAAGCAATAAGACATAACCATCCAGCAAAAGGTTGCCACTTGAAACATTTGCACCATGACAGCAACTAAGACCAGAAGCCTACTTGTACATCAGTAAGAAACTTGCCCAGAAGAGGGTGGAAACTCTTCATGGCAGAGTGGCGGCAGGGAGTCAGGGAGGCGGGTGGTGGTGGTGGTGAGCCAGTTGTGACCGAGTTCTCACTGTTAGCTAGCAGAAGAGGTGTAATGACTCCTGACAATGACTACACCTGACTCTGAAGCTGAAAGGTTTGGTGGAATCTCTCCCGGACCCTATCTGAACTATGGTCTTGTGCATGTTGTGAAGCTTCATAATCAGTGGATTATGCTCTAAATCATCTTTTTGCTGCTTTTCCCAAGATAAAATCCTCCACTGTTTCCATAGTGGATGGATAATGTTTCCATAATTGATCAGTTAATCTGCTTCCAGTCTGTTATTTACAATTTTTGGTGTAACATTGTTGATATCAATTATAATGGGGGATTTTTGGCGTTTTATTTATTTATTTATTTATTTATTTATTTATATGCTGCCCACTACCCATTCTATTGACTGTGGTTTTATTAATTTTGTTTATACTGCATTATTGTTTTATGAATGTTGTAAGCCGCTCAGAGTGGCCTTTAGGCCAGATGGGCAGGATAAAAATATAAAAATAAATAAATTAAATAACCAATTTTGGTTTGTGTTTTCCCTTTCTTATTAGTGTGCAGCATTCTGCAAGGTAATTCTAAAAATGGAGGCAGCTCTAACAAAATAATTCTTACTTTGGGACTGGACTTTCGAGCGGCACCAAATTAGGCACAGTGGTAGCAGACAGTGTGCTCTTGCTTTGTGTGAAATTTGGGGAGGTTTGAGCAAAGGGTTTTTGAGTTATAATTTTTAATTTAAAAAACAGTAACCCACTCTGCAGAAACCAATGACCCCAAACATCCCCAAATTTAAAATAGCTCTTAAAAATTGAAAAGACCAGTCTTGCTTATCTTGACAGAGAATGGTTGATCCCACTTGCTTTTTTAAAAATTGGAAAGAATCCCGGCTGTAGGAGCTGAAATGTTGCTATTCAAAAACAGGCCTTTCAAAAGGGAAAACCAACCACTTTGTTTTAAGACTGAACATGAATAGAACAAGCTTATCAGCAAGAAGAGTACAAAGTAAATACATTATTACAGCTTTTTGGGCCAGGAAGTGAGATGTTTGGAGGGAAATGGAAAGTCACAGTCAAAATAAAGGTTTTCTATGAAGAGTTTTAAAAAAACAAGCGTGCTTTTAAAAAAATTAATGAAGTGACAGTGCTTCAGAAAAGGATGTTTTACCATGTATCTCCAGGGAATTAGCATATGATTTTGTAAGGTGTATTCAAAGTATTTATACACTACAAGAGCAAAGAGTAATTGTATTTGTCACAATCTTGAGTACTTCCAGTAAACACTGTCTGTGGATTTTTGTGATCAGGCATACAAGTCTAGGGAAATGTGAACTTTTGACCCTATCAGTCAGGACTGACTCACAAGAGGATAACTTTTAAACTCTTTCCTGGCCAAAAAGACATTGGTGCTGAGAAAGTGAGTATGTGACTGGCGGTAAAAATATATTGGTTGTAAAAATATTTAAAAATATATATTTTTAAAAAGATGATAAATATTGAGAAGCTCACTCATTTAAGCTGTGAAATGTCTGTTTTTGCTTTGTGCCTGATGTATGATCTTACTCAATGTTAGCAGAGCTTTAGTTCCTATATCTTGTTATAGTTTCAAGCATTCCACCAGTCTTGTCACTATGAAATTGTCTCATAACTAAGAAAAAAACAAATATGTTATGTGCCATCAAATAATTGCTGGTATGTGGTTACTAAATGAGTTATTAGCCTCCTAAAGGTGATATAATTAGCAACTCACTTCAGGTCTTACAAGCCCAAAACATCTCATGTTACCTCTTTTCCTACTGGTCCCCCTACCTAGGAATATTGTCTTTCCCAGTGAGTTCTGTTGTAGTCTTGCAAACTAATAGCTATGACTTCCTTATTTGAAACAATCTGCATCATTTGGCCTTCCTCTCTTCCAACTGCCCACCTCCCTCACTTTTGTATTTAATAGTACATATGTAACCTCAGTTTATTCATTTTTGCTCTAGTGAGAGTTTAGGTTTGACTTCACCGGGTGCTCACATTTCTGCTTTATTGGCTGGGCATCTACAAGATTCTCTTCCATATTGCATTTAATATGTCTTGGTTTTTGTTCCTATCTTCCTTCACTGTCTTTCTTTAACATAGTATGGATCATTTTGATCTTGGATTCCAGTCATAATCTTTGCTAAAATCCAGCTCTCACTTGCTTTTATTTCAAGAGTGTAGTGAACATCTTTTGGAAAATATGCCCACAACATGTTCATGCTTCACAATGTCATTAAGTCCAAACAGCCATTTTAAATATTTTGGCACAGAGGGACTACAGCCAGATTTTAGTAATTCTTGTTTCTCTCCTCTCCCAGCAACCATAACACACATCATGTGCTCATCTTCTGGGATCCCTTAACACTGTGGAATTGTACACGAGGGAAATTTCTGTTGGAATTTGTGTGTAGTGTAGATACAAATCAATTGACATTTTAAAAAGTCAGGAAACGGAAATCATCAAACCAAAACAAAACAAAAATAAAAACCCACAGGTTTATAAATATACAATATTGTGCTTCTTGATTCATAATGCCAGGAAATGGCATGATATTATTGAACAATATCATGGTTAAGCTGCCATCGGGAAAAAGGATGCCAAGCTTTACATAGCAAGGGGGGAGTGAAAACAGTGCAAAGAGTTACAAATATGAGGAGAAAACTCATCAAAACAAGATGGCTCCATGTCGTGCTATACACACTGGAGAACAATAAGAATCATGTATTGTAGCGTCTTGACACAATTCATTGGCTTATTCTTGCTCCTGCTTGAGCCTGGCCTGCTTGATGCAAAGAAGGTAAGAAAAAACATCAACTGGTGGGGGGGGGGGAAACAGGAGAAAAATTATTCCAATATTTTATTAGTTGTGATTTGGGTGCCTGGATTGTATATATCACCTTTCTTTGCCTTCTTGACTTGGTTTTGGGACAGGGAACTCTCTCTCTCTCTCTCTCTCTCTCCCTCCCTCCCCCCTCAGTATTTTCCATTGTTATGTTGGGGAAGTTTCTTTCCCTGGTAGATTCATTCAAAATAAAAACAACCCATATACAATTAATTCCACATGCATTTTTTTGTATTATATTTTGGCAGATTTCTCTGTCTTGTACTGTTGCCTGCTCTTGAATTAGATTGATTCTCTTTTGCCTTGCTCCTTTGCTTTTTTGGAAAAACTTTGAAAGGTCCTGGGGCTCAATTGGGATTAGTGCCAAAAACTACAAATGGGGAAACCCAAAATGAAGGAATCCTTTCATGTTAAACAAAAACATTGGTGCACAACCCCCCCCCCACACACACACAAACAAAAGAGGCACTCTCCTGATGAACACAAAAAATCCAGAAGTGTTCACCATGCTTATGCCTGAGTGTGTAACTGAAGATTGAAAAGAACCTGTGAATATCAAAGGCAAGAGACCATGCAAAAATGTTTAAAATTAGTTTTTGCATAGTTAAAAGTGCAACCAATTACTGATGAGTCAAAAAGGCATAGAGTTTCTGCATGCAAAGCAGTGCTTGATTTGACATGGGAGGCCCCCTGAGGCGAAAATTTAAGTAGAATTTCTTTTGCTGCAGTTCAAAATGTATTGTACTGTACCTTTGACTTGCAATATTAATAATAGAATATACTCCAAAGCTAATCTGTCTCAGCAAATTAGCATGTTTTGTTTTGTGATTACTAAACAAAGGCTTCATTGACAGAACTGATTTTCCAGATGCCGTATTATACTGTCTATAGGACAATATGTTTTTCTAACCTCGTAAGCCTAAAAAATGTGGGGCATCTTATAGATGGAAGTAAGCCTTTCGCCACTGAATAGATGGCTCTGATTTTTGCAAAAACAAACAAAAAACAAAGTCAGGAGGCATTTTGGAAATATGGAGAGCAGCGAATGAGCTGCCGGAAAGGAAGAGAAACAGTGGGGATAGGGGATGGGGAGGAGAACCCAAAGTGACACCACTGAATGAGCTGAACAGTCTCTGCCCCACTGAGGTTTCACTCCTGTCAGTCTAGGTTCTCCTCCACACACACACACACACACACACACACACACACACACCGCTGCTTCCCTTCCTTTCCGGCAGCTCTTTCACTGCCCTCCACCTTTCCAACATGTCTCTCACTTTTTGTTTGTTTGTTTGTTTTGCTGAAATCAGAGCCATCTTTTTAGTGGGGAAATGAACTTCTTAATGGGCTGCTCAACTCTGCAGGAAGAACAACAACATAAAAAAGCAGAGAGGCATTTTGGAAAGGCGAAGGGCAGAGAAAGAGCCTTCAGAAAGGAAGGGAAACCTCACTGGGGCAGAGACTCTGTTCAGCTCATTCACTGGCATTAGTTTGGGTTCTCCTCCCCCCACCCACCCCCCACCCCCCACTATTTCCCTTCCTTTCTGGCAGGATTTGTTCATTTTGTTAATTTGGGGTTCAAATAGTATAGGTGGGAGATGTCTTGTACATGGCAGACAGAAAAATACAGTATGTAAATCCGGTCCCTGGGAGACTAATATTTCAGTATTAATAATGGGTGATTGGTAACATACAATGTGGCTCTCAGCATGGGCTTCCAGCTTGAGATATGGATACAAAGAGGATACAAGGCTGTTGTATGCTAGTTTACCATTCTAACTATGTTGTGTCAATAAGAACAATGGCTGACACTTCGGGCCTGTTGTACTCTCAAATTTTAGGCCCTCTTTGAATTTGCTGCTATATCTTATTTTATATATGTTTGTTGATTCCTTTGTCCCTCCCTTCTAGCCACTGTACTCCATTTGCCTTTCTGCTTGAAGGCCAGTGTTTTGTATTTGGGTTCTTAACATTCTCATACCATACTGTTTGGTTTCTGGTGTTTTATTCTCTAACCTTTTATTGTATGTGTTCCACCTAAATGCTTTTCTTTAATTCCTGAAAGCTTGGGTGAATTTTGGCACCCCTGTAAGTAACATCTGGTCATTTTGCATGTATAAGCAGCCAAAAAAATTGAATGCATCACTGTTGTCATTTTTCTTATTTCTCAGTGCTGTTGGTTATTGGCTATATTAGATTTTTGACACTTTACTTTTAAATTTTTATGAAAGACGATAAACTTAAGAAACAAATGCAATAGCTCAGTAATTTGGCTATCTGGCTATGGTGCCATAGGTTGAGAGTTCAATTCTCGACTTGGTCTCCTTGACCAGGACTGGTCTTGATGATCTACAAGGGTCACTTCCAGCTCTGCAGTTCAAAGAGCATTATTAGAGGTAATTATAAATAATGAAAAAATATAATGCACACAATCCCTTCAGTGTTAGCTTGAGGTTTTGTAGCTTGTAGTTAGTCACAACTCATAATGGCAACTTATAAAAAAAGGCAACACCAACAAGATTCTGGCTGTTAGCTCTCAAACATTCCTTGCCCCCTTTAGAAATTCTGTGTAGGAAATGTCAAGCAGCATTATCTGGGGAAACAGCAAAGTATAGCACTTAGTTGAAATTTTACTTATGGCAACATGATGAGTCACATCAATACCCCACCTTTCCTACCGTAAACGCCAGGTAGTTTACTTGGCTGTCTTCCTCTCCACTTGATCCACACAGCAACCCTGTTGGGCAGGTCAGAATGAGAGCCGTGAAGCCATGGTCAATCCATGAATGTCATGGCTCGGTGGAAATGAGAACCTCGATTCCTCCAAGCTCAGCCCAGTCCTCTAACTACACTGAACACAGAGCAGCAAGATCTTTTATGATTAGGACAGCCTTAATATGTGCCCATGCATATACTTCCAGCATAGGTGCTACGCCTGCCATAGGATAGAGCAACACATTTTCTTCAAAGCAAAAGTGAAAGCATTAACTTTACAGCATAAATTTAGCAGTCAAAAAAACAAAAACAAAGGTGATGACTGCTTTTGTTTCTGGAGTTATCCCAAGGTGGATAATGTGCAGCTCTCAGATAATGCACATGTCATAACTGATGGAAAT
>JAHTLZ010000122.1:8451001-8485933 GCA_023846285.1 Phrynocephalus versicolor
GCATATGGTGAAACAAGAAAGAATCCTGAATAGATAACTACATTTATTTATGCTTAAGTGTGACATGAATATCAGAATTCATTTGCATATGATGTCAGGTCAAATAGTTGCAGAAAATAAAACAAACAAAAGAACATGTTCAGACTTAATCTTGCATTCAGGACAATATAATAAATTCACTTTGAAATCTGGGCATAAATCAAGAAGAACCTATAAAGCTGCCTTCCAAATTTGGCTTCAAATCATTGCCATAACTCTCAGTGTTAGACATCCATGAATATGATAACCTACTTCTAAAAATACCATGTATTTTCTCTGGGACCTTACGTGACATTTCAACCTATTTATTGCAGTCAGGAGATTGAGAGCTTGCTGATATTTCACTGAATAATAATTTTTAAAGAGACTAAACTTAGCAGACTGTAGCACAGATATATTCATTTGACATAGGCAAGGGAACGGATCCTTTTAATCAGGCACTTTACAAGGTTACACCTGTGGATGCCAATTCTGATTGAGGACAGCTAGCACAAATTCTGGCATTGGATTCCCACGCTGATCAAGCAAGGATGTCAAAGTCCTTTGAAGAAGACCCTGCTATGAGAGATAAGGGAGCTCAGCAGATGTAATGCACTCTGGTTTTTCAAAAGAAACATGACACATTTCCATCACAGCAGGGTATATGAATTTTGGGTAAAAGTCCATGGAATAAGAGGTGAAATGGGTTTCTCAATAGCAAAGAAATCAGCCTGAGAGTTAGTAAAGGTGTGTTGCACGTTTTAAAAAAAGCATAGGGAATTTGGGTTTGCAATTGGGATCGGCAACATAACGTTGCAGTACAAGATGTTCCTGTCCAGGGTTCCAGACAGGCAGGCATGATTTACTACATGATATGCCACCATACATCCATTCAACAGCAGTTAGCTAACCTTCAATGACCTCTGGGTTTACATTACATCTCCTCAAATCTCATAATAACTAAACAATCTTTTCCTAAATTCTACTGAATGAGCCATCTGTGGCAGCTCTCCCCATCCCCACCCCAATGTTTTTGCAAGAGTGAGGCAGAGACTGATCTTGTGACAAAAAATGTTTAGAGATGGGTGCAGCAATATCCAGGGGGGACCGAGATGCTCCTAATCCCATAAATTAATTCACTTGGAACAAGTAAGACTGCCCAAACCATCACATTTTATAACGTCCTAAGGCAGTGGGGTCCATACTTTGGCCCTCCAGATGTGTTGGACCACAACTCCCAAAGCCTTTTGTCACTGGCAATATAGGCTTGGAATTCTGGGAGTTGTGATCCAAAACATCTGGAGGGCCAAGGTTTGGACACCCCTGTCCTAAGGGGAGCAAGCTGCCTGATGCTGCTGCCTTGGATGCCCCTCAAACTGCTTCAGAGAAGGAAAGGTCCATTTTTCTGGGGGAATTCTATGAGCTCTAGACCCCAAAGGTAACTCTTCCAAGCTTGATCTATGACCATTTCTTCTACCTAGTATTCCTTATTTATTTCTTCTGAAGCATCTCTGTGTCAGATGTGCTTAGCTCTGAAATGAGTGGTTCACTAAACTGTTACCATAGACAATCAGCCTGGCATTTGAATAAAAATCACTGTGCTTTCTGTCCTATAAATCATCATCTGTCAGAAGATGCAGCAATTAGATGCAGCTGATGATGCATGTGCCAGACTAAACAAAGTCCAACTCATTTTCTGTCACTTCACTGAATAATGAAAGCAGCTTAAATTCACAGATCCACAGTGAGATCAATATGCCTGGCTATGACGTGGCATTTCTGCTTACACCGGATCATAATTTTGGTTCTTAAATATTGATACTGAACTTTCATCAACATTTATGCAATTCAGCCAGCAGAACATTCCACGTGGATGTACTGCACTTGCTGGTGAATGGTGATACCTTATCCGCTACAGGGCGCTGAAGTTTAATTAGCAGAACAGTCAGCTTGAGCTTAATTATTAAGAGTTGAATTTCATACAGTTAAGGATGCATCTTAAAGGGAATGCTGGTTCATTTTGTTATGGGTATTTTGTCTATGGTATGTTAGTGCAAAAAGGAAGTAAAGGGAAATGTTTCAATCACAATCTTCTCTTCTGAAAACAAGTGGTAGATTTACTACATATCACTCACTTAAAAAAAATCTACATGGGACGAGTGTGTAATGGTAAAGAGAAGAGGCAGTGAGCAATCAAGTTCATCTATCTACCAGTGCAGTCAACTTCGGTCCTATCACATAAGTAACATAGAGGAATACAAGTAAAACTTAAAGGAAAAACTACTACTACTACTACTACTACTACTACTACTACTACTACTACTACTACTACTACTACTACTACTACTACTACTACTACCACTACTACTACTACTACTACTCTTCCTTGGTTTGGCTTGGCCATGGCCTGCTTTTGCAGTCAAACTGATACACACTAACCGATATATGTTCAACCAATTGAGTTTGCTGTGGAAGGGGTTGAAATTTCATTCCAAACCCGTTTCAGAGGGAGCCCCACATCTGCTATGTTACTATAAGAGATGAAAGCAAGGCAGGTGCCACCATCACCAGATTGGGTCTCTCCTTTAGTGGATCCATTTGGGACACTAGCTTTAATACACTCCCAGCCATTGCAGAAACCTGGAAGTGTTATATTTGTTGAAATAGACTAACATGATTGCTTATTTGAGCACTGCTTCATGTTCATAATGAATCCAGGATTATACACAGGTGACAAACTTGCATCAGCCCATCCAACATTGCTGATTCCCTACTTCCCAATCTACCTCTCAACTGCATCCCAGTTGGGCTGTATCCCAGTTGATCATCTCAGTCAATCTTGCTCTTGGATATGGGCAGAAACAGTTGTCTGCAGCTAGAAATGTCAATGTAATTCCTGCAAGACTGCTGGTACAAAAGAGAAATGATAGGAGAGGTTGCACCAAGAGGATAGCACTCCTTTTCTGGGATGATGCTTACCAATGGAGCAGGAGATATTGTCAGTCTTCTATGGGGGCCAGCTCCCCTCCTTTTTACCAATCACCACTACCACTATTCCAGCTACAGTTATAATGGCATCAGCCTTACTTAAGCCATGGCACTGACATCACTCCTGTATCTCAACTGCTCACTATGCAAATTACTAAAGGTAACAATGTTGAACTAGTGTAGATAGTTCTGAGTTCATCGTGTCAAATGCAATTCTTAATTAAGTGATAAAGAAACGATACTCCTTTACTTTTCCTGGCCCATCAGTTTAGCTTTCTAATGAGGCTAAACTGAGAACATTTGCAACCCAAGCAATAAAAGCCAGAGCATTTGTCAGGCTTCCAGTATTCCATGGCATTTCTTTTGGTTGCCAATAAAGCCAGATGTGTAAATTTCCTGAAGTGTAGATGTTGTGAGTTCATTTATATGCTGAAAGAGACAGATGTCAGGGGAAGGAGATGATGGTACAACTCATACTCTTACTGACAGCACAAGCCACCCTGTTCCAGCAGTGCAATATGAGTTTAATTCCACTCCTATTAAAGTCAATATGAATTTGGCTGTCAAACTGAACAGGAGCAGAAGAATAAGATTCAGAAAAAGCCAGGGGACAGGGGACAGAAAGAGGAATGCCATGGTACATATTGAACATTTGAAGGATAAACCAAGATAAAAGCCTGTTTTTCCTGAATTATGCTTGATCATGGGTCAGTTTGTCACTGGAAAATCACCAGCAAATTCCGGATAGAGGCAAACCCAGCTAGGTTTCTGAACATAGGAACAACAGCCATGTCACTGCTTCTGGAATCAGCTACAGAATATATACCCGTCCATTTTTCTTGACTTTTTCCTTTGAGATCCTTAAAAGGCCCAATCATTTCTGCCCTGGCCGTTATCAAAATTGAAAGGAAATTACAGCTCAAATGTTATCATTGCATCATAGAACAGTATTGGTGCTGTCTGGTCATTAAAAATATTTGCTTAGATCCAGACAGAACTTGAGACAATTCCTTTTTGTGGGTAGAATCACCTGGGTGGTTATGGTACTTGTAGTCCACAAAAATACATCTTCCCAAGCTCTGGATTCAGAGGCACCTTGTTAATAGTCAAAGGTTGGTCTCCAGCTTAGTGCAACTGCAAGATAGTTCACGATACTTGCATGAAGAGAGAGGAAATCCACCAGTATGCTCTGCTGACAAACCTCCTGAGATGCCTACTACTTCAAGCAGTGAATGGTCTCAACTACAACATCTCAAGATATAGACTAGTGCCAAATTCATGTTGCACAAAGCCCTTGGCACATGTGCAGACTGCCAGAACCTGTTCTGTTATTGCATTTTGGATATGGCCACTGAAATACCATAAAACAAAAGCTGTTACCGCTCCCTTTGTCTTGCTGTCGATGTGGATTTGTTGTAGGGGATTTATGATGTTTTCCTCAAGGTAGTATTCTGGTGATTGTGTAGACCTTTTGCCTGTCCTATTCTGCCCTGGCTAATCTTTCTATAATGAACCAATCAAATCTATTTCAGCTAGGTAAGCTCTCACTTTGAATCCTCACACTTTTCCCGTGGCAGCCAAGCATAACTCTGGGCATGCACACCCCTCCCTTTTCCACCCACAGCTAGCTACATTTTCCGTTCCAGAAGCAGATAACATAAAATCCTTTTAAGCCACAATGTTTGAAAAGAATTGCGTCTGGGAATTGCATCCCTGAAAGGGGTTTTTAAATGAACTGACTGGCATAGCTGGTGGTAGGGAAGCAAGCAGTTTGTTGAAACGACCTAATGACCGCTTCTTTCTCCAACGGGGTGCTAATGAGCTGAACTTTGGTCCTTATGGTATATATTATCCACCAGCAGGACCCTGCTAAAGCTTCACATCATCCAGTCGTCAGGTTTTAATGGAAGGTGGCATGTGCTGTCAAACAACAGCCATGGAATGGATCACTGCTTATTAATGGTGCAATGGTAAATGGTGAAGTAGAGAGGGCCTTGCCTTAATACTCCCCATAGCTATGTGCCCAAGGAAACTCTGAAAATGAATGTAGCTGCTTTGATCCGTAAAAATGAAAGTTATAGCCCTTTTTTGTTTCTACCCAAGGCATGTTTTTCTAAAGTTAATGGGTCATAACTTCTCACTCAGGACCAAAGCCACTCATAATAATTTTTGTTACAGCAATGCAACACCGCAATTTACTGGCAACCATAGGAATAGTTCACAGTGCTACATGGTTGCTGGGAAAATCTTTTCCATCTAACTACTGTGTGGATTACAGTTAGACTCATCAGAGGAACCTGGGGAGGTGACAACGTTGCCATCATCCCTACTAATCAAAATGTCCCTAATGCTTCTGTTATGTGAACCTGGGTCAACGACTCCCCAAGCACTTCTAGTCATACAATCTCTGTACAACTGAAAAGACTGCTTCTCAGCATCTTATGGTAGCTGCAGATCACATGGAAATCTGGCTGTCACAAAGAAGAGCCACATTTCAACATGTTTATGCGCAGTAGAGCCAACACAGCAGCTAGAGTGTCAGGCTGGAACTCCGATGACCTGAGTTGAAATCCCTGCTAATCTTTGTGCAAGGCTCCTTCATCTCGAGTTGCTTTTTTCCTGTCCCTCCCTCTAACAAACACCTTTCTGGTTTTCTCTTGGCTTCTCGTTCGAAAATGATTTCCCTTAAGACCTCATGAGAAGGGAACTATGGCCTAGTGAAGGTTTGAAGAGCTCAACATCTCCAGTCAGGGCTGCTAACCACAGAAACTGTCACTACATATGGTTTCAAGGCATATATATAGGAACCCATACCTGTTCTGCCTGAAAGTGGTCTTTGAATAAGGGCAGTAGAGCCAAAAAACGACTGCTGCTCAGAGCTGCCTAGAAAAAAAGAGAGGTCTATTGAAATCAAAAGAACTGAAATGTGCACTCAGGCTATTTGAGGAAAAGCACTGTACATACTATGGTGGCAAACAAGAAATCAGAGCAAAAACAACAACTGGATAGGAATACAAATTTATTTCATAACAGGGAAGTGTTCAAATAAGCAAGCAGAGTCTACTGAGAAGAGTCCAAAATTGCTGGTGGAGTTATTGCAACCTCACATGTTGCCTTATTAGGTTTTGTTGGGAGGGACCTTTCTGGGCCCGGGTGACTGTCGACCTATCCAGAAACAATTAATTGTTCATTCAATGCCTCTCAGTTCAAAGAGCCATGCCTTTCTGCTCTATACTTCTTCCCCCACCCCCTCAGTAGTCTGTCGGAAGTGTTCAGCTGTGAGTCTGTTGAGGCCTGTCGTTGTAAGCAGCCATATTTTGTTAGTTTGCTATTGGATCTGTTCAGAGCTGTAAGTAAAGGAAAGATCTTTTTATTCTTTCTTC
Organism: Phrynocephalus versicolor; assembly: GCA_023846285.1. Lineage (NCBI taxonomy): Eukaryota > Metazoa > Chordata > Lepidosauria > Squamata > Agamidae > Phrynocephalus > Phrynocephalus versicolor. The sequence continues at coordinate 8,457,391 of JAHTLZ010000122.1, forward strand.
TGCTAATGCAGTGGTTCCCAACCTGAGGGTCGGGACCCCTTTGGGGGTCAAACGACCATTTCACAGGGGTCACCATGAGCCAGTGAAGAAAAAGACAAAAACAGCTTGCGTCTGGAGAAGGAGGGGGAGGAAGGGGGAAAGAGTGAGTTACAACTTGATAGGTTGGATGTCAGTCAGTGGCACTGGAGGCTGCAATTGGCCGAGGGTGCCTGTAGAGGGAAGTTCTCTATGCCACCTGCGGCAGTGGCCTGCCAAAGGGGGCTTGTGGCCTTTTCCAAGCAGGGCAAGGGGTCACCACAACATGAGGAACTCTATTAAAGGGTCGCGGCAATAGGAAGGTTGGGAACCACTGTGCTAATGTCACAGAGTGAGTTACTGAGACAGTAAGAAACCAGTTAAAGAGAGAGAGAAAGGGTGATCTACTCTGAGGAAGCTTGAAGCTAATTCTACTCTTGTGAATCTCTGCACTTTTGCTGCACAGCTAGAGGAATTTAACCAAAATGCAAAACGCTGCAAGAATTACAATCACAACACCTGGGTATGCTGTTGATGGCTAGATTCAGGTGTCAGGATGTGGCAGGTTTGGGGCTAGGGAAAACAAGGTTCAGGAGATGCTAAAAGAAGGGGAAACACACATTCACAGCACAAGGGATGCGCTAAATATACTCATGGAAGGAAATGAGGTGGTAAAACAGCCAGTGCACAGACAAACTACTCCATCCTGAAAGGAGACCTACACTGACAAGGATCAATTTTTGATCATCCTGAATTGGCAGTGGGGAGTACTGCACTTTTAGCTCTGTGAGTGCAAAAACAACAACTTTAGCATGATTTTCAAGAGAGTGCAGGCTAGACAAGATTCACTGGCAGATTTGTGATTTCCACTCCGATTCAGTGGGGCGAAGCCCCCAGCTCAGGCAGTGATTTCAAGAAGCGAAGGCGAGCCTCTCAACAAGAAACCAATCTTGCGCAGCTGCCTCAGTAGAAAGGACTTCTTGTAAGACGAATGTGAGAAGCGGAACCCTGTCGGCTTTTCAGGAGGCTGGATGAGAAATGGGGGCCCTGATTCACCAGGTACCTTATATAAATTTTGGGTGGGAACCTCCCTTCACCACCCAGAGTTGGTTGCCGGAAACAAAAGAGCCAACGACACAAGCAAAAGCCCACTTGGTGTCCTAGAGAGATGTCACAAGGATTCCTTCACACAAGGAAGTCAAGGAATCATTATGTGACTATGGTTGTGCCGTGCAGGATGAACACAGCATTTCCCACTGGGGCGATGCCTACATTTTGGGCACGTTCAGTATGTTATTTGTTACATTTTGTCCCTTTTTCATGGTCTCTCACTTAATAACTAGATGGGTTTCTTCCACATGCTAGTCTTGGGGAGTGGGCAATTTCTCAGCCAGCCTCTACTCAATATATAAGTCCCGCTTTAACCACCTGGTCCATCAGGGCAAATGGGGCATTGCCCCAGCTTGGCCTCAGGCTACTCCCATTCAGTCCTGCCTGCCTTCTTACCAGAGTGTGGGATTACTAGGTCCCTGCCTGTGTCTCATTCCTGCTGAACTCCCTGTCTGGTCAAGTACTCTTTGTGTGCGGAGTGAGCAGGGAGAAAGGAAGTGAGAGAGTTAATGTGAGTGAATACCTTAACTGCCATTTTGAAACCTAGCATCAGATGAGCAGCACCACAGGGGAACATTTCTAATATGGAAGTCAAGGTGTATTTTTTCCTGTGCCTCAGTTGAGTTATGGAGTGAATGAATGCAGTGCGGTAAGGTAGCATCCCAATGCCTACTGAGTGTGCATGTGCATGCATGCAAATATTTGCTTGCCTTCCAGTGTGCAAATGAGTGTGGTGGGGGGTGTGGGGGGAACCATGCACGCATATATATATATTTAAACCCGGCTCTGCCTGTCACACATGGTTTTGTCTAGCATTGTCCGCTGTTCCTTCCAACCCATCATCCACAATAAGAACCAACTGCCTCTGCATCAATCTGTCTCTCTCTCACACAGACACAGATACAGATGTGGTGCAAAAACAGGTAGCTTGCTGATACATTTTGCCAAAGAGCCAAAATATAATTTTTCTTCTGCCTCGCTGATGAAAGGGCATATCTTATGGATCAATGCCCCTCCATCTCGTGTCACTCTGAAGGATGTTTAAGAAATAACTTTTGAGTTTGCCATCTGCCTGTTTTGATTTCTTTAAGCTTTTAAAATATTTCCACAAATCGTTATAGATGCTCGCACTAGCAAATAATGTTTGGTCTCATTCATTACAGAGATCGCAGTAAACATACATGCACACTGACTTTCCTAAAGGAATTCAACCCTGCCATATCATACTACTGGGACCTGATCAAGACAATGAGCAACTTTGTAGTAATATTGGGGGAATCCAAACTTTGCAGGAGGAAATTTAACTGCTCTTGCAGGCCTTACTACTGCTACAGTCATCCCCTGCCATTTCGGCTTTCATATAATGCAGTCACAGTATATTGTGGGACCACAGTATATGAAACAAAAAGGGTCCTGGGGCAAGCTGTATGGGCCCATTTGAGGCCTCCTACACTTACCTGAGCCCTGGTGCTGCCCCAAACAGGCCTCCAACGGTCTTCCCATGCCTGTTGGAGGCCCCAGAAATGGTTTCGCAGATAGGCCCTCCAATCACGACTAGAGATGGGCACGACTCAGAAAAAAAGTTTCGTTTTCGTTTTCGTTTTCGGCTAGGGTCTGAGTCGTTTTGTTTCCGTTTTCGTGGGCTAATTTCAAAATTTTTCATTTTCGTTTCGTTACGTAATGAAAACGAAAAAACGAAAACGAAAACGAAAAATTTTTCGTTTCTCCCCATTTAGCTCAATTGAGTGCTTTTCCAGTAACGAAAACGGAAATTGGCTCGAAATTAGTCGTTTCGTTTCCGTTTTCGGTCCAGGTTGGTGCCGATTTTCGTTTTCGTTTCGTTTCCGTAACGAAAACGAAAAACGAAAACAAAACAAAAATACTGCTAATTCATGCCCATCTCTAATCACGACCCGACCCAGCATTCGCATAACATGGATTTTATTTATTTATATTTGTTCTTGTTACTCTCCTGATTTTTCCTTTGGAACTCTGGGCAGTATACAGCAAATAGCAAACACAAGAACCCAACCTAAGCCCCCATAATAAACAAACAAATATCAGGTAAAAAAACCCAACCCAATAACAACACAAGTAATACAACAACAAAGAATCCGGCAGGAAAAAGGGCAGGGACAAGATGAAACAACCAACAACTCACAGATGTATGCTCAGTGATCACCAAAGGCTTCCACAAAAAGCCAGGTCTTTAAGGCTGTCCTAAAGGCCAACAGAGACTCCATTATTGCAGGTTGAGTTGGGTCCCTAAATCCCACAATGGGGGGGGGGAGATTACTATAATAGTAAACTTGCAGTGCTAGGGAAAGCCCCAAGGATACCCTTGCCGCTGAGAAGATATTATTTACAAAGTAGTTTTACAAACAAGAATTTTTGCCCACCTCCATTTTTCTTATCACATCCATTTCAGATTTCTTGCACACAGTGATGTAACAAAATTGCCCACCAGAACAACGGGTACAAATTCTAGACAATGGTCAAGGGCAGAACAAGAGCAATCTGAAATGTGGCTCCATAGTGCTGAAGAAGAACACACCAAGGTTTGGGGTGGAGGCAGGGACACCCTTGTTGGCTTCTTTTACTTTTGCTCAACATTAAAAGAGAAGGAGTTAAGCTGACGTCAGTGAAGAAGAGCTAATGGGAGTTCCAAAATCCCATGACAATATGTATTTTATTCTAATTCATAGATCACATCCATCACTGTGCTCTGGGTTTCACACAGCTATAAAGAAGGTCTCGGTGAAGGTGAAAAGGGGCAGATGCCAGATCTTTGCAGCAAGGCCCTTGCAACCATAAGCTGAATCTCCATAAGGGAGCTTGGACAGGAACTGCTTCACTGGAACAACCTCTTCCAAGTCTACCATTTGTCCATGTCACATTTTTGCTGCCCATTCGAGGCCGTTGTGATTTTCCACTCTCATACCAGCTCCTTCAATTGCACAGCACTCCCTTGACTTTACAGTGTCACGCAGCATGATGTCATGGTGGCGAAACAATCCTGCTCTGTGTTGCTTGACAAAGGCACCCCTTGCTCAGTTCCACCATCTTCCAAAATATCCCATTTATCTTGGTTTGTTTTTTTGTTTTTAAATGCCACCCATCCACTCAGTATCTCCAGAAGGAGAGGACAAGACCCTCTTCTCCCACTCTCAGCAGCTGTAGTGACAGACTTAAACAACAGCTAGTTTGCCTCAGCTCTGACTCCTTTAGTCATCTGTAAATAAACAAAGAGGTTCTACAGAGACACACAATATATGTATGAGCTGAATGACCAAGTGTCCTTTATTGAAGGCATTGTTCAAACATTGTTTTCTTCCAACATATGGCGGGGGGGGGGGGGACTTGTTTTCCCCCAGGAATTCTGGGGAGAAAAAAGACAACATAAATGTTTCTTAAAATTGCACATATATATATATATATTATTTTCTTCTGAGGCTTAATCGTCTACTCGTTTAGCCGAATGAGAACCAGCTCTAATGTGAGCATGGAAAGCAAATGGTCAATGGTGCATCAAAACCTCTGAATTTGGCCACACATTTCCATTAGGCCTTTGGAGGGTTTTTTTTTTTTTAAATTAAGAATGTCATCATTGTGCTCAATGTAAATGTAGGGAGTGTATTTTGGAGGAAACGATCCACAAGAGTCAATAGACCTATTCAGAGGATACAGTAATCAATCATGTCTGACTGAAGCAACTCCAGTGTCCAGCCGTGGTTGCCACTTGAAATTCCATCAAAGGTAACATGAATAAGGAGCCCTATTTCCAGTAACCAATTCTTTCTCTCTCTATCTCTCTCTTTCAAATCTCTTTGCATTCAGACTTTTACCCTAAAACCTTAATAACGGCATGATATCCCACATTTCCTGCACAAATCCTTTGCTCCTTCAAACACGGTTCGGAATGTAATGGCATTACCTTTTCTCCTTGGAGCTGAAGCAGCACAGTAGGGTTCTTGCTCACTTTGCCCCTGGTCTACGCATACGGTGAGCTTCAAATTCACAGAAGGGACATTGGTGCCATTTCATGTCGAAGAAAAAGGATTCCTTGGGGGGAGGAAATGTGCAAAACCCACATAAATCATATGGAATATTTTTTTAAAAAAAAGTAAGTTGTGCCAAAGTGATTTGTGAATTAAATCTCACTTCATCAAGACTCTGTGCTAGTCCTGTTAAGGCAGAATTAATGGTTGACTGGTTTAAGCAGCTAATTTTTAAAATATGCATTGCAAAGTCGGTGGTTCCTTATGCTGACACTTGCTGTTTCTGTACGATATGCCACTGTTAATTTTTATTTGGCCACAGAGTGAAGGTTTGAGTTTTAATAGCCCAGTTTCTGCTTTCGATTCCTCATTAGTTAAATGCTATCAAATGATATGAAACTAAACACAACTTAGCAAAATACTCTTGTAATCCTGTAAATTGATCGTTGATCATACCAGTTAAAGAACAAGACCAGCCGAAGTGTAAACATGAAGAATTTAAATTAAAAATCCAACCATTTTACACCAGGTTTTAGAAGAACAATAATATTTGTACATAAAATGCTTTGCATGAGGGAGACAATTTGGACTCATTCACAGGAAGGTTTGTGCAAGGCCTCTCATGGGCCCTGAGAAAAATGAATCATGGATCACTACTTGCCAGAGTAAAAAGACCTTGATTAGCGATGGGCAAGAATCAGAAAAATGGTGATTCCTTTTGATTTTCAATATTGAAAAATTGTATGTCAATTTGTTTGCTTGTTTTTTGCATTTAAAACCTTATTTAAACAGTCCAAAGCACCTAGAGACACAAAAATACCAGAGACTAGAGACTTTCCCTCACACTCTCCTCTACAACCCCTGGTGAGGATCGGGGTTCAGACACCTAAGCTATGCACCCCCCAAAGAGTCCCACCAGATGATGCACCCTCAGGCACCTAGAGACACCAAACTTGCTGAGAGGCTCCTCCCATCTCATCTCTACAAGTTCTCCAAGATTGGTGAAAATGAGGTTTCAGACATCTGTTACACACCCGCAGGTTGTCCCCTTTGCCCCCGAAAGTGTCCTTTAGCAACTGGGTTGGGGAAATCTAATCTTCACCAAACTTGGACGGTAACTTCACGTACTTCCTTGTTCCGAGATTATGTTCGTTTCATGATAACATTGTTTGTGGTCACGTGGTCTTGTCCCGGTTCTGTCCCTGTTTCCGTTTACCCACGGGTGTGATTGATGGTATTGTGACAACTGTTACTTCACGTCCTTGTTTCGTGACAATTACTGAATTTTCCTGGCTTCGTTTACCCTTTTTTTTGGCCCGGGCTTCCGTTTTTCGATATTTCGAATCTCCACAACTTTGCCTTTCATGCATTAAGTGGCAAAACTCCTGGTTTCATGCGTTCTTCCCTCTCTGCGATGCATTGTTTACGCCATTGGGATTGTACTGGAGAATGCAACTTCACACACCTGCCATTAGATGGAGAATTTGTGCATTACGTGACAAGCATTACTTCACGGGCACTTGTCTCAAAACAAGAACCGAGACAAGACAATTCTTGAGGCCATAGAGAGGTATGTTTCATCATGCTCTATTCCCGGTTCAGGGGGCATGGTCAGGACAAACTCCCACCATCACGCAATGGATGTGGACTAACCTTTTTTCGTATCGGTCCCAAGCGGGACAGTGAACCACAATGAGAGGGATGTGAAGTAACCGTCTTGGACAGATTGTAGAAGAGATTCAGAGGAAGCGTCTCTGCAAGGTTGGTGTACCTAGGTGTGTGGTGGAGGACTTTATTGGGGAGGGTTGGATGTGTAACTCTGACATCAGAAATCCAATCTTCATTGGTCATGGAGAGACTGTAGAAAAGAGTCAGAGAACTCTTTAGGTGCCTTGTCTCATCCATTCACACATGCAATCACATTCACACATACAACCCATTCTAAGTGTAAGGAAGACTCATTGTAGCTGCTTTTTATTGTTACATGCCATCAACCTCCAGTTTATAGCAGCCCTATGAATGAGACCTCCAGGATATCTTTAACAGCCCTGTTCAGATTTTTAAAACTCAAGGCTGTGGATTCCTTTATGGAGACGGGTCATCTCATATTTTGGTGTTCTTTTCTTGCTGCTGTCAACCTGGAATTATTGTCAATTTCTACCAAGTCTTGTCTTCTCTTGATATGCCTAAATTACATCAGCCTTAGTTTTATCATTTTGTATCTAGAGAAAGTTCAGGCTTGAATTTTAAATGAAATGTCGACTTAGGTAAGCCTGTGCTTCTACCAAGACCACATCAATATACCTCTATGCACTACACTGTTACAGCAGTTTGACACTATTTTAACTGTCATGGCTTAATTGTACAGAATCCTGAGATCTGTAGTTGCATGAGGTACTCAGAATTCGCTGCTAGATTGCTCTAGTGATCAAGAGAATACTCTAGGGCTCTTTAGCAGAAGAGAATAAGTACCTTAGCAAGCAAAAGATCCCAGGATTCTGTAGGATAGAGCTACAGCAGTCCAAGTAGTATCAAATTGCTCCTGCTATGTAGTATGCATGTACACTCTTAAATTACTTGTTCAATCTAAGTTACAGCTTGAGCAGTTTACTGTATCTATGGATTATGTGGAGGTGATCATTGTCTATATACTGTAGTCAAGGGCCATTTTTCATGTCAGGCAATTGGTTGGAGGCAATACAGTTGAAGTGATTAGTGTTCAAATGACAAGATGTTGATGTGGGTGGGGAGGAGTATCTTCATTTCCAGATTCTCAGTTTAATGTCATGGCATGTAATATTATAGTCTTCTTTGGTTTCTTCATAAATTAATTTTTTATTTAAAAAAATTGAACTGGGCTCGGACAAGGTGAGCAAGGCAGGAGTTATACATCATTGCCTCCCCCCCCAGCCCCTCCCACTGTGCCCACCCCCTACCCCCGCCACCAACCACACACCACCAGGTCTCGGTCTCCTCTTCATAAATTAATTTTAATGCAAAATACAAGTAATATTTTATCAACATAAATTTTAATAAAATATTACTTATTACTTTACTATTTCTTGACAAACTATGGAAGAATTATTGATTTAGTTTACAAATCTGCTGCCACAATTCAAGGTGTTGTGTCTAATTAAAGCATCAGTAAGGATTCATTTCCCTTCATTATTTGTTTCAATTATTAAATGTGCTTTACATGATTTGCAGTAAGACTAGAGGGAGAACAGGTCGATTACCTCTTTATTGTAATTTGTTGGCTGCAAAATATTTGTAAACCTTCTCATTGATAAAAACCATTGGTAAAATGTTTTCATTCCATTTAGCCAGATTGTCGTGTTCAAAACAAAAATTACGCCTACACACTTCAATGTAGAGATGACAAGTTTTGCCCAAGGAATCAGAGTATTGCCACAAAAAGGCCACAGTTCAGTTTAATGTGAAGGCAGGGCACATTGCTTTCTACTGTCCATTTGCTTATCATGCCAGAGAAGCAGATTTTGTTCAAAGGGTTAAGCTTGGCATCTCTTTTTCCTCTGACCATGTTCAGCAAGTTATGATTGCACTTTTCCAGGATAGTTAGCCTGATTCTGGTACAGTAATAACTTAGCTTAAAACTACAGTGGTATCTTGTGTAAAGGAATTAATTCATTCCAAATGAAATTCTGTTAAGCAAATTTTCTTTTGTACTAAGTTCCCATAGGAATACATTGAAAACTGATTAATCCCTAATTGCGACCGTTTTGCTGTTGTATGGATTTACCCCACAGGCGATTCTGTTAAGCGATATTCCCCTATCTCCGGAAATTTTTTCTTTTAATCAGATTTTTTTGTTAAACAACCCTGTTATATGAGGGTCCACTGTAACTTGGATTAAGTGTGTTTTGCAAGACAAGCAAACATTCCTTCTACATTTTGCCTTGATCAACAAGCAATCTCTTCATATACAAGCAGTGGAGCAGGTCACATAATCACAAGCGAGCCAATGGGGGCACTCCCTCCCTCTGCTGGATTGCGGGTGATTCGTAGACCCATTAAGTTAGAAGAATAATTGTCAGGAATGTTCCATCTCAGGCAGCCTCCAAAGAACAAATAGAAGTCTCCCTTGTACCAGCCAGGAACATTCTTAAAGGGAAGTGCAGGTTAGGGTTTTAATTTTCCTTCATATTTATATTTTTATTTAATTTGTTTTCAACATTCTTCCTTATTTTTTCCAAACCATTTCTAGTCGTGGGGCAGCTAGTCCCCCATATGTATTAGAATGATGTGCAGAACTCTTGTGCGGCACAGAGACGTACACCTAGAAGATAGAAATCCTGGTGGCCTCCCATCCTGCACCATCTGCAGAGATGAAAAGAGGTCAATGGCTGAGGGAAATGAAAATGGTCCTGCTTGCCCACTTCCCTTTGATCGTGTTGGAGGAAAGGTATGCCTGCAAAGCTCCTCGGATCATATTTATTTATTATTTATTTATTTTAGTGCTTATATACTGCCCGTCTTATGGGGGAACTCTGGGCAGTTTACAACAAAATAAAAATAAAAGCAATAACAAAACAATCAATAAGTAAAACATCACAATATCTTCAGAGTAAAGCTAAAAAAGGGGCCAATGGCAGGATGGCGGGACAAAGGGGGGAAGAATTTAACAATCGCCAAACGCCTCACAAAAAAGCCAGGTCTTTAAGGCCTTTTTGAAGGCTGGCAGGGACTGTGCTAGGCGTAACTCACTTGGGAGATGGTTCCACAACACATGACCAGCCACAGAGAAGGCTCAGCTACAGGTCACCATTTTCCGAGCCTCCCTGGGGGTGGCCACCCGAAGTGAGTACGCCCGCGACATTCTGGTTGGTTGGGCCTTCGTTGATCTTTGGGAGATTCGCTCTGCCAGGTTTTCTGGTCCCAAGCTGTGGAGGGTTCTATAAATTAAAACCAGGACCTTGAATCTTATTCGGAATGCAGCGGGTAACCAATGCAAGTGAGCCAGTACTGGGGTGATGTGGTCATATCAACGCACACCCTCTACCAGTCTAGCTGCCACATTTTGTACCCGCTGAAGTCGCCAAATAAGAGTCAAGGGCAACCCCACATAGAGAGTGTTGCAATAGTCTATTCTCGAGATCACAAGCGCTTGCACTACCGTTCTCAGGGAGTCCTCATCTAGATATGGATGGATCTGGGCAATTTGTTGAAGTTGGAAAAAGGCAGTCCTGGACATGGCAGCCACCTGGGCCTCCATAAAGAGAGCCGAGTCTAGGACCATGCCCAGATTCCAGACACTGTCCGTCAGCTGGAGGAAAACACCCTCCAAGCTAGGGAGAGGGCCTCCACTTCCGGACAAAGGAGCCCCAAATAACATCACCTCAGTCTTCTCCGGGTTGAGTTTGAGTCTGTTGGTCCTGGTCCATTCCATGATCGCATCCAGGCACAAGTCAAGGGTCTGTACAGCCTCAACTGCAGAGGTGGAAAAGGAGAGATAGAGTTGCGTGTCATCAGCGTACTGATGGCAGCAGACTCCAAATCAACAAATGACCTCTGCCAGTGGCCTCATATAGATGTTAAACAGCATGGGAGAGAGAGTTGACCCCTGTGGAACCCCACAAGGGAGCATCCAAGGGGCAGACAGCTCCCCCCAAGCTGCACACACTGGGGACGGTCCTCCAGGAAGGATCGGAGCCAACTGAGCACAGTGCCCCTGATATGTATCCTGGAGAGCTGGTCCAGCAGGATACCATGGTCAACAGTATCAAAGGCCACTGACAAATCCAGAAGGACCAACAGGGTAGAGCAACCCCTGTCAGCCCCCCGGAGGAGGTCATCTTGCAGTGTGACCAAGACTGTCTCAGTCCCCTGACACGGCCTGAACCCAGACTGGAATGGATCAAGGACTTGTTCTTCCTCCAGAAACGACTGGAGCCAGGTGGCGGTCACCCTCTCGATTACCTTACCCAAGAAGGGAACATTGACAATCAGACAGTAATTTGCCAATTCATCCGATGCCAGGCCAGGTTTCTTCAGGGTGGGCTTCACCACTGTCTCCTTCAGGCGAGAGGGAAAAATCCATTCCCTGAAGGAGGCAGTGGAGATGATGGAAGCCCCCTCAGTCATGCTCCCACCAGCAGATTTAAAAAGCCAAGATGGGCAAGGATCAAAGGGGGAGGCCGCTGGCCTGCAATGAGCCAGGGCCCTGGAGGCCTCAATAGAGGTAACAGGCCCAAACTCAACCAAACAAGGAGACCGAGGGGGTGCAGCGCAAGGGGATCTCAAGGAGAGGCTAAAGCAACCGGAATCAAGACTGGTACGGTCTTAGTTCTAAAAAAGGCTGCAAATGTCTCACCAGTGAACTCACTAGGAGGAGGCCTAGCCTGACCAGGATTGGCGAGGTCGCGAAGTACACGGAATAATTCCACCTGCCGGTTCGAGGCCTAACCAATTCTCAGGGAGAAAAAAGATCTTTTTTTGCCTCCCTGATCGCATGTACATAGCGCCTGGTCAGGACACAAATAGCAGCCCTATTAAATGCTGACCAGTCCGCCCTCCATCTGCTCTCCAGCTTTCTCCGTTTCTTTCTTTTGCATGCTTCATGACAATTTCCACAATCACAAGAAGCTTCCACTGGATGGAAGGATCAGACTAAGAAGGAATTGTACCCCAGTGTAATTTCCCAGCTTTGTAAAGTTTGTGACTTATTTCGGTTTAGCCGGGTCAGCAGGACAAACCACCTAGTGACCCTCTTTATTGGCTGTATCTATAGCTTATTACCCCAGGCTATAGCTTCTTGCTCCAATAGCTCATGACAACCTTATTATATAATCCCTATTTGACCACTGTTTTAGCTGCCTGAAGTCAGAATTTAAGTCACTATACTTAGAAGGAAGGACCATTAGGACTTTTCCTCTGACCGAGCAACATCCTTGCTCCGACCATCAGGTCACAAAACAAATTAACGAAGTAAATTGCACACAATTGATGCTCCTCTTCATTTGTGGCCACACACTTATTAGATGAAGGTAGCTTCATAACCACCTCCATGGTTTCCACAAACCAGATTACATGTGCATGCCACTGATTGCAAAACTCAGAAACAAACGAGTTAGGTAATACTTAACAAAGAAACTGTGATTTCACTCAGCCTGTAGTATAATGTGATTTAACTCAGCCCTTTTGAAGCTGTACTGCTTCTAAGTACTATACACCTACCTGCATTTGTTCAATATTCCTTTTGTTGGTGGGAAAGTTTGCATTGTAATACCACCTACTAGAGATGGGCACGACCAGAGAAAATGAGGTTTCAATTTTTCGTTTGTCGGAACGGGTCCATTTCGTTGTGTTTCCGTTTGTCGCGAATTTTTTTGAAAATTTGTCGTTTCGACGTTTCGTTCGTCGTTCGTCCTTTCTACCACGATTTAGCGTGATTTGACTTCCCAGAACATGGGGGCGTCCCGCAATGACCCAGAGCAGTTGGAAAACACTTTAAACTGGGTGATGAATAATATATTTAATAAATATATCATAGCATAAGACTGCATGCTATGCAATAAAGCAAACAAAGTCGGCAGAATGCAATATTCTTTTTTTCTCTTGGTCAACGCTGACTGAACCGGCCACCCTACTTGGTCTGGCTGCCTGTTATACTTTTGTTTTGTTTTGTTCTGAAGCCTTTATCCATTCCATTTCCCCTCCACTTCTCAGAGGCAGCAGGAGACACAGTATTCCGTTCCTCCCCCAAATCTGGATGAGGGTCTACTCTACTCCTCTCAATGTCCCCTCCCCATGACACTCCTTGTAAAGCTTTCAAGCAAATGCCACCCTGGTCAACTAGCGGTCAGAGATTCAGATGCTTCCCCCCCACACACACTCATCCGGATGAGTTCCCCTCAATCTTTTGGGAATTCATCGCCAGTTGGAGTGTCCCGAGGAGCCCAGTTCACTCATGGAGCAGAAGTGGTCTCGGTGTTGTCTCAGGCGGCCGTGGGCGGAGGCTTCCCTCCTGCTCAGCATGATCCAGACATGTGGGCCCACCTTCAGCTGCTCTTGTCTGCTTACAGCAAAGCCACAAAGCCAGAATGGTGGGGAACAACGGGGAGGGATTATTTCAGCCCCTACTTTGGAGGCCAGTTTTGACTACCCAGGAGACCACTTCCACCAACCCAGTGGAGACAGAGTCCACACATGCATGCGGCAAATCCACGAAGCCAGAACGGTGGGGAAAAATGGGGAGGGATTCTTTCCGGCCTGGTACTTTTATCTGTCAGCGAAGCTTTCAGGGAGGAGACCAGTTCCACCAACCCAGTGGAGACAGAGTCCACGCATGCACACGGCAAAGCCACGAAGCCAGAACAGCGGGGAAAAACGGGGAGGGATTCCTTCAGCCACTTACTTTGGAGGCCAGTTTTGACTACCCAGGAGACCAGTTCCACCAACCCAGTGGAGACAAGGTGTCCACACATGCAGCAAAGAAGCCAGAATGGCGGGGAACAGTGGGGAGGGATTCTTTCAGCCCCTACTTTGGAGGCCAGTTTTGACTACCCAGGAGACCAATTCCACCAACCCAGTGGAGACAAAGAGTGCATGCATGCAGCAAAGAAGCCAGAACGGCGGGGAACAACGGGGAGGGATTATTTCAGCCAGTTTTGACTACCCAGGACACCACTTCCACCAACCCAGTGGAGACAGAGTCCACGCATGCACGCAGCAAAGCCACGAAGCCAGAACTGCGGGGAACAATGGGGAGGGATTCTTTCAGCCTGGTACTTTTATCTCTCAGCAAAGGTTCCAGGGAGGAGAAAGAGAAATAGAAGGATGGAGGGTACTAGGGAACTATAGGATAGATAGGGTACTAGAGGATAGGGTACTTGAAATAGAAATAGAAATGGAAAAAGATATACAAATAGAAAGATAAATAGAAATAGGGAACTAGAAAGAGAAATAGAAGGTTCCAGGAAGGAGACCACTTCCACCAACCCAGTGGAGACACAGAGTCTACGCACGCAGCAAAGAAGCCAGAACAGCGGGGAACAATGGGGAACAATGGGGAGGGATTGTTTCCAGCCCGGAACTTTTCTCTCTCAACAAAGCTTTCAAGGAGGAGACCAGTTCTTTCAGCCCCTACTTTGGAGGCCAGTTTTGACTACCCAGGAGACCAGTTCCACCAACCCAGTGGAGACAAAGTGTCCATGCATGCAGCAAAGAAGCCAGAATGGTGGGGAACAACGGGGAGGGATTGTTTCAGCTGCCTCCTTTGGAGGCCACAAGGCCAGAGTTTTGACTGCACTGTGCATACACAGTCTACGCATGCACGTGGCAAGGCCATGAAGCCAGAACTGTGGGGAACAACGGAGAGGGATATTTTCAGACACCTACTTTGGAGGCCACCAAGCCAGAGTTTTGCCTGCCCAGTGGAGACACAGTCCACCCAGGAAAGGCACTAGGCCAGAGTTTTGACTGCCTAGTGGAGACACAGTCCACCCAGGAAAGCCAGGAAGCCAGAGTTTTGGAGGCCACCAAGCCAGAGTTTTGCCTTCCCAGTGGAGACACAGTCCACTCAGGAAAGCTAGGAAGCCAGAGTGCAAATGTTAGGGAGGGATTGTTTCTTCCACATTTGGAAGCCGGAATGCTAGTTGGAAGGAATCTCCCCTCCTTCTGCAAAGGGATTTCCCAACCTGGACTGTAACTGGTGGGAGTGAACCCCCCCCCCATGTTGGAGGACAGAGTACCCCAATTCTAAACAAAATAGTTGATGATGACTGTGCCTGTTAAAGTTGGTCTCCTCAAGTGATTTTCCGCCTAGAGGCGGGGGCAGCCGGGGTTGCTGCCTGGAGAAGTCGAGGAGAGTGGCCGACAGGGAGCATGTCGGCTCGGAGGCTGAAGTTGAAGCACTGAACCACTGATAGGCTGAAGGAGAAGCACCTGGAAGGCCTCCTCCAAGCCAGGAGTCCTGGGAGCCTGTCAGGCAGGCAGGTAGGCAGAGGGGCAGGCAGGCAGGCAGGCAGGGAAGCAGGCAGTCTGGCTTACAGGTAGGAAGGCAGGCTTGCAGGGTACCCACCCAGGCTAGGGAAGGTACAAAGCCAAAGTGCCAGAAGGGAGGATTGTTTCTGCCTTTGGAGGCAGAGTTTCTCCACCCCAGGAGACCGAGTTTCGTCAACCCAGGAGACAGAGTGGATGCAGGAGAACAGGGCTATTTCTTTAAGGCTGTAAGGAGAGCTAGGCCCCTGCTAATCAGTCTTTGAGGTTGGTTGTTGTAAAGTGCATCCTGACCACTTTGTAAGCAGAGTGGCTCCAAAACCCCAGGGAAGGGAGGAACGCATCAAGGAAGGCAGGTATTGGGGTGTACTACACTCAGACCAGCCATGGCCAACGGGGAAATATTGGGCCAACACTGACCCTAGAAAAAAATATTCCTGGGCTGCTACAAAGACCAGGGAAGCCCTATAAAAACTGGGCTAATTATGTAGCCCTTATTATATCCACACATGCAGCGGAATTACAGGCATTCAGGCAGACAAAGGTGGAAGGCAGGCAGGCAGTCGAAGCATTCAGGCAGGGCAGGCAGTCATATAGACAGAGCAGACAGCCAGGCATAACTGCGTTGCGCTGGTGGAATGTTAGGATGGGAGGCATACAGGCATTGTTTAGATTGGGTTAGGGGTTAGGGTTAGGGGAAGTTGCATGACTGCAACCCCAACAGTCCTGTCTGGTTCAAAATTATAATGAGTGGTCCTCCCTGGTTCGGAGCCAGGCAAGGGCTAGACAAATTGGGCCTACAGATAGAGTATGATTCCCTTCAAATGCCACATTGAGTGGTCCTCCCTTGTTTTGAGCCAGGCAAGGGCTAGAAAAAATGGGCCTACAGATAGAGTATGATTCCCTTCAAATGCCACATTGAGTGGTACTCCCTGGTTTTGAGCCAGGCAAGGGCTAGAAAAATTGGGCCTACAGATAGATTATAATTCCCTTCAAATGACACATTGAGTGGTCCTCCCTGGTTTTGAGCCAGGCAAGGCCTATAAAAATTGGGCAGTAATCGAACCCTTCAAATTGAGTGGAAATGCAGGAAGGCAGACAGACAGGAAGGCAGGCAGGCAGGCAAGCAGGCAGTTAGGCAGGTAGGCACAGGGCCAGCCAGGCAGGTAGGCTGGTAGGCAGGCAGGCTGGCAGGAAGTTGGGCTTGCAGGGAGGAAGCCAAGCTGGGAGGCAGGCATAATTGAAGGCAGGCATAAGTGTTGCTCTGGTAGTGCATGTTAGAGCAAGGGAGGCCTGTTTGGAAGGAACTGGTGGAGGAACGACTGTGGGCCTAGGTCTTGGAGTGTTGGGGTAATCCCAAAGTGGAAAGGTTGAAGCAGATGAAAGTCAACCTTTCCATGGTCTCCGGGTCCAGACAAGAGTGGTGCGGCCTCAGGACATCTCCCATGTGGGAGAAGACATGTTCACTCTGGACACTGGTGGGTGGGATGGACAAGAGGTCCAACGCCAGAGTTGAGTGGGTCCAAGGTGAGGGCTTGGAGGGGCTCGGCCATGTACTCCCTCACCATGGTCAGAGCGGGGTCCAGTTCTTCTTCCTCCCTAGCCTCCACTGAGGAGGAGACTGCCATGGCTAGGGCAGGGGCCAGGTAGTTGGATGCTGATACGGAACCTGGTCTCTGGGTGTACACTCTTGCAGTAGAGGAGGAAGAGGATCCTTGCGAGGATTCCTTTTCTGGATCGCTCTGGCTTCCATGCGCCCTCAGGAACGACTGGGCCTGATTTGAGACAGCCCTGTGGACTTGATGGCATAGATCTGTCTTCCAGGAGTTCAGGTTGGCAGGGCTCCCCGCCAAGGAACCCTTGACGCGAGGATCGCACAGGCATGCCATCTGGTACACCTTTTCCCACCTCAGTGGGCTAAGGTGGGTATCCATGCCGGTCAACAGCCTGTCTGCCAAGGCCCTGCACTTTGGGAGAAGACTGGCTTCTACCCGGATACTGGCCTCTAGACATTGGCGAAGGGCATTTACCAGGGGAAGTACGTGGCCCAGGCTGGCGTTGTAGTTGCTGAGGACGTGGGTGGTCTCCTCAAAAGGCTGCAGGATACCCACCATCTGGGAGAGGGCGAGCCACTCAGTAGCACCAATGTCCAACACCCTTCCCTCAGGCAGGACGGGGGTGGTTGACATGACGTATTCCACCACTTGCCTCTGCTCCACCAGGCGCTTGACCATTTCGTAGGTGGAGTTCCACCGGGTGGTCACATCCTGGATCAGGACATGCTCTGGTCGGCCCGTCTCCGTCTGCCTCTCACGCATCCTCCTGGATGCCTTGACGCTGCGTGAGAAGTGACTGACTATTTTCCTGCACTTGTTCAGCAAGGCCATGGTCTCCAGGGTCCCCTCATCCCAGGAGTCCTTTGGTGCTCCCAGCCCAATGACATCACCCACGACTAGGTGCAGTTTGTGTGCTGCGCACACAATGCCATGTAGCCCCGCCCTATCAACCGCGTTGATCATGTTACGGCCTGCATCAGCAACCATGAATCCATGATTGACCTCCCCCTCGGGTGCCTACTCTCGCAGTGTCGTTTTGAGGACTTCAGCAATGTGGATGCTTTTGGCACTGTCCTCCGTGCTTTGTGCCTGGAGAAGCACCACCCTGTACCCTCTTGGTGTGCTCCCTTGTGGCTCCGCCTGCAGCTGTTCTTGGGATGCCCTGGTGTCAAGAACCTCCTTGGGTTGCCACCAAAGAGCCATCAGAGAGAGGTATCCGTGGTGCCCACCAGTCCAGAGGTCGGAAGTGAAGTGGATCTTTCTTCCTCTGGCCGCCTGCAGCAGGGCCCGTACCATGTCCCTGACGGACTCAAAAAGGGAGGGAATCACCCGCCTGCTGAAGGTACGCCGGGATGGAGGCTCGTACCATGGAGCCACATGCTTCATCAGGTGCCTGAAGCCTGATGACTCCACAAAGGAGAGGGGCAACCCGTTCATGGCCACCATTTCACCAACCACGTGAGTGGTGGTCTCCTGTGCCTTGGCCCTATTTCGTTGGCTGACAAAACTCCCACTTCCTGCAGAGTGGCCTGCCTCTTCCCACTCTCAGCGGAGCTGTCTCTGTCCTTCCCCATGCCTGCTTCCCCTCTCTTCCTCCCTGAGGAACCAGGGCCTGACACTGTCCCAGGCAGAGTCCCTGGGTGCCTTCGCATGAGGTGGCTACGCACGGCACTTGAGGAGAGGTGTTTGGGGTCATTCCCCCTGCGCACGACCACCCCACATTTCTTGCACACCACAAGCCTTGAGTCTTCCGGGCTGTTATCAAAATGCTCCCAGAGAGAGCCACGAGGCTTATGGAAAGTACTGCCCCCCTCTGGTACTGCCTGCCGCTGCTGTGCTGGTGGTGGTGTGGCTTGTACCCTGCTGGGACAATTGACTGCTGCTGTCACTGTTTGTACTCTGGGTGGAAAGAGGGCTGCTCCTTCCATCACTGCCTGAAGCCTGCCTTTCGTCTATTCCTGCCAACAGGTCCTCAGAATCCGGGATATGTAGATGCAAAGAGCCCGTTTCTGATTCCAAGTCCTCGTCTTCCTCCTGATAAACGGGGGAGGGGGTGTCCATGTCAAAGCCTGGTAGCGATGGGGCTCGCATGCAGTCATCCATGCTTCCCTCAGTGACAGAAGATGGTACGGTCGTGCTGGTTGTGCAGCTGCTGCTTGGAGAGGGAGTGGCAGCAATATCACTATCTGCACTACTACTTCCTGTGCCTTCCTTCAGAAATGTGCCCCTATTTATTTTAGTGGGGGTCCCCCTGCCCTTGCCTCTGTCTCAGCCACCCATCCTCATTTGTTTTATTTCTCAAAAAATATTAGAAATATATTTTCTTTTTATATTTGTGTTAAGTAACAAACTATTCTAATAAACTTATCCTTTTGACCCACATGCTTACTCTCACACTGTGTTCTGTTGTACCAGCTTTCAATGTTGCCCTGCTGGCCCTTGGTATAAGTTTCTAATTTTGGAATTCAACTTGATCCACTGAAATGGAGGAAAAACTAGAAAACAAATGGTAGTATTTGAATGAAACTAAATCCAGACCGGATGTCCAGAAGAACTGCTCTTCCCTTCCTCAGCACTCAGTCAGCAAAACTGCAGTGCATCCAGGCACATTCAGATAATCAAATAAAAATAGTTTAATAATTTTCTGAGTTCAACTTGATGCACTGAAATGGAATGTGCCTGCCTGTGTGTTCAATTTCACACACAACACAACAAGTGTATGTATGTAAACAACAAACAAAGACTGGAGTAATGAATCAATATAATATTGTAAGGCTGATATCAGCAGAAGCAGCAGCCTCCCAAAAAAGATATTTGGGTGTAAATAAAAACAATACAGTTTAGTAGTAGTTGTTGTATTCAGGAAATAAACTGAAAATAATTTTCTGAATTCAACTTGATGCACTGAAATTGAATGATCCTGCCTGTGTGTTCAACTGCACACTAGAGATGGGCACGACTCGGGAAAATGATGTTTTCGAGTTGTCGTGTGTCGGAGGCAGCCCGTGTCGGCTCGTTTCCGTTTTTCGCGAAACTTCGCAAAAATTAGTCGGTTCGTTTTTTCGTTTTTTCGTTTTCGTTATACTGGTTTTTTTGGGGGGGTAGCGGGCTCCTGGAGGCACCTCTGTGGGGTGGGTGCCTCCGCCGGCCCGCTATAAAGGAAGGGACAGCAGCAGCAGGCTCCAAGAGACCCCTCAACATGGGGGTCTCCCCTCCTCACCTGCTGCTGCTGCAAAATGGCATGCATAACCATATGGATATGCATACCATTTGCAGGCAGTGAGACCTGCTCAAGTACCTGATACCCTGGTACGAGCGTGTCGCACCTGCCATGTCCCACAAAGAAGGGAATCGTACTTGCGTGTGTAGTGCAATGCAAGTAGATCTGGCTATGGGCTAAGGTGGATTAGGGTTAGGGCTAGGGTTAGGCTAATGACGGGTAAGGTTATGGTGGGCTATTGGGTTGCACCTCTGGGTGCCTCTCTGACCCACTAAGAAGACAGTATGTGACGTATGGGTAAGGAGTCAAGGATTAGGGTTAGCGGGTTAGGGGGCTAGGGCAAGTTTTAGGGGGCTTTTTGGCACATCCCAGAAGTCTCAGTGGCCAAGTGGCCATGCGATTGGTGAGATGGCTCCAAAAATTTGCATGGTCGTCCCCTCCCACATGGCTGGCCAGGCCACTGGGCCAGCCCATCATTGCACACTGTGCCAGTGTAAATAAAATAAAATAAAAATAAAATCAATGGAGGAGGAGAGGAGAGACATTTTGTTGCAAGAAAAAACCCACTGCTACTGTGAAAAATCTGGCAGTTCATACATTTCCGCGTGTTTCTGTTGTGCTTGTGTGTTTTTGGACCACGACGATTTCAAAAACAATATTGCATTCGCCGCCCCATTTTCGATCCCCCGCCCGCACCGCATGGCATGGCGACGAGGCGACTCGAGTCCGGCTGCCCAGGACGGGGGGAGGCGGGACCCCCCCTCCAGACCAGAAACCCCCCCCTCCGGTAGGTGCCCTAGTGAGTGAGTGCCCTTAGTCAAACAGGCATTTTCCGCCTGCTTTTTGGCCCGGGAATGGGTGGGGGGAGAGTTTAAAAGTTTTTTCCTGCGCCGTCCGTGCCGCTTGCATTTGCGGCGGCCGTCGGTGTCTCGGCGAGAGTGGGCTTTTTGCGAGCCTGCGGCGAGTCCCACCAGACCAGAGCAGCCCAGGACGGAGGGGGGGGAAGCCGGGACACCCCCCTCCAGACCAGAACCCCCCCCCCTCCGGTAGGTGCCCTACTGAGTGAGTGCCCTTAGTCAAACAGGCATTTTCCGCCTGCTTTTTGGCCCGGGAATGGGTGGGGGGGAGACCCGGGGGAGAGTTTAAAAAAGTTTTTTCCTGTGCCGCCCGTGCCGCTTGCTTGCGCTTTGGCGGCCGGCGGCGAGACTGGGCTTTTTGCGGCGGGCGAGTCCCACCACCACACCAGAGCATCCCAGGACAGAGGAGGGGGGGAGGCCGGGCGGGGACCTCCAGAAACCACCCCTCTGGTAGGTGCCCTGAGGCACGGCAGGCATATTTCCGCCTGCTTTTTGGCCGGGAACCGGGCTTTTTAACTTTTAAAAACTTTTTTTCTGTGCCGCTTGGCATCGCGCGCGATCACGCGATGCAAGTAACGAGCACGAAAAATCAGACCAAATTGTTCGTTCGTCGGTTCGAGCTCGAAGTCTGGCGGAGTAATTCCCGTTTCCGTTTCCGTAGAGTAACGGAAACGAGTAACGGAAACGGAAACGGAAATACCGCTAAGTCGTGCCCATCTCTACTGCACACACAACACAACAAGTGTATGTATGTAAACAAAAAACAAACACTGGAGTAATGAATCAATATAATATTGTAAGGTTGATATCAGCAGAAGCAGCATCCTCCCAAAAAAGATATTGGGGTGTAAATAAAAACAATATAGTTTAGTAGTTGTAGTCAGGTAAACTGAAAATAATTCTCTGAATTCTTCTGTCCCACTTAAATGGAATGTGTCTCAGTGTTCAAGGGCACACACACAGCACAATAAGTTTAAAAACAAACAATTAAGTAAGTAAATAGTAAAGTAAATAATATTGTGAAATATTCTCCACTTAGGAGGATAGAGGTTCTGTTCTTGCCTTGCACCCCAAATGTGTGTGTGTGTGCAAGCAAATTGAAGTTGGGAAAATAAAAAATAAATGGTAGTATATATAATATATTTTAAAATAAATCCACACCTCCCACTCCCAGTCGACCTTCCCCCTTTATCCAATATCAGAAATATCCTCCTCTCCCCACAAACAGCCAGAGAAGAGGACAAATAGAAAACCCTAACTGCTTCCCTTCGCCAGACAAAGCTTCAGGGAATCAAAGAAATTTCTCTAATAAAAAATCAAAGCCTAAAGCCTCCCTCCAGGCCTCCCTCCTCGAATAATCTCCACTAGCACAGCACAGTCCTCCCTCAACCACATTCAAGACCCGACTACGACTTCTGGAAGGTGCCTCGGCTCTTTATGCCCTCTGGCACATCCAGAAGTGTCAGTCAAAACCTGGCCATGCCATTGGTGGAATTGTTTAAAAAAATTGCATGGTCCCATCCCATGCGCAGGTCTAAAAAAATAAAAAATAAAATAAAATAAAATAAATGCAACATTTTATTGCTATAAAAAACCCACTGCTGCTACTATTAAAATTCAGGCATTTAAAATAAATAAATTTCACATGTTTCTGTGGTACATTTGTGTGTGTTTTGACCACAATTTCTAAAGAAAATTGTGGTCGCCATTTTGGATTCCCCCCCCACCGCATGGCATGGCGAGACGACGAGGATGATGCCCCCCCCCAGCCTGGTGCCAGCAGCCCAGGACAGGAGAGGGGGGGAAGGCCGTGGAACACCCCCCCCCAAAACCAACCATCTGGTAGGTGGCAAAACCTCAGGCACGCATATTTTCGCCTGCTTTTTCGGCCGGGAGGGAGTCGTGTTTTTTGTTTGTTTGTTTGTTTGTTTTTTACTTTTAAAAACTTTGTCTGTGCTTGCTTGGCATCGCGCAATCACCGCGATGCCAGAAACGGAAACGAAAAAACCGACCTAATTTTTCTTTTTTTGGTTCGAGTTCAAGTTGTAACAGCTTAATTACCATTACCGTTTCCGTTACCTATGGAACCGAATAAAACGGTAACGAAAACGAAAATTTCGCCGCTCCATGCCCATGTCTACCCCCTACCACTAAGTTTATCTCCCTCCTTCTCTTTTGTTGTGCACACCACCCATGTAATTAAATTACTAGCAGTCTCATTTTTCCCACATTGAGAATACTGATGAATATCCATAACTTGAAGCATTACAAAACAGAGCCAAGGGAATGAAGGAGCATCTATTAAGGCTGGAGGTATAACTGTGGCTACTTGCTTGAAAGGCTCAGAGACAATCCCACCACCATTTCATTCTTCCTCTATGTAATATGGTTGAGGAAAAGCTCTTATTAAATATTTTCTCCATTCCAGGGTCTCACAATATATATCTGAAACTTACCTATCAGACTTGATCTGGTTGCTTACCATCATACAGCACTTACTATGGAAGAAACAAAGAAAAGTCCCACATTTCAAATATTACATCTATCTGAGAGAATTTCTTTTAAAATTCTGTTTTGTTTGTTTTTAATTGCGCCCGTTTAAAATAGAATCTGGAATTAAAGCAATTTCTGTGAAGGTTCATGCATCTAAAGAGGCTGGTTTACTACTACAAAGCTCGGGTATATATTCTTACTTTGCCCCCCCCCCACACACACATCATCATCAGCTCCAATCATACAAAAATGAGTAGTGTAAAACATGATTGTTCCCTCACCCCTTCGGTCTCATGTACACATACACACTCTATAAAAAGCATTTCTGACTGTGAAAACTGTAGCATAATGAAGTAAAAAATGAGCAAAACAATTCTACACTCCCATTACACCAAGTGGAAGGAGATTCACCACCAGTATACTAGTAGTGTAGCCATCATGGCCTTTATGGCTTTATCAAGGAGAAAACATATCCCAAAACAGTGAGAAAATCGCAGGACTACCTCTCAACACCTCAAGAAACATTTCTAATGCACCCGTCAAGGACTCTTTTGCCAAAGGTGTTCAGTGAAATCATGGCCACAACTCCATGCCATATATGGTTTCCCACCTAAGAAAGTTCTTCCTGTGTGAGATGAAAGGGCATTGTGGCAGAGTGCTGAGTTACACTACATCCTACCCTTTGTTAGGCAGCATGGTGAGGTGGTTGTCAGTAGGGTCCCAAGTGGCTATTGTTGACCTCACATATGCACACACAAAGAAAGAAGAAAATGTATTGCATTAGATCTGGGACTGTGGGTAAAATTGTGGCATGATTATAGCCTAGACAAGTACAGGATTCAGAATAAGTGTGCCCCCTCCCACCTTTTACCCTCTTACAGCACAAACTCAACCATGTTAGCCACTGCTATTGATGTACTGTACCCTAGTTGGTAGAATGTTATCATAATGGCTTATCTTTTAGGCAGTGCAGGGGAGGAGAAATATATTCTATTGGGAGGAGAAATATATTCTATTTTCATTTGACTCCTATATGCACATTTCTCATATTCGAGATGTTGTAGTTTCAGTAATAGGGTATCATAATTAGCTTCTATAGCAGTTTTGGCGAACCTATGGCATGGGTGCCAAAGGTGGCACTCAGAGCCCTCTCTGTGGGCACCTGACATCACCCCTTCACAGCCACCTGTATTCAGGTTTAATTGCTGTATTGGCACTTTGCAAAAGTGTTAATCAAATAATGTAAAGTGTCCAGCTGGAAGGCTGTAACTGTGGTGACATGAATATCCATGGGAAGCAACACTGCACTAAATTCTACCCCCATGGAAGAAAGAGATTAAAAACAGAGGATGCTGAATAGAAGGCCAAAAAGTCACAAAAGAAGCATTGAACTAAGTAAGACAAGACTTCTATTTTATGGATGACAAGACAAATCCTCAATGCAGAACCAGACAATTTTATAAGAACAGATGCTCCATATGGATAAGCCCTAGCCTCCATGGCATGATTAAGTATATTTACTGCTAGTCAGGGCTTTCAAGGCTGATTAGTATGAATAACTGAAAACCCATGTATTTGCAGCTGTATCACACAAGTAAGATCCTGCACACCATCAAGGCTGGATCTACCTGGCTGAGTGCGGCAGCGACTTCAGGCTGTAGATCTGGGGTATCGGGAAAGATCAGCAAATTGTCAAATATTTAATTTCTAATTGCTGTCTTTCTTCTGCAGGGATGGTAGCAGGTGTTTATAGGGGCTTATGCATGTCACCAGTGACAAAATAGGTTGATTGGCTTTGGATACAATATGATCAAACATAGATGGCTGGTGGAATAATATGCTGTTTCACAATGTCTTGAGCTGACCTTCCACATACAGAGAGCACATGATCCATTGATTATAAAAGGAAACAGCTGGTAGCTACCATTCATCAAGGCATCTTCCTCCATTGATTGACCTCCCAGAGAAGCCCTCCTTGATATGATAAGCTCCAGATGTGTAGAACAACACTTCCCATTGTCTCCATCCAGCACAACTAATGGTCACTCTCAGAACCTGATAAGGATGCCTGACTCCCCCAGGAGTCCTACAGAAGTGTGTAGATCTCCCAGGGAAACAACAGAAGTCGATATTTCTTACATTATCCCAGTAAAGGGTTAATACCAGAATGAAACCAGACAATCAGTGATAAGCTTTTCCAGATAACTTCAAAATTAAGTAAAAAGTTATAGCTACTCCAGAAAAGGAGGAAAGTTATTTATAACTATGCCAAAGTGTTTGACTGTGTAGACCACAACAAACTATGGCAAGTCCTTAAAGGAATGGGAGTGCCTGACCACCTTATCTGTCTCCTAAGAAATCTATATGTGGGACAAGCAGCAACCGTCAGAACTGGATATGGAACAACTGACTGGTTTAGAATTGGGAAAGGAGTACGACAAGGCTGTATACTGTCACCTTGCCTATTTAACTTATATGCAGAGTACATCATGCGAAAGCCAGGTCTGGATGAATCACAAGCCGGAATTAAGATTGCCGGAAGAAATATCAACAACCTCAGATACGCAGATGATACTACTCTAATAGCAGAGAGTGAGGAGGAATTAAAGAACCTCTTAATGAGGGTGAAAGAGGAGAGTGAAAAAAATGGGCTGAAGCTCAACATCAAAAAGACTAAGATCATGGCCACCGGTCCCATCACCTCCTGGCAAATAGAAGGGGAAGAAATGGAGGCAATGACAGAGTTTATTTTCTTGGGCTCCTTGATCACTGCGGATGGCAACTGCAGCAACGAAATAAAAAGACGCCTGCTTCTTGGGAGGAAAGCAATGGCAAACCTAGATAGCATCCTAAAGAGCAGAGACATCACTTTGCCAACTAAGATCAGGATAGTCAAAGCTATGGTTTTCCCAGTAGTGATGTATGGAAGTGAGAGCTAGACTATAAAGAAGGCTGATCACCGCAGAATTGATGCTTTTGAGCTGTGGTGCTGGAGGAGAGTCTTGAGAGTCCCCTGGACTGCAAAGAGATCAAACTTATCCATTCTGAAAGAAATCAACCCCGAATGTTCTCTGGAAGGACAGATTTTGAAGCTGAGGCTCCAGTACTTTGTCCACCTCATGAGAAGAGAGGACTCCTTGGGAAAGTCCCTGATGCTGGGAAAAATCAAAGGCAAAAGGAAAAGAGGACGACAGAGAATGAGATGGTTGGACGGTGTCATCGATGCAACCAAAATGAATTTGACAAAACTCCGGGAGGCAGTGGAGGATAGGAAGGCCTGGCGAGCTCTGGTCCATGGGGTCACGAAGAGTTGGACACGACTGAACGACTGAACGACGACCTTCCAGGATCTGAAAGATGTTACAAAAACTGATGATAAGAAAAGGATTATAGTAGCCCCCTTTTATTGTGGAAGCTAGGTTCTGTAACCACCCATAATGAATGAAAGCCTGCAATATGTGGATGCCATCACTGTGAGGGCGGTGACGGTGTCTGCATATCAGGATGAGAGGGCTCTGCTGGGGCTATGGCTGCGTCAGGAGGCCTCTGTGGTCGGGACCTTCACCTTGTCTGGAGCCCTCTGCAAGGGTGAAGGCTTCTGAGGCTGGGCCTGAGGCCTCTGCAGGAGTCACCATTATTTCAGGAGGCCTCTGCTGTGGCTGCATCTGGGTCCAGAGGCCTCTGTGAGGTCTGGAGGCTTCCACGGCCAGGTCTGGAAGCCTCCGCTGGGGACATGTCTGGGTCCGGAGGCCTCCTTGAGGGCCACCATCATCAAAGTGGTGGAGTGGTGGTGGATCATGCAATATAGTGGGATCTCAATATTTTGGGCCCAATGTGGAGGGGCACTACTGTATGGCAAACACATTATTGCCTATGAAATGCTAGTAATATTAAACACATATGGGAGACTAGGTGAAAGCTCCAACGGAGCAGAATGGAATGTGGACTTAATAAAAATTGATGTCAAAAATAGTAGGCTGTGCTGGACAAATATCCAAATAATATTTTAGACCTCAAACCCAATGTATATTGCTCAAGTTAACCCCTTCTTTAAAAAAAAATCACTGGAACAAAATACAATGGCCCAGAATGGTGAAAAACAGCCTGGTGGTAATGACTGAGTAGGACAGCCCAAACAAATTCACTAGGCCCACCCAACTAGAAGGGACTGATGGAACTAGTTACAAAATGTTCTCAGGATTCACATTCCAGCACCTGTTCTGAGCAGAAAACTCAATACAGTATTTTGAATAACAGCCCAGAGTACTAATGTTTGAGTAGGCAGCATAAGGAGCAAGAGGTGTGACATGTTGGGGGACAGGAGTATGTGTACCATGCGGTTTCCCCTGTAGCCCCTAAATTAAAGCACAATCCTCAGATGTAGATGAAGATCCTGTTCATGACAAATGCTGACATAGGATTCAACTGTCCATCACTTCATATATTTTCTGTAAGTGAAATGGGAGACTTTCTCTCTCTCTTTTTAAACCACAGGCAGCAGGATAGCCCTGTTCTTATCTAATGTGGTAATAAATTCTGACATGGGTCTTACACAAGTCAGTTCTCTGTTCATAGAAACGGATTCAGACTGCCTCTCCAAAAGGTTGCTTTGATGAGTAAGTTAAGGGAAATGTCACTTATCCTATAATGATGCCAGAGTAAAAATGGCTATGCGCATCACTATTCAATGCCATATAGATTCCTAATGAGTACTGGACATACTAATTCAATCTCAGGAGAATGCATTCAAGAGTTTAACAGATATGACAATAGCATTCTGGTTAGCTAACATGCTATCTGTTAAGCTATGAGCAGCCATGAGAAAGACTAAGAATGTTGCAGTTGTTTTAATTATACGAATATCAGTACCATAATAAATTTCTTGCGAACCAGAGGGCAAGGAGACCCAATGTACAAGTTGGTAATTATAACGGTAACAGTAGCAAGGTTAATTTTTGCTAAATATTAGAAATCCAACAACCAAATAACATTGGAGGAATGGTACAGGGACTTGTGGAATGTGGCTATTAATGATAAACTGACTTGTGAAATTAAAATTAGGAAGGGACGGAAAAAGTCTAATGATTTTAATGGAATATGAGATAAACTGTTGCTAGCATATGTATTTCAAAAAGGTAAAGGGTACACATCGGGAGAAGACTCAATATATTTTTTGAGATAAACGGAATGGTCAATATCTTAAGATTTCTAACCTTGTTTTAAGTCCCAAGTGGGAGGTAGGTTGCATGGGGCTTGTCTTGTCTTGCTTGGTAGTGTTTCGATTAACTCTTTCCCCCTTTCGTATAAATGTTGTTTTATGTTTTGTAATGTGTGTGT
>JAHTLZ010000122.1:8497575-8511717 GCA_023846285.1 Phrynocephalus versicolor
ATTATTATTATTATTATTATTATTATTATTATTATTATTATTATTATAACGTATACCCTGCCCATCTGGCCACTTTGGGCAGCTTACAACAGGACTGAACAAAACACATATCAAAAACATAACAAACCTATAATATGATAAACTAAGATAGCAGACAAATAATTAAATTTTTACAACACAGCATCAATCATAGAATGCATTATAAAATCATATTCAACAATTCAATTGATCTTACATATAGTTAAAATTACAGCTAAACTTAACAAAAACAATAAATATCTAAAAAGAAGAAAAAGGGGATTTGAAGGCAGAGCTGTAACTAGGATGATATAACCAGCTTGGATAGGCCTGCTGGAAGAGCCAGGTTTTAAAGGCTCTTTTGAATGAGACCAGGGAAGGAGCCAATCAAATCTCGGGCGGGAGCTCATTCCACAATATGGGGGCTACCACTAAGAAAGCACAAGCTTTTGTTTTCTCTTTTCGTGCCTCTCTCGGGGTCAAAGGTCTGAGCTGCCCAGTCTGAGAGGAACATGTGTCATGGGCAGATCTTGGTGGACAAAGGCATTCTGACAGATAACAATTACAAAGGCGTAGCTAAGGTTTGGAGCACCCGGGGACAAAATCAGTTTTGTGCCCCCTCCTGCCCCCCAACTGTGTCTCACCCACCCAGCAATGGGGACCTGATCCTGGGGGAACGGCCAGGGAGAGAGGGAAAGGTCTCTCTTTCTCATGCCCTCTTTGGGGGTCTCCTTCCCAGACAAGGCTCTCCTGTGCAAACCACACAGCACGCAGATAGCAGGGGCAAAGAAGAGTTCCACCTCAATGGGGAGGGAGGGAGTAGAGGAGCCTTCCTCAGCCTAGAAAGCGGGGCTGGGGGGGGCACATTCTCATGCCGATTACTGAAGCGAGCTCTTTTGGGAGCAAGAGGCAAGCGGTGCACCCTCTGGCACCAGCCAGCCAACTCTCCCGGCATGAGGACTGCACTTCTGGACTCCAAGGAACATGCTCGCCTTGTGACAAGTGGCCCTCGTGCAGCTGCTCACCTGCCCACTGCCACACCCTTGCTGGTGCTGCTGGTGTGGCTTCCCGGCAGCCCAGCCCAGCCTCACCTAGGCTCTACCTCCCTCCCGCCGGCTCCAATGGAATGCAACCGCCAACCCCCCGCTGGCTGCCTAGGTGCTGCTTCACCGGGGCAGGAGCGCTATTACTCCAGGTGCTGCCAGGCAAGCGTCTGCCGGCAGAAGGGCGCACGACTTCCCCAACAGCGAACACGCACAGCCCACCCTTGCGCACCACTGCCATCAGCGACAGAGGGAGACATGAGCTCCTCCTCCACCCTCAGAACTCTGTGCCCAGGGTTTCTGCCCTTAGCCCCACCCCCAAGCTACGCTAATGATAATAAGGCCCCAAATTATTAAGGGCTTTATAGGTGAGAGTCATCACCTGGTGAGGATACACACAGGCAGCCAATGCAACACAGCCAGAGCAGGGGGAGATATGATTGCATACCACACACATATTCTTTATGAAGAGAGCACCAACATAGCTAGCAGACATAAGATGTAGCTTGGTCTGAAGCAGTTTGAGACAGCACCCATGTGAAACTATGTCCCATGTGAATGAGCACAGCATAGGCATGTTGCACAAGTTCCAGATGAACTACAGCATAGATCATGATGCATTCTTCAGTAATATCATGAAGAAAGATTCTGCAAGGCTTCATTTGCAAAGCAACTCTATGTGATAAGCAAACTTTTGAAACCTAACTGTAAAATTGAGTAAAACCATAAGGTCTTTCTTGCAAAGGTGCAAGAGACAAAAATACACTGTACATCATACTTCCATAAGTAGGACTAAAATAAAGAATAACAGTCAGAAACTCCTAAATGTTATTCAGGGGCAATGCATCCTTGGGAGGCACAATGCACTGAGACTCTTCCTGTCATTTTGAAAGGAGGTATTAAAAGCCACAGGAACAAGATCCCTGGGAAGAATGACAGCTGATGCGAAATGATAGCAACACAGTAAGGCGTGCTGCTGTTGTTTCCACAAACAGTAC
The DNA here is from genome assembly GCA_023846285.1 of Phrynocephalus versicolor. Lineage (NCBI taxonomy): Eukaryota > Metazoa > Chordata > Lepidosauria > Squamata > Agamidae > Phrynocephalus > Phrynocephalus versicolor. The sequence continues at coordinate 8,499,635 of JAHTLZ010000122.1, forward strand.
GAGTACTTCATAATGATGATGGGCAATAGAGATGTGGGATATTTTCTGAGGATGCAGCATTGTCTCCACATAATGACACTGATTTCAGATTCTTCTCACAATTACTGTCACAGTGGCATCTGCAGCAAGACTCTTTGTTTCAGTCGCTCATCAGATTCCTCACAAGAGAGAGAGAACTTAGAGATCAAGGAGGAGTCAAATTGGACTGCAGGTTTGGCCAAAGAAAATCTTCAAAGGAGAATAACAGGGGATTTTTAAAAATATTTATTTATTTATTTATTGCTTTGACAAAGAGGGCAAAAAACCTACGGTCTTCTGAGCACCCACCTACCTTCTTTTCCTTGTGAATCATATTTATCTTGTACATGAAATGCATTACATTTTCATAATTCCCATGTCATATGTTATGAAAGTTACATGTCTCCCTTCCTCTGTCACATGTGCACATACAAGAGAGAGTGTATAAAAAAGGGAGGGCCAGTTCAGGGTCACAAAGTCATGCAAAGACCCAAAGCCTAAGGGGAGGTTTGCTTGGGGCAGGAACAAAAGGATAGATTTCAAACGAACAGGACTTATTTATGATTTTAAGACATAAAGCTTATCTGAATCTGATCTTTCTGTACATATATTTATCTCTATTAGATTTTACTTGAGCTTCATCAATGTTACTTTTTTGTAAGTTCTAAGACGTTCTCAGGAATCTGTGCAAACCAATATTCCTTTCCTGGAGAGGAAAACCACAATTACATTAATTCAGTTGTAAGAACTTAAGCATATAGAAGAGTCTCCACAACTTAGTTCAGAGTCTTGTTGGATGTCTTATTTTAATCATACAATGGCCAAACTGTCAATCCGGCACGTCATCATCTAAGATGATAAAGTCCCCTCTTTGATGCACACCTTAATGTGGTGAGCAGGCGTGTTGGAGAAGCAGACCGCAAAGCCATCAGGAGGCCGGACTCCCATAATAAGCCTGGACTCCTACCAAGGTTACCCAAGGTAGAATGGTTACAGCTGAGGTACCAGGCTAAGGACACAGTTACATTATGAAAATGAACTGGAACGGGGATTGCGGTTTTCTAATTTGATATCAAGGCACATGGTAGCTCCATGTTCTTTGGGGTATGTGTCGTCTTGGGAAAACTTCTAATCTGTCTTGAAAATGCGTAGTGTATCAGTTGAAGGGGCTACCAAGGCTTTTAGAGTTGCTGCATTTGAGGCTTTGCCTTGCACTCACACACCCTCACAATGGCCACCTGTCACAGTGACAAGAAGCTGCCACTGTGCTGTTATTTAGTAGTGGCAGAAGTATGGCATATAGAAGTGGAGTGTTCTAAAAGAAAGGGGTGTTTCTCAGCACTGATGCATAACCTATATTGTAGATAAGAAGTTACTGTTGGAATGTGGCAATATAGAATGGTTTCCTATAGGCAATGGTGACAGACAAGGGTGCATTTTATCCCCTTACCTGTTCAGTCTATATACAGAATATGGCATAGAAAAAGCCAGACTAGATTCAGATGAAGGAGGATTGGAAATTGGTGGATAAAACCAATAATTGAAGATATGCATATTTCACTAACTGGCAGGAAGCAGCAATGACTTGAAACTAGTACTGGTGAAATTTGAAATGGAGATAAAAATCAGACGACTAAATAACTGCACAAATTAAATGTTGACAAGAAAGAAATAGAAATTGTTAAAGATTTTGTATACTTTGGTTCAATCATCAATCCAAATGGAGACTGCAGTCAAGAAATCAGAAGGGGACTGGGAAGAAGAAAGCAATTAGAAAAGATCATCAAGTGTACGGATGTGTCATTGCTGGAGACCAAGTATAAGATCACTCACATTCTTATATTTTTGATTACTATGTAAGTGTGCGAAAGGTGGACAGTGAAGAAAAGCAGACAGGAAGAAACTTGATTTACAGTATTTGACATGTGGTGCTGGAGGAGAGCTTCACAGATATTTGAACTACCAAAAAGATAAATAAGTGGCTGCTAGATTAAATGGAGCCTGAACTTTCCCTGTGGCAAAAATGATAAAGTAGATGTTGTCGTACTTTGGTTGTATTCAGTGAAGGCAGGACTCACTGGAAAAAGAAAAAAAGCTTGGAAGAACTGAGAGCAGCGGGAAAAGCAAACAAATATGAGATGGATGAACTCTATCAAGGAAACTACGGGTATGGGTTTACAAAAAACTGAGCAAGTCTGTAGAAGACAGGGCGTTTTGGAGATCACTCGTTCATTGGCTCTTAATACGTCAGAGGTGTCTTGATGGCACATAATGACAAGACTAAATATGATAAGGAGAAATATATAGCTCAATATTTGATTTTGTATGGCAGGCTGCCTTCCCCAACCCTGCCTAAATAGCTTACCTGAAAAGGAGGCACTAGGATATTTATTAATTGAATTGAATTTTCTCCCTCCTTTTCTCCCTAATGGGATCCAAGGCAGCAAACAAAAATATCTGAAATCCACAAATAATTAAAAATATACTAATTAAAATGTTATAAATATTATACAAAACCATACAACAGATTTTAAGATATGCTCTCCCCATGTCAACAGCATGATAAAATGTTTCACTAGAATGTTTTAAAACACAGTTGCAATTTTAATGAGAAGAGGGTTATTTTCAGTGCTGTTAAATAATTAATTGAAGTTCCTAATATTATTTGAGTAGTGAAAAGGAAACATTTTCAGAAAAGTGTAGAAAAGCCTCATTACACCAAATGATAGCTTACAATTTTTCTAGTAGATTGCTTTTGGTAGCAGTCATTACGATTTCTATTAGACTTTTTAAACAAACCTTTTCTTCCTGAATTGAAGTTGCTTCCCAACCTAGCTGAAAATCCAGAGCTCCCAAGTTCTATCTCCTTGATTTTTTTATTGCAGTATATATTTTTATATCCTGAGATCTAATAAAATATAAAGGGTGGATGTGACTGCAGACAGTTGTTTTACAGACTGTAGCAAAAGTGAAGTGATCCAAGTTGTAGAGCGAAGCATAGGGACTTTCAGTTTGGAGGCCATTTCAGGGCGTCAGAATGCATTTGGTCCAGAGTGATTTGTGTCCTATCTGACTTGATCCGTGCATTGAATGGAACAAGTTTGTAAATTTGTAAAGTCAGCATGTTACCAAACAAAAAACAGCTATAACTAGTGCTATGCCCAAGTCCCTCAATTTGGTCTGAAGGACAGTTCAGGCTTCAGAATGTATCCTCGTTCAGTCCAGAGTTATTTGTCCTTCACACAATTTGATTTGTGCCTTGGATCTGAATCACTTTTTTAAATAACTGCACTGTAAAACCAAAACACTTATTTTTTGTTTTTGTGCTCAGTGTTATCTGAATTGATCGTGGACACACTGAGAGATAGCATGAATAGAGTGATGGACTAGAGGAATGATGGCGAACCTTTTAGAGGTCGAGTGCCCAAACTGCGATTCAAAAACCCACTAATTTTTCACAAAGTGCCAATACAGCAATTTAACTTGAACACAGGTGGCTGTGAAGGGGCGATGTCAGGTGCCCACAGAAAGGGCTCCGAGTGCCACCTTTGGCACCAGTTCGCCAAAACTGGACTAGGTTTGCCAAAACTGGACTAGGATAATTGTTCCTAATCTTGCATCCTCAGATGTTCTTGGAGTACAATTCCCAGAAATCCTGGCCACACAGCTAGTCATGAAGGCTTTGGGGAGTTTTAGCCCAAGAATATCTAGGAAACCAAGGCTGAGAACCACTAGGTCTTGTGTGGATAGGTGACAATGGTAAAGCCATGCCTTAAACATCTCACATAGCTTGAAAAGTGAAACCCTATTAGGGCCACCATAAGTCAGATGGGACTTTAACAGCAGATAACAAATAAAGCATGACATCTGGAAACTTCATAAACCCTGAAGTGAGGGGTAAATCTGTCAAATTTCAGACACATTTCAACACATCTCTATAATAACGGGCATATACAAATGTGGCTGAAAGCGCATTCATTGGTAAGGACTTCTTTTCTATTGTGTAGTGAAAGTAGGAAAAAAGCAAGGCCACCTCTAAGACACCTTCAGAGTTATTTTTCACAGATGCCATTATTAGCAATCTGGATGTTGATTTAGTCATTTGTCTTGCTTCTTTCTCATACTTTAAGTGGGTTATTCCCCTCCTTTACCTGCTCTTGAAGTGACATGCACACTACCACATTTTCAAAGTAATACCGGTTGAAGTGTTTGAACCTTGATCAAAAGATTGTGGCAATCTATTCCTCAAACTATCTAATCTATAGTTGCAATCCCAGTATCAATCCTCCAGAGAGTTAGAACCTTTTGAACTTAATGGGACTGACGTCTAAATAGATGCATGCAAGATTGTTATGCTGACATTCCATTTTCCCAGACTTTTTGGAACCATTCTACCCTCTGCTTTGATACAGCACTGGTGTGGTCCATCCATTTTGAGACTGAATCCCTCCCAAAATTTCAGTTGTGCCTTTTGCTGCATTGGATGCCAGTTTGTCACAGCTGGAAGGTACAACAGTAGGAAAGCCAAGTCCTAGTTTTTTGGGAGAAGAGCCTCTTCAGGTGTTGGGAAGAGAACCTGAGGATTGCCTTACAAACAGGGACACTCCCATGATAGATAGTTCACTACCCTGAATAGCCACCCGCACACTGAAACATAAGATCCTCTAGTCCCCCAATGGCACCCACAGAAGACTGTCTGGAGGAGCTTTTGCTGTATGGCCTCTCCCCCTTTTCTCTTCCAGAGAATGTGTTCTCTATTATCTGCATATATTTGCTGGCATCGAATAGTGACTTCCGGTTTCATCCACATGCTGTGTCTTGCTCACTCTTCGTGATAGTCTCCTGCATTACAGTCTGGGCAGATGCTGTCAGATTATGCTATGCTTGAAGAATCCAAGGTCTGGTATGATAACTCCTGATCTTTCTTCTGCATATGCGGGTCCTATTTGGAGGACATTCCAGAAGTTGGAAGTTGCATCCGTGCATGCAGCTCCCAGCTTTACTGGGAAAATAATCAGGCTGCAACTGGTAAACATTCATCACCATTGGCATTTGTATGTGAAAAGGGTGTTCACTTAGAGGCTCAGAAAAGACCTAAGTTTGAGACGATTGTAAATGAAAATTAATCTCCCAGCTTCTCCACCATGCTTGAAGGCATATTTGCACAGCATTAATTAGTAGGCTTCTCGTTAAAAGAGAGAGAGAGAAAGAGAGTGGAATTAGGTTTATATCTCCCATAGCATTTCAGAAGAAAAAAAAGAGAGGAATATTTTCCACTACCCCCTGAGGAGGACTCATGCTGGCTACTTGCTCAAAATATTCTCATAAGCGTATTGCCAGCAATACCGGCAGGTTGCCCAGAAGGAGTGGGCAGCAGCTGGTGGATTGCTTGACAGTTTGTACACACTGAAGTGTTTAAAGGAAAGCTGTACTTCCCTTTATTACAAAGAAGAGTGAATCAGTGCTAATTTTAAATTGTCTTAGACATAATACAGAATAATGAGAAGGAAATTGCCATTTTGCTAGTCAGAGGGATAAAACTGCATCCAAAGGTAGCATTGCTTGTTGTACAAATGCTGTAGTACGGGCCCCCAACATTTACACTTCCGCACTAAACACATCTAATTAGAAGCTGTTCTCAGTTCCATGAAATCTACTTCAAAGGATATGGTCTTAAGCGAACATTGTAATAGTCTGTTATAACAAAGCAGTTAATCTCAAACAATCATACCAACATCAGAAACCCTCATACATACACTTCTTCGAAGACCATGTACTTAGAAGTGAAAATACCACTAAAATTAAGGAGTACAAAATGCTACATACAGAGTTTGTTTTCTTTCCAAAAAAAAGTCACAGAAGAGCAGAAGGCTTTTCCCTTCAGTTTTTTGTCACAACAGTTTGTCTGATATGGCTAGTTTTCTTCCAAGCTGGAACCCACCAGATGTGGTCACTATAACTCACATATATTCATTTAGTATGTAGTGGTTAACTGGGTATGATGGCTATCATAGTCGGCATTGGAAGGTGTCACATTCAGGGGGACTGATGGCTGAGATGGTGGCTTTTTCATGGCTAAGGAGAAATCCACACTTGGTTTTCTTTTGTTTGAAATGGTAGCCATTATGCCAGCTCTCCAAGATAAGAACATAAGAACAGCTTTACTGGAAAGAGCCACAGCTCATCCAGTCCAGCATTCTGTCTCACACAGCGGCTCACCATTTGCTTCAGGGTATTCCAAAGCAGATGTCTTCACCTGCTTATGATTCCCCGCAAATGGCATTGAGATGTATCCTTCCTATCTCTCCAACCCGGAGGTTGTCCTTAGGCATCCATAATGATAGCCATTGATACCCTTGTTTTCCATGACCTTGTCAAATCCTTTCTTACAGCTGTCAAGGCTGGCAGCTGTCCCCACTTCTTCTGGCAGGGAGTTCCAGAGACTAGTACTTTCTCTTATTTGTTTGATATCTAGCACCCAAAAGTTTCATGGAGTGACCGCTAGTTCTAGTGTTGTGCTATAGGGAAAACAACTTTTCATTATCTACTTTGTCCACACCGTGTATGGTTTTATAAACTTCAGTCAGATCACCTCTTAGGTGTTGTCATTCAAGAGTGAAGAGACCCAGCCATTGCAGCCTCAGATGGTAAGGAAGGTGTTCCAGTCCCCCAATCAGTCTGGTTCCCCTCCTCTGCACTTTCCCCATTTCCATAATATCCTACTGGAGGTATGGTGACGAGAACTGTACACAATACTCTAGATGGGGCCTCACCATTGATTTATAAAGAGGCAAAATGACACTTGCTGATTTCTTTTCTATACCTTTCCTAATGATCCCTAGCATTGAGTTTGCTTTTTCACTGCTGCAGCACACTGGGTGGACACCTTCATTGAGCTGTCCACCAGGACACCAAGGTCCCTTTCCTGGTTTGTTGCAGAGAGTTCAGACCCTATCAATTTATAAACGTATTTGGATTGTGTGTGTGTGTGTGTGTGTGTGTTTTTTTTTTTTTGCTCCAACGTGCATCACTCTGCACTTACTAATGTTGAAGCTCATTTGCCACTGGTTTGCCCACTCCCCCAGTGTGAAGAGATCCCTCTGGAGCGCCTCACAATCTCTCTCAGTTTTTACTACCCTGTATAATTTAGTGTCGTCAGCAAATTTGGCTACCTTGCTACTTACTCCTACTTCTAGATCATTTATGAAGAGGTTGAAAAACAGGGGTCCCAGTACTGAACCTTTGGGCTCTACCAAAGTATTAGTGCTACCCTCTGTTTCCTTTCCCTTAGCCAGTTGCTGATCCAGGACGAGACCTGTCCCTTGATTCCATGACTGGCCTTTTTAGTCAAGAGCCTCTGGTGTGGGACCTTGTCAAAAGCCTTCTGAAAGTCCAGATAAACAATGTCAACTGGATCTCCCTTATCCACATGCCCGTTGACACTCTCAAAGAATTCCAACAGATTAGTGAGGCATGATTTACCCTTGCAAAAAGCCATGTTGGCTTTCCTCCAGCAGCACCTTCTCTTCCATGTGCCTATTAATTTTATCTTTTAGGATGGTTTCCATCATTTTACCTGGGACACAAGTCAAAGTGACCAGTCAGTAATTTCCTGGTTCATCTCTAGATCCTTTTTTGAAGATTGCTGTTACATTTGCTACTTTCCAGTCATCAGGCACAATGCCTGATTTGAGGGAAAGATTATATTTTAGCTAGTTGTGACTGGAAAGTAGGTATGAGTGGGTTCATGTTTCATCACAGGTGATTTCTCCCTGGTTGACCCTTCAAGGAGCCAAGACGGTATGCAAAAACTATCATCTTTATTCAGAACATCTTCAACAGAATGAACAACAACTTCAGTAGGCACAAACTGTTTCTATGGGTCTTCCAAACCAACCGGATAGACCCATGGTGCCATTTCCACATTTAGGGCTCCTGATGATATGGGAGTTTCTGGAACCTCTCCCAGTCCTGTGGACGCCTGAGGTTTGATCCACATCCGACACATAACATCCCACAGCATGGGTGACGAGCCCACTCCACCACCACCTCCAACAAATACGCTTGGCCATGGCCCTCTGATGGGACACTGTTCTAGGGACCTCTGAGGTTCCTAAATATTTACACCTTCTATTCCTCTGCATCCATGTTCCTCTCAGCTCCTCCTTCTCTCTTCCCACCTCTTCTTCCTCCTTTATACCTCCCACACTTTCCTGTTCACTCCCCCTTTGCTCCTCCCATGGTCCTCTCGAACCTTTGGGGGAATGGACTGCACACTTCTCCAGCCAAATTCTTCAGGTGTGCGATCCTCACAGTGGGGCATACATTTTTATTTATAATAAATAAATAGTTTCTCTGTACCTTGTCCTTAGCATTATTCTGACCCTGACATTTAATTACAAAAAAACCACAAGAACCTGCACTGGGCAGTCACTTAAACAATAGTTAAGCCTCATGTCATATTTTCCCCTTCAGAATTAACATGCACAGAATTAAAAAGGTAGTCCAAGTGGTAGCAGTGGCCCAACTGAGCCATACCAAGCAACGTCAGGCCATGTCATTAAGTCTGTACACTTTGATCCGAGCAGATGTCATCCGTCAGAGGAAAGCCTGTGTATTTGGCCTTATCTGCCTGCGTTACCCTCTCTGACACAATTGCCTCTGTCACTCAAGCTTTTCTTTTGGCTGGAGCTTTGATTCTATTACATGTTGGACAGCAGCCTGACTGGAATGCCAGCAAATGCTGAGGCCGGCTATAAATACACAACATTGTCAGCATTAAAGTGTGTGAGTGGGAGTTAGGAGCCTTCGTGTTTCAAGTTATATAACACCCATCAAAAGAACCTGAGACATAGAGGTAAAACAAAGGGAAAACACCAAATCAGGCAAGCAAGTGGGCAAAATCAAAATGTCTTTCCCTTACCTAATCAGAGCTCCCTGAATGTAAGAAGCAACTCATGATGCAGTAGATCAAAACTATATATATAAAAACCAATTATACTTCTCCCTTCAAGAGTTAAGGGCAGTGGGCCTCTCTGTAGCTCATCATCCGTGTATAACTCTTAGGCCTCCAAAAACGTAACAGTTGATTCGCACATGTTCTTTCTCATACAACTCCCCTGACCCTTATCAACCTCCTGACATGCCCTAGCACTCTTCCTAGCTGCCGCATGGAGTCACCATGACGGGAGAGGAGGACAGCCAGGCTGCAGCCACTGTACGGGGGGGGGCACACCACACTACCAGCAACGGAGCCCTAGGTCAGTCCAATACCCACCTTTCTCAAGCCACTTCCAGGAGTCAAATAGCAGCATAGTATTTACTGAATTATAACCCCCACTGCCAAGTCCAACCATACCTTACCACAGTAGAAGGGTGAGCAGAGTGGGTTACATTCATGCTGGCCAACATGGCTCTGACCTGGAGAAACACCTGCTGACCTACAGTGCTGCTTTGAATTACAACATCAATCCATTCCAATAGATTTTTCACAATTCAAAATTTTTGTAATTCAAAATGTGGTGTCCTATAGGAATGCATTGAAAATCAATCAATCCATTTTGTATTAAATGATCACATTTATAACATCCATTCCTACAGCCTGCTCTTTTCATGACATGCACAGGTCTTTTAAAAGCAGGTCCTTGCTGCTCCCCCCCCCCCCGGCTGAGGTTGGAGCTGCAAGGATTAGCAGGTGGGTAGCCAGGGATCCAAAGGCACGTACCCCCACTTCATAATTTAATTGTTTCGCAGTTCAAGGCATTCATTATTCAAGGTATCCCTATACTTTATGCCCAAACACTTTATGGATTAGCTTAAAAATGGAACAGACATTTAAAAAAATGTTCTGCTTATAGTGCTCTCTGGACGGTTTATAATTTAGTTGTGCAGGCTACACATTGCCCCCTGCCCCAGCAGTGAGAACCCCAAGGCTGGGAGGTATCAACAAAGCAACTGGGGAAGAAAAAGGAGATTATTTTAGAAGCTAGAGCAGTTATGACACTGCTGGCGTAAAGCCAAATTGACCCCCCCAAGAGCTAAAATTGCCCCTTGTGAAAAGAGATCTCAGTGCTGCACAATGTTTTAAAATCGGGGCATGGAATGTTAATGGATTACATCCTGGAATGTTGAACATTTGTTAAAGAGGAAAACAATCGATTTAACATGAATATTCTAGATGTCTGTCATCCAGGATAGGCTATCTGAAAGTTGAGACATGGCAACTGGACTTCTTTTCTTCTTTTCTATCAGTATGCTAGGCATCAGAAAAAAATCATTAGACCAGAAGTGGCTTTTTAAACTCTGATTATCATAGTGTATATTTTTCTGGCAGTGATACCACCAGAAGAAGAGGAAAGGGTTTCATACTGCACAAAAGAATTGGCAGGACCATAGAAAGTTACAGAACAATTAGCAACAGCATTATGACAATGCATATCAATGAGAAACCTTGCAGTATTACCATATAATCAGATTGGCTCAGTGAATCCCTACTGATTCTATAAGCCTACTCTAGTTATAACCAACTATGCTTAGGAAAAGGATTTTCAGGCAAAATTACTTTATTGGAATAAATGTGTACCTTTAAATGTATTTTGACTGCACCTTTGCATGTTATAAAATGCCTCTTTGACATCATATACTATTGGTTGATAATTCTACAAAGTCAAGGAATAGAGAGTGAAAAGGCTTTTGCCTCAAAAATATGTCCAGTGAACTGGAATGGTGGCACACAAAACATATATATGTGCTTACATACATGCTGCACTCATATTTAACAGATACTTGAATTTTTGGTTGAAACTGGTATCTGTTATATAAAACCCATCCATGTTTTTTTTATCTCCTGCCAACCTAGCAGTTTGAAAGCATGCTAATGCAAATAGATAAATAGACACCACCATAAAAAGAGGGAAGGTAAACAGTGTTCCGTGCACAGAAACATGTTCAGCTATGCCGCCACATTCCCATGGACTTGCACAATGCTGGCTCTTTGGCTTAGAAATGGAGATGATTGCCACCTCTAGATTTGGATGTGACTAACACACATGGGCTGAAGCTCAACATCAAAAAAACTAAGATCATGGCCACCGGTCCCATCACCTCCTGGCAAATAGAAGGGGAAGAAATGGAGGCAATGACAGAGTTTATTTTCTTGGGCTCCTTGGTCACTGCAGATGGCGACTGCAGCAACGAAATAAAAAGACACCTGCTTCTTGGGAGGAAAGCAACGGCAAACCTAGGTAGCATCCTAAAGAGCAGATACATCACTTTGCCAACTAAGGTCAGGATGGTCAAAGCTATGGTTTTTCCAGTAGTGATATATGGAAGTGAGACCTGTACTATAAAGAAGGCTGATCGCCGCAGAATTGATGCTTTTGAGCTGTGGTGCTGGAGGAGAGTCTTGAGAGTCCCCTGGACTGCAAGGAGATCAAACCTATCCACCCTGAAAGAAATCAACCCATAATGTTCACTGGAAGGACAGATTTTGAAGCTGAAGCTCCAGTACTTTGGCCACCTCGTGAGTAGAGAGGACTCCTTGGAAAAGTCCCTGATGTTGGGAAAGATTGAAGACAAAAGGAAAAGAGGACGGCAGAGAATGAGATGGTTGGACGGTGTCATCGATGCAACCAATATGGATTTAACCAAACTCCGGGAGGCAGTAGAAGATAGGAAGGCCTGGCGTGCTCTGGTCCATGGGGTCACGAAGAGTTGGACACGACTGAACAACTTAACAACAACACACACACGTGTGTGTGTGTGGGGGGGACTTTTACCTTCTAATGTTTTATATAATTTATATTGAGTGTGCCTGGTGTTTTTGAATAAGAATAGCTGTTAGAAGTCTTACTATTACTTGGATCAATTACCCAACGCAGAGTAAAGAGTGAGTCACATTAAAATCAAAAAAGGTTTATTAAACTTTAAATAGAAAAAATATTCCTCATTAAACAGTCCGTATCGAAGAAAGTTCCTATACATTATATCATCCTCTAAAGCTCGATGGTATGCATGAAGGTGTGTGTGTGTGTGTGTGTGTGTGTGTGTGTGTGTGTGTGTGTGTG
>JAHTLZ010000122.1:8511727-8524865 GCA_023846285.1 Phrynocephalus versicolor
TGTGTGTGTGTGTGTGTGTGTGTGTGTGTGTGTGTGTGTGTGTGTGTTGTGTCACTACAGTCATGACTGACTTTGTGACACCATGTCTATGGAGTTTTCGTGGCAGGAATACTGGAGTGGTTTGCCAGTTCCTACTCCAGGCACCTACAGCACCTGGTGGTAGCCCATCCAACTACTACTAACCAGGGCCAACCCTGCTTCGCTTCTGAAATCAGGCGAGCTCAGATGTGCATGAAGGTAAGACAAGCTCAGATGTGCATGAAGGTGAGGAGAGATTAAAACTGTCATATTCCAGTCTGTTTAAACGACAGACCCTTTTAGAAAGGAGGGGCATAAAAGAATGTTAGTGTGGTGGCAAACCTTCAGCACTCCAGATGTTTTGGACCACGGCTCCCAGAATTCCAAAACTGTATTGCCAATGGCAAAGGACTGTGGGAGTTGTGGTCCAAAACATCTGGAGTGCCAAAGGTTTGCCATCACATAGACATATTACCAATAGTAAGTCAGATTGCGGTGATTGACATAGCATATTCTGAGACTATTGATCTGCATAGTCTTAACAACAGCAACCTTAGAACTGCCTGCATTGAGGGGGGCCTATGGATCACGACGTCCAGCCGCTGTCAAGGAGGCCAAGTGGGGACTCAAACTTCCCACCCTCTAGCTCTGCAGCCATAGGCCTGCACCACTGAGCTGTTTGCCTAAGTTATCCTCCACAGATGCCAACCTCGTTTTGGTCTTTTATGTTCCAATCTAGCGGGCGATGAGGACCAGTCAGCTTTAAGTCTCACCGTCAAGTATTCCCATCCGCATTTTTTTAAATGGGAAAAGGCTAACCCAAGTCGACCAGGACTCCCCTTTCCCCCCATTCGCGGCGGGGCGATCTACTAGATACGTAGCTCTACAGTCCCTTTCCTAAGTGGCCACGTCGGGAAACGAAAGGGAAACTCGGAGCGCTTCCCAGCCCAAGGCGACCGGCAGGAATCGAAAGCAAAGGCGCGCCGATCCCTCCGGGCGTTCCTCTCCGGCAAGGCGACCGGCAGGAATCGAAAGCAAAGGCGCGCCGATCCCTCCGGGCGTTCCTCTCCGGCGCTGAACTCTTACCCACGTGCTGTCATTGAATTCCGCCGGCCAAGAGGCGGGAAAGCCGGAAGCGGCTTCATTGACATGGAAAGCAACGCGTCTGCCTGTGTGGGTGGGAGTTTGAAAGGGGGGGGGAGGCAGGCTCGAAGATTTGGCTCCTTGTGAGGTTCCACTCAGCTGCAGTGGGTGGGAAACGAAGCCGCCGCAACTCCTTTCGCCCTCCCGTGTCTGGCATTTGGGTTAAGGATGCCCCTAAATAAAAGACCTGATCGGCGGTTGCGTGCCAAGCAGTGTGTTTTCCTGTCGGAGAAACCCCTTTGAGCTCATCCCCGTTGCTCTCATTGCCTGAGATCGCTGAGCTGGATGGAGTGGCGGTGGCGGGTCTTTTTGACCCGTTCCTTGTCTTTTTTGTGGGGGCGGGCAGTCGTGGCTTGATCTGGCCCCTCGCATCCCCGGCTCCTAGACAATTTTTTGGGAACCTATGCTCCCCAAGCTTAATGGCGCTTCCGCCTGGGGAAGCATCGGTAGAATCGCATGTGCTGGTTAATTTTTTAAAAAAACTTTATAGACCACTATTAAAAATAAAAAACAAGGAACATTGCAAGCTTTCCAGTTTAAATAACTCTTCTTCAAAGCAGGTCCCAGAAGTTCAGACATATTAAAAGATGTGCTTTACCAGGATGTAACTTTTAGATGTCCTTAAAATCCATGGCTACAGTAGATGGTGTTGCAGCCAGGGCAGAAGTTTTGTTAAGAGGCAGGAAGGGCAGTTGTAAAAAGCTGCTTCTTAAGTCACACCCCCCTTCTTCAAACAAAGGAACATGGGTCATATACCACCCCCACTCCCTTACCCAGCATACCACCATAGCTTTACCCAGAGCTATTCCTATTCATGATAATTTGGAAGTAAAACTCACTAATGTAAATTGGGATTTACTCCCAAGTAAGCATGCATGTTCTATCTCGCTGGAGTGGACTGCACAGATGGGATTACAGGAAGACGGGGTATTTTGCGTTATAAATCAGACTTTGAAGGTTCAGTGAATGCTTCTGAATAAAAACATCTTGGTTTGATTCTTTCTCCATGTGCCTTCAAAGTTGTGGTGGTGGGGAATAAAAGGAGTTCTTTTCAATTAGTGTCTTGCTTTCTTCCAGGATCTCCTAGGGAGGGCCAAGCATCAGTTTTCTGAACTAACAGGTAGTCCTCCCAGTGTTCATAGAAATACATTCTTAAAGAGAAAGAAAATTTGCTGCATTGTTTCCGCATCATTTCTTATGACCTCAGAATTCATTCTCAGCACATTTAAAATAATGGTGTGTGGTTTCAGAGATTCAAGCAGGTGTTTATATAAAAAGTGAAACCAGGTAACAAGAACGATTTCTGCAAAAACCAAGGAATTGCAGATCAGAGAAAAATAAAATATGTAATCATACATGACAAAACAGAAGTACGGTACTGTATAAATATCTGCTTTGGCTTTTAAGTGATGAAGCGTAAAAGTCCTAGAAACAGGATTGTACTAAAGCAGAGTTGCTGTTCGCTACATTTTAGGGCTATATTTTCAGACATGTAAGGGGAAAAGCAGAAATCAGGAGTTATTGAAAAGGTAATGGTTGCATGTTGTTTGGTTGTCAGATTGAAGCCTGTCAGCACACAATATGGAGATGGTGGCACTTTGCCAGTAAGCCATCCAATAGGACACTGGTGAAAATGTTTTAATAACCAGATGTAAGGAACTGTAAACTACAAGAGCATTCAGCAATGGAATGTTGCAGTACAGAACATGCCTGTTTAGAGTTGCAGTGAACCCTCATATTCTGTTTCAGGATACTCTTCTCCACCTGGCTTTTGCAACTTCTCTGACACTCCAGACAGCTGTCATTCTGTTTCCAGTGACTACACTGTGGGCTGACTCCAGTGGGTAATCCCAGCAAGCTGTTTGCATAAAGATTACCTCACAATCAAACAACTGATTCAACAGGTCTGTTCTAGTTGAGATCAGCAGCTGGATTTAGGCCTGAGCTTTCACTTCTTTTGGTACCCCTTACTTACCCCTTACCCCCTTTATAAATACCACATAACAATTATTTGTTCCATTGAAAACTTCTCCCAGGCCAGCTTAGATACAAAACTCTTGAAAAGTGGTGTGTCATTTTGGAAAACACTCACTTTGGCTGTGGAGGGAGCTGTATCTGAGGCTGTACCATGAGAGTGAGAAAATGGCCAAGCTGCTTCACCTGCTGTAACAAGTTACAGATGGAGGGGGAAAAGCCATGTTAATATGAAAAACTAAAATAAAAATACAAAAATTAAAGAAGCTAAAAACGTTGTGGCACCTTAAAAATTTACTATATTGTAAGGTGAACAACGCCAAGCACATTGGGAGCAATTAACATCTTTAAACAACTAGCATCCATTAACTCCTATATAATTCTCAAGGGCAAGATGTACTGTATACCGCATTGAAAAGGTTTATTATCATCATCATTCATAAGAAGCTTTAGTTTTGTATACGCCTACGCTTGCGCAGTTTTGTAAACTTGATACATAGACTAAGAGAAAGGCTCGCTTTCAACATAACTTAAGAGAACTGGCGTGATCAGATCTCTCGATGTACTGATTCGCGCGCTCAACGATTTCCCTTTTGTCAAGTGTTCTCCTCGCCGCGAGCAGGTGGCGCTGTGTGGACTCTCGCGTCGTGTCAGCAGAGCGGCCGGCCTTATCTCTCTCTATGGTCTCGGGAAGCCGCCGATCCCGGAAGTGCGCATGCGTGCTAGGGGAAGGTGTCGCGTTTCGCCGGGGTGGCTGACCTGAGGGAGAAGAAGGAGCGACGGGGAGGCGAGGCGACCGCCGCCTGTGGGGGTCTCTTGTCTAAGCCGGGCCGTGGGAAGCGTGTCTAGCAGCCGCGCCCGGGGGCAGGTGAGGTGGGAGCGGGGGGGGAAGGGAGGGAGAAAGAGGGAGAGTAGGGAAAGGGGGGGCGTGTTCTTGGCATCTGGTCTCACGCCGGTTTGACGCCGCTTTTTAGCCGTCGCGCCGCGGTTGGCGCAGCCTGGACTCAGACCGACGTGTTGCCCGGAATGAGGAAAGGACCGGGGCCGGCGAAGTCATCTTTGACCTGTGAGCTGTGTACGTGGGAGCGACCGGTATGGGGTTTGCCTCCCGTTCACACGTGGCGTGTGCCTGCCTCCCCTTTTCCTCTGCCATGGATTGTCCCTCTTAACTTAAAAGGCATTGGGGTCCCAAGAAGGGAGAAGGCACTGCGGTTTGCGATGCAGGACCTGTGATCACAACGTTCATGTAGTTTCCTTCTTGTTACTGCTTTTGAGTGGTACAGGGCGGGGGGGGGCGGAATCACGTCGTTCAGGGCAGGCTGGCTTTGGGACCCATCTTTACTTTGGATTCTATTTAGAACATGCAAATCGAGCAACTGAGGTACAAGGCAGTGAGTTTGAGCAGGTATACACCCCCCCCCCACCAACGTACACAGATAAAAGGCTGCACTGTCACACCACACGGTATGAGCATGTGAACTAGAAACAAGCTACAGTGGACCCTTGTATAACAAACAGCTTGTATAACAAAAAATCTGTACGACATAAAATATTCTGGAGATAGGGGAAATTTGCTTAACAGAATCGCCTATGGGCCAAAGCCGTACAACATAAAAATGGGATTACTCCATTTTCAATGCATTCCTATGGGAAATTTGTATAAAGGGAAATTTGCTTAGCATAATTTCATTGGGAATGAATTAATTCCTTTATACAAGGTACCACTGTACTATATAAAAAGAAAATGACAGAGCACGCCTGGTCACTTGTAGCTTCCAACTTAATGCCATCCACAGCTGTTGGCAGTGAGCTACATCTGGTTGTGAGCAATGATACTTTTCTCTGAGGCTTTGACTCAGAGGGTTGTACTTGTGACAGTTCCTCAACTTCAAGCAGCTGCTGACCCATGATAGACAACACGCGGGTGGAGGGTCAGAGACAAACTACATGCCACCAGATGGATGAAGCTGTTTGGATGAGCAGCAAAACGTTTCTGTCTCTCAAGAAAAAGAAGTCCAGTAGCCATGACTCAACTTTCAGATGCCACCACCGTCCACACATTTATTCTGGTAGTACAGTTAAAAGGTCTCGCAACGTCACCTCCAGCATCAAGGGCTCATCTAAGCCAATTTCAACATGTCAACCTGTCATCAGAGATGAATCATGAAAACTGGACTTCTTTTCTTGTGGTCACAGTAGTTCATTTAGGAGGGAAAATCAAAGGAAGTTTAGTTAAGGAGACAGCTGAATTAGTACAGTATATTTTCTAAGCTGATTTCACAGAATTTATATACTGTACAAAGTATGTTTTTTGTCCATAGTAACTTTGACCTCAGTAGTACCAACTGTTTCTTTACATTGAAGGAACCTTATTAAATTAGAGCAGTGGTTCTCAATCTGTGGGTCCCCAGATATTCCTGGACTGCAACTCCCAGAAATCCATTCCAGCACAGTGAATGGTGGAGGCTTCTGGGAACTGCAGTACAGGAATATCTGGGGACCCACAGATTGAGAACCATTGCATTAGAGAAAGCCTTCAGCACTGTAAAACATGAACTTCTGACTACTCAATTCATTTTCTTTCATTTTATAACCTCTTTCTTTTAGTCTAGTTTTGATAGCAGAAGCTGCCTGTAGTAATGGATATTATTTGAGGTTATTAATGAAAGGCTACTCTTCCCAGTTCTGATTAAATAGTTATTGCAAAACAAATTTGGTTTGAAATATTTCATTTGATTGGGAGAGTGGATTTTTTTTAAAAAAGTAAACTCGCTTTTGAGTGTAAAGTTAGACATGTGGTCTCTGTTGCAGCATCAACCCAAACCACCTTTTTAACAAGGTAAGAATAAATCTAGCCACATCCTGGGCTCATGTCTGTGAAGATTCTCTGTCATCCAGGTCAAGTTATCTGGAAGTTGAGTCAGAGCAACTGGACTTCATTTCTTGTGAGATCGAAACGTTTCACTATTCATCCAAGCAGCTTTGAGTAGTGAAATGTTTTGATTTCTCAAGAAAAGAAGTCTAGTTGCCGTGACTCAACTTCCAGATCCCTGGTTCATGTATCTCCACTTTTTTGTTGCTGGAGGAAGAGTTTGGAAGTGTTCTCATCCATTTTAATTGACAAGGGTGATGCATTTTAAACGTGGCAGGAGGGAGGAGGCACACATTTGCAATCTCTGACTTATTTAAACATGTAGTTAAGATGAATCACAGTTCCATGTGACTAGAAGGAAAAGGGTAGATGAAGGGCTCAGAAAGCTAGGGTTATTCCTGTTTCATTCCACTGCAGTTCAGTTTTATGTCCAATTGCAGCTAGTGGCTTGGAGCCTAACTGTGCCATTTGGAAACAAGGATTCCTGTGGTACTGTGAAATCCTTAGATCAGCAGTGGATCCCGTCAGCAACAAGGAAGTAGATATTCTATAGTTTTCCAGGAGTTCCACAGTCTGTGAGAGTAGATTGGGCAGAGAGAGACTAGAAGGGGAAAGAAGTAATGGGGAGGCTACATTGGGAAAATCAGTTGACCCTTTCTTTCTGGAGAGATCAGGCTGGGATCAATGCCAGTGTCTTTAAAGAAAATCTTAATATCAGAGAAACTATTTATTTATTTATTTATTTATTTATTTATTTATTTATTTATTTATTTATTTATTTATTTCAAGATTTTTTTTAGCTGCCCCACTACCAGGTGGTCCCTGGGTGGCAACCAGGAAAGAGGATCAGGAAAAAGATAAGGGTAAAAGTCTTATAGTGTGACTTTAAAAGCAAAGCAAAGTGTTCTGCTTATATACCACCCTATACCACTTTAAGTAGTCTCTGGGCGGTTTACAATTTTAATTACAGTGTGCAGGCTACACATTGCCCCCCCCCCCCAAGCAGGCTGGGTACTCATTTTACCGACCTCAGAAGGATGGAAGGCTGAGTGAACCTTGAGCCTGCTACCAGGGATTGAACCCAGGTCGTGAGCTCAGTTTCACCTGCAGTACAGGCATTTAACCACTGCGCCACGAGGCTCTTGTGTGTGTGTGTGTGTGTGTGTGTGTGTGTGTGTGTGTGTGTGTGTATTTGGGGTGGCCAGGATTTCTGGGAGTTGTAGTCCAAGAGCATCTGGGAACCCAAGGTTAGGAAGCCCTGAATTAGACCAACAATTGGGAACATGTGGCTCATCAGAAGTTTTCAGACTGCATCTCTTAATGTCCATTATATTGGTTTTGTTGCATTGCACTCACTAACAGGAGTTGCAGTCATAAAATATCTGGAGGGACAGACATTTCCAATTTGTCTTATTAGACGAATAATGTGAGTTTCTGAGTTTGTTTATTTAGAGAGGTTGTATATACATGCTAATGCTTAAAATGATGTATTTTGGAGAAATCTCTTTATTCATATTTGTTTTTTACCTGCATATAACTTGGTGTTGTGAATGTGCACTATATACACAATGTTAATTGTCAAAATAAGTGCTCAGAGAGTACTCAGAATAACTGTGAGTGAGGAGGCTAGGTACTTAATTTATGAAAAACTATGGGTTCTCATTTTACGAAAGCCCCATTATGTTCCTTTTTTGCATTTGTTTCCAGCAAATTTTTGTAGTGCAATGGTCTTAGAAGAACTGTTATATTAGAAACAGTGCTCAGAAGAATTAATTTTTAAAACTATAACTTCAAATGAACCAGAACTTGGAACTTTTACTCTTTTGGACTACAACTCCCTGTATTGGTTATAAACATTTTCAAACATTCTTAGATGTTGCATGCTGACAAACAGCACTGTTTGGGTTATATCTAATGCTAGTAATTAGACCAGTTGAGGTGATTGGGAATCACAACTCTCTGGTGTTCTGAGATATCTGGGGAATAACATTGGATTTATGGCTTATCATTGTGCACATGGAAATTGGGCCAATGTAATAGCAATGATTCCAGTTGCACAAGGATTTGGTGCAGTGGTTCCCAACCTTAGGTGATCCAGGTACCTTCTTGGACTACAATCCCCAGAATCCTTTACCACCAGCTATGCTCGCTCATGTTTCTGGTAGTTGTAGACCAACAACATCTGGTGATAATGGATACCACCTTACACGAGGAAAGGAAAAGCCAGACCACCTGTGCAATCATCCATTTACATTAGCTAAGTAATTCACTAGGTCTGCTTTAGGATTTAACCTGTTGAGTAATTAATACCTTGCCTTGGACTGAAAGTTTATTAAAAAAAAGTAAACTTTCATTTTGTTTTTGCCATTGTTTTTAGGAGTTTACATGTTGAATTTGAATTTAACCACTCATCCTACGGATCACTGAATGGATAATAAATGGCCCTTCCTCGCTTAACAGGAGCGTTACGTTTGTTTTCAAATGTCACTAAACAAGATGATTACAGTGAAGAATCTGCTGACTTAACGGTAACTTATCTGTGTAAAGCTTAAATATTGGAGAAATGTTTTGTGCCTTCATTTACTTAAATGTGCAGTTTTTGTCAGTAATGTCACAAACTATCTATTTGTTCCATTTTAGAAAAGCAAAGAAATGCTCAGCAAGAGGTTTTGGTTATAAACATAGTTTCAAAAGATGATCTCAAATGGTTGAAATTAGAGATGGGCACAAAACAAAAAAATGGCATTTTGGTTTTTCGTTTGTCGTTGAGAGGTCTTTCGGTTCGTTTCCGTTTGTCGTGAATTTTTGGAAAAATTTCGTTACAGTTTTTCATTTTTTCGTTTGTTATTTCTACCCGCTTTTTGCACGATTTTTAAAGCATTTCCGTGTGCAAGCATCCCCCAACGCCCCAGACCAGAGGGAAAACACTAAAAAAATGGATGCTGGCAGAGACACAGTATAGACTAGGTATGCAGGGAGGCTGCAAAGGCAGCGGTGGGCGTTGCCCAGGGTGCAAGGCAGCCGCAGAGTGACTGCGCTGTGGGGCAAGGGAGGGTACTCACGCATGCATACAGGGAGGCTGCAGGACTGAAGCTAGAGTTGCAGAGACAGCAATCCCACCCTAACTCCCACCAGAGACTGCAAGGAGGACGGGGGCTGCCAGAACTTTTTATGCCTTCTTTGGCTGCCAGACCTGCCCGCCCAGTCTGCAACCTGGGCATGCTATTGGTTGAACATGATCCCATCACATGGCTTGCCTCCATTTTGTGGCTGGTGTGACAGCCATTTTAACGAGAAAAGAAAAATACATCGCGATGGGAGAAGACAAAAACAAACGTTTTAAGGCCCCCAACCCCCCGGTAGGTATTATCAGACAATATAAATAATTATTGCTGCGTTTTTACGGATGTCCAGGGCTTTTTTTAACATTTAAAACAGTTCGTTTCATTGCACTGTTTTCATTAATGGAAACGAAACGTAACGACCACAGTTTTTGTGGTTCTGATCGTTTCGTTGCATTTTCATCACAATTTTCGTTTGTTGTTTCGTTACGTAACGGAACCGACAAAAGGTAACGGAAACGAAAAAATGGCCAGCTCCGCCACGCAACTGCGTGGGCGGAGCCTCCTTTGCCGCCCAGGACGGGGCGGCGCGAGACTTGGGGGGCGAGTCTCGCGAGGCGGGGGACGCCCGCGAGACCACCAACCCCCATAAAGGCCGCGCCTCACCTGGACCGGCCTCTTTCGTTGCGCGGCTGCAACCACCCACCCACCCTCTAGTAGCAGCGAGTCGGAGTTCTGCTGGTCGCCGGTAGGGGCCGGATAGGAATTTTTGCCCGGTCTGAGTGATTGTCCATCTCGGGCCGGGGTTTTTCGCCTATCCCCCACTCGCTGACAGGATGGGTATGGGTTTTCTTCTCCTGGCCAAGGTAAGCTCTCGGAGGCGGGTAGTGCGGAATGTGGTGTCAAATGGTGAGTATTGAGCCGACTTAACGACGAACTTCAACCCTGCTGGTGCCGAGAATCAGGAGATTGCAGCACACGGACGGGGGAGGAGTAATTTTTATCCTGCACCGGGGGAGTGAGAAGCCCCTAACGGGCACTCGCCCCCGGCGGTAGGGTACGTAGCGCTCGCCGGCCACCAGGGGGCGCCAGTTTAACCTTGGCGCCCCCCGGCAGGGCACATGCACTCGCCCAAACAATTTTCTGTGGGGGGAGGTCCGAGGCGGCCTCCTGGACCCTCTCAATTTCCACACTCTAGTCGCCCCCTCCTTTTGACGTGTTAATCTGGTCTGATTGGCTTTGTGTGAAGGGATTAATTGGATTATTTGGCTGCTGGATTACCGGTTAATAAACCTTGGCCCTTGTACCACCCATTTCTGAGTCTTGCGTCGTTTCTCCATCCTCTTGGGCTGGCAATGTTCGTTTCGTGCCCATCTCTAGTTCAAATGTTCATTGCTTTTCCTTTGATTTTCTGTATTTCTTTTTTCATTGGGCACTCCAGAGGACAAGAATCCTTGGCTTACTTTTGACTTATACTTTGCTAGCATGCAAAGTATTCTGTAGAAAATTCTGTATAATTTATTATATTAACAGTATTTTGAAAGCAGCAGTGACTGTTCTTACAACAGATTTCTGGTGTAGACCAAATTTTGCCCTTCTGCAGGTTCATTAAATGGCCTAATGTGTGGTCCTAGGACGTATATATGGTTCCTGTCTTACAACATTTTATATTCTTTAAAAGTACTGAGATGGAGATGCAAGAAAAAGAAGACTAAAAATTCAAACCAATGGGAGATGGCGTGGAACCAAAACAAAGTAGCAGTAATAATGATACAGCTTTAGAAAAGTTATTGCTAGCCAATCACATCTCACTTCAAAATGAACTGAAAAGAAGCAAATTGGTGTCTGGCAATTTGATACTAAAATGCCATCTTCGCCTACGCATACTTAGGCTGATCCTGATTTCTATCACATCAGTATGAGGCTAGAGTAATTCTCCTGACTTTAAACTTACACCATTTTCCCATCACTACAACTAGCACATCAATTTGGCCCTCTCTTCCCATGTCATTTGAAACAGTGCACTTACGCAACTAAATGAACCATTAAAAGAGATTCCGTTCTCTGAAACAAGCATCAGCAACAACTAATATAGGATAAATTGAAGGAACATTCTGTACGGCACTTTAATGCATTCTTCTTAAACAAACTCTCCATGGATGACAGAAAAGAGTTGAAATAGTAGTTATATTTAATAAAAACCAGGGTGTACAGGACTTCTACCTGCCACTGAAATTTGTTTGTATTCTTCTTGCTACAGTAAGGCTAGTAAAAAGGTTGGACTTAACACTGAACAGTTTATTAAAGTCTTATTTCTTTCAGTTATTCCATATTTGAAAACAGTTGACAGAATTTCAAAAAAGAACTGACTGATAGAATTGATAATGGAATAAGGAAGAGAGAATGATAATTTTAAAATGAGACATTCACTCCAGTATAGAATCAGGAGAAAGATATGATAAACAAATGAAACTGCATATTTCTTCAGTGTGTTTCATCTTTTTGAAGAGGAGAAAGGGTTATGGGTGAGAAGATGGATCAGAGAAAATTGGAAAGATTTCTTGGCACAGTACATTTAAATAAAATAAACTTTTTGTCAAGAATTAGAGGGTTAAATGAGATGGGCATAGAGCAGTGATCGCAAATCTTTTAGAGACTGAGTGCCCAAACTGCAATTCAAAACCCACTAATTTTTCAGCAATTTAACCTGAATACAGGTGGCTGTGAAGGGCCGATGAAAGGGCTCCGAGTGTTACCTTTGGCAGCCATGCCATAGGTTTGTGAACACTGGCATATAGCAACATGCGCACAGTTGCATGTCCAGCCCTTGGCATTTTAATTATAGTATAAATTTCATGTTTTGTGATATTATTATTTATTTTTTTATTGAGTAGTTTTACCCTGCCTTTCTCTTTGGAAAAGGACCCAGGGCTGCTTACAGTAATGAGGGACGATATACAGTCCAGTACATTTAAGGCATATTCAGGTTTGAGAACAGGGAATTGAGGGGCATCTTGCAGCAATAAGAGGCAACATTAAAGCTAAAAGACAACACAAGCAGTTAAAGAAAAGAGTAAAAATTCCATTATGTGGGATGGTGCTAATATTGAAAACACTGGTGTATTTTTGAAGTCAGTCAATGCAATCATGTATGATGGACCATCTAAAAGTGATGAGGGATAGAAACCAACATTTATTTATTTATTATTTATTTATTTATCAATTTTTATACCATCCATCTTTCCAAAGCAACTCCAGGCGGTTAACAACAATAGTAAATAAAAGCAGATCACAGACTGAAAATACTACAAATAGTGGAGAAAATGGAGAAAAAAGGAAGAATACCTGGCAAAATGGCACCAAAAAACAAAAACAACCCCCCCCCCAAACTAGAGGTTGCCAAATCCCTCTCGGAAAAGCTAGGTCTTGAGTGCTTTTTTGAAGGCAGGCAGGGACTGTGCTAGGCACAACTCACTTGGCAGATGTTTCCAAAGTGAGGGGTCAGCCACAGAGAAGGCTCATTTACAGGTTACCGATTTCCTAGCCTCCCTGTGTGTGGCCACCTAAAGTGACAGCACCTGCAACATTCTGGTGGGTCGGGCCTCAGTTGACCTCTAGAAGATCTGTTCCACCAGGTATTCAGGTCCCAAGTCGTGGAGGGTTTTGTAAATAAAAACTAGTACCTTGAACTGGATCTGGGACGCAACATAGTGTCAATACAATAGCAGGAGATATATATATATATATATACAAAGTTATAAGTGGCTATAAACATCCTTTTCCAAGGAGAAAGGTGGGGTGAAAATACTCTGAAATACATAAATAAAAATAAATAAATAAAGACACTTAATAGGTAGTCTATCATTCAGGGAGAGCTTGCCTGATAGTCTCTAAAGAGAATCTAGGTGTCATGTTTTGTGACCGTAGGTGTAAGCCACTTCTGTATTATGTGTATTATATGTGGTGATGACACAGCACCAGTCCTGTTTTCTTTCCTGATTTATTATGCTTAAAGATGCCTTCTATTATTATTATTATTATTATTATTATTATTATTATTATTATTATT
>JAHTLZ010000122.1:8524875-8555172 GCA_023846285.1 Phrynocephalus versicolor
TATTATTATTATTATTATTATTATTATTATTATTATTATTATTATTTAGTATTGCTTATTGAATGATTTCATTGAGTATCTTGTATGAAGGGAAGAATGTGTGTGCAGTTTGTTACAAAGTGACATTGAAAGCCATTTTGCATGTTGAGTTCTGAGGTGTAAACCAATGATGGCTTGCATATGGATTGAATGTGGTCTCCCAGCTGTTTTGAATTCGCCGTTGCTACCAATTCCAGTGTAGTGATAGAAAACTAAATCTCATTTAGATGATAAAACAAGATATTTGGAGGGTACGTACCATAATTTAGAGTTATATTGTGCTTCTTGTAGATTCTCAGAAGCAAGATTTATTCAAAAAATAGGTGCTGTCTTCAAGCATCTTGTTTTATTTGCTAGATATGTTTTTTGTTTTTTGTTGATAAACCAAATGTGGCTATTTTAGAAAAAGCAAGTCTAGCTGTTGTGTATAGACCTATACAGGGATGTTTTGTTTCATTTCATTTTGCCCCCCATTTTGTTTTGTTTACTTTCAAATGAATTCCCCCCCCCCAAAAAAAAACCATTATGAAATGAAACATTTACCAACCATTTCATAACACTAGAATTGGCTCCCCAGAGTCCTAGAGGCACCAAATTTGGACGCAGGGAAGTCCTTTTAAATAGTAACAAAATGGTCCATTTAAAATGAAACAAACAAACAAAATACGCTGTTTCGTTTCGTTATGAAACACTGCCTGGCATTTTGTAAGCTTATGAAACAATTCATAAGCTTACGAAATGATGAAACAATGTTTCGTTATTCATAAGGTACCCATCCTGGACCTATAGATGCTTTGAATTAACTAATTACTCCTCTGGTTGTCAGGATATTTGTCTAATTAACTCTTAGAAAGCTGATTGCTAGTGCTAAAAATGCAGTTGACATTTCTTTATCTCATGTTCTTCAATCTGCATTCCCTCGACTATGTATACTGTTCACATAAGCCTCTGACTTTTAATGTACTCTGTGGGTCTGTGGAAGTGACTTGTAATCCATTAAATCTCACCTTGAAATAAATCTGTCTCAAAGATGCCGCAGGACTTTGGGAAAGATTGTATGCTTTTAAAACATTTTAACACTTGGAGGTTTTGGTTCAGCTAAGTAGTATAACAGGTGGCTTTTAAAAATTTTCTTGTGTGGATCAGTTTATTCAAATAAAGCACAGTTTTCCAGCTACTTAACAAGCACTAATGTTTGTGTTCAGAATAAAAGGTCCAGGTTACAAGAACAGTTGTCGAACTCTGGTCTTACTTGGAAGAAAATAGTCAAATTTGTTGACACCCATTCCACCAAGGAAAACCAACAGTCCTTACATGAGGATTTAAAGACAATAGCACACGCTGCCAAACAAATAGGTAAGTGATGATTTCGAATTGGTTTATATACTGGTAGTTCTTTTAGCGTTATATATTAATGGTTCTAGCTATCATGGTAATAGTTGAGTACAGGTTTCCATTTCCTTCAGCCCCATAGGAAAGAAATGGAGAGTGTGTGGGTGTGGAGATTTCTGCCACTTTTTTTATTAGGCTGCTCTTCAACAATCGTACAGTTTTTATTCTCAGTCCTGTCACCTTCTGAGAAGTTAAATATCTTATGTATTTTACCCAAGGGGAAATGTAGAGGGGTAGTTAAGTGGTAGACGTTATATTTTTGTTACTCCACCCTTTTGGCTTTAAATGAACATTTCCCCTCTATTCCAAGAGAGGGTTCATCTATTTCATGTGTATAATGGATTTGTTAGAGAGAAAAAAACCATGGGTAATTTTTAATAGCACATTTATTTGTTGTGGACTTGGTCACTGATGGTAGCAGTGACTGGTGTAGATTTTGCTGATCTTTTACTTTATATATTGCCACATAGCACTAGTGCACTCTCAGGAAGGCTTACCACATAATTATGCAAGGAACACTTTTACTGACCTTGGAAGGATGGAAGGCTGAGTCAACCTTGTGCTGGCTACCTAAACCGGGCTAAATTGAACTCTGGTCATAAGCAGAGGCTTGATTATAGTACCTCAGTTTAACCAGTGTGCCATGGATGCTCTATTGCCCTTAAGTCACCTCCAGCTTACAGTGACCCCATGAATAAGTGATCTCTAAGCTATCCCATACTCAGTAGCCCTATCCAGCTCTTGTAAACTCAAAGCTGTCACTTCCTTTATGGAGTCAATCCATCTAATATTTTATCATTTTCTTTTTCTGCCACCTCCAATGAGGAAAGGCTTAACTGCAGAACAATATTCTGTCAAAGAGAAAGCAAAGCAAAGAGTGTTCTGCTTATATACCATCCCATAGCACTTCAAGCACTCTCGGCGTTTACAGTTTTGAATTATGCAGGCTACACACTGCCACCCCAGCAAGCTGTGTACTCATTTTACTGACTTCGGAAGGATGGAAGGCTGAGTCAACCATGAGCCGGCTACCTGGGATTGAACCCCAGGTCATGAGCCCAGTTTTAGCTGCAGTACAGCTGTTTAACCACTGCACCATGAGGCACAACTTGTAATTCCAATCAAATACACTTCTTATTCAAATTTACATTTGAATCCGATTTGAGACGGATGAAGCTGTTTGGATGAACAGCGAAACGTTTCTATCTCTCAAAAAAGCAGTAGCCATGACTCAACTTCCAGATAAACTCACCTGGATGACATCTGGGAAGAGGCATCAAGTCTAAAGGATCTGGAGCCTGAGCCTGCAGCTGACTGACCTGGTGATGCAGTTCACAACAGCAGTGCAGGCTGAATGCAGAAGTTGCTCGGTGCTCCCAAATGAGATTGGTTCAACAAAGGGCAATTGAGGACAAAAAACTTTTTTAGGGGCAAGTAGCTTCCTTGGGAAAAAGCTTTTAGTCTGTGGAACTCCCTGCCACAGGATGTGGTGATGGCATCTGGCCTGGATGCCTTCAAAAGGGGATTGGACAGATTCCTGGAGGAAAAGTCCATCACAGGTTACAAACCATGATGGAGATGTGTAATCTCCAGGCTTAAAACCGGGGTACTTCAAGGGCCAGATGCAGGGGAGTGGTATCAGGAGACAGAGATCTAGTCTCATGCGCCCCCAAACGCATCTGGTGGGGCCACTGTGAGATATAAGAAGCTGGACTAGATGGGCCTTTGGCCTGATCCAGCATGGCTCTTCTTATGTTCTTATGTTCTTTTCGTTCTGGGAAACTTGCAGGCTCAACCATGTAGCTGATTGCCGTCCTTAGCTTGCCTCATACCTTCATCCGAGTGCAGGATTGTGACTCAGCAGTCTAGATATATAACCTTTGGATTGGAAACTGATATTTACTGGAGACAGTGTCTCTTCTAGCTCCTGATCTTGCTTCCCATATATCCCTGTCTCTTGAACCTCTGACTCCTGAAATGTGCTCACAGGTTCACCAGACCTGCCTTTATGCCGTATTGAATTGTTATAGCAAACATTCCTATGTAGCTATGGTACAAAAAGCTGGCTAGTAAATGTAGAAATGTCATCTTTTCTTCTTTTGTTTTCTGGACAGTGGGAACCGAGAATGGACAGGAAGCGATTGAAAGTGGTGCAGTTTTCCTGTTTAAAATCTTTCACACAAAGGAGTATGTTGGCCAGGAGGAGACCAAAGTCATCAAGCAGATGTTTGGACCATTTCCATCATCTTCTGCTACCGCTGCCTGCGATGCCAGCCGCCGGATTGTTTCTCAATTCGCTGAAGAACAAGTTGCTGCCCTTTTGCAGACATCAGAAGAGCAAAATGGTAGCACAAAACTGTGTTTTGGTAAAAGTATTGCTGTTTCATTTGATATGTATGATTTGGATTGTTCTGAAGAACTGCCAGTAAATGGTGAAACGGAGGAACAGGAATATGTGACTTTGGATTACAAGAAATTCCAGAATAACCATTTGCAGCCCTTCTCAAACTGCTATGGTGAAAGCTCTGGCGTGAAGTCACTGGAGAGAGTGGACGATTCATTTTTGTGGTGCGAGGTTGGGAAATACCTGAATGAATCATCAAAGGGATCTTCTGGAGGTCCAGCACTGGAACATCTTTGCTGCATGTTATATGAAATGCTTGCTTCACAAAAAAGTGGCGATGAGCTTCAGAATGAGGTATGATATATACAGACGTTCCCAGTGTTTACATGGTTTTAGTATGAGTAGCTTAAATGCAGAGAGTACTTGAGTAGAAGTCATTTTCACAATAAGACTTTCCTTTTCTGCCACTGAAATATCTATGTTTTCTCAAAATGCATTTTCTGGGGCCCATGAAATCTAGAAATGCTGGAGAAGTGGGAAAAGGGACATTTATGTAAGTTTTGTTGAAGTTTTGAGCTGTTTTTCAAAGTGCTTTGTGAAACGGTTGATCTGGAAGTGGCTTGAAGGTATTTTAAAGGAATTTATTGAGGAGTGGCAATTCCTCAGCTTCTTAAAAAGGTGCAGTGAGAGAATATGTGAACTGTAGTCATCTCTTGTTTTTAATGCAAATCAAATGGCATTTTGAATCAATGCTAATAGAATTCATAGATATGGGAAGATTGGTCCCACACTGAATGTGATCTTAGGTTAGTTAATTGTATTGCATATTCCATTTGGCTTACTATGCAAGAGATGGCAGTTTCAGATTTAATTATGGGAATATTGCTGTGTAGCAACATCATGTGGTATAGATCTGCTGCCACATCTAGAAGAAACTCAGAAATTGGCATGGCAGAAAAGGTATCTTGAGAAGAAAATCCAGATATATATTTTAAAAAGAAGAATACAAGAATTGTCCGAGCAAGAAAACTGTGGTAGGAAAACAATCTAATTCTCAAAGCAAAGTGTTCTGCTTATATACCCCCCATACCACTTTAAATAGTCTCTGGGCGGTTTACAGTTTCATTACCGTATGCAGGCTACACATTGGGGGCGGGCGGCGCCGCAAGCTGGGTACTCATTTTACCGACCTCGGAAGGATGGAAGGCTGAGTGAACCTTGAGCCTGCTACCTGGGATTGAACCCCAGGTCGTGAGCACAGTTTTACCTGCAGTACAGGCATGTACTCAAGGTAGTGGCAAAGTAATGAATGCAAAACACACAAATTTGATTAAGAGAGCCTTAAGAAATCATAAAGCTGTACAATAGTGCAGTAATGTTATTTTGCACCACAGCAAATCAACATTCTACAAACTAAAAATAGGGGCAGGTAACATACATAATTATAACTTTGCAACTGGACTTCAGATCAGCACCAACATTGGCACAGGCATAGCAGATAGTGTGCTTTTCCTTTGTGCCGAATTTGAAAACGTTTGGGGAAAAGGTTTTTAAGTTACAATTTTTAAAAAACAAAATTGTTCCTTTCTGTGCAGAAACAAGCTACCCTGTACATCCTAGATTTAATATATCTCCCACAAACTGAAAAAAACAACAACAATGCTTATTTTGAAAGAGAATTATTGGTTTCAGTTGCTTTTTTAAATTTTGGAAAGTATCTAGCCTACTGGGTCTGAAATATTGATAATCAAAAAAGACTTTTCAAGCAACTACTTTGTTATAAAACTAAGTGTGTGTGGAATAGACCAAGAACACTGCAAAGAATATACATTGTTGCAACTTTGTGGTGTTAGGTTAGTTCCACTAATGCCTGAGCCCTTACACCTGAGTCCTACCAAATTTCATAAATAAACCTCCTGAAAAAAAAACCAGAAGCCTATGTTCCTCACATCTGACGTTTATCCCAATAAAGCAGTGCTTCTCAACCTGTGGGTCCCCAGATGTTCTTAGACTGCAACTCCCAGAAGCCTCCACCACTTGCTGTTCTAGAAGGGATTTCTGTGAGTTGCAGTCTAGAAATGTAAAATTTCCGGAAATGTTGAAGCTTGGAAAAACTCCAATTTTTCCTCATTTTAGAAAACACAGAAATTTTCAGAAAAAAAAGGAAAAAAATCTACTTTAGCACTCCCCTCCCCCTTTTACAGCTTGAAAGACATTCTGTTACATTAGGAACATAAAATATGACTATGGACAATTTGACTTGGCATAAAATTATCACAACTAGCATATTAAAATATGGTGTATCCTAATAATTAATACAAAAATATTTTACCTGTTAAATAATATTTATTTGTAATTGTAACAAATGGAGCAACAGTCTCCTTAACTGTTTACTAGTACAACAATAAATCTCCTGAACTGTTTACTAGTATATAAAACCTCTACAAACCAATGTTTAAAAATCCAGAATTAACAATTATTCATATTTCCTCTCCACAGTGTTAAATAAAAATAAAATAAAAACCTCATTCTCATAAAAAGTATTGAAGAGGGGGGAATGTATAGAAGGGAGTGGGGGAAAGTTTTAATGAATGGGTACGAAATTTAATCAGAATCATTTTCTGAGCCGTAATTATCGGTATCAGTTTCAGTCTCTCTGCCTCTGCAGCTACTCTGTTGTTTCTGTCACTAACACAGTTATTATGGACTTCTAAAAACTGAAGATTTGCCTGGGTTGAAACAAGCTTTTCTACCCTTTCATATGTGAGTTTATTTCTAGATTTAGTGTGAGTGTCTCCAAACATAGACCAGATTCTTTCACATGCTGCAGAAGATGGAGGAATCTGAAGAAGGCAAGAAGAGACAGAGGTTGTGTTGTGCAAAGACCTTGCCACCATGTTGCAGGAGGAATATGTTTGGCAGAATCCCAGATTGCATTCCTGGACCAAATCCCCGCAAGATTTGAAAGTACCTTCCCAGCATCGAGTCCCAAATGTGCTGCTTGTTTTATAATCTGGTCAAATGCAGTAACAGTGCTATCATCACTTATATTTCCACCTTTGAATCTTGGGTCCCACAGATTTGCAGCAGCATGAACTTGATGGCAACAAAATTCTTCCCTTTTTAAAATAAAACCTTTCACTTTACTTTCTTCTATAGTTGTAAGTGGAGATGTACTGAGATTTTCAAAAACACTTGTTTTTATCTTGTCATTAGATAAGAAATTTCTGATTCAGATGCAGTGATTGCTGCAGCAATTGGCTTAGAATCTCCAAGGGAGTTTTGCAGCTGAACCCAGAAGACATCCTGATCAAGAACAGTGTTTCTTATACTTCTGAGTACTTTAAGATGTTCAACTATTACTGTTTCTTGAAGAGCTTCTTTGTTTTTTAGTAAACTATCAAAGGATATCACCACTCCAGCCCACCGAGTTTTACTACAGAGTTTCAGTGTCGCTATTTTATTCTTTGAATTTTTTTCCTTCTTGCTTCTTCTTGAAAACTGCAGCTACAATATGAGTACATTTTACAAGTTTTATCACTTCTTTTGCTCGCCTATAGATCATTTGGAGGGTGTCCAGTTTCATAATATCATTAAGAAGCAAGTTTAGCCGATGAGAAGCACATCCTACTGCAGTTAATATATGAATACTTATCCATTATGATCTCCCATGCTGCTTTCATATTGCTGGCATTGTCAGTAAAGCAAATACTTTACCACTCCCAATATTTTGTAGGACTTCACATATTTTAGAGCTGATATACTCTGCAGAATGTCTGTTCTCTCCAGTTTCTTTGCTTTTGTTAAAAACTGGTTGAGGTCTTGTTATAACAAAAATTATAATTCCTTTTCCTCTCACATTTGTCCACCCATCTGTAAGTAGTGCAAGACACAGATTCAATTACATGTTCATATTCGAACTCCAAAAGAGGCTTTCTCAAAGAATGTCTGCTGGGCAAATTGTATGATGGTCTTAGTAATTTCAAAGCTTCCCTGCCAGTATTTATTTTCAGTTATAGAAAATGGTGTTCCAGAAGAGTATATTGCTCTTGCAAGAACTTGATCAATTTTTCCCTCATCTTCAGATGTCATCTTGTCTACAAATGAAGTTACTGAATAATTTTGGATGCAGCTGTTTTCAGTATTTGTTTACTTGAAGACGCTACTGATGGGACAACACTTTGTGTTGCTGCTGATGTTATAGATAGAGTAGTAGAAAGAGGACTTCATGAATGAGAACGTTGAGAAAAGCTACTGTATATGCATTTTCATCACTGTCGTCGTCTTCACTTAGCTCCATGAAGAATTTTTTAATATTTACAGGACACTTGTTACGTACCAGAATGTGTTTTGTCATCCTGGTAGCATTTGGAAATGGATATTTCATCTGACAATATTTGCAAATCACATTTTTCTTCTCAGAAGTACTTGTAATGTGAAAATGCTTCCATATGCTAGAAGTTGGCCTCACCATTTTCCTGAGGGGAGTAGGAAAGAAAAATAATTTAATGTCTAGTTTCCAAGAAGATATTAATCAATGGTTGTGGGTGGGGGAAGTAAAGAACCAGATTAGAAGTAATTAACTTATTACTTACACAAAGGTTATAAACTAATGTAGCTACATGATTCAATTTTCTGGAATCAAGATAAATGTAAGCTCTTACCTTTTAAAATTAAGAATATACTTTTAGGTTCTTTTTGTTGCTCTGTACTATATTTCCCTCCACTGCTTTGAGGCCTAGTGAAGAGGAGAGAACAGAACCAAACATATTCAGCCATATGCAAAAACAAAAGTGATGTATTCTCAAAGGGTCCAATAGTTGTTGTGAGTTTTTTGGGCTGTTTCGCTGTGTTCTGGAAGTTTTTTCTTTTTCTTGTGACAACAGCAGGACCCACTAAAAGAAGAAATGCATCTTCTTCTTGCATTGGAGAGTTCAATTTGTAACCTAGGGCGTGCTTGTCCTCAGTGCACATAAATTAGAATAATTTGATAGTGCAGATTTTTAAAAATGATTTGGAAAATATTTGAAAACCCTATCTTAAATTATTTTATTCATCATATTACAATAAAACATTCCATAACCATATTTTTTTCCAACTTTTCAGAAAAAAACCAAAAGGCTTCTGGAAAAATGAAAACAAAACAAAACATTTTTTCTATATTTTTCCATTTTTTCCCTGGGCCTTCACATCTCTATTGCAGTCCAGGAACATCTGGGGACCCACAGGTTAAGAACCACTGCAATAAAGGGTTAATTCCAGAATGAAATTGACCAATCACAGCCAATCATGTCAAAATTCATCGGAGCATCAACATACATTTATTTTCATTGTTTCTTTAATTTCAGGCAACATCAAGCTGTATTTGTCTACATTACTTCTATGTTCTATATGCACAAAATACTTCAAAGTTATTGTAAAATACAAAAGTCTTGCAGTTATGAAGAAAACTGTAGGAACAAATGCTTAAATGAGATTCAGAATTATTCCAAATATGAAACATTGCAGACATTAAAATGGAAGACTTAAGATATCAATTAAATCATGTTGTAATCAAAAAATAAAAGAGCATAATAGCCTAAAAAGGTACGTTTATGAAAGTAAAGGTATACTTTAAAAGCTTATCCGTGCTTTTAAAAGCTTGAAGAGCCTTATTTTAAAAGCATCGAAAAATACCAAAATTATTAAAATAATATGTGGAGTGAAAGCATTTTTTAGTCTCTAAGGGTATTTTAGTCAAAACGCACAGAACAATTCTAAAAGCTCCTCCATATTGGCTAGTGAAATTCTATGGAGGAAAATGTATGATGATTATATTTGATGTCTATTGTCCAAAGAATTTTGCAGTTGTGGTAATGTGATGAACATTTTCTCTATTCATTGTGTTATGTTGTGTATCCACATATTCATACTAGGGATGGACATTTCGTTTTGGAACCAGTCGCTTACAAAATGAACCATGCGAGCCCAGGTGGTGCTTGGAACCACCTGATACATGCGGAGCCAATTGCTTTACATTTCTCTCTGCTAGCATGGAGCTGAGCTGCAATGAGGAAGCACACTGTGACATCATCTTTCCTCCTCTGTGGGTACTGGCTAATCAGGAGCTGTGCAGGGACAGGCATCATCCCGCCTCCCTGTCTGATTGGCCACCACCCATGAAGGAGGAAAGATGACGACAGATGATGTTGCAGTGTGGTATAGCAGTTGGCTCCGTGTGTATCAGACGGTATAGCTGTGACAAGTTCACTGTTCTGTTTCTTCTTTCTTTTGTATTCATTTGTTCCCTAGTTAGAAGCATGCTACTGTTCCTTCTGCTGGCAATCTTTACTAATATTTATTGTTGTTGTTGTTTATTCGATTTATATACCACCCATCTGGCAAAAAACCACTATTTTACAACATAAACTGATTAAAAATACAGATTCACAAATATAATAAAAACAAAAATATTACAGATGAAAACATAACTAAAGCAACATTCACAAAAATTAAAGGTAAAAAAGATAAGCTAATGGTGGATGAGATTAGATCACTAAATCAATAAGACCACATAAAAGTTACTAACCAGGAAAAGCAGATTGAAATAACCAAGTCCTTAATATTTTCTTGATTATCAACAACTAGGTGGCCAGGCAAATCTCTAAGGGGAGTTGGTTCTAAAGTCTAGGAGCCGCCACCGAGAAGGTCCAGTTCCTTGTTGTTGACTTGCAGGCCTCCCTAGGTGTCAGCACCCTCGGATGACCTACCTGCAACAAAAGAGTGACAGGTGCAGACATCTGATATAAATTCTGTTTGAAAATAGAAATCCTCTCAATGAAATATTCCTTTCTTTCTTCTACTGTCATTTTCTATTTTCTTTTCTCTCCCCCCCATCCATGCCTATTGCTGGCCTTTATTTGAAGAATCTTTCTCCTCCCCCCCCCCCTCCATTTATGGGTGGGTGCCAAATGTGCATTATTCTGATTTATTCTGAGCTAGTAAGTAAGCATATTTGGGTAAGCTAGGCTATAAACTGTGAATACTGAAAGGGCAAGTAATGAGGAAAATATCTCAGTATGTTTTCTTCTAATGGCTTTAATACTTACTTACCTTTGCTGTTTGGGGCACTCCTTGCAAGAGTGTCAGTGCAGAATCTTACCTAAACTGACCTGTCTGCTGTTTTTCTCCTTAATATGTGATAATCTCTCCTATACTATTAGTGGCAAGCATCTGCCCCCTTATTATGGGTACCTGTCTTTCCCCAAAAATAAGACAATGACTTATATTTATTTTTTCTCAAGAAGACACACTAGGGCTTATTTTCAGGGGATGTCTTAATCTTTTATTAAGTATAATATGCTTGAATGTCAGCCCTGCACAAAAACAACACCTTTGCTCTCCTGTCAGCAATCCAGTCACAGATTATGTTTTCCTGAAATAAAGGTTGCCGACCTGAACCACACTTGCACTTCTTAGCATTTCCTCTGCTCACATGTAGACTGAGGTTATCGTATTCTGCATGCCATTTGGATATCCAAGTTCTTCTCTTTTCAGAAAGCCGTAAGATTCTTGCCCTAGGAGTCCTCAACAGTTCCTTTCTTGTACTCAACAGAATAGCTCTTTTTACACTCACCTTGTCTGGGGGTACAGATACTCAGGAAAAGCAGGCCCACAGACTGTTCCTAGTAAGTGGGGCTGTCGCTAGTGATGCGTGAACTCCTTTCCCCTAGCCATTCGCACGTGCACAATAGGTTGCCTACGACCATGGTTACCACACGTGCACCCACACATGCGCGAATGGCTAGGAGAAAGGAGTGATGTGGTTGCCACCTGTGCACCTGTGCAAGTGAGAATGGCTCGGAGAAAGGAGCTGTGGCAGATAAAAGATATTCAAGTCTTCCTTACCACTCCATGCTGAAATGCATGGTGTGGCTATGCAGCGTATCTGCATAGCCACAGCCATCAGTAGGTCTTATGATCAGGGTAGGGCTTATATTTAACAAATGCATAGAAATCCTGCTAGGGCTTATTTTTTGGGGAGTTCTTATTTTCAGGGAAACAGGGTATGTAGCACTCTGATTTGACCTAGGTAGTGAGTTAGTGTTCACTGACTTTATACACTAAGGGGACATCTTCTACACTACCAACATATATTTTCCCTCAGCATGGCTCCTGGAGGATCAAAGAAAGGAAGGGAGGAGGAAATCAAGAAATAAAGCTAAGATTAATTTTCCTACACCATTAAAGTACATGGCATTCCCAAAAATAATGGTGCTGTAGGGTGACCCCAAACCGTGGGTTGTAGCTCTTGTTTCCCCATTAACCCACCCCCAATCTTGGAACTTGCAGTTACACAGAAAAATCTGCAGAAACCAACAAATACAGAAGTTCAGGTCATCTCCAAATTGCCTTGGGATGATCAGTCCCAATTTGTATAGCAAATATTTGGATATAAATTAGATAATATTGGCCTATCCTTGTATTACACACTTGCAGGTTCTGATGCAGGCAGCCATGTTAAATAGTCAGTTCTTTAAAAAAAGAACAACCTCAGAATGTGGGGCATTGTGCTTCTGTATCTATAATTCAAAACATTCAGAAATGGCCCAATATCATGACACCCCCCCCCCCCAAAAAAAGCAGGAAAAATGATGCCAAACGACATAGCAAAGGACCTCCTGAGCGTTGATGCAATTAATGGCAGAAGTGAAGATGAACCACAGGGTACCTTCTTGTGCTAACTACCATTAATAGACATCAAATTGCTTTATATTTGGGTGAGAAGTGGTTAGCTGTTGAGAAAAGGAGTTAGCCTGTAGGATTTTTTTTTGGGGGGGGGGGCTTGGTGTTTCTTTATGAATGGTAATGAGCACAAGAGAGTGTTTTGTAGACCATCTTGACTGCTGC
This sequence comes from Phrynocephalus versicolor, assembly GCA_023846285.1. Classification (NCBI taxonomy): domain Eukaryota; kingdom Metazoa; phylum Chordata; class Lepidosauria; order Squamata; family Agamidae; genus Phrynocephalus; species Phrynocephalus versicolor. The sequence goes on from JAHTLZ010000122.1 coordinate 8,537,540, forward strand.
CAATAGCACTGTCAGACAACACTCAGGCTGCCCTTGGCTGTGTAAAGCTTGGGATTCTTTTTCCTGATGGCAACACGGCCATGATATTGTGTAGCACTTCAGTGCCATTTCCTAGTGTTTTGAATCATGGATACAGAAACAAGATATCCCATGTTCATAAAAAAAGGTTTTATGAATCAAATAAAGATTTAAGCTCAATTGATACTGTGTACTTGTGTGTGCATGTGTGTGCATATTTGGAATAATTGGTGCTTGGGAGAATCAATTGATTTTCCACCCATGTTATCTTATGCTAGTGTTTAGACTGTTAGTGAAGTTCCAGTAAATTAGCCAAGTTTTTAAAATAAATTAGTAATAACTGAGAACATTTTAAGAGATGAATACCTTCTGAATTACTGTATAATAGCATACTAATTTAACTGAAGATTAACTTGATCTATGGGGGTGTTATTTGGAGAAAGGGATTGTTATTTGTGTTTTGTTTTTAATATTCCTGGTAAATTTGAAAATGTAGCTTTTTATATGTAGAGGGCAGAATTTTGATTTATTTGGGAGCAAACTTACACCCGTGATCAGGAGATGTTTTATGTTGAAGAATGATGGTGCAGGTCATCTTTCTAAGAGTCTGGAGTGACAATTCATATATATTTTGGTGTCTTAAAAATGACTCTTTATTACTTCCTTTCAGGAAGAAGCTACTCTTTAATCTGATTCAGAATGCAGTGTGAGTTTGGGGGAAGTTAGAAGTTGGGAACCCCTTGAGAAATTGGAGTGGGTATAAGCACATATAACCTGTTGGCTGTATGTAGCTTCCTGGGCCATTTTTAATGCTGTCCTATGCACCCTAGGCCAGGGGTGCCCAAACTTTTTGTAAGGCGTGCCAGATTTGGTGGCTGAGAATGTGTCAGGAGCCAGTTGCTCCCCGACACTGCCACCCCACTGCAAGTCCCACCCACTGACCCATAAGCCCCACCCACTGACCCCTAGCAACCCCACCTGCAGGAAGGAAGGCGGGGACCAAGGCTAGCCGCGGGCCACTCAGAATGGCCTGATGGGCCGGATTTGGCCCCCGGGTCGGACTTTGGGCAGGCCTGCCCTAGGCTATCCACTCACCCTCGATTTGCTCCAAAATCTCCCTTGGGCCCTCTAAGGACCATGGAGACAAATTTGCCGTCATTTTAAGGGTTTCCAACACTCTTGTACATCATTTATTTATTTATTTTCAGCGCTATTCGATTAAGGGTTTATTTTTCAGCTAAACCCTTTTTTCAGGGTTTAGCTTAAAAATACAAATGCAAGTAGGGTATGGGTGATACCTTTATGGACCATTAATAAGTAATAATAATTATATAAAAAAACTTTGCAAGCTTTTGTAGACAGTTATCCACTTCTCCAAAACAAGTACCAAAAGTCCAATATGGCAAAATATGTGGCTTGCCAGGAGATTATTCTTAGATATCAAGGTCTTGGCAAGATGATTTTCGCCAGGGATGTCTGTCTTACATGAGGCAGGAAGCTGTTGTAAAAGTTGAAGAAACTAAGGATTTGGGTTTCACACTCCAGTTCTTCAAATAAAGGGATATATGTCATGCAAACCCACCCACACCATGTTTTGGAACATGTCTTTTAAATGGAAATTTAAAAGTGTGAATTATTCACAGCTTTTTGTACCAAGTTTCAACAAACACAAAACATGCATGAAAATCCAGCATGTGCTCTTGTTTACAGCAGTGGGAAATCTGGGTTTTAATTGTCTCAAAACAGATGCTTCTAAATCTTGCTCTGCATCATACTTTCACTCCCTGCTGGCATTTCATTGTCCAATAGCATCCAGGGCTTAGTTTCACAGTATTAGCTGCTGCCCTTTTCTCTTATCCTAAGTGGATCAAAATCTCAGACTCCCAGCTGCATTCCAGCTGCTGCTTTAATTCTTTTTGAAATAGAACCAAAAAGTTTTTTTCTCAGATCACTCAAATTACAACTGCTTTCTATCCTACCACATACAAAACTGCTAATCTGCTATATAATAAATATGTTTCTTTTGAACAGGGAAAGGGTTACAATAATATAGGAACTGAAATTCATTCTTGAAATTGGAGACAGTGACTTTGAATGTACTGCTCTCATAATATAAATTAGCACTATTCATAAATGTAATATTAATGGTGAAATGCAGCGATCATTGTGATGGAGAGAAAGAAGTAATCTCAGTAATGAAAACTAAATTGGTTTCCATTCAGGTTTCTTTTAGGTTGGTACTGCACTGCAATGCTGGTAATTACTTGAATAGGTGGAAATTGCAGTATAGAACCCTGATATTTGATGTCATTAACATCTTCTGCTAGGTTGTGCTATTTACACTTGCCTATGAATATATGTTGGAGTTCAGTAAAATGCAAAATTTCTTGGCATACAACGTCAGATATGTTCCAATTACCTGGACACTTTTCTACAGCTTCTTCATCATGTAGTTTTTATCCTTCCTCATCATAATTTCCTTTGGGTTTCTCTTGGTATAGCTATATTGGTTGGGTGCCCTCCAGTTACTCATACATTTTTCAAGTAGGTTTTGATAGCTTTATGTATTTGCAGTAACTTGCCATTTTGCTAAAACTAATGAGAATGGAGATAACCACAATGGTTGGGATTAGAATGTCTGTATAATTTTGCTGCACTCCGAAAGAAAGAAAGAAAGAAAGAAAGAAAGAAAGAAAGAAAGAAAGAAAAATGAATGAATGAATGAATGAATGAATGAATGAATCTTCCTGTTGCTGTTAAGGGGGCCCAACATATTTCAAAGAGGGTTGGCAAGTAGAATGGTGGTTTATTGTTTGAAAAATGTAACCTCAAAGTTCACTTGGGCTGCTTTGAATCCTTGGCTTTCTTATGCAAAGTGCAGTTAATCTAGACAACTGATGGCGAACCTTTTAGAGACCTAGTGCCCAAACTGTGATTCAAAACCCACCGATTTTTCACAAAGTGCCCATGCAGCCATTTAACCTGAATACAGGTGGCTGTGAAGGGGTGATGTCGGGTGCCCACAGAAAAGGCTCCAGGTGCCACCTTTGGTACCCATGCCATAGGTTCGCCAATACTGCTCTAGAGCTAGTCAGTGGTGTGTCATTTATACTGTAAAGCTGCCACCACCTTAGAACTGCAAGGCTGGAAGTGACCCTATCGATCATTGAGTGCAGCCCGGTGCTTAGCAAAAATGGACATGAATTCTTGAATGACAGCGTCTACGAGGTGACCTGATTGAACTTTATAAAATCATGCACAGTATGGACAAAGTAGATAAGGAAAAACTGTTTTCCCTATCGCACAACACTAGAACTAGGGGGCACTCCATGAAACGTTTGGGTGCTAGATCTCAAACAAATAAGAGAAAGTGCTTTTTCTCCCAGAGGATCGCTGGTCTCTGGAACTCTCTGCCAGAAGAAGTGGTGACAGCTGTCAGCCTTGACAGCTTTAAGAAAGGATTAGAACAGAGGTATCAATGGCTATCATTATGGATGCCTAAGGACAGCCTCCTGCATGGAGAGATAGGCAGGATATCTCTCAATGCCATTTGCAGGGAATTGTAAGGAGGTGAAGACATCTGCTTGGGAATACGTGAGCCACTGTGTGAGATAGAATGCTAGTCTGGATGGTCTGTGACCTGTTCCAGCAAGGATATTCTTATGTTCTTATGAATTGTGGTTTCTGTATGTGTAGATTGTATTTATTTATTTATTTATTTATTTATTTATTCATTCATTCATTCATTCAACTTATATGCCGCTCACTACCCAAAGGTCTCTGGGCGGCTTACAATCAAAGAATTAAAACAATTTAAATAGTTATAGATAAGATATCAGTAAATCATCAAACAGTAATAAAAACCTTCTTTAAAATCTGGATTAGATTCCTAACAAGTAGGTGTTTTTTTTCACAGCTGATAACAAAAGGCATCTGTACAATGCATGCTTGGAGCTTCATGCTGTTGTTGAATTATTAGCATAAAATAAATGAATGAAAACTTTCATTTCTGAAAATTGAAATTTAATGCAACACCCCTGAAAGGGGCTGTGGAAGCACAGAATGTTTTGCATACAGATGGAGCTCTGTGTGTGAGGGTTAGCTATGGGAGTCCCAGACATTTTAGTACTCTTAGTAATTGTTTTCAGCTTGTGACAAAGTGACATTTTGTGAATCACATTGTGTGTACAAAACTCTATAGTAGTAGTATGATGATATTTCCTTTTCCTTTTTTCTCTTCTTAGTTGTTTGAGTTACTAGGACCTGAGGGATTTGAACTTATAGAAAAGCTCCTACAGAACAGATCTACAATTGTAGAGAGAGCTCTCTCTGGACCAGATGACAGGCTACAATCTTTGCAAGGTAAAGTATTAATTCACAGAGTTTTATACTGATGCCTGGAATCTTGTGTAAGTCTTTAACATTCTGGCACATATTGTTGAAGTAGATTAGGTGGGTGGAATTTTTTTAAAATATCAGTACTTTCTATTTTTCTTTGAAAATGGACTTTCACATACTCAGATATTTTTCATATGAATCTATATTATATCAAACTGGACCATGATTATACTTGCTCACCCAACAGTTCTAGAATAAGTATTAGTGTTTTAAGTTACTAGATATTTTGACTGTTTTGACATGATGTCTTGGTGTACCATAAATTGTTCTTTACTGATCAATAGGCACTGTTTAATATAATGTAATAGTGAATTTCTTCTAGAAGGACTGGTGTCATGCTGAAAGCTACAGTCATCTATTGAATGGGCTAGATCCAGACTTAACAATAGTCCCCCCCCCCCCCCCAAGGATCAGTATATTTCTAAAATAACCTACATTTTCTGATGTGAAAGGTGCATTTAGGAACTACTAATTAAATAATTAATTGATTTCCTCTGGATTTGCACAATGTATTGTATCTTAAAATCACTACCAGGCAGTACAGAAATAGTCTTATATATGTTGCTGGCTCATTACCTTCAGTGTCACTGAACATTGGCATTGGCTAGCCAGTTAGTACTTGGGGTCTCTTTGCTGGAAGAAAGATAATATATATCTTTTAAAGGAAGCAAGCAAATAAATAAATCTTTAGCATCAGGTAGTTTTTAAAGTTAAACAATTTTAATATCACCACCCTTTTCTCTCTATAATACACACCTGACCATAAGATGCATCTAGTTTTTAGAGGAGGAAAATAAGAAAAAATGTTTCGCCTAAGGTTTCATGGCAGGGGAATCCTGGCTGCAAAAGGGGAGGGCAGAGGCTCCGTGGAGGCAACCTGCTTGCAAATAAGGTGATTTTTGAGTGAGGAATCCAAGCTGCAAAAGGGGAGGCTTGCAAACAAGGTGATTGGGACTGTGGAATCCAAGCTGCAAAAGGGGAAGGTTGCAAACAAGGTGATTGGGACTATGGAATCCCCTCGGGTGGAGGAGACCTCTTTCCAAAGGAGGTGATTTTTAACTGGGGAATCTTGGCAAACAAGGTAATTGGAACTCCAGAATACCGGCCGCAGCAGGGTATGGGAGAGGCTCCATGCAGAGAACTTGTATCTAAATGAAAATCTGTGCTATATATATGTATTGGGGACTACTGCATTTGCTGTATAAGATGCACAGACATTTCCCCTTACTTTTGAGGGGTGGAAGTGCATGTTATCGAGTGAAAAATATGGTAATTTGGGCCATAATAATTTTGGTATGAATTAAAGACTCAAACAAACATGATCTGCAGACAGCTGTATCTATTTCCATGTTGCAGAGCAGTGCAAGAGGTTTACAGGAGAGAACACTAAACCCAGTTATGGCTGTCAAGTCACAATTCAGTCTGAACAAGAGAAGCAGTTAATGAAACTGTATCGGCGTGAAGAAAAACGGAGTGCAAGAAGGGAAAAACGTACAGGGGATGATGGAGATGTATTTATAGATGGAGGAACATGTTTTGATCCCAAGGACCTACGGATGCAAAGGTAAGAAAAACCAAAATTATGTATGATTTATTTAAAATATTTTGCCCCTTCTTTCTTCTTAAAAAAGAACCAAGGCAGCTTATTTCATTAAAAAAAGATAATATTTGAAATCTGAAAACAGTGACTATACAAATATTTTTAAAAAAATTAAATATATTTAAAATGCTACGGTAAAGGTAAAGGTTCCCCCCCATACACATGTGTGCTAGTTGTGCCCAACTCTAGGGGCGGTGCTCATCTCTGTATTCAAGCCAAAGAGCCAGTGTTGTGCAAATCCATGGCCATGTGGCCGTTCCTTCCCGCTTAAAGATCTACTTACATATACTGTACATGCTTTCGAACTGCTAGGTTGGTAGGACCTGCGGTTAATAGTGGGAGCTCACTCTACTGTGTGGTACCCGGGATTTGAACCACTGAGCTGTCGACTTTGTAGCTGACAGTTTTCAGTACTCTAGCCCGCTGAACCACCATGCTCAGTACTAAATCAGTACTAAATCAGTACTGATTTGACTCAGTACTAAATCAGTACTAAAACTCATTTAAAAGCAGTAAGTTGCAACACTCCATTACTAAGTTGCAAGGGAAAGCTTGCCTGAGAAAGGTCTTTGTCTTCTTGCAAAAGGTCAGCAAGATGGGGCTAGCCTGGCCTCCCATCGAAGAGTTCCAGAATCTGTGAGGAGCAACAGAGAAGTCTCCCTCATCCCCATCAAATGCAGCAGTCAGAATATTGGGGCCAAAAGAAAGCCTTAACACCCAAGAAGGCTCTCAGAGGGAGGCACAGTCTATGGGATAGCTTGGACTTATGCTTTTTAAAAGCCTTATGTGATCCCTGTAATCATCCTAATTTAGCAATCTGACTGCAGCATTTTGAACCCACTGAAATTTCCAAATACCTTCCAAAGGCATTCCCATTGAGATTCAATTGAGATGTACTGTACGTTCAGTTGAGATGTACTGTATTTTTCTGTCTATAAGACGCTGCTGCATATTAGAGGGGCTCCCACACTTTTAAGACCCCCCCAAAATTAAGAAAATTAATAAATCATCAAGGTGTTTCCTTTACTTTCTCTGTTCTGGAGACTCCTCTCTGCTTTGTTTTTGCCAGGACCAGAACTTTTGTTTTTGCAGGGAAATGCATAGGGTGGAGCAACCCATTAAGACACTCATTTTCAGGCAAAAAAGAAGGGTCCAATCCTATAAGAACAAACCAGAGAGGAGGGCAATCAAGCCCTCCTGGAAAGAAAAGAAAAGAAAACAGCAGGGGGTGGGAAACAGCAAGGGGTTTCCTGGAGGTCCATTTGGGTTCTTCTGTTTCCCATAGGAATTCATTGAAAACCAATTAATCTGCTCCGGAGGTCAGAAAAAAGGCAAACCGGGGCATTCCATTTAAAATTTTCTTAAACCAAGGCATCCCTATTATTTTGATCATGCAACTATCACTCATCAACTCTTAATGCCTTATGAAAAAAAAAAACCTTAAACCAGGGCATTCCATTGAATTTTTTTTAATGAGGCATCCTCATTTCCAATAATGTCTTTTCTTAAACCAAGTTTTTCTTTAACTGAGGCATTCTTAAACCAAGGCGCCACTGCAGATGGAAAAGAGATATAGCACTGGTTATCAGGCTGTCACCTGCATATTAATGGTATGAAAGCCAGACAACTTCTCCAAGAGGTTTCATGTAGGTGTTAACTAGCATAGAGGACAAAACTTAAGTAGCCAGGTTATTGAAGAAGAGTCCCCCAGCAACATCTTCTGAGTTTGTCCCTCCAGGAAGGACCAGAGTCACTGTGTAGAATAGTGTTTCCAAGTCTTTTCATAAGATACAGCCCAGGATACTAAGCTTGATGGTGTCAAAAGCCGCCAAAAGGCCCAGCAGAACCAAGATGATCCAAGTAGTCTCTGTCCTACAATCAGGCCTAAAGCCAGACTGAAATGGATAATCTGTCTAATCCAGCAACATCTGGAGCTGAGAAGCCATGTTGTGCTCCATACATGGCCCAGGAATAGAATATTAATAGTTGGCTGCTAGTTATCCAGTATCATTGGATCCAAGGAGGGTGTTTTCAGCAATAGTCTTATTACTTCCTCCTTTAAGCATGCTGGGACCCAACCCTTCTTCAAGGAGGCATTCACTCCTCATTCTACCCTCTTGACCAGTCCATAAGCCAGCAGAGTCCAGTGTGTATGTGGCAGCTTTCATCACTCCAAGGGTCTTGTTCACATAATGAGGCTACGAAAACTGAAGCTTATCTATTAACACCGGACAAGCAGGGGCTATAGTTACATTCACGGGAATTGTATCAACTACAGCATCCAAATTAGGGCAGATCCAAGCAATTTTGTCTGCAAAGTGTTGAGTCATGCAAATTCTTCACAGTGAATAATTATGTGGCCTGTATTCTCTTTCTGTGGGCCATGGTGTAATAGGCTCTTTTCCACTTGAATTGGATTTTGTGTGGCTGTGATGGTGGCAGAGCAGAATGACTTTTTTTTTACCACTGCCACTGCCTGGAATAGACCTTCCACTGGCTATAGTTCATGTTCAGTCAGATTCACTCCTGAGCTTTCTGCTGTTTTCACCTGAGTCTCTGTCCCACTTGTTTCATCACCACTCGCTTCCTAGTAAACCTGGGAGCCAGTTTGACTTGGTGGAAGGTGACATTTAGGAGTTATTGTCTTAACGGCTTTGGCCATGTCCACATTCCAAATGCCCTTGTTGTCATCTTTATAATTTTGATTATTACATGAATAACTGGCTTTATTGTATAATTGCAGAGAACAAGCGCTTTTGAATGCTCGCACAATGCCAGTCTTAGGCAGACAGCGAGACATGGAATTTGAAAAAATACATTACCCTCATGTCTATGACTCACAAGCTGAAGCTAGGAAAACCTCAGCGTTTATTGGAGGATCAAAGGTATGTTTTGGGAGTCTCCTTCCAAGTAATACATGTGAGCATATAACTGGTTTCAAACAGTTTTCAGACAATGGTTTCCATCCTGAAGGAACAGCATTTTTCTTCCCATTGATTTTGCATTGTATTTTTTTCATGGATCTTTGCATGTTAGGTTGTTGTGATGACATTTGTCACCCTTTAACTGTAGAGACATTGAAATGAATCTTGACCATTAGTTCCACTGCAGTATTTTTGAGACCTTGTCTATACCATATTCAGTTGTTCTTAGAATATTGGAAGTGGAGCAATTTTCTTAAGAATTGTTGATGAAATTATATATTAGTGGACCAGCCATTAGTTCAAAGAAGATACAGTGGTACCTCGTATAACGTAGGGTTTGCTTAACGAAAAACTCGTACAACATAAAAAAATCTGCCCCCCCTCTCCCCCCTCCATGAGCCTCTCCGAACAAAGTCTGCCACCCGTGCACCCTCTTGCCTGCTGGCCGCCTCCGGGGCTCCGGCAAGAGGGAGCGGGAGGAACAGGAGGCGGCGGCGGTGGAGGCGGCTGCTGCTGTTGCTGTTGCGCCTGCTGCTGCTGCTGCACCGGGCGCGGCCTGGACACTTGCCTGGGTCTCCTGTGGGCAGCTCGCACCGAGTTCATTTGCCGGCTCGGGTTGGGGGAGGAGAGGGGGTCGCTCTTCCGGCACACCGGTTGGGACGGGGGTAAGGGGTAGAGGGGAGGGTGAGGGAAGAGGAGGAGGAGGAGGAAGGGGTGCCCCCCCACTTCGGGTAGGCGGGGAACAGGAACGGTCCGGCTGAGCTCCGCTGAGGGGGAAAGGAAGGCGCCTCCTCTTTCTCTCCTCCTCCTCCTTCCTCCTCCTTCACGACCACCGCTGCCGCCACCTCCTCCTCCTCCTCGTTCTCCTCAGTGCCGCGCTCCGGTCCCTCCTCCTCCTCCTCCTCCTCCGGCGGTTAACGAGGCCTCCGGGGCTCCGGCAAGAGGAAGCGGGGGAATTCCCCCCCAAGCCCCCAGTGTTTTTGCTGCTGCTGCTGCTGCTCCCGGGGCGGCCCTGGCGGCGAGCGATGCTGCTCCTGCCGCCGCAGCTCAGCCGAAGGCAAAGGGCGACTCCGGGGTGCTCCGTGTCTCGCCGGCCCCGCCCCCGCCCCCGCCCCCGAACCGCGGAACTGGAGGCCTTCCCCCCACCCCCGTGGCCACCTCCCCCCGACCACCTCTGGCCGCCGGGGGAAAGAGGGAAGGAGGGAGGGGAGACGAGGGGGCGCCCAGGACAAGCGGCGCACCCCCACTCCCTCCCCCCACCCCCGCGGCCACCTCCGCCCACCACCTGCAGAGGAGGAGGAAGAGGCGAAGCAGCGGCGGCGGCGGGCATCCTCGGGCGCCCAGGGTCCCCCTCGGGCAGTGAGGAGCGTGCGTGTGGTGGTGGGGAGGGGGCGCGGAAGAGGTGAGCCGGCGGGGGGGGAATTCCCCGGGCGGACCGTCCAAGGTCGCCCGGGAAGAGGACGCGGAGGTGGGAGGGGAGGGGAAGCGGCGGCGCTCCTCGGGCGCCCAGGGTCCCCCTCAGGCGGTGAGGAGCGTGCTTGTGGTGGTGGGGAGGGGGCGCGGAAGAGGTGAGCTGGCGGGGGGGAATTCCCCGGGCGGCCCGTCCAAAGCCGCCCGGGAAGAGGACGCGGGGGTGGGAGGGGAGGGGAAGCACGCCGCTGCCGCCGTCGCCGGTGCGCCCTCCTGCCTCCCGGAAGAGGTGAGCCGGCGGGGGGGGGAGAATTCACCGGGGCTCGGCAAGAGGTTCGCGGGGGGAATTCCCTCCCGCCCACCCACCCCCTCACCCCCAAAATCCTAGCGCCATTGGAATGCATTGGAACGGATTACATCCGCTTTCAATGCATTCCTATGGGAAATTAGAATTTGTACAACGGAAACTTTGTATAACGTAATTTAATTTGGAACCAATTAATTACGTTATACAAGGTACCACTGTATTGGGAACTTTCAAGATATGGCAGGGAGTTAGGGTACTCTACCTGTACAACTCTACTGCTTTTACTTTAGTTTGCAGACCCTGCTTAAAATATTAGATGTGCATCTTAGTTTAAGTATTTTTTATTTATTATTTCATTATTCATTTATATAGTGCCTTTCTCCCAACTCAGTATCCAGAGTCGGGTATGGGAGAGGCAAACACAACGAAATTATATTATATATTGAAAATATGCATGCAGTTGTATTAAAAGAGAACTTAGAAAAAGGGAAAATGCATAAAGGTTTTTTTAATGCAGTATCCTCCATTTAAAAATCTTTTCTGTTTAGCCCATTTAGTTACCCAAAGTTTTCTTCAAGAAGATATTGTTTGCCTTCCAGTGGAGAGGTTATAGGAAGGTGACCTTTCATGAGTTCAGGTTCCATGGCCCCTGGGAAGGTCTTCTTTCCTTACCATATATGTCTGTCAGGGTATTACACCAAGAGGAAAGCTTCCTCTGAAGATCTTATACTCGGGGAGGCCAATATGAAATCCAATCTTGCAGATAGGAAAGCCTTGTAAAAGATAATTATGTAGTACTATGGTGAAGTTGAGGGGAAATGATTATGTGAAATGTGTTTATTTATTCATTTTATATAAATGTTATTCAACATTTATATGTTGTTTTTCTTTCAAAAGAGACCCAGAATGACTCACAACATAAAAGCTCTACATATCAAAATAAAATGTGACATATAAACGATAGATGATGATGATGATGATGATGATGATGATGATGATGATGATGATGATGATTGATTGATTGATTGATTGATTGATTCAATTTGAATACTGCCCTTGTGACCTGTGGTCATGCTGAGCAGGTCACAGCATAATGAAACATAAACATAATGGAACAAAGTGCTCCAAATTAAACTGAGTTAATTTAAATAACAAAATAATACAAATATAAACAAAAAGTAAACAATACAAAATTAAGAATTGAAAAACTAGTTATTAAAAACCATTAAAATATAATACAATTTAGCAATAATAGAAACATTAACAGATAGAAACGCATGCTGTATATGTGGTAGAATAGCAGTTTCTAGCCTCTGAAGCCGGTCCAGAGGAATCTGCATTACATCCCCTCCTGAATCCTGGCAGGGATATCATACAGTAGAAGCCTCATATCTGCTTGGGATTGGTTCCATCTCCCCCAACCACATGGATATAGAAAACTGGATAATAGTGAACAATAAATATTTTCTTATGCATTAATTTGCCACTAGACTGCACCCAAGACAATGCTATGTATTTGTTGCTAACAAGCATTCGTAACACAGTGTCTAGTGACCAATTCTGGTAATGCATGTTGAAATAGTTATTATTATTATTTTGCATTTTTCCTTATAATATTTCTAATATTTTCAGATGTGAATCAGTAAACACTGATCCTCTGAATAATAATGCAATAATAATATGAATAATAATACTTTGCAGAGATCAGGAAGGATCTTTTTCAAACACGCTGTGGCCATATTTATTCATTCATTCATTCATTCATTCATTCATTCATTCATTCATTCATTCAACTTATATGCTGTCCACTACCCAAAGGTCTCTGGGTGGCTTACAATTAAAATGAACAGTTAAAACATTAAAAGGGCAGTGGACAATTAAAACAATAAAAACATTTAAACACTAAACACTAAAATTGCCACCAGGATCCACAATCTATGTCAGTTAAAAAACTTCAGAAACAGGAAGGTTTTTACCTGGCACCGAAATGTCATCAGTGTTAGTGCCAGGCGGATGTCACTTGGGAGGGCATTCCATAACCTATGGGCAGCTGCCGAAAAGGCCCTAGATCTACAATCCATCCCTTTCACCTCTTTGAAGGATGGCTCTCTCAGGAGGGATTCCTGGCTAGATCTTAATTGCCGGGTAGGTTCATATGGAAGGAGACTCGGTCCATCAGGTATCTAGGTCCTAAGTCCTTCAGCGGTTGGCATCTGTAGAAGGGAAGTTCTGGATGACATTAGTTGGTACAGTATGCACCTGGGTCCCAAGCCAGGTCAGGCATTAAAAATTATAACCAGCATATTGAACTGAACCTGGAAAACCACAGGCAACCAATGCAGATGGGGCAAAATAGGTGACATATGATCACACCAGGAAGCATCTGTTAATAGCCTAGCTGTTGTGTATTGTACATCTTGTCTCCAAGGTTAGCTCCAGTTAGAACAATATACAATAGTCTAATCGCAAGGTTATAGTTTAATGGGTCAATGTGACCTCATTCTCCTTATTCTCTGAATAAGGAGAAAGTTTTCAGACCAGGGAGAGATGATAAAATTCTGACCTTCCCATGGTTCTCACTTGTTTCTCCAGGAGGAACATTGGGCCTAATTAAATACCCAGACTACTTACCTGGTTTACAAGGGAGAATGCATGTGGTTTATAATGTAGACTTTCATTGTGGCTCAAAATCCCTTTGAGAAAGTACAAAAGTCTGTAAAAATTGGTATTTCTCTTGAAAGCCATCTCTTTTCTGATCCCATATTTGTTTGTTTGTGTTGAGGGGAACAATATTCCCTTTAATACATTAAAATAAACAATTGATAATCTAGTCTTCTTGTTCCAGACAAATTTATTTGCTCTCTTGTTTACCTGAACTTGTATACAACCTGAACGCAGGTGAATATTTTTTATAGTTTACCTGTATGGTTTTCTACACCCTTTGGGGGCCTACTGTGATTTTTACCAGCCTGAAAAACATGTACAGTCATACCTCGTACAACGTAACGCTTGTACAACGAAAAATCCGTACAACGTAAATTTTTTTTGGCCCCCCCTCCTTCCCCCTTCCCTGTTTTCTCTGCCTCTTCCTCCGCTCCCAACGGGGCTGAGTGGGCGTGTGTGTGGTGGGGGAAGGGGCAGCCCGTGTTCTCCCTCCCCCTCCCCTCCCCCCTCCCCAGGCATGGTGTGTGTGTGTGTGTGTGTGTGTGTGTGAGAGAGAGAGAGAGAGAGAGAGAGAGAGAGAGTCGGGCGCACACGTGCCTTGCCAGCAGGAAGCAGCTCGGCATTGGCGCGGTGTGTTTGTGTGTCTGGGGAGGCGCGAGCGGAGTTGTTGTTGTGGCGGCGGCGGCGGGTGGGCGCATTCGCTGGGGCGCTCAGCCTGGCGGAGTGTGGTGTGTGTGTGTGTGTGTGTGTGTGTGTGTGTGTGTGTGTGTGTGTGTTTGAGAGAGAGAGAGAGAGAGGCGGGTGAGCCCGGGGAGCGAGGGTCCTCTGAGGGAGGAGAAGCCGCCTTCGTTGGCCGGGGCAGGGGACGCGCGCTTGTTGCTTTTTAAAAGGCGAAACCTTCCCTCGGCCTTTTCTCTCCCCTTCTATTGTGTGGGCTTGGTTCACCGGGTGGCGGCGGTGGCAACGCGGCCACGCCGGTCCCACCAACCACCGCTGCTGGCGGGCTCCTCATGAGCTGGGCTTAAAAAAAAAAACAGGAGGGTGCGACGAGCTGGAGAAGGAAGGAAGGGAGCAGCAAAGAAGGGAACCCGAGCTGTCTTTGCCTTCGCTCTATGTCTCAATGAGCACCAATTCATTCCTCATGTTGACCCACTCCTCCCCTCCCTTTCCGAACCCATGTGAGAGGCGGGAACCGGCCGGTACCCGGCAGCCCCCCATCGGAGCTGCCCCGCCGAGGAGGAGGAGGAGGAGGAGGGCGCCCCTTCTCGCCGCCGGGCTCCCCTGGCCCCCGCTCGGCCCCCCCATCTTCTCCTCCTCCCGGGGCCGGGGCGCCTCCTCCGGTGGTAGGTGTGTGTGTGTGTGTGTGTGTGTGTGTGTGTGTGTGTGTGTGTGTGTGTGTGTGTGTGTGTGCTGCTGCTGCCCCCCCGAGCCCGGGTGAGAGGGGCGCCTAGCGAAAGGGGGGGAGGGCGGCTGGGCCTCGGGGACCCACGGGAGGCGGCGGGAACCCCTCCCCCACCTCTCCTCCCTCCCCCCTTGCGCCCGCCGCCCCCCCCACCGCCGGGCACGTGTCTGCCCGCCTGCGCGTGTGAACCTGGAGCCTGCACTCGCGAGGCCTCCCCTTCCTCCCCCCCGTGCGGGTGGGGGGGTCTTCTGCTCCTGCCCCCTCCCCCCTCCCCTCGCTGGCCTTGGCACTTCCCTTCCCGGAATGACGGCCGGTTCCCCATCGAGTGGGAGGAGGAGGAGGAGGAGGAGGACCGGACCGGCCCCCCTCCCCCTCCCCCCTCGATCGCTCGCGGGCGGGGTTTCGGAGGAGCCTTCTGTCTCGGAGGGGGCAGGAGGAGGGGGCGGGTGGCAGAAACCTCGCACAGAACATGGAGCAAAGCCAGCGCTCACCAGCTGTAGCACGGCTTTGTTGAGAGCAGAGACAAGGCAGGAGGCTGGCAGGACCTTCCATCAGTGCCTGCAAACACCCCCGGCTTGGGGCAACAGGATTTCTCCTTCTTCACTCCCCTCCCCTCCCCATTTCCCCCTCCCTCCTTGCCTCGGCTCTCAGCGGCGCCCGGCGCCCGATCCTCCAGGAGGCGGAAGAAAAGCGGCTGCTGGCCCAGACGCCTCCCCTCCCCTCCCCATTCCCCCCTCCCCATTCCCCCTTCCCTCCTCACCTCGGCTCTCAGCGGCGCCCGATCCTCCAGGAGGAGGAAGAAAAGCGGCTGCTGGCCCAGACGCCTCCCCTCCCCGTTTCTCCCTCCCTCCTCCCCCTCCCCATTCCCCCCTCCCTCTTCGCCTCGGCTCTCAGCAGCATGCAAGAAAAGCGGCTGCTGGCCCAGACGCCTCCCCTCCCCTCCCCAACAAGCTCAACTCATAAAAGAAAACACGCCTCGCGTTCTGACATCCTCCATTCCAGTGCAAACAAACAAAAGACCTGCGAAGTCCTCTTCATAACACGAGGGGCTCTCCGGTCTAGGATGGAGAAGGTAAAACACACTAAGTCTCTTGCTCTCTCGATTTTTTTGTTAGATCAAAATAGGGGTAGCCCAGTGGTGCAAAGAAAAAAAAATGCAAATGCAAAACATAGGCGCCCGATCCTCCAGGAGGAGGAAGAAAAGCGGCTGGCCCAGACGCCTCACCCCGAGGTGGCCATCGCCATGCCATCGCTGGTGCTGCTGCCGCCTCCAGCTTCCCCACCACTACCACCCACGAGGGAAGCACCCGGAGGCAGCCCGGAGGTGGCCAAGCAGCTGTGCCGGGCAGGGCCAGTTGTGGAGTCACCCGGGTGGGGTGAAAGAAGCACCAGCACTACCACCACCACCACCATCCTCACCCCTTGCTGTCTGCAGGCGACAACAATGAGGAAGAGGATGATCTGCACCGGCTCCTGCAGCAGCTCAACCTCTTTGGTAACCTTAGTCTTGCTGTGCATTGGAACGGATTAAATATGTTTTCAATGCATTCCTATGGGAAATAGCAGTTTGTACAACGGAAAATTTGTATAAAGTAATTTCATTTGGAACGAATTAATTCCGTTATACAAGGTACCACTGTATACATCTCCTTACTGGATGCTGGAAGGACAGTCCTTAAACTAGGGATGAGAAGTCTTTGGCCCTCCTTATGTTATGCAGTTTCTATATATTTTGATACTTTATTAAGAGGACTGATGCTTCTGTGAATTCTATACCCAGAGAGTGATAAATTGGAACAAGTCCAGAGGAAGGTGACATGGATGATCGGGGGCTGGAAACCAAGCCCCCTGAGGAAAGGCTGAAAGAATTGGGCATGTTTAGCCTAGTAAAAGAAGGTTGAGGGCCGATATGATGGCACTTTTCAAATATTTGAGGGGCTGTCATACAGAGGAGCAGGAGCAGGATCTAGATCCTCCCAGACTGCAGGACACGAATCAGTGGGCTCAATTTAAGAGAACTCAACTTTTAGCTGAGAATCAAGAAAAACTTCCTAACTTCAAGAGCAGTAGGGCAGTAGAAGCAATTACTTCAGGAGGTGGTGAGCGCTCCAACACTGGAGGCATTCGAGAGAAATTTGGCAGATATCCTTTGCTGCGCATTCCTACATGGAGCAGGGCATAGGACTTGATGGTCTTGTAGGCTCCTTCCAACTTAACATTTCTATGAGTCTATGGTATCCAGAAGGTCAAAAGTTCTGCACCCCTATTTTTATAAACAGATAGAATAAATAGCATACAGACTCGAAGTTACATTGTTCCAAAAGCAAATAATTAGTGTTCAGTATCAATTTTTCAATCTGTCTCAGAAGCTTTGTTTGGAATCTTAATGAAAACAGGGGCTCTTATCTAACCAGAGAAGAATCTTTAATTTTATTATGTTCTCTGTAAAGTTTATAGTGAGGATGTATTCCGCCCCCAGTATGTGTTCTTTCCCATTTATACTGTTTTTTTTTTGTGTTTTTACCCATTCTTAAGTAACATGTATTAATGCACCTAAAAATTACAAATATTTTAATTTTTGGACTTTGGCCAAAACTATTGTTCAGTGCATGTATGTACCGTGTTTCCCCGAAAATAAGACACTGTCTTATATTTATTTTTTCTCAAGAAGACACACTAGGGCTTATTTTCAGGGGATGTTTTATTTTATTAAGGATAATATGCTTGAATGTCAGCCCTGCACACAACCATAGCCACGCCCATCACTAGGTCTTATTATCAGGGTAGGGCTTATATTTAACAAATGCATAGAAATCCTGCTAGGGCTTATTTTTTGGGGAGGTGTTATTTTCAGGGAAACAGGGTATGTATGTATGTATGTATGTATGTATGTATGTATGTATGTATGTA
>JAHTLZ010000122.1:8562959-8593783 GCA_023846285.1 Phrynocephalus versicolor
AGAGAGAGAGAGAGAGAGAGAGAGAGAGAGAGAGAGAGAGAGAGAGAGAGAGAGAGAGAGACTTAAGTATTTTATTAATGGCCTATACCCTAGTGTTATTTAATTAAGTTCAGTGCACTTTAAAAATTGCTTTATTAATATTGGCTTAGCAGTGGAACTCAAGTGTTGGGAATCTGGGTGCTAATTACCAGTCAAAAAATCTCAATATGCCTCCCAAACTTGGGGCTCCAGATGTTTTTGGACTGCAACTCCCAGAAATCCTGGCCAGCACAGCTAATGGTGAAGACTTTTGGCAGTTTTAGTCCAGGAACATCTGGGGACCGAAGGATGAGAACTACTAAGGGCGCTTTTACACGACCCCTAAGAACTGCTGGTCCCGTAAATTCGGACCAGCGATCTTAGGGGTTTGTCGCTCTTCATGCGTCTCCACGCTGGCTGCTGGCTGCGTGAGGGAGGGAGGAAAAAAAAGGACAAAAGAAGAAAACCTTACCTCCTCGGTGCCTGTGGGAGCTGCCGGGCGAGCCGCCGGTGACTTCCTGGTTGCTCTTAAAGGGGCGGGAGGCAAAGAACAAAAACAAAAAGAAGCGAGGAGAGCCCAGCACATCCGCATTAAATATTTTTCACCATCAAAGAGCAGGTACAAGAAAGGTGCAGCTGGGTCGCGCTTAGGTGGGCGGGGTCGCACTTAATTGTCTGCAAACTCCGGACCTGGTGGGGAAACATTTTTAAGGTCCGGAGCTTGCAGCCCTTTGCCGCGGAGCTTAGGGGTCGTGTATAAACGCCCTAAGATAGACAGTAAATATGAGTTTAACAGTTTGCTGTTTAGCTGAATTAGCTTCCACATTCTATTTGGACATAAACACAGGAAAAGCAAATAGAATGTGGAAGCTAATTCAGCTAAACAGCAAACTGTAGAACTCATATTAACTGTCTATCTTAGTAGTTCTGGTGGCCAAGAGAGATGCTGTATTTTTTTTAAAAAAAATTACGTTAAAACAACTCTTGTTGATCAAAATAGTATTCTTTTGTTACTGCCAGACATTTACAGAATACACATTACATGCCCTTGAAATCTGCATATGTTTACAAGGAAAAACAACCTCTCCCCCCATTATGATTATATTTTGGTATGTTCAGAGTTTGCTTGTTGGGATATTAGAAAGGATAAAATCTAGTAACTTCAGATACTAAAATAATGGTTATGTAACTGTTTTAAATGAAGCTACAGAGTCAGAAAATAGATATCATGAGAGCTGGGGTTGATTGCAATCAAAACAATAACCTAACATCATGGTGTGCTGCCTCCCAGTCAGTAGGAGGGAAATTCAGAGCATGGCAATACCCTGTTTGTTTTGAATTAATTTGGCATTGCATATGTGAGAGAATAAAATGTGCATCTCGTATATTCAGAGACAGTGATGGGACGTTGGTAATGATTGTGTGACACTGTTAGAAGAGTACACGCTAAAGGTTTCTGGTTTTGCCACCTTGTAGCTGCATTAGCAAAGACATTTATCTGAATCTGAACTCACAACAAAATTTAGGTATATTGTGAAAATGAACAATACAGCATAATTATGTGCCTAAATTCTGCATACTGTTTATTTTTTATAATGTCCGAAGGTCCTTAAAAATGCACATCAGCAAAGGATTCCAGCTGCTGAGATCTCCTCCTACCCTTTTCCAGAGAGTTGTGTTAGCCTTCTGTAGGTAGAATAGTAGATAAAACTTGTTAGAAGCTAATTTGCCTTTATAAAATGACTGAAGCCCATACAGTATCTGTAGAATAAAGCAGTATGCTGCTAAATCTACAGTATTCATCTAGAATGTTGACAAGAAAACAATAAATCATATTGACAATTAGTGACATACCTATCTGCTTCAGAGAGGTGTCTCATAGGTTTCTGTATGAATTATTTCTGTAAGAATTATTTGTGTTTGTATCTTCATACAAAGAGAAAATATTTTGACTTTATTGTACATTTTTAAAGGATAAAATTTTTAAATGCTGTAGAAAGCAAGAGAGATAAACAATTATGTTCTGCGGGTTTTCCATATATAAGACATAGTTTGAAAGGAAAGAGAACAGGTGAGGTAAGAAAACAAGGAAATTGATATTAAAGCAGGCGCTGCCAAAGTATGATCTTCCAGGTGTGTTGAACTACAGCTCCCATCAGGCCAGCCCCCATAGTTCCTGATGGGGGATAATGAGAATTGTAACCTACTAACATCTGGCTCTTGATGAAGTTTCTGTAGTGTATTGCCAACTTTTTAATATCTTTTATAATTCTGTGGGAATTCATGAGTTATCCCATAAGAAGGATGCTGAAGAGCTTCCTGTAATGCCTCTCTTGTGTCCTACCCAGTCTCCAAGGGATTATTCAATAATTGAAATGGGCCTGAAAACCAGCTGAATAAGTGTACCCCTTTCTCTTTCTCAAGTTTTGGAGCATAAAGTGCCTCATACAGTCCTAATATTACTTTTAGTGTTGGTGTTTCTTAAGCTCAGCTGATTGGCCAGAAACGAAGCAGACTGCTTACGTCAACCCAAAGTTCCCTGTTGATACGTTTTCAGTCTGCGCAGATTGAGAACACTTCTAATTTTGTCAAATGCCTACATTTCTGCCATTTAATTTGAAATAGTGGGGTGGCAGCATGGGTGGAGATAGCAGACTGAAAATAGGATCTGGATTGAAACAAATGCCAAACGTTTATAATCTGCAAGAGTGGATGTGCTGCAGTACTGTTGCAGGATAGTCAGCGAAGCTTAAGCCCTGTTCCAGAAGCTTTTGCTGTTGATCAAGTCTTTTCAAAAAGCAGATCTCTCTAAAATGTTTATGTTTCTAGTTCATCCTGAAATATCTGCTTAAAAGTATAGTGTGGATCCATATCTAGCAGCTTGGTTCATTGTGGGCTGGCTTTCAGCAAAGCTGACAACTCTGTGGGCAGAAGTTCTGTTGTGAGCAGTCATGTTAATAGTTTCTGCTAGTTTGCTGTCTGTCTGTTGTATAAACTCTTGAGCAACAGAGAGTGTAGCTGGGTGTTCCACTGACAGGCAACAGAACAGCTAGCAGTACAGTTGCTGAGTTGTCTGGCAATCACATAATTACCATGTCCATGGATCAGGTGCTTGGTCCAGAAGAGCTTTGGTAGATCTAGGTGTACTGTGATTCTAAAGGCCTGAATGGAAGTGTTTACATTCTAGAGCAGGCATGTCCAAACTTCGGCCCTCCAGATGTTTTGGACCACAACTTCCACAGTCCTTTGCCGTTGGCATTGCTGTCTTGGAATTCTGGGAGTTGTGGTTCAAAACATCAAGAGGGCCGAAGTTTGGGCATAGTTGTTGCTGTTATAAACTGCTATTTTTTTTTTGGGGGGGAGGAGGTGGTAATTTAGTAATGTGTACTGCTTATATGCTGTCCTGTAGCTCTTAAAACCTGTAGCTCTGAAAACTCTCTGGACAGTTTACAGTTTTTAATTATACAGCCTACACTTTGTCCTCTGCTCCCAGTGAGAAGGGTTATCATTCTACTGCCTTAGAAGGATGGAAGTTGGAGTCAACCTTGAGCTGGCTACCTGAGCCTGTTGGGATGGTCATGAGCAGAGTCTTAGCTGCATTACTGCAGTTTAACCACTGCACAATGAGATTCCTATGAATTTCCAATTGTATTATATAGTAAAAGTCTAGTAGAAGTAGGCAGAGATTGTTCTTTAAGTATCCTTTTTATAAAAATATATTTTTTGTAAAAACACGTTGCTAGCTGCTGCATCTAAGAAAGACTCTATCAAGTAAGCTTCAATGAAAAGTAGCTTGCAATCTTAGTGTTTTTTTTCTGGAAAAAAGTTCTTTGCACTTAGAGTTCTCTCTTTCATGCTTGATGGGTTGCAAATTATTACTTCTGTCAGCTATAATTACACTTTAAAGTAGTCTGTGTTAACACACATCCTTTTTGTTAAAATGGTATGGTAGCACCAAACTTGAGGAAGGTAGTTTTATCATCCGTCATAGCAGAAGAGCCAAGTTAAATATGTACTCTGTAAATCATTCTGTGATGCATGCAGAGATCTCTGTAGTGATAAAATTGTTAAAAGCTTTAATTGCGACTCATATGTGAGCAGCTGGAAACAGTGCCTTTAGATAGTGCTTAGAGAGAAGAAAATTTCACTCAGGGCCTTTCTGCTCAACCATTTTATTGCTCAGTAAATACACATTTGTTGAGCACCTCTTCCAACAGGTTTGCGCTAATGTTGCTGTGAAGTCATGTTTTCCAAATATTTGAAGCACAGTGGGGAAAAACCAAGTGTTTTTCTAGAAAGCACTTTTGTTGCTATTGCTATGGTGATTGCAGATCTGTGTGGAAACTGGAAAGTGGTTGGTTGTGTGTTTCAGGTATCTCAGTCTAGATGGTTTTATGATGGTTTGTGCCATTCTTTCCAGTTCATTTTTCTTTCCCATCACCCATCTCTGCAGTATTTTGTGATTTTTTTTAAAAAAATACATAGTTTAATTGCAGCTTAGTAATGTGTAATTGGGGGCATGCAAATGAGACATGCCATGGTATTTTGTCACAAGTTATACAAACATTACATTAACATGAATGCTTTCTGGCTACTGTAGCAATCAATCAATGAACGAAAGATTTCTACCCTTGCTGGTGGGGTAGGGCAAGCCAGGTGGGAGAACATCAGCCCATTGGTGTCAGTCTCTCCACCAGCGCTCTCTCCTACCAGAAGCTGTACCAGACTTCAAGGTGATGAGATGGAGTGAAAATTTCAGCCCCTGTTGCTAGTCTTTCTGTCAGCACCCTGAGAATGAGTTTGGCACAGCTACTTGTGTAAATATAAAGAAAAAAGATATATTGAGACATGGGGACTGGGAAGATGATGTGTGCGGTTTCCAAGGAGATGTGGGTGAATGTTAACATTAATTTGCAAAATAAATGCAATGTTAGCTTTTGTTTCCTATCTTAAGTTTTAATTTATAATACTATTTCTATCCACCACAGGTGGCTAACAAATTGGTGTTGCTGTTATAGCGGAGTACAGGTGACTAGAGCGGATCATGTTTTTGTAACAAACAACAGGGTTGTATTTGTCCTTAACAATAGAGTCTGACATGTTGGCTGTAGGCATAAAACCAGCTGGAGGGGAGTTAATTGCCTTTTACTGTGTTCTGTCATGATCCAGAAGTGCATCTGTTTGCCAGTAAAGGCTTCCCATTGGGGGGAAATGTGATGTTATGTGGCAGCTAGGCTCAGTAATGGCATGAAGCAAGCAACGTCTTGATTTTATTCAAAATTTTCATTTTTCATTTGTGTCCACGGTGTAGTCTTATGCATATTCACTTCTGCAGTTTAACTTATTTTCTCCCAGGTATCTATATATCAGGTTTCCCTTCTAAGCTCCCTAAAAAGTGTTGGGTAGGTTGCTATCTCTCACTCTAACTTGCTTCATTAGTTCATTTTCTCAACTCTCTGGAGGAAGGTGGTGTCAAGTCATTTGTGAGTTCCAAGAATCCATAAATCTTTCTAATTCACAGTACAGTGGCACCGCCACTTATGAGATTAATCCATTCCGAGCCAATGCTCGTAAGTTGGTTATCTCGTAAGTCGGGGAGAGGTTTCCTATAGGAATGCATTGAAAGTAAATTAATGTGTTCCGGAGGGAACAGATTTCAATGCATTCCTATGGGAAAACGCTTTAAAATCGGCGCTTGCAGCTTCTCCCCCCTGGGGGGGGGGTCAGGAAAACCTGCCCACACAATTCCTCCCCCAGACAGCGCCAATCAGCGCTCCCAGGGCCATCTCCATTGAAATACATTGGCTTAACCCTAACCCAAACCCTAACCCTAACCCAAATGCTGCCTCGGTGACTGGAAGGGATTTGAAAAGTGGTGTGCTGCTTCTCTGGAGCCCCAGCGGGGGGTGGGGGTGGGGGTGAGCGGCACACCACTTTTGAATTGCCTTCGAGTCACCAAGGCAGCATTTGCCTTAGTGACTGGAAGGCAATTCAAATCCTGACATCTCCCAACCTGCTGCTCGCAAGACAAGGAATCTCAATCTTGCTGGTTAGCAGCTGGTTGAGGGAGAGCGCTGAAGAGAGCTTGTAAGTTGGGATTTTCGTATGTCGGGCACCTCGTAAATTGGGGTACCACTGTGTAAAATAATTCTGCGTCCCCCCCCCCTGAAATTTTATATTTACATACTACGTTCAGAAGGGGGAGGGCAAAGGAATTTCCATGTTGCCATCTCAGAAACAATCATGTTTTGTCGACATAACTCAACCATTAGTTTCCAAGTTGCAGAGAAGGTTTCCTTTTCAGATTTTGGGGATAGCAGTGACATAATTCTTTAGCAGTTTATCAGAACTGTTTTTATTGTATTGGAGTGTCACAGTTTTATACACTAACAGGGATTTTGTTTAATAATTTATTGTTGGCTGGCATGATGAGTTAAACAAGGCAAAAGTGAATAAATAGGTTTTCTACCAGTGCAGAGAAGTTGGAGGAGATACACTAGATTAGAATCTGTTTATGACAGAATCTGAAATGGCTGCTAGGTAAACAACAGGTTTAAAGGCACTGGGAAATGTTTGTGTTTTAAATCTGTGCCTCAAACAACTACTGATGTAGGATATGGTGTCCTTGGAACATGGTAAGCAAGAACATTATAGAAGATGGAATAGGAAGGTTGGCTTCGTTTCAACACTCAATAACGAGCCTGTGCTTATTTGTTTGTTTATTATTTCAACTTGCAAACCACTCCATTATTAAATCATAGAATCATAGAATCATAGAGTTGGAAGAGATCTCAAGGGCCATCCAGTCCAAGCCCCTGCCATGCAGGAACCCCATCATAAGACCTCTGACAGATGGCCATCCAGCCTCTGCTTAAAAACCTCCAAAGAAGGAGACTCCACTTCCCTTTGTGGCAACATATTCCACTGCCGAACAGCTCTAACTGTCATGAAGTTCTTCCTGATGTTCAAATGGAATCTCTTTTCCTGTAGTTTGAAACCATTTCCCCGAGTGCAAACATGGACAGTTTGTAACCCATGAAATCCTCTTTAAAATAATCAACAAAACTGAATTGCAGCATATGGATGGGTAGCTGTTTTGTGGAAGAGACATTCTGACAAATATTGAGGCCCTAATCATTAAGAGCTTTATACGACATGGCCAGTTCCTTGATTTCGGAGTCATAAAGGTAGGCCAAGACTGGGGAATGTTCTGTATGATAAAATTTACTAGTTCCAGAAATTAGTCTGAGCACTGCATTTTTGACTTCCTGATTTTTTGATACTGACTTCAGGGGCAGATGTACATAGAGCACATTATGGTAATCTGTTTTGGAGATCACCAGTGTATGGAACACTATTGTTAGGCATTTCTATACCAAATAAGGATGCATCATAGGTTCTACATGATTAATCATCTCTAGTGATATTGGTGGTAGTGTTTATACAGTAGTCCCCTGCCATATTGCAGTTCATATATTGCAGTCTCGGTAAATTGCGGATTTTCATCTGCCCCCTGCACCTCACCAAGCTGAACTAACTCACTGGCGGGGGCTCCTGGCTGCTTGCGCCAAACGTAGGACACTTGTGAGGCATCACTTTCACACACACACCCCACCTCACCAAACTGAAGGAGCCCCCACCGGTGAGTTCCGCTTGGTGAGATGGTGGAGGATATGAAAGCCAGGAATGGGTTCCATTCTCAGCCCCCCCTCTCCCCCACTTTTCCCTTCACCTGCCCAGCCGCTCACGAGACATCTTTCTGATATGGCTAGGAAAGGGGAAGGAAGGAGCTGGCCAAGTGAGCAAGCAAGCAGGTGGGTAAGGGGAAAGGGAAATGGGTGGTGTGGCTGAGAACGGAACCCTTTCAACTCAGTAAAGGAAGAGCGATGGAAGGAGAGAAAGCAGAGAAGCTGCTGCCGCCACTGCCCCAGCTAAGGCTGAGGCGAAATGGGTCCGTTGTCAGGCACCACCATCACCCTGCCTGCCTTTTCCTTCATGTGCTCGCTTGCTCGACACCTTTCCAGAACAGCAGCATGGCTGGGAATGAAGGAAGTGGAGGGAAGGAGTCGGCCAAGGTATCTATTATTGTTGTTTACATTTAGAAGATTTATTTAATAAATAATATAGAAACCAAGAATGCACAAAGCAATTGCATCTTCCAGTGGTCTGCCTTGAAAATTGCTATTGCTATTTGTTCCTTCCCTTGGCAGCCTGCCCATTTGGACGGTCATGGCTGAGCAAATGTTTTTGTGTCTAAGGTTAATTGCATATTGATTAATGGGCATAAAGCCATTATTTCTTATGACTTGACTGTTCTTTTTAAAAAGGTGCATTAGCGGTAGAAGAACACAGCTAATGTCCAAAAAGCTTAATTATTTTGGGATGACATGTTAACCAGTGCATGCAAAAACTGTCATCCCAAATTGTATCCATACTTTCTACCATCATACATTTGGAATTTGAAAATATGAAGAGGAACAATAGTTTTGTTCTATGATTCTTCTTCCTGGTCACATAATCCTGTGGGTCACCTTTTCAGAGTGTACTAGGAGAACCAGGAATCAGCAGGGTTTTTGCCCATCATGACTGCATTCCTGGTAAGCACAACTTTGGAGCTGGGATGACTGATGAACATTACTTAAGGTGTCCAAAATCTTTGGGAGATTTACTTGTGCCTAAATTAAACAGCGTCAGTCACAGTCACAAATTTCTGTCAACTAATGAGACAGCAATCAGATTAGTCCTGTATCCACCTGTATCATGTGTTGCTCATAATGCAAATTGTACTTCTTTAGTTAATGGCAGTTCACCATGTTGAACTTTGTTATATCACTTTTGGATGTTTAAATTCTCATTATTTCTACTTCTTCATAAGACATCTTTAAAATAACTCACTGGGTATTTCTCAAATATTTTTTTAAAAAATCATGTAGAAACTGAATGAAGTATCTCACAAAGTTGTAAAGAAGTAAGTATTGTGAACTGAGGATCTGTTTGATTTTGTAAAAATAATAGACCACTATAAGTACTAGATTTGAAAAGAAATCAAAATATGATTAAGGGAAGGTTATGCAAATATTTTTGGCAGTGATGTGGAAAAATAAGTGGTGGATGACAATGACTGGGCCTCAGGAGCAAAAAACAAAAAACAAAAAACCAATGTGGAGGAAAGTAGATAAATATGAGACAGAACATTTCACCTGCATGAAGATAATCGTGTAGTCCATAACTGAGAACTACTCAAGTAAATGTTAGGGAGAGAAAGAGAGAAAGTAATGCAAATTCCCCAGGAAGAAATTTCAAAGAGGGAACTGTTAGATTGAATGGAAAAAAACTAAAGAAATAACTAAATGTCCATACATAATAAATCAAGTATTGTAAATATTTTTCAGGATTCTATAGAACAATGCTCATCAACTGTTGTAACAGAGAGAAATAGTCATATTTTTAAAAATACACAGTTCCTTCTCCATATATAATTTTGAATTATAAGTTCCTTAAGGTTCCTGCAAAGTTAAGTCATTGTAATTGCTTAGTTAAAGTGCTTCTTTTCTTATTTGGATTTTTATTGCAGGTTGGACAGCTTGCTTTTAAAGGTATGAAAAGATTAAATCGAATCCAGTCCATTGTTTTTGAAACTGCCTACAACACGAATGAGAACATGCTAATCTGTGCGCCCACTGGGGCAGGGAAAACTAACATTGCCATGTTAACCGTTTTGCATGAAATTCGTCAGCATGTACAGCATGGAGTGATCAAAAAGGATGAATTCAAGGTAGGAATTTAATGAACCACATGACAGATTTATATCTTGTAACCTAAAGTCTATAATAGAGTTTAGCACATTTGTATGAATTCAAGAAGTTTTCAAGGATATTGTGTTTTCTTTACGTTATGCAAAGATATTACCTTTTGATTTACTTTATTGCTACTCAGCTGTTTCTTTTGTTGTTGTTGTTGTGTTGTTACCTGTGCAAAACACAGAAATGTGTTGAAGATTAATGTAAAATCATTTTTGTAAGGGTTCTTCTTTATTGAAAAATACTGTCTTTTAAACAGCAGCATACCTAGCACGGCTGACTACTTTCCATTTTCCATATAATAGTGTTAAGGTCTTTCCTTCATTCTCCAGCTGGCTATAAATGCCAGGGGACATATTTCATGATAAATTATGATTTGTTATCTGTAGCCATGAAACCAGCAGTTTTGTACCCTTGCTCATTTGTCAAATTGGTGTTTCTTTCTTTCTTTTTGGTGCAGATTGTTTATGTTGCTCCCATGAAGGCACTGGCAGCTGAAATGACAAATTACTTCAGCAAGCGTCTAGAGCCACTAGGCATTGCTGTGAAGGAGCTGACTGGAGATATGCAATTGTCAAAAAGTGAAATTCTACGAACTCAGGTATGCTACTCAGAAGGCATAACTATATACATACTGTGTGTGTAAGCAGTGGCACAAGATTGGGGTATAACAAAATGATGAAAGTTTTCTTATTATCTTAAAGCACTGGTTTTCAGAGTTGCTTTCCTGACAACAGTGTTGACTTGTTACTGTGCAGCCTCCCTGCCACAGAAAATTATAGGCACAATAACATTTCATATAGTGCATTAACCAACATCATTATTGTTCTTCTTCACTGTGTTTGTGGATCATACTTGTAGAGTTTTTATGCATGAACAACTTTCTTTTGGAACCTTTGTACTGAGCTGGTGAGTTTTGCTGAGAGTCATACCTACCCAAGTCCATATACTCATAGTTGTGTGATTCCCTCCAATTATGTCAGTTCCTCTCTGGTGATCATTCAACAGCATTTTGGAATCTCTCTATTTGTTCTCACTGGCTGGACACTTTTCCCCCTCAACTTGTGAATATTTCTGTCCCTCTTCCTCATCCTTTTCCCCTTTGGCTTCTCTAACAAAACTGCCACCACTCTCAGTCAGTTTTATCCTTCTTCCCTTGCCTCTGTTTTAAATCATCATCACTACCACCTCAATTTATGGGGCCGACACCTTTATTCAAGAGATGTTCCTCTTGCCAAGATACCAGAAGCAGACCAATACTATAAGTACCTCTTCTGGTTGGCCAGCAGCATGATACAAGCAAGCCTATAGACTGTGATCCATTACATCAAGGCAATACCTGTTCATGTATGCTGAGCACCCTTATAGATCTGAGTGGTAGAAGTAGATATCCCTGATGTCTAAATTATAAAGCAATATAGAGACAAATGTTGATATATTTTATTATGTTATTATACTTTAAACTATGATTTGGAGACTGAAATAAATGCCTACTGGGGATGAGTGGGACGCTACATACAATTGGTTTACTATTTTGCAGAAATATATCTGGTTGATGTAAGCTAACATTATGTAAGCTAATATTTCAGTGGGCGCTTGCTGCTTCCTGTTACACTCTTGCTGTTCTTGAATGAAGAATATACCGTAGCTTGGCACTCTGAACAGAATGACATCTTGAAAATTAGGCAGTTGATTGCCCTTCTGATGACAATGCAGGAATCAGAAATCAGTCAGACTGAATTCAAGAGATAGAACTGATTAGAGTGAATAGCTTTAAGGGTAACAAATGACATCAGAATCTTTTGAGCTGAATGAATAAGCCCTTGCGGGGTTTGTAAGCTGATGGACTTCAGTAACTTGAGATATATTGGGTTTATTCTCCAAAAACAGTCTAACCTACTACAAGAAGATATGATGCCCCCTCCTACTCTTGAGTAGCAAATGGAGCTGTGCAATTCTGAAGTAGTATGCAGCAAAGTTCTGTGCTGCCTTCTTCTCATGGTGATAGTAGCTGATTACATAACACATTGAAAGAAGCTAATTAGATATGTTTCATCATCGAATTTTCAAAAATAACTGAGCAGGCTATTTTCTTTGGACACATAATGAGAAGATAAGACTCAATGGAAGAGGCAATAATGATGGGGAAAGTCGAAGTCATGGGAAGAGAGGAAAACCAAACAGATGGATTGACTCAATAAAGGAAGCCTTTTGGATTTTCCTACTCATAGAGCTGCCATAGGTTGGAAATAGCTGGACAGCATATAACAATTAAGTCTGTAGAGAGTTGTTCTTGATAAGCATATGGACAAGGGAATCATACACACAGCAAAAACTTTGTCTGATTTGGCAGTGACTATTATTCAAGTACTGTATATATTCCAACTAGTGATGAATAAGATCTTGTTGGTGTTTGCATTACTAGCCACGGCTGATGAGGTGCTGGAACATGCATGCCTGATCATGAGCA
This sequence comes from Phrynocephalus versicolor, assembly GCA_023846285.1. Lineage (NCBI taxonomy): Eukaryota > Metazoa > Chordata > Lepidosauria > Squamata > Agamidae > Phrynocephalus > Phrynocephalus versicolor. The sequence continues at coordinate 8,575,248 of JAHTLZ010000122.1, forward strand.
CAACCAAGGTGAATCCCAGGACCTTGCCAAATAGTTTAAGTTGGTCTCAGCAATTTAGGCAAACTGTATGTAGATGCTTGAATAATAGCTTATCTTATCATCATACGCTAAAATAAGCAAAAAAGAACCCTAATGCGAACATATAATTCAAACAACATACCTGATTAATATAAGGTCCACATAAGGAATAGATTTGAATTACTAAACTCAGTTGTCCATGAACCAGAAGATTGAAACCAAATACAGTGATGCCTCTACTTACAAGCGGCTTGACTTAAGAGCAATTCGGCTTAAGAGCGAAAAACTGTTGGTGTTTTAACTGCTTGCCTTACAAATTTTAGATGCGGTCTGCTCTACTTGCAATTTTTTAATTTTTTTAATTTTTTTAGATAAGGCTGCTCTACTTAAGAGTTGTTTGATTTAAGAGCATGCATTTGGAATAGATTAAACTCGTAAGTAGAGGCACCACTGTATACTGTTAGGGAGGAATGCAAAAACAAAACTCCTGTAGTAAAAAGAAAATAAAAGCATAGATGAATGATGGAAGCAACACTTAAAATTGGTAAGGACTGTTGAGAAGCAAAAGTAAAAGGTGACAGAAATGGGGTCAGAGCCCTTGATGCAGTTTTTCAGTTATTAGTACATAGATCCAAAGAGAACTGTTATAATAAACAGTGGAAATAAATAGATAAGAACAACAAAAGGGGAAAAACAAGGAATCTCTTCCAGAAAATCAAAGAAATCAAAAGGAAATTTAAGATGAGATTAAGAATCCTGAAAGGCCAACACAGAAGCTTGCTGTCTGACTAGGAGAAAATAAAGAGAAGGTAGAAACAATATACTGAAAACCTATACAAGAGAAATGCAAGGATGACATATTCCTTTGAAAAGCAATCTTATGATGAAGAAACTGCAGTCCGAGAAAGTGAACTGAAAGCATTAGGAAGAATTAAATCACCAGGAGTTGGTTTTCCAGCCACAGACACTAAATCTATAAAAATCCTAAGAAGAATGTGCCAACAAATATGGACAACATTCAATATTAATTCCAATCCCCAAGGAAGGAGATACCAAGGAGTGCAGGAACTATAGGATCATTATTTTAATGCAAGTAGTTCTTTTAACTGCAACAAAAGCTTTCATCTTATGTGGAATGAGAAATGCCTGATGTTCATACTGCAAATATCTACTGACTACTGGAACACACCAAAGAATTTTAGAAGATCAGTCTATGCTTTATAGACTACAGCAGAGCCTTTGGCTATGTGAATTCTGAGATCTCTATTTGCTCAGTGTGTATGCAGCAGAATGACATATACAGAAAGCCATACTAGATTCAGATAAAAGAGTAGTGCACATTGGTGGAAGAAACACTAATAATTTAAGACATGTAGATGACACCACCTTACTGGCAGAAAGCAGCAAGGACTTGAAATGACTTCTGATGAAAATAAAATAAGAAAATGCCAAAGGAGGACTGCAGTTGAACATTAAGAAGACAAACATTATAATTACTGATGAACAACACAAATTTAACATTGACATGGAAGAAATTGAAAGAGTGCCTTGTTTCAATCACCAATCTTAATAGAGAGTGTAGCTAAGAAATCAAACAAACACTGAGACACAGAACTAGATATGGTCATCAAGTTTAAGGATGCATCAGTAGAGATCAACACCAAGACAATCCACACTGTTGATTTCCTGTCACTGTATACTGATGGGAAATCTGGACTGTGATGAAAGCTGACGTGAAAAAACAAAGATTAATTTGACGTATTTTGTTTGTTCTGGAGAAGAACTTTGCCAATATCCTGGCCTGCCAGAAAGTAAAACAAGTAAGTCGTAGAGCAAATCAAGCCTGAACTATCTCTGGAGGCAAAAATTATGAAGCTGAGGTTGTCCTGTTTTGTGCACATCATAAGAAGACAAGATTCTCTGGAAAAGGCAGTGATACTGGGAAAGGTTGATGACAGCAGGAAAAAAGGAAAAGGAAATATTAGATAGATTGACTTCCTAAAGGAAGCCATACGGTTGTGTTGACAAGAATTGAGCCAAGTTGAGGACAATGAGTGGGTTTTGAATTGCAGTTTATGCACTCGATCTCGAAAAGGTTCGCCATCACTGTATTTATACTGTTTTCACTGTTTGTCCTTGCAAATCTTAGCAATTTTTTAAATGAAGAAACACTTTTTATGTCTCAAAGAATGATAGCTGTTGTGAGTTTTTTGGGCTGTTTGGCCATGTTCTGAAAGTTTTTCTTCCTGATGTTTCGCCAGACTCTGTGGCTGGCATCTTCAGAGGGCAAGGAGCTCAGGGAACTAGGAGTTCTCTCTGTGCTAGTTCCCTGAGCTCCTTGCCCTCTGAAGATGCCAGCCAGAGTCTGATGAAATGTTGTGAAGAAAAACTTCCAGAACACAGCCAAACACCCTGAAAAATTCACAACTATCAGATCCCGGCCGTGAAAGCCTTCGAGAATACATCACATAGAATGCTTTATTTTGGCCACAGCTCAAACAAAAAAGAACACAAGGGAAAGAAAAATAAATCTTTACAAGGTTTCCATTGAGTAACAGGTGGGGGCAACATTACTTAAGGCTTAGCGTCATTTTCCTCAGAGTGGAGAGTGACCAAGGGGCCCAGAGGAGACAGCAGTGTGAAGGATCATACTGCGTGTCTGATCAAGTTATAGCAGAGTCAAACAGGAGGACAGGAATTTCTCTGTGCTAGAATAAAACGGAAACCCAGCTGAGAGGGGCTTGCCAGTGTCACAGAGTGATATACAGTCTGTCCAAGAATGATATTAGATTGCCATGTCACGGTGCTGCTTGGTTCCCCTAGCAGGAATAAAACAGACTTGTTACTGAGAGTTTGTGTTCCTCTTTGGCACGTTACCAGCTCCTTCCTGGAGCAGTCCTTCCACAATAGGTGTCCAGACGTATTGGGTACCATTCCTGTCGAAATACAGCACCAACCCATGCATGTCTTTGATGACTCCCTGCTGTGTTTAGGACAAACACACGGGTGTCTCGTCTCTTTTCTGTTTGTCATCCGACATAGAAAGTAGCAACGTTCAAATGCTGCAATAAAATAGAAAACAAGGGTTGCCCATATGTGCCCTTTGTCAATCAGGAATGTATTAAACACACACGGGACTGAAGAGCAGTTTACTTTCAAAGGCTCAGAAAGACACACACAGCTTCGCCTGCTCCCTCCCATTCTTCATCATGCTATATGCTGTGTTGCTACAGTATATTGAGAGAGCAATTTGCAACTCAGGTATCCAGTTTGCTCCTTTGGTCTCTTACAAGCTGTTTTTTTTCCAAATTCATGACCTTTTGGGGACAAAGACTTACAGATAAGAATAGCAGCTGCTGGAAGCAAAGTGGGTAGGCTGCCACAATTTGCAGAGCAGGTTTCCTAAAGATAAGTAAGTTTTTATAGCAAACCCTGACATGAGCAAGACAAAGCACCTTGTTAAAAGTATATTTGAAAAAAAAAAGCAGTTTCAACAATACTTGCATATTTTTTCATCCTAACTAGATAAGTTTTTTTTTAATGCTGAACACTTGGCACACCTGCACAGGTTAAGAATAAGAATATTTTCTTTTGATCAACATTTGCACAGAGATCTGTAATGATTCCAAGAGACATCAAGAATCTATTACAGATAAAGAGTAAGTCTGTTCCATTTCTTTGCTGAGAAGACTTTTGAACATGTCTCAGTGGCAGGTGTGCTAAAAAGTAATTTCTTTTATTCACAAGGCATAAAGGCATGCCCTATTTAAAACTAGATTCTTCCCCCCCTTAAATGAACTACAAATGGAAATATAAAAATGTCTACCTGTCTTTGTCAGATGTAGTACAATGTAACCAAAGGTTGATAGTGCTGTTCAGAGTTGAAGATACTTATAAAAATGTATAGCTGTCTTTAGGGAGCTGAACATCCTTTTCATATGCAATCATTTCTATAATCTGAAGTCTTCCCTGTCTCATGCTGAGCTATTCCCTTATGGATTTTTCTTCATAGTCAAGTGAGTTCTATGGCCCAGAACAAAGTGTTCCTTCCCTCTTCATTGTATATTTTGTCTTCAGGGTAGAACTTCATGCTGGGGAAATCCACCTACCCCAAAATACCTTTTTGGGAGATAATCTTTTACATTTCTTCTTCATCCGCAAGTTGAGTCATGGCAACAGGACTTCTTTTCCTGAGAGATTGAACCATTTGTTAAGTCATTTATATATACAGTGGTACCTTGTATAAAGGAATTAACTCGTTCCAAATGTAATTCTGTTAAGCAAATTTTCTTTTATACAAATTTCCCATAGGAAACAAAGTAATCCCTAATCACGACCATTTTTATGTTGTATGGATTCGCCTCATAGACGATTCTGTTAAGCAAATTTCCCCTATCTCCGGAATTTTTATGTCGTACAGATTTTATGTTATACAAACCATTTGTTATACAAGGGTCCACTTGTAAGTTAAAAAGATAGGGGTCCAGAACACAGCCTTGCTTAATCCACCTGTAGCTCAGGATCTCATCTGACAATTCACCCTGAGGGCCATAGCGGACCTGAGAGCTGGTGTAGGAGTACAGCTTCCCATACTAATTTTCTGGGCATTGAATCAAAAGCTCCTTTCAAATGAAGAAAGGCAGTAAACAATCCACTCCCACCTGTATTTCTATATTTTTAGCCAGATGAGCCAGGACCACACAATGGTCCAGTGTCTTTCTGTTGGGATGAAAGCCATTTTGTTCTGACTCTAAAATCTTTTGGGACTCCGTCCAATTTATCAGCTTATCTGCTAAATGCCTTGCGGAAAGCTTGCCTCTAATGGATAGCAAGCTAACAGGGCAGTAATTTTTGGTAAGTATGGATTTCCTTTTTTAAAAATGGGTACTATCACTGTCCTGGTCCCAGTTTTATTAAGCAGGGTGAACAGGGTGACTAAAGGCAAAGACCACCAATCCTGAGATTATTTTAAAAGTTCAGGTAGAAATCCATCAGGACCTGGTGCCTTCCTCAGCTTCAGCATGCCAATTAGGAATTTAATTTCACCTGGAGATACTGGAGGCCAAGTTGGTAATTTGGCTGGTATGAAGTCAGTAAGTGCATGTGCAGAGGTGGGTGGATCATAGAATATATTGGAAGAGTGCTGCTTCCATACATGGGCTAGTACCAAGCAATCTGGTGGGCCTGTCCTTGTTACCATAGCGCCAGTGACGCTGTTGGTGTTGGTCAGCAAATCCCACCTGTCCTTTTGCAACTTACTTTTCTTGTACGCTATTGCCAATTTATACTGTTCTTTAATGGGGGAGTATGTAAGCAGCATGCTTTGCGGTTTTTGTTTGTTGTTTAGTACTGCTTTTTTACCTTTTTAAAAAAATTGTTTAGTAGTATGTTAGTATTTGTATACTCATTGTTAGCTTTAAATACTATCTTTTAATTTTGTAAGCTACAGTGGGTCCTTTTTAAGGAAAAAGATGGGGTAAAATATTTTAAATCAATAAAAGTAGTGCCAGATAGAGTGAGAAATAGTTTGGCTCTGTATAAGATGTGGTGGCCAAAATCCTGCATGCAGTGTTTAGAACAGTGCTAACCAGGTGATGTCATCATTGGATGCAAATAATATTTAATTAGAACTAATTAAAAACTTTCTATTCTGTGTCATATTTCAAAGTTCCCTGGAGCTCCATTTTGCCCAGGGGCATATATATCGGAACCTTCAATAGTCCAAAATCAGCCCCAAATTGCTGTTAACACTCCTGATCCCAGTGACAGTGATCCAATGATGATTGAATACTTTTTGAAGTCTCTCCCCATTCCACAGATCCCAGAGGCTTCTACCAGCAAAATTGAGCTCTAGAGGGTTTTGGAACTGGAAAGGCGGGGGGTGGGGGTGGAATAGGAAACTTTTAATTAATTTTAAATAAATATTGCCAGCACCAATAATGCAATCCCATTTGTAACACATAGCTGTGAAAACAAGATTTGGGCCAGTCTTGCAATCCTATTTATTACTTATTAGTTAGCGGACAAGCGCAGATGGCTATTTATCTGCTTTTTTGCTTATTTATATGGATAGCTCCTTGTTCATAACTGAGTGGAAATGCATCTCTTTGCCTTTCTATTTTGCATGGACTGATCCAACAGTGTCACCTACAGGTGAACAATAATGTTTCTTCTAAGAAAGAATTATATTGAAGAGAAAATATCTACATTGGAGTTTTGTTTGTCTTGGTGTAACGCAACATTATAAATGTGCATATGTGTGCTGAGTGTTCCACCCAAGCAATAAGGATTGTGTAGTTCAATGGTCCAATTGATCACATGGCCCCAATTTTGATCAGTTAGTCAGTATGCTTGCAGAAATACGTTGTAGATGGTGCTTCTGTCTTGGTGTGAGGAGTACCTGAGCTTGCATAGTGTCAAGTTGGGCAAGTGTGCTTGCTCAATAAGTTGTTGGCCATAGTTGTTTTTTTTAAAAGTTGTAAATTTAAAAACTTCCTCCAACTTGGTAAAATGCAGAAGAATGTGATCGGAACACAAGGGTGGAAGGAAGTAAAGAAAAGCAAGAAAAAGCCAGCGTTTCTTAAGGAAGGAAAAATATTTTGAATTCACTATGTGTGTTGTGTCGTTATAGTCGTGACCAACCCTTCGTGACCCATGTCCATGGACTTTTCTTGGCAGGAATACTGGAGTGGTTTGCCAGTTCCTACTCCAGGCGCCTACAACACCTGGTATTCCCTGGTGGTCTCCCATCCAAGTACTAACCAGGCCCGACCCTGCTTAGTTTCCGAAATCAGACAAGATTGGATGTGCTTAGGGCATCTAGGCAGCTCTGAATTCACTATAGGGTAGCTTAATTCTTCTGCCTGGCAGTCCCTATTCCATTTCCGCCTCTTCTCATCATCTGCTGAAATATTATCACTTGTTGGCTCAGTGTATACTGAACATTGGGTAAATTTAAGATAAAAATATTAAATTTTGTCATTTTATTGAAATGCATTTTTTTCAATGTTTACCTAACATACTTTAGATAAATATCAGTATCTATATTTGCAGAACATGTGCAGAAAGGGATAACAGCAAAACAAACAAACAATATTTATTCTACAAAATGAATGTTTATTGATGGAGCGATATAATTTAGAAAGATGCTGAATTTTTTTAGCTTAGACATTAACAATCATATTATGGCTCATTAATTCTCCTCTATTTCTCTCATGGTGCTCAGCTTGGTTGTATATCTTGGGGAAATAACATTGTACCTATTCATCCAGTATTGAGACTGCAGATGTCAAGTTCTGGCAGTTTCTCAATAAGCTATTTAGCAATCACACTGCCTTGCCGAGCCTTTTCCCTGGAATCTATGTAAATGCTAGATCTTCATTTCATTTCTGTTAACTTCGACAGATAGTGCCACAATTAGTCTTGAACTTGTACATCCTCTGCTGTTAGGTTTTTTTTTAGTAAATAAGAAACATTTGCTCTAGAAGGAGCTTATCTACTGATATGAGAAGAAACAGAATCAGAAAAAACAAAATGAGGCATTGGAATGGTAGGAGGGATAGGATTCACAAGTAGCAGGCATCAGATGTGAGTGCTGTCTGGTGATCCACAAGCTGTATTTTGGAATTGAATTATGAATTAAAGAATTTCAGAAGGGTCTGTGTGAGATGGAAGCTTGCTGTCTCTTTCTTTGACAGCCTTTGTCCATAGCACTTCATAAGGAAACATGTTTACAGCCTAAATTATTATGTTAGTTTTTGTAGCATTAGTTCCTCAAATTCAGTGCTATCACTTGGAGACAACATCAACAGAGGGATATTTTGCTATACATCATAGTTCATAGTGTAGTATTTGTGTGTGTGCATGTGAATGTGCATACATTCAGTTTTTCACCTTTTCAGTTGTTAACAATTAAATATACTTGTTGGCTAGATACACTTCAAGAAAGATGAGTGTTCTGATCTGAAAAGTAACAACAGTGGGGTTTCTTCTTATGGTGCTCAGAATAACAGCTGGACTGGTTTCTAGCTGGAACTCCATCCTTACATATTATAGGCTTCACACTTTCAGGAAGCCCTGTCAGATAAAGGAACTGCAATGTATTTTAAGGGGAATGGTGGTTTTTACACACATATTTTCCCTCTGCACTATAGCTACAAAAAAAGAAAGCAGAAACTTTTGCTTTATTAAAATATTGCCATTTTAGCAACCCATTTATTCAACCCATATATAGGATTATGGTAGCACTCACATTGAACAAGAAGCAATGTGAAAAAAGCAACAAATTGTGGTTTGTCTTACCTGTGGCTGACTTGAAGCAAGCCAGCTTCAGATACTAGATTATGACGCCTTTTAAAAAAAAGAAGCATAGTATTAGCCATAGTTCAGAGTTCAGAGATAAGAAGTGCAGTTAATAAAAAAGTCAAACCATACATCTTGCCATCTTCACTATAGATACATTTCTTAAGGCAAATTTAAACCTGGTTACAACAAGGCTTTGGGGTGCATGGTTTAATACTTCACCCTTGGCAATATGTGAATGGAAGGTAGCCCATCAGTCTGTACTACCCACTACCCCCATACACACACACACATACACACACATTTCCTGTTTGGCTGGCAGCAAGGAAAAGACTACACATTGGAGTAACAATCTCCATCAGAATGCTGGGATAATACCAAGTAGAAGCCAAATTATTAATGATACCCAGAAAATGTGTAAAAATAGGTTACAAGCGATACCTTTATAGGCCACTATTAAAAATAAAAAACAAGGAACATTGCAAGCTTTCGAGTTGAAACAACTCTTCTTCAAAGCAGGTCCCAGAAGTTCAGAAATGGTAAAAGATGTGCTTTACCAGGATGTAACTTTCAGATGTTCTTAAAATCCATGGCTATCATAGATGTAGTTCTTTGAGTGGTCCTCATTGAAGCCACACAGTCCTACCCTCCTCTCTTCTGTTCATCATGCTGTATTTTCTCTTCTTTGTTCCAGCAGAGGCTGAAGGGCACTGAGAGGGTGGAGATCAGATGCACTAATGCAGGGGTGCCCAAACTTTTTGTAAGGAGGGCCAGATTTGGTGGCTGAGAATGTGTCAGGGGCCGGTTGCTCCCTGACCCTGCCACCCCACTGCAAGCCCCACCCACTGACCAATAAGCCCTATCCACTGACTGCGTGTGCGCCCAACCTCACAATGTTCCCAGCTATGCCGGTGCTGGCGGTGCGCCGCCCTGCGAGCGTGCACCTAGCTTCACAAGGTTCCGGGTGATGCCGGTGGCAGCGGCCCACCCGCGCGCCACCCCCGTGCGTGCGCCCAGCCCAAGCTTCCCGGCTGTGCTGGTGGTGGTGGCTCGCCCCCTTGCCTGCCCACCCCACAAGCTTCTGCTCACCGGCCGGCGGCCCGCCCAGCCCCTCAAGCTTCCCGGGGGTGTCAGTGTTGGCAGAAGATTTTTTTTAAAAAAAACATGGGGTGAAAGAGGGGGAGGGAGGGGCGGGCCAACCAGCCGCGGGCTACTTAGAACCGGATTTGGCCCCCGGGCTGGACTTTGGACAGGCCTGCACTGAAGGATGCACAGTAGGGGAGGGAGGAGCTAATGGTTGCTGTTAAAAATCTGCTGTAGAAGGTTCTGGAAGCCCTCGCTCATGCACTCTCAGCACCCATGTGTTGCTTCACAGAGGACCACTCAGAGAACTACATTTACAGATCAGTAACAAGTTCTTTACCTCATCTGGTCTCTCCAACGTGTTCATTCTAATATTTACATTTTATGACATACTATATATACCTTTAGCTCCGCTTCCTGTAGTATTAATCTTGTAATACTGGCAATAAATGAAGAAAAAAAGAGAAAATTGTGAACAGGTTGATTGCTGAATTGTGTGAAACAGCCTTGTTGAAAGTTGTCATGCCTAATTAAGGGCTTCATTCGCATCAACCAAAGCTGACACTAAGATATCAAAGGTTAGCATAGTCATGATTACTGAAGCAAATTAGAGCAAAAAAGGCAAAGAAAGTAGGATAATAAAATGGAAAGCTCTCAGTTTAAACATTTAGGAGGTTATTTAAATGTATACACCAGAAAACAAGGCATTTTACTATATAAAGATTGTTATCCTTCCCCTTGGCACTTGGTTCTGCCTTTGTTTTTTCTTTCTTACCTTAAGCAGTGAGTGTTTTGCTGACTATTATGGTGCTAGTTAACAGCACTACTACAGGTTTTAGCTACTTTAATTCGACTCATTTAAGCAAATAAGCCTTTTAAGATAAGTCAGATTTGAGTTTATTTGATAGCTGCTGTGAGTTTTTCGTGTTGTTTGGCTATATTCTGGAAGTTTTTCTTCCTGACGTTTCACCTGGCAGCTTCTGTGGCTGGCATCTTCAAAGGCCCTCTGTAAATTAGCACCAGATTTTCTGAGTGTATCTATTGTTTATATTCAGGAGAGGGCTGCTTTCTTTAATGTGTGTGTGTACAAATTCTGGAGTCTGTGGGCCTGACCCAGCAGGACCTTCCATTGACTGTGTGGCATTTAAGAACATAAGAACATAAGAAGAGCCATGCTGGATCAGGCCAAAGGCCCATCTAGTCCAGCTTCCTGTATCTCACAGCGGCCCCACCAGATGTGTTTGGGAGCGCATGAGACTAGATATCTGTCTCCTGATACCACTCTCCTGCATCTGGCCCTTGAAGTACCCTGGTTTAAAGCCTGGAGACTACACATCTCCATCATGGTTTGCAACCTGTGATGGACTTTTCCTCCAGGAATCTGTCCAATCCCCTTTTGAAGGCATCCAGATCAGATGCCATCACCACATTGTGTGGCAGGGAATTCCATAGACTTACAACGCGCTGGGTGAAAAAATATTTTCTTTTGTCAGTTTTTACTCTCCCAGCCCTCAATTTGAGTGTATGTCCCCTAGTTCTGGTATTTTGGGAGAGGGAGAACAGCTTCCCTCTATCCACTTTACTCATACCCTGCATTATTTTGTATGTCTCAATCATATCCCCCCTCAAGCGCCTTTTTTCCAGACTAAAGAGGCCCAAATGTTTTAGCCTTTCTTCATAAGGGAGGTGCCCCAGCCCAGTAATCATTTTAGTCGCCCTCTTCTGCACCTTTTCCAGTTCCACTATGTCTTTCATGAGATGCGGTGACCAGAATTGTACACAATACTCCAGGTGGGGCCTTACTATTGTTTTGTATAATGGCATTATAATGTTGGCTGTTTTATTTTCAATCCCCTTTTTGATAATGCCTAGCATGGAATTGGCCTTCTTCACCGCTGCCACACATTGGGGAGACACCTTCATGGAGCTGTCCACCAACACTCCAAGATCTCTTTCCTGATCCGTCGCGGATAACTCAGAGCCCATGAGTTGATAGATGAAGTTTGGATTTTTTGCCCCAATATGCATTACTTTACATTTGGTTACATTAAAATGCATTTCCATTTCTCAGCCCACTCCCCCAATTTGGAGAGATCCTTCTGGAGCTCTTCACAATCTTCTCTGGTTTTTACCACACGGAAAAGTTTTGTGTCATCTGCAAACTTGGCCACCTCACTGTTTATCCCTGTCTCCAGATCATTTATGAACAGATTGAAAAGCACCGGTCCCAGGACCGAGCCCTGGGACACACCGCTTTTCACTTCTCTCCATTGTGAAAATTTCCCATTGACACCTACTCTTTGTTTCCGGGATCTCAACCAGTTCTCAATCCATAAGAGGACCTGCCCTCTTATCCCCTGACTGTGCAATTTTCTCAGCAGCCTTTGGTAAGGGACTGTGTCAAAAGCCTTTTGAAAATCCAGATAGACTATATCAACCGGTTCACCCAAATCCACGTGCCTGTTGACCTTTTCAAAAAATTCTAAGAGGTTTGTCAGACAAGATTTACCCTTACAGAAGCCATGCTGATTTTCTCTCAGCAAGGTTTGTTATTTTATGTGTTTTAAGATTTTCTCTTGGATGATGCTTTCCACCATCTTCCCTGGGACAGATGTAAGGCTAACTGGCCTGTAGTTTCCTGGGTCCCCCCTCCTTCCTTTTTTAAAAATTGGTGTGACATCTGCTATCCTCCAGTCCTCCGGTACTGTGGCCGTTTTAAGAGACAAGTTGCATATAACCGTTAAGAGATCTGCAATTTCATTTCTCAGTTCCCTAATAACCCTTGGGTGGATGCCATCTGGGCCCGGTGACTTGTTAATCCTCAGTTTATCAATTAGTCCTAAAACCTCCTCTCTTTTAACCTGTATTTGATTTAATTCTTTAGTCAAGAGGGGCAGCTGAGGCAGCGGAATCCGCTCAAGGTCCTCTGTCGTGAAGACAGACACAAAGAACTCATTCAATTTCTCTGCAATGTCCAAGTCTTCCTTAACCTCCCCTTTTCCTCCCTCACCATCCAGAGGGCCAACTGGTTCTCTGGCAGGTTTTCTACTTCTAACATATTTAAAGAAGCTTTTATTATTACCCTTTATAGCTAGCCATTTGTTCCTCAAAGTCGTTCTTTGCCTCCCTTATCATCTTCTTACATTTCTTTTGCCAGAGTTTGTGTTCCTTTTTATTTACCTCATTTGGGGAGGATTTCCATTTACAGAAGGACCTCTCCTTGTGCTTTAGAGCCTCTCTAACTCCACTTGTTAACCATGCTGGTGTCCTCTTGGACTTAAATGAGCTCTTCTTTCTTTGTGGTATGCACTTGTGCTGGGCCTCTATTATTGTTGTTTTAAACAGGCTCCATGCACTCTGAAGAGATTGGATTCTTCTAACCTTCCCCTTCAGTTTCTCTCTAACTAGTTTCCTCATCTGAGGGAAGTTTGCCCTTCGAAAATCAAGGGTTTTTATGTCTGATTTGGTTGACACTCTTCCTCCGACATGCATGGCAAAGGTAATTGCAGCATGGTCACTGTTCCCCAGAGGCTCAGTGACATTCACACCCCTGACCAGGTCCTGAGTATCGCACAATATTAGATCCAGAGTTGCCTGTTCTCGGGTGGGCTCCGTGAGAAGTTGCTCTAAGGCACAGTCATTCAGCAAGTTGAGAAACCCATTTTTTCTTTCTTGCCCGGAGCTCGCATTGGCCCAGTCAATGTGGGGATAATTGAAGTCCCCCATGATTACTATCCTATCCCTCTTAGCCACCTCCATGATTTCTCTCCTCATTTCAAGGTCCCCCTCAAGGTTTTGATCTGGTGGACGATAGAAAACTCCAACGATCACATCACTCCTTGGACCTGGTAGTTTAACCCACAGTGATTCTATGGTGGAGTCAGACCCTCTGTCCATCTCCATTCTGCTGGATTTTACCCCTTCTTTGACATAGATGGCCACTCCTCCTCCAACCCGCCCCTCTCTATCTCTTCTATAGAGTTTATAGCCTGGGATTGCTGTATCCCACTGGTTCTCCGCATTCCACCAGGTTTCTGTTATGGCTATTATATCTATGTTATCCCTAGCTGCCAAATGTTCAAATTCTCCCACCTTTGCTCGGAGGCTTCGAGCATTGGCGTAGAAGCACCTTGGTGATGAATAATTTATGAGAAGTGTCTGTATTGATCGGTTGTTGAGCAATGGGAGAGTCTCGGGGAGTAGCCTGTGGGGATTTAAGGCTCAGCCCAGCACTGAATTGGTCAGATAGGGACAGATAGGGGCTGATACTCTCTGAAAGGTCAGATAGAGACCTACACTCACTGAGAAAAGATAGATAGGGTGTGACTGTAAGACTTATACTTACTAGAGAGAGAAGAGATAGGATATAGAACCTCTGTGAGGATCACTGTCTGAAAACTTAAGAACTGGGTGTGCAAGTGATCAGCGTAGTCTGTAACATAACTTTAGTCTGATTGAGCTATATTCTTCCTGTTCTTTGTACCTAAACACGTTACCCTTTATGAGTTTGATTCTACTTTGCAATAAATAAACTTTTTCTCTTGATTCGATTTAAAACTAGTCTGAAAGCATTAATTTACCAGAGAAACCAGTGGTGTCAGCAGAAGAGCAAAGCACGGTGATGCTACAGACTGCACCAGTTTTATATCGCTCTTCTTTTAGCATATTCTACATCAGTTTTCTCATAGCATCTCTGCTAACAGTCTTGGCTAATTTTAAATTCAGATAATCCTGAATTCATAATCCTATGATAATTTTCAAATGTGAAATTGTTATTTTCATAGCTGTTTGTTTCCATCTTAAAGAAAGCTTAACATTGGCTAAACTTTAAAATTACAAGAGATAAAATACTGTTTTTAAAATGATAGCAAAGAAAACAGCTCATGCATTTAATTATTTCCTTTCCAGTGAAAAAAATCTACTTGGGGTAGATCCTAATAATCATCTAGAAACTGTTGAGGGTAGGAGGTACATGGGTAGAGAATAATGTAAGTTGAGAGTGAAAGTATTGACGGTTAACACTTTTTTGTTTTTTTACTGTAACCTAATGCAAACGCTAGATTGAAATGTCTTGCATGAGTTCCAGTTCCTTGAGCAAAAGTGACTTTTTATTTTCTGCCTGTTTTTGTGCTGAGTGAAATGAAATGGTGCAATAGTGATCTAAATCAAAATGCTTTGCAGTGTGACTTGTGAAAAGGGTGCATCCATCTAAGAGAATATTTTAAGACTTCTCCCCCACTGGTTTTTCACAATACTAAAATGAGCATCTTGGAACTATAAATTTTACAAAGGTCACTAGGTTGGTCTACTTTAACATACTGTGTATAGCAAAAAAGAAAACAAAGGTCTTTGTTGTGTCTTGAAAACTGTACAGTAGGGCCCCTGTATCCATGGGGGACTGGTTTCAGGAGCTTTCCCACAGGGATTCAGAAAACTGTGAATAAGAGCTGACACTCTTATCCAGGATGATAGTGGTGCCGAGGAGGGGAAGTGAAAGGAGGTGGCAGTGGTGGCCACGGAGGGGGTAAAAGAGAAGCCACCCCTTCATGTCCTGCAACCCCCGTCCACCCCTGCCCTTACCACCAGTCCAGGAATCTCCTCAGTGGTGGTGGAGACAGAAAAGGTGCCCAAGCCGTGGTGCTTGCCCGGAACATCGGGGGCAGTGGCAGAAGAGGCGCAGTCACTGCTCGCCTAGAACATTGGGATGGTGGTAGCAGAAGAGGCATCCGCGCCACTCGTCCGGAACATTGGGGGTAGCGGTGAAAGAGGCACCTGCACAGTCTTCAAGCATCCGCAGGTCCACGCCTGAGCTGGCCTATGAGGAGCAGCAAGTGTACGCTGCCCTGACATGCTTCTTTGCCAGCTGCCCTGCCGCACTTGCCACTGCTGCCTTGTCATCCTCCACCTCCTCCTCCTGGAGCAGCTGCAAGAATGGCCTTCTGGGTGGACTGGCAGTGGGCCGGCAGGCCGGTGCTGCCGCCTTTGACCAGGCCAGCCAAGCACCGCCACCACCGCCACTGTGCCTGGGCTTCCGACATGCTGCCTGGTCTGGGCCATACCTGCGGCAACAACCTCATTGCCGAAATGGGTGCTGGTGCCGTACTCGTCCTGAAGGACACCCTGGAGAGCGTCAGCCGAAGCCCCACCACACTTCCTTGGCCCCTGCCCGCTACCCAGATAGGACCGGCACCCCTCCGGAGTGTGCCTGGCTGGCCCACGGTAGCAGCAAGGAGGAGGGGGACGGCATTGGCGGGTGTAAGTTTAATTTTTATTTTTATTTTCTCCTTCCTTTACGCCCCCGCCACCGCTGATCGCCAGCTGCAGATAACTGAATCCGCAGTTCGTGAATCAGCGGATTTGGGAATCACACTGTTTTTTAATGAAGATTTAATGAACCAATTCCTCCTTAAGTTCTGTTGGTTCAAATAGGCCTACTCTGGTTATGAATAAAATGGGTTCTAACCTGAGTAGGCCCACTTGAATCATTAGGGCTTATAGAAAAGTTGATTCACCAGATGCTCACTGATTCAGTGGACCTACCCTGTTGTGAGTTACTGGGCTAAGCAACTGGTTCACACAGTAAGTATTTTGCATATCTCACTGAGGCTTTAGGTATGCATATCCATCTACAAATGAATTCTCAACTAGGGCTTTTTGCACTGGCTAGATACATATTAATGTTTAGTCCTTTCCAATATCATTTTAACATATGGTGTTTGCTTGAAAATGTAGATGTATGAGAGCCAGTGATTTTTCTCTCTCTCTCAAATAAGTGTGAATTTTCTTTTTTTTTAAAAGATTCACCCTATGTCCTATTAGCAAATGAATCAGTTCTGTTTCAAGCAGCAGGATGTTGAAACAGGAATAACTGCAATGCACAGGTTTCTGCTTCCCTGCATAACTCCACAGGTCTGCACTCAAGCATCTACAAGATAAAATACAGAAGACCGGGGTGTGTTTGTTTGCTTTTGTACAGTTTTTGCCCCTGAATGTTGAACATGGTTTAGAAGAGAAGTGGAGTGTGATGGCACGTGAACTAGCTACTTTGAGACCTACCCATTATATTGTCTCTTATATTAAGCCACAAAAGTTTGGACTAGGGGAAGTAGATTAGGGAGACACATACGGTATGTTTCAACACAAATCTGCTAGCCCACTTGAAGAGGCTGCAATCTTTTAAGGTCTCTGAGCTCCCAGTGATTTTTAAAAAATGTCTTAAGGAGATTTTACCAGGGCCTCAGAGAAAACACTGCCTTTGGACCTAGTTTACTGCTCTTTTAGGACCTTCTCATTTCTGAAAGGAGATGAATACTCCCAGTGTGTAGTATCCTGAACTGAAATGTGCAGGATGAAATTCTTGAAGTTTTAGGGAAGATAAAAAATAAAACTGCCATCTAGTGTCAAGTAGATTCCACCAGATTACTCTGTTGCTACTGGGATCCACAACTTGCCACCCCCCCCCCCAAAAAAAAAACACCTGTTCCAGAACCCTGGGAATCCCTCTAAAGAAAGTTTGGTGGGATGCACTTAATAGGTAGCAGCAGCAGAAAAAGAAACAAAAGAGGTCTGAACTCTACCGGCCTTGGATTTCAAAGTGCACTGCTGGATCTTGGCCTTTATCTGGCTTTGTAGCAGAACAATCATATCCTGTTTTACTATGGGTTGGAAATGTCCAGTTGTTTGCTCCATGTTTGCTCTTTGGGCTAAGCCCTTGGGCTGTCTCTATCCTTAATTGACCTGATAGTGTTTATGTCAGATCCCTTTTGTAAGTCAAGGCTGGCAATGGTGTAGCAGCTGTGTGCAGTGTGTTCACACTGCCTTCAGTGTAGCAATGTACAATAATTCGTCATTTTAATTCTCATTGTTATTCAAAATGCAATCAGCAACTTCTAGTTACAACTTGGAGCCATAAAAGAGCACTACAGTATACAGTACGTAACACAGAATATGTCTAAACACTTTAAATCCTGAAGGCTGGGAGTGGGGGAAACATGTACTGTATCTGTTTTTTGTCCTGAAACATGGCAGCCTGATGGTAGCACAAAGAGAAAACATGAGAAAACATGATCCCAGCAGTAGCAGTTTAGCTTTGGCAAATTAGTTAAGTAGTTTGCGTTTCTAGCATTTCACACCTTAAATTATTAATATGCATTGCTAAATATATTTCACCACATTTTGCTAATTAATGTTCTACAAAAATTACAGCTGCTAATTTTTGTGGTTGACATGGCTCATTTCAGTGTGTTAATAATGTAATGCTGTGATGACAGTTTATACATTCCAAAGGACAAAAAAAAAATGGGTGTTAGCAACTTACTAATTACCCTCTAGAAACAGTCTTAGCATTCTTTTTGTCATTTATATGGCCATCAAATGTGTGTTGTGTTGTTACAGTCCTTACCGACTCTCCGTGACCCCATGTCCATGGAGCTTTCTTGGCAGGATTACTGGAATGGTTTGCCAGTTCCTGCTTCCATGTCAAATAACCAGATGTTGGTGATGGGCTGTCCTATTTGACTGTGGTGTGACTTTAAGTGCTGGGCTGCACATTCAAACCTAGTTGTTGGGGGAGGGGTTGTTCTTTTGTTTCCAGTTATTCCCATTTTAGTAAGCATATCTTTCAGGTTAAACTCTTGTATTTATTTATTTATTGAGAGAAAATAAAACTTGATCCTTCTGGTATTCTTCTGTGTTGCAGTATAAGGCCATGGGAAAAAATAATATTTTTTACCTTTGTTCATATTGCCATGAAAAAAAATCCCACTTGACAACTTTATCTCCCTTCTGTAGCCTGCCATGCCCCCCCCCCACACACACACACTGTACCAAACGCCTGGGAATCCCTCTCCAGCAGGTTTGATGGACAAACCCCACAGGTACAGGTTGGACCTGAACCTTTGGGGAAAATGCTTGGAAGAAGATCCTCATTTAAAAGATATATGCAGTCAGTATAAGCATTATGAGTTCATGAACCAATGGACTGATAAAGTCCATACTGTATATTTCTGAGCTCCATGTTATTGCCATCTGTCATTGTAGTCTGAAATACTTGAGCTGTGCTCTGTGTTGTTGCCACAAACATTTGGGTGTGACAAACCCTGCAGACAAGAGTGATGAATATACAAATCATCAGC
>JAHTLZ010000122.1:8593793-8647552 GCA_023846285.1 Phrynocephalus versicolor
CTAAGTAAATAAAAGGTGGCAGCGGTACCATTCCCATCACAATTCAGTGTCTGGAAAGGGGGATCGTCACATTGGGACATTTATTTATAATTTTTCTGCCTTCTCTATAAGATTTTGAGGCATACCTGAAGAAGAATTTTTTTAAAAAGACAATTACTAAACATTAGTGCTGAATGTTTGATTTTAGCGATCTAATAAAGGTGTCACCTTTCTTGAACTTATATTGCAAGAATACGGATAACATTTGAATAGAGCAGTGATGGCGAACCTTTTAGAGACCGAGTGCCCAAACTGCAATTCAAAGCCCAATAATTTTTTTGCAAAGTGCCAATACAGTAATTTAACCTGTATACAGAAAGGGCTCCGATTGCCACCTTTGGCACCCGTGCCATAGGTTCGCCATCACTGGCATAGAGAGAAATTCATATAGCAAGTGGGCCAAGGCAAGATGTTTCCTCTCTCATTTGCCATAAAGGAATGTGTTGCAACATCAATAAACATTTCACAAGGTTAGGCAAATGTGCCTCAGATGGTGATCAAGTATTTATTTAAATTCCACCCATTAACTCTTGTTAGTATGTATTTGACGAGTCAACTCTTGTTGGTATGTATTCATTCACATAGGCTTAAACATCTAAAACAGTACATGACCATTTATTTATTTATTTATTTATTTATTAAATTTATATTCCGCTCCATCTAGCTACATGGCTACTCTGGGCGTTTTACAAACTGAAGAGAAATCAGGCCATAAACAGTAAAATACAATATAATAGATAATATAATAGATATATACAATATAATAGATAACCATGGTTTTATGATTATCACAAGGAATACATTTGTTAACCAGTATAAACCATTTTCAGATATACCAAAAATTCTATCTTGAATTAGCTATTAATACACATAAATCTTATTCATAGAAAATATATGAATGTATTTGCCCTTATGTTTAACATCTAAACTTGCAGCTTCTGTAAAATACTAAAGTTTGATTAAAATTGTTTGTTTTTTACTACTTCCAGTGTACCTCCTGAATTTGAAGTTATGTACTGTGTTTTATTTTAATGGATTTTGGTTGCCTTTTCTGATTATAGAAAAAGGAAGGTAGTGTTTTCACATGTCCTTGAAACCTGAGATTTATTACTTTCAGGTCAGTGATTTATCACTTCTGTTATAGAGATGAAGATACAGAAGAAATAAATTCTCTTAAAACTCAGTAGGAAGTAACCCACTAGTAAGCCTTAGCGTACACTCTGGATTTCTGAAAGGTTTGATTAAACTCTGCAGTATCAGACGTTAGAAGCAATGAGTTGCAAGCAACATAATTACATAATGAACCATTGTCTCTCTCTCTTTGTTTTAAACTAAAGTATGATGGAGTTGAAGGCAGCAGGAAAAGAGAATTATATCTCCCTAAATTGTAAGCGACTTGACAACACATGATGCAAATGATGGATCTATGTCATGCAGAGGAAGTTACTTTATTGATTTAATGGTTTCTAGTTACTTTCAGATTTCATTCAAAAAGGCATTTTGTTGGGGATTTTCTCTTTCCTATTCAGTAAATGGCTTGCTTTACAGCTGTTGTTTGTGTCAGTAGCTTGCTTTACAGCTGCTGTTTGTGACAGTAGCTTGCTCGTGGCGCAGTGGTTAAATGCCTGTACTGCAGGTAAAACTGTGCTCACGACCTGGGTTCAATCCCCGGTAGCAGGCTCAAGGTTCACTCAGCCTTCCATCCTTCCGAGGTCAGTAAAATGAGTACCCAGCTTGCTGGGGGGGCAATGTGTAGCCTGCACACTGTAATTAAAAAATTGTAAACCGCCCAGAGACCACTTGTAGTGGTATGGGGCGGTATATAAGCAGAACACTTTGCTTTTTGTGGCTGCTGAATTATTTATTTAACTTTTTCCTTTGCCAACCGTTGATAACTGAATCAGTGGTTAATGAATCAGTGGATATGGGCTCCTACTATAATACCAAAATTCTGTTGCTTTGCATAGTAAATCAAACTAGACTAAACCCATTCTATCAATTTCCTCCATACGTTCCATTGATTTATTATACTAAAGAAAGTTGACTTAGTACTACTTAATAGCTTAGTGGTAAATAGCTCAGTGGTAGCCAGAGGTTGGGAACTCAGTTCCTCCCTGTTCTCCTTGAGAGTGGTTGGACCTGATGATCCATAGTGGCCCTTTCAGCCCTGAAATTCTAAGATTCTAAAATTCTAGTAGGCTTATTTGAACTAATTGAACTTACGGAGTTGACTCATCATATATCCATGGATCCAAGGGGCCTACAGTTGTGTCATTTTCTGTGCTAAGCAATAGGATTTGGGGCAATGCATTTCAAACTGATTGCATTACTAATCAGTTGCTTTTTAAATGCTGTAATGATGAGCAAAAACAAATTGTTAAAAAGTTTCTAAGCTCTGTTTATTATTAATTCAGAAATGATGGCATTTTAACAAGTTAGTGGCCATGATCAGCTATGATGCACAAGTGACCAGGATGCCAGTTCAGCTATAGTTTAAGGGCCCAGGGATACCTAGCAGTGGAAAGGCATTTCCCAATCAAGTGGTAGCCAGAGCTAACTGGCTTAACATTTTTCAGTGGACTTAGCAGGTTGTATCAAAAAATTGAACTGCTTGTTGATCTTTTAAAAGGGACAATAGAGAATTCCACATCATGCTGCAGCTTAACTGAGAAAGTGGGTGATACATACTGTAAGGCTCTATATACACAGAATTATCAGGACTCATGCAAATAGTAGTAACATTTTAATTACAATTTAGGATAGAGCTAGATTTGAAAAGGAGAACTGGGATACCATCTCTGATTTTTTTAATATTAAAGTTTAAAGGAAGCAGTGTTGTGTTGTTTGATTGGAACTGCAGTGCTCTGGCTCAAATCTTAACTAGGGATGGAACTTTTGGAAAAAGTTACATTCTGTCCCATAATTTGGTGGGAAATTTGGGAGCTGTCAAACAGCAGGAAGTAGAGCAGCTCCCTTGTATTCCTATGCCACTTCTTTGTCAAGCTGCACCTTTGCAAGTCACAAGGATTCCCAAGGAGGCTGCTTTTGTTGGAACTCATTCCCCCATTACAGGGAATCCTCACAATTACAGGATCCTCACAAAGTGACCTGGGAATGGCGTGGAGGTAAGAGGGGTGCTCTACCTCTTGCTATTTGACAGCTCCCAGGCCTATAATTTGGTGAGAGTAATTGAATTATAGGACCAACAGCTTTATCCCAACCTAAGCATCCTCATTTTTCTTGTGAAAATCTACCCCAACCCCAAGGCATCCACACACACTCCAAAACATATGTTTGCTGCAGAAAGAAAACCACTCACCCTTGCACAAATCTTCTAGTAGCGTGTATAGTTTAATTCTATGTAGGCTGGCACTAAGATCAAGCTTATTCACCAATTAGGTGGTTGTAGGATAGGTGCAGGTGTGATGGTTCACAGGCCATTTCATAACATCTCAATATCTTTTTTTTAAAAAGCAATGAGATAATAAGCAAAAAAAAAATCCTGATAACACTTCCAACTTCTTTTGTGTGTGTGTTTTCTTTGCCAGATGCTTGTAACCACTCCTGAAAAATGGGATGTTGTGACCAGAAAGAGTGTCGGAGATGTTGCTCTGTCCCAGATTGTTAAGCTCCTTATTCTTGATGAAGTACACCTGCTCCATGAAGACAGAGGACCTGTGCTAGAAAGCTTAGTAGCACGCACCTTGCGTCAGGTACAGTATGTGTAAGCCTCTTGTGGCATAAACATCTGAAGAAACAGAACTGGCAGAGGAATGTGAGATGGTCATAGCTGTCTCATTAGTTATGCCTCCAAGTCATTTACTGGTCAATAAATGCTCCCAAAAGTAAGTAATGTACTTTGTTGTCAATTTTGTTGGGGAAGTGGGGGGGGGGACTAAAGGGGCTTTGTTATACTGTATGAAAATAGAAGAGGCCAAGGGAAAATACACATTGATGATCACTGGTTTGTGATTATTAATCTAAAACAGTTGTTCTTAGCCTTGGACCACATATGTTCTTGGATGGCAACTCCCAGAAATCCTGGTAATCAAAGGTTGTTATGAAGGCACCTGAGAGCTTCAGTCCAAGAAAATCTGGGGATCCAAGTTTGGGAATAACCAGATCCCTTTCACAGGTACTATTTTCCAGCGAGGTATCTCCCATCCTATATCTGTTCAATTCATTCTTTTTACCTAGATGCAGCACCGTACATTTCCCTCTGTTGAAATCCATTCCGTTAGTTTTGGCCCAACACTAATCTGTCAAGGTCTTTTTGGATTTTCATCCTATCCTCTAGGGAATTAGCAACCCGTCCCAATTTGGTATAATCTGCAAATTTAATTAGCATACTCTCTATTCCTTCCTCCAAGTCATTAATAAAGATATTGAACAGCACTGAACCCAGAACAGAACCCTGGGGCACCCCACTGGTCACGTCTCTCCAAGCTGAAGAGAGGCCATTTAGGACCACCCTTTGGGTGCGATCAGTCAACCCGATCAGTCAACCAATTACAAATCCACCTAACACTTGCACCATCTATCCCACTTTCTACTAACTTCTTAGCAAGAATGCCATGAGGAAGCTTATCAAAGGCCTTACTAAGCCCAGATAAACAATATTCACAGCATTCCCCTGATCCACCAGGCCTGTAATTCTATCAAAGAAAGAGATCAAATTAGTCTGGCATGACTTGTTTTTAAGAAACCCGTGTTGACTTCTTGTAATGACAGTATTGCTTGTTAAATAATGACATGCTGCTTGTTTAATAATCTGCTCTAGGATCTTTCCAGGAATTGAAGTCAAGCTGACTGGGCGGTAATTATTTGTGTCCTCTTTCCCCCCCTTTTTGAAGATGGGGACAACATTAGCCCTCCTCCAATCGATGGGGACTTCCCCTGTTTTCCAGGACTTCACAAAGATTATTGCCAATGGTTCTGAAATTACTTCTGCCAGTTCTTTTAATATCCTTGGGTGTAACTCATCTGGCCCAGGGGACTTAAATTCATTTAATGCTTCCAAGTGTTCCAGTACTAGCTCTCTACCTATTCTATATTGCAATTCCCATCCTACCTCATCTACTCTTTGCCCCAGTGGATCTCTTTCTTCCTTTTTGGAGAAAACGGAGGCAAAGAAGGTGTTGAGCTCTGCCTTTTCCTTGTCTCCTCTTAGTAACTGGTTATCATCGCCACGCAGAGAGCTGATCTACCTTTCAGCTGACAAGAAACACTTCTGTCTCAGTGGATTACGTTTCATTTTATTTATTCTCATCCAGCCTATTACTGACAGCAGACAGTAATCCATCAGAGCAGTCTGTGTTCCATAAACAGGCATCCCCGGAGCTGAGAAGCCACAATTTGCTACAGTACAAGAATGGGACATGAAGCAAAGCAGAGTGTGGTGCTTATGTACATCCCCATAGTGTTTAAAGCACTCTCTGGGCAATTTTCAATTTAATTATGCGGACTATATCCCACCCCTGGGCTGCAGTACTGCAGTTTAACCACCGTGCCATGGGTCTCAGTCATTAGAGACTGGCTGGCAATTTTCCAGTATTGTGAGATCCAATGAGGGCTTTTTTAAAGCAATGATCTTACTACTTCCTCCTTTAAACTTGCAGGGATCCTGTCCAGCTTCAAAGAGGCATCCACCTCCAATCCGCTTGACCAGTTTCTTTTTGTTAGCTTTTATATGCCAGGAAGGACAAGGGTCTTGTATACATGTGGTAGCCTTCACCTTTCTAAATGTCCAGTCCACATCTTTAGGCTGCAGAAACAGAAATATATTCTTTAATATGGGACAAGCAGGGGCCATAATCTAATAAGTCACAGGATCTGCATAGGTTACAACAGTCATGTCAAAGTGGATCCAAGTCTGTTTTTGTGCAAAGTGCTATGCAAAATCTTCACAGCAGACTGTAGTGTAGTCTGTGTTCTCTTTCTGTAGTCCAGCATGACTGCTGAAAATAGTTCTGGTGGATAACTATGTGCGGATCCAATGGTGGCCGAAAATAATTACTACTTCACTCCTGCCACTGCCACAGAATAGTGGCAAACTCCATGTTTGGTTGGATTGAATCTGAATTTTCCACCATCATCACTCTAATCACCATCTTCCTGTAACCAGGAGACCAGTTTAATTCTACTTTACGGGACATTTTGGACAATTGTGTCAACACACTTATCTTACACAGGTTTTCATTCCAATGCCAGTACAGCAGCTACTATTAAAATTAATGGAATTTGTTAATGAGCACCAAGTTCCATATTTCTCAGTGGGGTTCCTGTAATTGGGAGTATTATTGGATTTAGCTCTTAACCTGGTCAAATGTTACATGCTGAAATTGACATAGACTTTCTGTTGACTAGTGACCAAAAATAGTTTGTCTACATCATAATTGGTATCACTAAAGATACTAATTCTGTGTTCAGGTTCTGTAACTTGAAAAGGAATGGGTTTCCCAACATTATTTTTTCAGAAAGGTCTGAGAATAAGATAGGGCCTTTTCAGAAATTTAAAGTGTTAATCAGAAAATTAAAAAAAGTATTGTTGCAATGTAGTTATAACAATGATTTTTGGAAACCCTAAAGTTGAGGTACAGTAAGTGTTATTGCTCCAGATAAAGCTGGCTGAAGAGGTGCTTCACACTTTGAGCAATTATAGATACCCAACTGAAAATAGTTTTTCAAAAAGGTTAGTTGAAATATCAGAAGAGCAACTCCATTGTAAGATTTTGAAGAAGTTGGCTGTAATTTAGGAGAATGTATGATAGAGTTCTTTGGAGATTAGATCAGATCAAAAACTCACTAGGGAGGTTGTGAGTGAAAGAGTTGTACAGTGGTACCCCTACTTACAAGCGGCTCTACTTACGAGTAATTCGACTTATGAGCTGAAAACCTTCCTCCTTTTTAACTGCCGCCTTACGAATTTTAGATGTGGTTTGCTCTACTCACAGTTCCCCCAGTCTTGCCTTCCAGTGAGGGCTTTGAAGCGGCGAGCGGGTGGGGGGGGGAGGAACTGGCTTGCCTCTCCCAGCCTTGCCTTCCCTGCCCGGGCTTTGAAGGCAAGCGCTGGCCAACTGGATAGCGAGTGGGGGGAGGCGGGGATCACGCCGCCGCCTCACCCAGCTCTTCCCCAGCAGCCTTGCCTTCCAGAGGAGGAGGGGGAACTGGATCTCTTCCCCCAGCCTTGCCTTCCCTGCCCGGGCTCATGTGGCACCAAATACAAAATGATCCAGCCCTCCCCCTCCTCTCCTTCACTCACGAGAACGGGAAGGCTGGATCCTTTTGAATTTGGTGCTGCACGAGCACCCTCGATGGTGCCGCGGCAAATTCTAAAGGATGCGGAGGGTGGAAGGCGCGAGCCGTGCGAGTATGCACGTGCCTTTCTTCCACTTGCCCGAGCATGCACCGATCGGGTACATGCTGGCACAGCTTGGGTGGGTGAAAGGGAGGTGTGTGCATGCAAAGCCATGCCAGCAAGCACTGAGGGGGTCGCGGTGGCAGGCATGTGGGTTTCAAAGGTTAGAGCTAAGCTTTCATGGCTCTAGCCCTTTCACACACCCCACCTTCCCATAGGAATGCATTGAAATCCGTTCCCTCTGGAATAGATTAATTGATTTTCAATGAATTCCTGTGGGAAAACAGTGCTCTACTTACGAATTTTTCTACTTACGAGCATGCACTTGGAATGGATTAAATTCATAAGTAGAGGTACCACTGTATTTGGTTCTTATCTTTTACTGATCTATGACTCCAATCTGCGTAGTTCAAAGGTCAAGCTACAACTGCCTTATAGGGTAAAAACATCATACTGTATTGGAATTGCTGATGTGACCTTAACGAAGAGTATGAAAGCATGAATGCACATTAGTCACTTTGTGAATTCTTAAAGGTTGCTTTTACAAGTTATTTAAATCGAATTGACAAAACTTTTTACTGGAAATAGGCTTTGAGCTTTGCTCATATGCCATGGATGCAACATCAAAAGGTTCCACTGGAACTAATTTGTAGCTTTGATGTTGCAAGTTGTGCATTCCTGAAAATAACATGGATGTAAAATGAAAATGTTGAAATGTTTAATAATAGAATAGAAAAAAGTGGACAGTTAACCATATAGTTCAGTAATATCCACTTAACAAAGTACAAATGGTAATTTTAACTTGAGCTAATAAAAATACTGTGGTTCTCATGCCACCATGTGGCTGGTGCATTGATAACTGCCTTTTTTGATCTGGGTATTTGTTTAATCTAATGACGAAGGTAGAAATAGGTTACAGGCGATACCTTTATAAGGTAGAGTCTTCCTTCTGAAATCGAAGTAGGTTTGTCATTTTGCATTTTGAGGGGGGAATGTTAGATGGTTCTTTTCCAGTTTCCAATGATGCTGGAAGAACTGTCCTCTATCTTTTACTGACCCGTTCACATTTCCAAAATATATATTTTTAGATGAAGATGTGTATCTCTAAGGCAGGGGTGTTCAAACTTTTTGCAAGGACGGCCAGATTTGGTGAGGTGAAAATGTGTGAGGGCCGACCATTCAACCGTATTTGGCCCCCAGGCCAATGCACGTTTGAAGCTTCTTTTGGTTCTTTAACCCTTCTCCTCATCTTCATCATGCAATAGTAAACCTCAGGAGCAAGTGGCATTCACATTACTGAGGGATAGCTGTAGAAGAGTAAAGGCTCAGCAAAAGTTAGAGTAGACTGATAATGGAGTGGTGCTTTCGGAAGAGGGAATTTTAATCATTTCTCCTTGAATTATAAATCTTGGTGAAATTGCCAGTTGTCTACAAAATATGCATTTTGTTCTCTGTAGACATAGCAGAGGGTGGTCTTTAAACAGTCAGGCATTAATATAGGAGATGATGCCTGACTTCTCAAATTGAAAGCAAGAGATTTGTAAAACGACAGTGCTTTGTCTTCTGGAGACCCTTACATTCTTTTAAAAATGTTTTATTATATTATTTTATAATAGATTGGGGTTAGCTGCGCACATACGTATGCAAACAACATGGTAGAAGAATATTTGAATATTTCTTCTATGATGTCTTTACGGAATAAGTCTTGGAGGAATCGTATTGTCTAGTATAGTATACAACAGTGGTGGCCAAACTTCAGCCCTTCAGCAGTTTTGGAACAGAATTCCCAGAATTCCAAGCCTGTATTGCCAATGACAAAGGACTGTGGGAGTTGTGGTCCAAAACATCTGGAGGGCCGAAGTTTGGCCATCACTGGTATACAGTGTTGACTGTTCGGCTCATCTGCTTTTTGAGTGCTGGCTCTTTAGTTGAGAACATTTAATGTTCCAAGGCTCAAAGCATGGTTGAGTCCTAGATAGATACAGTTCAGCATGGGAAATGCTATATAACATCTGGCTAGGAAGAACCTTTGAGAATGCAATGAAGTCTTTTATATGCCATTAAAAATTGTGTTAAAACAAAGGAAACATTAAAATGCTGTACAGTATATAGTGGAAGGCAAGATGTGATTTTTATTGACTTCATTGACTTTAGTAGACAATAGACAAACTTTTGATATTCGGCAGTATCCTACTGCTGCCATTCTCCCACCCCTAATTTCTTCCTTAATTTTGTTCCTTTATCTTGTTCTTCTTTGCTATCAGTTACTTTTGGCTTCTCTGTTATCTTAATGAGACCAACATGTAATGGCATTACAGATTCCAGCCAGGTTGGAAAGATGTTTGTTTTGTCAAATAGGGAGATTGGCAGCTTGAACCCGATACCTTGCTAGAAATGGTGATCTGTAGTTATAGTTTCATAGTTCTGCCATCTTTACAGAAGAAGTGAGGCAATCCAGTGGTTGGGCAACAATAAATGGATCTAGATTGCCAACTTTCTGGGTCCTGGATAATGATACTGTGTTTTATATCTTAACAACATAGATTGTGCTTAAATTGTTCTGTAATAAAACTGGAAAAGGCTTCTGAGGCTATAATGAGTATCAACATCCTATTTTACATTCTATCCTCCTATAACATTTGCATGAAAGATAAGCAGAGGAAGCTTTTTAGCTGTCAGGCATGAAAGTAGTAACTGAAAAATAGTGTGAATGTTCATCCATTGAAACACAGTATAGAACTAAAGGATTTTTATGTTGTGTACCACTTGCTATCTCTACCCCTCTCTCTACTTTTTATTTAAGAGCACTATTAATAGAAGCTTATGAAGTCAGAGTTCTTCAAACATCAGGATTCATTTGTTATAATTAACCCATGAATAGCATTACTCTGTTGGATAGTTGCCTAGCTACAAATGCATTTTGTTTTTAATAGTTAAGGCACATGAATTTCCATTTCTGAGCTTGACTTGTAAGCTGATAATGCTTGTAATTTTGTGTTCTTACCTTTTTCGTATCTAAAAATGTACAAAAAATAAGTATTAAACACTACTAATTATTTATAAAATATTCAATAATCTTACTAAATAATTATTGCTAAATAAATATTGCAAAGTTTTGTATAACCTTGATGACTAATGGTTTTCATTTTTCATTCCTTTTCATTTGCCATAGGGCACTTCATTAGATACATTGTAGAAAATATTTTGCCAAATGAAATAAATTTGCTTCCCTTCTGCACAGGACTCTTTTGTTGTTTCTGCTATAAAAGACTGATCTGTTGATCCCAAATAAATAAATAAATAAATAAATAAATAAATAAATAAATAAATAAATAAGCAAGCAAGCAAGCAAGCAAGCAAGCAAGCCAGAGACTGCATCACACCAATTCTGTATATCCTGCATTGGTTACCAGTTGTTGCCCGAGCCCAATTCAAAGTGCTTGTTTTGACATATAAAGCCCTAAGTAGCTTAGGACATAGATACTGAAGGACCTCCTCCTTCCATATGAACCTACCCGGCAATTCAGATCTAGCCAGGGAGCCTTCCTGAAAGAACCATCCCTCAAGGAGGTGAAAGGGATGGCTTTTAGGTATACCCCCAAGCTATGGAACACCCTCCCAAGTGAGATCCACCTGGCACCGATAATGACATTTTGGCATCAGGTAAAAGCCATCCTGTTCCAGACGTTTTTTAACTGGTATAACATAGATTGTGGATCCTGATGGCAATTTTAGTGTGTTGTATTTGTATTTAAATGTGTTTATCATTTTTAATTGTTCATTGATATTTTAATTGTTTTAATAGTTCATTTTAACTGTAGGCCACCCAGAGACCTTTGGGTACTAGGCAGCATATAAGTTAGAGAGAGAGAGAGAGAGAGCGCTCTTGGCTCCGTTGCTTAAAGACATTTTAAACATCGCAAACCGCTTCTTCTCCCCACCCAAACATCGCAAACCGCTTCTTCTAACCCCCGTAATAGACGGGGTGTGTGTGTTACTGCACTACTGTTTTCCAAGGAAAGGCAGCAACACAAGACATTGAAACATGACATAGCCATGTAAGGTACATTTCAGGCCTCAATGAATGCAGTTTCCCTTCCTTTTGCAGTGGTTATATATGCTCAAAGTGGGTAGGAAATACCCACTGTTAGAAGAGGATGATGAGAACAGGCATTTATTCCACCTTCTCTGTAGTGCACTGTTAGTAATACAGTTATATCAGTTGACAATCTCAATAGGAAGAGGGTTTAAAATAGTCATTATTGCTGTTGCAGTTTTCAAGAGAGTGCATTTGAGGCTACTGTACAACAGCTCATTCTGGGTTGTGTGTTCTGCCCTCCTCCTAAGAATGTACTATGCACATGGCACAAATATGTTAAGGAACATTCCTGGAAGCATGTACAGTATTGTTTATGCACATCACACAGGAAGGTACACAGTCAGTACCTGAATATTGATTTCTAGAATAGATAGCATCTTTTTAAAGGCATGATGGGATCACTATCTTAAATTAAGCACTGTTCCATGTTGTCTGAAATCTCTTCTTGTATTGTTTTACTTTCCACTGGCACTGAGAAGACTCACCTTTAATTATCACCTCTTTCTTTCTATATTTAATAGGAAGTAGCTATGTTCTGCTCACACTTCCCCTACCCACATCCTGTGTAAGGGAGATCTCCTCCTTCATGAAGACAGGCAATCAAGGAGTAGATAGAGAAAGCTATATTTGTGTGTGTGTGTGTGTGTGTGTGTGTGTATGTTTAGCTGGCTATTGGCATAGCTATTCACAAGATGTTGAATCCTGATAGCATTTTAGTGTCTGGCCAATGTTTCTTTGTATAACCGCTATGAGAATTATTAAAACCAGTTTTAGTAGTCCATAACTAAACAATGTATGATGATATATTCATGAGGTGAAATTTCCAGTGGTTACTAGTTCAGGAAAAAGGCTTTGCTGGTATAAAAAATACAGATTCTTACTATATATCAGTTAAAAATATAGAATGAAATATTTTTGCTTAGCATAGTAATTTGCACTGGAGTAGGCCCTTTGAGTCAGTTGGTATTTCGTGAGTCAGCTATTCCATCAGTTAACTTTATTCAAATGAAAGTACTTTTGTTATGACTTACTTTAGGATGATGAGTTGTAAATAGAGTAGAACAATTTGAATAAGTCCCATGGAGGACTGGACTCATCAACTTCCTACCGATTCGGTGGGCTTGGTCTAGAGCAGTGGTTCTCAACCTGTGGGTCCCCAGATGTTCCTGGACTGCAACTCCCAGAAGCCCCCACCACTCGCTGTGCTGGAAGGGGTTTCTGGGAGTTGTAGTCCAGGAACATCTGGGGGACCCACATGTTGAGAACCACTGGTCTAGAGCAACATATTGCATGAAACAACAGAATTTCATCCTATATGATTAAAATCATGTATAATTAGCCAGGTTCTTCCAGATTAATAATCACCAACAGTGATTTATTACCATTCTGTTAATATAGCACACAGATTAACATTATTAGATTAATTGCTCCCTTATTCTAATGCACAATTAAAACGCAACATTTCAATAAATATGGCTGTCTTTTTCCACAAAGCATTAAAAACATGGATCTTAAAACAGTTGACCATATCTTCTGGATTATTCTTTATTGTAGGATTTTGTTCTCCCCTCCCCCAGTTCTCATCCATCTCCATTTTTCCTCTGATAATAAGCTTTATTCTGCTTCTAACTGCTCAAGGAACTGTTTCCTTAAAATACCACCATAGTGCTGTTTTTGCATCAGGGGGGATTAAGTCTTCCATCCATGTCTCTAATTAACCTTATAATCTCTGTTCAAAATCCTTTCACTCTTCCTTTCCATTGTAATAAAGTTTATATCCACGGCATGGTACTAACGCTAAATTATTATTGGTGTTAAAACTTAATGTTTTGTTTAAGATTAAAACTAATTATTATTCTTTAAGTATATTTCCAGGTTTTTGAAACTACAGATTAGAAGTACGGAGACTTCTTTTTTTTCTTAACAGAAAATGTCTTTGGTAGTTAATAAAATGGGACATCCCAAACCTGATCTATTTCCCCCTCCCCCTAAATTTCTTCAGTAAGTGCTGGTGACACTGAATGATGTTCTTGACACAACCACAAAAACTGCCTATGTTCGTTCTTTCTTTTTCATGCACTAGTTTTCAGTAATCGCAGAAATGATATGGTGCCTATATTTCCTCACACTGTTATACTTACCTGTCAATTAGATACACTTAAAAATCATGACAGGATTGTGCTTTAACTCAAATTTGTTTCGGTGCTAAAAATGTAATGTGGAACAGTGCTGCCTACAGACTACTTGGTGTAAAAATTAAATTGCTCAACTTTAATCAAAAACAATCCTTGTCAGCTCTTAGTTCTTAAAAATAGAACTGCTCCCATAGGCCTTGTCCAGTTAAAATTCCTGAAGTAATTCTCCTGAAGCATTCTTTTTTGGCTTTTTATTTTATTGTCTATTTATCTCCCTGTCTCCCCATTGGTCCATCCATTTCTATATCACTTCTCCTACAGCTCTAAGTGGTTTACAGAACAAAATTATAACATCGCTCTTAAAACAATCGTAGCATGTTAGTTTCTTAGTGTGAAGGAAAATTGAAAAGATACATTGTAAGCCAAGGATAAGTTACTTGTGGCCCAACAATTTTTTTAGATCACTACCTGTGCTGACCATGTCTGATAAAAGTTGCATTTCAGCAAGTTTTAAAAGGCCACAAGTGGCTCATTTCTCTCGGCAACAAACATATGCAGATGTCTTCTTTAGAGAAGAGGTTCCCCACTTTGGAATTGATCATTGGAAGAGCTTGATTGCAGACCCTTGCTGGTCCCGCTTCTTGCAAGAGCAGAAGACACAATGGACCTAGCTTACTATGTTTTAATTAATGATGAGCTTAGACTGGAAGCGGTGGCCCTTCAGGTTTGAGAATCCCAAGCCATGCCGGGTTTTCAATTCAATCTTAAAAACAGCATGGCCAGGAAATGGAATTGAGTGACATTGAAAGGGGTATACAGCAAGTTAAACATGTGCTTGGCTTTCAGCACTTTGTAGAAGACATATTCCAGCATTATATACAAATTGCTGCTTCCATAAAACATTCTAGAACAGCCCTATACCAAGACTATTGTCATAAAGAACCATGAAATTTACAGATTTCATGTGACACAACACAGAAAGGTACATTTAGTTTGGGAAAAGAGTCCTCCTTAGTAGACAAAGACAGAAGAAGCCACTGCTAGGAAGCCTGCTTTTTAAGAATCGGGGTTGGACACAGGTGCCTCCTCTAGGTTCTTGATAATATCACATAGTGTCACAGAGATCCCGTCAGTCATTAGTAGGTTTTTGCACTCCAGACAGTAGGTCTTCCATCTTTGCATTACCTTCATCTTTCTTGGATTCTATTATAACTGGTTCCTTCTGATAGCATGGCATTTTCTTCATGCCATTGAGCTTGGTATTCGACTGCCGAGCCAGAGGCTGGGAGTCTAATTTTTACTGTGCCTCTTTGGAGAAGAACCAACCTGTGGTTCCTTGAGCAATAGGTACACTCCCACAAGAAGGGAACAGTGAATCACTTCTGAGTACTAGATATCTGGAAGGCCACGGAAAGGGTTTCTACATTTCAGAATCAACTGGTTTTAGTAAATTATTATTTACTCTTTATAAATCTATGATGAGGCCCCATCTGGAGTATTGTGTACAGTTCTGGTCACCATACCTC
The DNA here is from genome assembly GCA_023846285.1 of Phrynocephalus versicolor. Classification (NCBI taxonomy): domain Eukaryota; kingdom Metazoa; phylum Chordata; class Lepidosauria; order Squamata; family Agamidae; genus Phrynocephalus; species Phrynocephalus versicolor. The sequence goes on from JAHTLZ010000122.1 coordinate 8,608,950, forward strand.
CAGAATGATATTATGGAAATGGAAAAAGTGCAGAGGAGGGCAACCAGAATGATTAGAGGATTGGAACACCTTCCTTACCATCTGAGGCTGCACTGGCTGGGCCTCTTCACTCTTGATCTAAGAGATGACCTGATTGAAGTTTATAAACTCGTACATGGTGTGGAAAAAGTAGATAAGGAAAAACTGTTTTCCCTGTCGCACAACATTAGGACTAGGGGGGCACTTCATGAAACTTTTGGGTGCTAGATCTCAAACAAGAGAAAGTACTTTTTCACCCAGAGGATCACTAGTCTCTGGAACTTTCCTGTCAGAAGAAGTGGTGACAGCTGTCAGCCTTGACAGCTTTAAGAAAGGATTAGACAAGTTCATGGAGAACGGGGGTATCAATGGCTATCATTATGGGTGTGTAAGGACAACCTCTGGGTTGGGGAGATAGGTAGATGTCTCTCAATGCCATTTGCAGGGAATTGTAAGCAGGTGAAGACATCTGCTTGGGAATACCCTAAAGCAAATGGTAAACCACTGTGTGAGACAGAATACTGGACTGGATGGACTGTGGCCTGCTCCAGCAAGGCCATTCTTATGTTCTTATTATTGTGTTTGCTTTCAACTCAGTTTGCTTTGAAGATCTTACTGCAAGATACCTTCCTCATAAATGCGTTCATGGCAGATAGAGATTCTTAGTAACCACTGTCTTAAGTGCAGGACCAGGAACAGGGAGTAGTGCTGGATATACTTTTAGATCTTTTTATGATTTGCAGTTAATAAGTGTTTTTGAATGAAATTGTTTATCAGTGGCAAGCAGTGAAAGGCTTTGTTCCCTCCTATATTAAACCCAAAGTATAGAAATCAATGGCAGGCCCCGAAGAGTAAATAAATGGAATGCCAGTAGGGTAGATGTTGACCTTTTTTCCTAATTATTTATAATCTCAGGGCTGGAGGTGGGGACAGATAGTTACAGTAATACTATTCTGGTATTCATTTGGAAAATATTGATTTTTTTATACTGATTGAAATCATTTTTAATTTTAACAGAACTGAGAATATTTGTTTTGTTTTTCCCCTTTCCTTGTCTTTTTTCCAGGTTGAGTCTACACAAAGCATGATCAGGATTTTGGGTCTTTCTGCTACATTGCCTAATTACCTGGATGTTGCTACATTTCTGCGGGTTAATCCTTATATTGGTTTATTTTATTTTGATGGCCGTTTTCGTCCTGTTCCACTTGGGCAGACGTTTATAGGGATCAAGACAACCAATAAGGTAAAGCTTTAACAAAGATTGGGAAGAAAGAAACATATTCATGTTAATCTTTTCTACTTACCTAATGACAATCCTTCTAGTACAATTATTCCCAACCTTGGGTCCCCATATGTTCTGGGACTGAAACTCCCCAAAGCGTTCACCACTAGCTGTACTCGCCAGGAGTTCTGGGTGTTGCAGTCCAAGAATATCTGAGAACCTTAGGTTGGGAACCACTGCTTTAGTATCTTAATCCCTAAACATATCAGAGACCATCTGAGGACACTGTGTCCTCTTTCTTCATCATCCAACTCAGTTTTGATTTAAGATTAGAAGAAAGTTGTTTCATTTCTTAATTAATTTACATAAATCTTCAAAGATGTTAAATATTTAGATGTTGTCCATAAAATCATGTTATTTAAAATTTGGGATATGTGTTTTATATATGTACCATTATATCCTTCACTGACTTGAGATTTAAATTTGGGTCTTAAGATATAGGTCCCATTAGACATACAGTTGTACCTCGACTTACGGTTGCTTTGACAACCGACTAATTTGACTTGCGAACACTGCTCTCTGCACCTCATGACAGCTGACTTTGACAGGTCTGAACTGTCAAAGTCACCTGTCGTGCAGAGCGGAGAGCAGCATTCGCTGCCTACCACCACCACCTCCTCTTTCTCGGTTGCTTCCATCTATGCAAAAGAGAAGCAACCAAGGAGGAGGAGGAGGAGGAGGTGGCCATCATGCCTCTTTGCCAAACTGCCTGGGTAGGCCGAAGTTGCATTGTTCCCAGGGAATGATGCAACTTCAAGCAGCCCGGGCAGTTTGGAAGGGAACTGCCCACCTCTGGGTAAGTGCTAACCTGGAGGTAACCGCTCCCCTTCTAAGGCTTCTCTCCTGCCGAAGGCTGCCTTTGATTGAGGGAGAGGGGCCTTGGAAGGGAAGCGCTTACCTCCGGGTAAGCACTTACCCGGAGGTAAGCAGTTGCCTTGCAAGGTGCCAAGGCTGTGGGAAGATGCATCCGTCCCAGTGATCTCCTGGGGTGGATGCATCTTTGCCCAGCCCGGGCACCTTGCCAGGCAACCGCTTACCTCTGGGTAAGCACTTCTAAGCACTTCTCTTCCAAGGCGCCTCTCCCTCAATCAAGGGAAGCCTTCAGCTGCTTTCTGATTTCCCGCCAGGGACCTGATTCACCCCTTGTTTGATGTTTCAGAGATTAGCCATGTTAGTCCTTTCAAGAATTGCAGTCAAAAATCAAAGAAAAACAAAACAATACAAGACACAAAATATGATTTAATGTAACGTTTTATGAACACATCCACTTCTTCAGACATATGTGTCCACGGAATGTTACATTAAAATATGAAAGTTAGTCTTTAAGGTGTCACGTGTTTTGTGTCCCTTGTTTGATAAATGTCAAGGCCATTCAAATAAGTGTCTGGACTTTTGCTACCTGTCAGACCAGAATTTTTATGTAACAGTTTGGGTTGCCAGCTTCCTCCTGTCTGCAATTTGCAGAAGAGCTTCATCACTTGCAGATGTCTGTGAAGATTCTCAGTCATCCAGGTGAGGTTATCTGGAACTTGAGTCATGGCAACTGGACTTCTTTTTTTGAGAGATCAAACTTGTAGATGTTTAAACATTGTATGTGCTGCTCGTTATCCCCCCTCCCCCTTTCTAACCCTCCCCCCTTCTACTGATTTTGCTTTGACCTTGTATGAGTTTCAAATCTCCAAAAATGTGCATAGGATTGTACTGTGGGTCACTCTAGTAATTTAAAATCACTAGAAACCATCAACAAGGGAAATGTATGAACTGTGTTTTTGGCATCTGCAAAAAGGAAATCTGATCTGAAGGCTCACTTTGTATTCTCTTTTTTAGTATGTCCACCTAACTTGCAAGTCTACATAATTTTGGAATGTTACAGCAACTCAGGATTGTTAGTGTAGGTGGAAAATGTCAGCGAGGGAGGAAATATTTAGCATATCATTTCCTGGATTGATTGCCCTTGAAATTTTGTTTTTCTTCATTAAGCTTGGATTTAAAAGTTCTTTCCCTGTCTCTGTAGTGCTCATTATGGTATGTTTTGCTATAATAATAGAAATGACAAATTCTATTTTATTTCTTTGCCCATGAGATGGTTATTTGCTACAATTAGATATCTATTTAGTATTCATGTGCTGTGGGCAAAGTCAGAGACTTTGTCTGTTCTGCTTCTCCAGTGCAACGTGTTGTACACCGCCCAGAGTTCCTGAGAGAAAGTCGGGTGGTCAACAAGTATAAAAATTAAAATAAATGCAAAATTTGTTTTGAACGCCATGCTGTTATGTCAAGGTCTTGCTGTCTTAATGATTGATTCTGTCCCACTACCTCTCTTAGAACTGAGGTTTAGCATAAATAGAGAGTTGATAGTATGTTACTTTTCTGAAATGGTGTACAAGCTTTGAGGGTCAATTTAGCATTAAATCAAAACATGTAGTTTTCCTGACATTTAGAAATAGCACATCAGACTTTAAAGGTATCTGCAGTCTGTTTAATTTAGCTGCAGCTTTCTCTCTGAAGGCATCAGAGGTGACAGCAAATAAGGATGGGATGCTGACAGTATGCTGGAATAATTCTGTTGACCTCAGCATGACTTACATCTGAATAGACATTCATAGATAGATTGACAAAACTCCCAGTGAGGCTGAACTCTTAATTTCCATAAGGAGTAGCCATTCTGGCTTGTGGCTATATACAAAAGGAACAGTACAGAAGTTCATCAGCATCTGGAGGAATGTAGAATCCCATCCTTTGACTTGTTGAATTTGTCTCCACCTATGGGTTTGCAGATCTTTAACCCAATAGCAGGTTTGCATCTGTGTGCTAGCTAATAGCCACCAGATTGCTAAAACACTGTCAAGCACAAAGCTGTAGTTATTTGGTTGCATGATACTGGAAATTACTCATTCTATAGGCTTGTGTGCAAGCCAACCAATACCTATTTTGCCTATTCACATAACCAAGGTGACTCTAGCTCCGTTTGATACCCTGCGAGGAACTGAGAGGTGGTTTTTATGCCCCACATGAGAGCTTCCTTATTTATTTATTTATTTATTTATTTATTTATTTATTTATTTATTTATTTATTTATTTATTTATTTAGCTAGCTTGTATGCCACCCACTACCCAAAGGTCTCTGGGCGGCTCACAATCAAAGTAAACAAAACAATTAAAACATCAAGTTGCAATAAAATTAAAACAATAAAACATATAAATACAATAAATACAATGTATTAAAACACTGCACTAAAATCGCCATCAGGACCTACAATGATCAGTTAAAAAGACTTCTTGAACAGGAATGTTTTTACCTGGCGCCTGAGCGTCATCAATGTTGGCGCCAGGCGGGTCTCGCTTGGGAGGGCATTCCATAATCTGGGGGCAACTGCCAAAAAGGTCCTGTTCCTACAAGCCATCCCTTTCACCTCCTAGAGGGATGGCTCTTTCAGGAGGGCCCTCTGGCGTAGGTTCATATGGAAGGAGACAGTCCTTCAGGTATCTAGGTCCTAAGTCGTTTAGGGCTTTATATGTCAAAACAAGCACTTTGAATTGGGCTCGGGCAGCAACTGGTAATCAATGAAGGTTATACAGAATCAGCGTGATGTGTTCCCTGGCGGCCCCGGCACTCACCAGCCGTGCAGCGCGATTCTGAACCAGTTGCAATCACCGGACTGTCTTCAAAGGCAGCCCCACGTAAAGCGCATTGCAGTAATCAATACGGGATGTTACCAGTGCATGCGTAACTGTCATGAGGCTCCGTTCATCCATTCCTAATATGCCCCAAAGTTGGGCTTTAGGGCTTATTGAAGTCCTAAATTGTTGTTCTATTTGTTATCAACTGTTAGAAGTTAAATGTTGAATGGTTAATAACAAGACCTACAAGGCTGAGACACCCACCCACTGGAGATATCTAAGGAGCATTGTAGAGCTGACCTAGCGTGGGAGATCAGGATTATACATCACATGCAATTTTACTGCAAGCTGTATCTTGTCCTTGGAGCATTTTAACTTCCAAATATAACTCAGAGTTGATGAAATGCACTTACAAAGGCCCAAGCATCCAACCTCCAAATTTAAAATCATAATTTTCAAAATAGCTCAGCAAGTCCTTTGTGCATCCTATAACTACAGGAGTCCATTTAGTTATTGGGGGGGGGCAAAAGTCCCTCCCAATTCTTTGTGGTCCCCCCCCCAAGAATTGGATGTTATAGGGGTGTTGAAAAAGACCTTTGTACTTTAAAATAATTTTAGAGGATTTTTTAGAGTAGGGGAGCAAACACATGCCTCTGCAACTCAATGGTCAGTGTGGCCCTTGGATCTCTAGAAGCTGCTGTCCCTGCTGTAACTAAACAGTAATTTGATACCTTAATATCAGTTATAGTCTTCCTGTGGTTAGAGAGCTGGAGTCAAAACCATGCCACACACACAAGAATGAGAGAAAGAGAAGGATGGAGAAGACTAGTTTATATATGTCATTTTTTTTTTTGCACAGCATCTCAGTTAAGGAAAAATATTTACTTATTTTATCCATATGTTTCTGTTTATCAACCATCAATATGACTATGATTTCTTTAATGTATGTTGTACTAAAAATGCCATGGAAATAATGAAAACTATGACACTGTAATAAAGTATCTATATCATATTACTCAGGTGCAGCAACTGAACAATATGGATGAAGTTTGTTACCAAAATGTCTTGAAACAAGTAACAGCTGGACATCAGGTATGCTCAGTTTATTGGGTTTTAGTAAGAACTGGTTAGTGAATAATATCAGCAAATATGTATTATTTGCATTCACAAACTCTTGGATTTTTCCCTCTTCCATTTGGAAACCAGCTGACTCAGCCTTTGGGTTTTTCATGGGCAGCTATTTTAAATTGAAAGTTTCATGTAAAGAGGCCTGCAGAATTAAAATCTAAATGAAGGAATATGTAGAATTTCTTGTCATCTGCTATTTGACCTCATTTACTCAGTGAAAACATGAGCAGAAATGTTTTTGATCTAAGGAAGTAATGTACTTTTCCTGAAGGGGTGTGCATTGGAAGAAATTAGACACTGAATTGAATGGATTGTATTTCTACCAACTTTAAGTCATTAAGAAGCAAATAAGAGATGAATGGCAATGAAAAGGGTGCATTTTTATCATCAACTTAGAACTGCAGAGCTGCACAGCCAGAAACCTAAATCAGCAAGCTATCCAGCAGTTCTGTAATCCACTTATATTCATTAATACTTTCATTGCCCCATATATTCTTACTGGACATTTATTCAAGTATTTGCCATATTTTTAATAAAATATTGCCCTGTTTTTTAAAAAAAATTAAATAAATTCTCTCCCTCTCCCTCTCCCTCATGCTCTCTCTCTCTCTCTCTCTCTCTCTCTCTCTCTCTCTCACACACACACACACACACACACACACACACACACACACACACACACGGGTTTCAAAGCAATTTACAATAAAAATAGATGGAATAAAACAAATAATTTAAAATAATGGTGTAGTAGTGAACAGTAGACAGTAAAATGGTTCTTTAAAACAAGAAAGGGAACTTTCTTTGTCCAAAAATCAAGAAATCGGGAAAATAATCAGAAACTGTTGGCCTGGGTTAGAATAAATAGATGATTAGCTGGTGTGAGAAACACAGCAAAGGATAAGAATCAGCTTCTCAAGTAAGATTAGATAGCTCCCAATATTATGTATTTCTCTCAACATCTTTAATTTCAATGTTGACATTGATACTACAAAGTAAACCTCAACCAAGGAGGTCTTCCTCCATTTAAAAAAAAGGTAAAGGTTCCCTCCGCACATGCGTGCTAGTCCAACTCTAGGGGCAGTGCTCATCTCCGTATTCAAGCTGAAGAGCCAGTGTTGTGCAAGTCCATTGCCATGTGGCCGGCATGGCTGCAAGGAAACACTGTTTTACCATCCCGCTTTTTACGGCGGTACCTATTTATTTACTTGCATTTAGCATGCTTACATGCTGTAGGTTGGCAGGAGTTGGGGTTAACAGCGGGAGCTCACTCTGCTGCGTGGCACCCAGGATTCGAACCACTGAGCTCCCGACTTTACAGTCAACAGTTTTCACTGCTCCAGCCTGCTGAGTCACCCCACCCCACCTTCTTCCATATTACAACAAAAAAGATGACAATGGTTCATGACAAAGCAATCAGTGTGCTCCCTTGGAGTGTGAAAACAGGCTTGGCTTATGAAAGAGAAGACAATTCTTCAGAGAACCTGATCCAGAGTAGTATAGGGTCTGGAGCAGGTTAAACTGGTTTGGCAGCTATTAGAGGTCTACTGTGTTTCAGAATATGACTTTAAGAGGCCCCATTGAGCAGATGGGTGCTGTGTTCTCCACTTGTTGCAGTTTCTGAACCAAGCCCAAACATAGCCCTGCACTGAAAACTTTATAGTAGTCATGTTTTGAGATTATTGATGAATGAATAAACATGGCTAGAGTCTAACTATTCATTTCTGTCGGGGAGCAAAAGTTGAACTAGGTGCTCTTTGTGGCTTTTATTAGAATTCCCAGAATAGGGGCTGATAAGTGATGGTGGTTGAGGCTACCATTTTTTTCCTAAAAGATCTCTTCAATTAATTAATTTATTTATTAATTAAAGTCACATTAAAGTCACATTTGTAGTGGAAATTCTTTTTCCTAATATCCTGTTAAATTTAAAATATTAATTTTTGGGTTATAGTAATACCACCGTTGATGGTGGACCTCAACTATGGCTGAATTACCCCCCCCCCCCAAAAAAAAAAACCACACACACACACATACACATTCCAATTAGAGGTTACAAAGGAGTTTTTGAACCATTTCCCACCAAAATTTAGAATAAAAAAATTAGGGTATTTGGATGCCTGGGACCTTGGTTATTGAGGGAGTTGCTTAAATCCCAGTCCTGGTTCAAGTTATTGGAAATGATCTACTTGTAGAGATGAGTGAAAAAGGCTACACAGGGTTAACATATGTGGAAAACTTTCCGGTTTAATTCATTGCAGCTTCCCCCCCCCCAGGGGGGATGTATCATTTCCCCCCAAGCTTAAACATGAAAGAAATTAGCTCTCTGGGATTCTTTACTTTTGTATGTCCTCATTTGCCTTTCTGGCCCTGGCCCAAATAAGGCCCTACAAACCCTTAAAAATGATTCCAAAAAGTAGGGACAAGACAACAGATCTGTTCCAAAAGTGAGTAGCAACAACAATACATCAGAAAGAAAAATCAGTCACCTTCAGACCTATGGAACCACTAACAGTAAAGTTCAAATTTATTTAAATCATCAGCCAGAGAAAATAATACAAATGAAACGGATATAGTCACCTTCTTTATAATCAGCCCAATATAGGACAGCACCACTTTTCGTCATAATCAGCAGCAAGCTGGTGTCATTCATGCCGAAAAGTTCTTTTCAGATCTTTTTAATATCCCCACGGACAGCAGTTTACAGAATGGAGAAGTCATAATTAACAGAATGCAGCTGGTGAAAAAAGGGTGCTTAAAGCTCCCCCCCTCCACTTTCTGGAACTATCCTGTTAGAAAACACTTCCTTTGAAGGTGCTACTTGCCTTGGGCTAACAGGGAATATCAGTTCTAGTTGCATAAAAAGTAATGTTTGCATTAAATGCTTGATGCAGGGACACATATAATGCCACAGCTAGTTTGGTCTCCCAAGAGCACTGACTTCCAGCAGATAGCAATCTAATTCTACTAGACCAGAAAAAAGTAATCATATGACATGAAAAAAAGTTTAAAATGCCCCATGTTGTTAATACTACTAATTTTGCGGGTGCAACCTGATTTTAGAATCAGTTTGTTATTTTTTCTATTGACACTGTGCAGAAAGAGAGAGAGAGAGATTTAGAGGTCAACATGTTTCTACATACTATGCTTATCAGCAGTTTCTTGTGCAGGTTGTCCATGAGTGACTTGAATTCTTAAGAAAGAATATACATAGGTGGTTCTTATTCACTGTTCCCTTTTCAAAGAACATGGCTTAACAAGACTCAATTTACCATTATATGATTCATGCTGCTTAGACCCAGACAAATTACTGTGTTGCATATTGTAGTGCGACATCCAGTTGATGTTGAATGTTGATGTGTTTTAATAGATTTTACTTGCCCGACTGCTGTTAAAGTGTAGGAACAGTAGGAGGTAGTTGTATTCTACGCAAGCATGTGCTTCGACAGATGGAGGAAAATCTTTTCATGTTGATTTTCAACTGTCCTACTCCACAAGACTTCGAGCTTTTCTTTGCTGCTGGGAAATTAAAAGTTGGCGAATCAGCTTTTAACTTTTATCCATCTGTTCAGACTAATGAGCTGTCTTGTTTGTAGGTTTCACTTTGAATTAGTCAATTCATGCTCAATGATACCATTATTTCCTGACCTCTCCTCCTGCTCCTGTGTTCATTGCCAAAACAGATAATAATAGGTGTCTTAGTCTCATTGTACTTTTTCCTCTTTTATGGAAAGTCTGTAGGAAATCTTTGTGTAGCATACAGAGTTGACTTACTTTTCCTGCAGTGTTTACCAAAGACACAGGTTTTTGAGACATATTTTGTACCAGAGCACTGCCTGCTCTATTAAGATTTCCATTCAAAAGTGTCTTGAATCTGCTACAGTTAAAACATCAAAATTCTTACAAGGTCTTGAGGATATAATCCATGACTGTTTTATCTTCCTTTCCCAGATGGTTAAGTATCACCCCTCAGTAAGGGTCTTGCTGTATCTTTCAGTTAAATCTTAATTATTACTTTCTATCTGTATCATTTGGTATGAATGGAAGAAGGAGCAATTTTGTTTTATTTCTATTTTTTCTGGTACAAATAGAGTCAACAGAGCCCCTTGTTTCTGAATGAAGCTTCTGGGATTATGTTACCTTTTCTGCTCTGATGTTGTCATTGTCAGTCCTGGGCAAAGGAGCCAGTTGAAAAAAAAGTGGCATTCATCCTCTATTGCAGTGATGGTTAACCTTTTAGAGACCGTGTGTCCAAACTGTGATTCAAAACCCACTAATGTTTTGCCAAGTGTCAATATGGCAATTAAACCTGAATACAGGTGGCTGTAAGGGCTGATTTTTGGTGCCGACAGAAAGGGCTCGAGTGCCACCTTTGGCACCCATGCCATAGGTTCACCAACACTGCTCTATAGCTAGTTCTCCAGGCAGTGACATAGGGAAGAAACTGCCATCCCAAATGAAGCCAAACGAAGTGTTACAGAATAACCTTGTGGTATACTGTTCTCTAATGATGGATTCTTTAACTGTTTTCTGTAATATGTAAGCTTGGAAAAGACATTAATGTGTGGCGGCTTCACCTCTATATAGCACTTCTTGCTGGGTAGCTGGAGCTGGAGCTGTAATTGTTCATATATTGGCCCTGTCCATTGCCACCATAATGGATGGATTGTTTTATGACTACGTTGAGAAGGGGAGAGTCATGTAGTGCCTGCAACACTGACTTTTTATTTGGCATAAGCATTTGTGAACAGCATCCCTGTGTTGGTGTTGCCTCCAAACCCAAAAAGCTTCAGCCAAATAAAATCTGTTATCATTAAAGATGTTATTAATCTTTTATTATTATTAATGTTATTACCCTTATCCCAATAGTTGCTGAGTGTGATCTTAAAACAATGGCATTACAATTGCTTGAGACTTGTAACTGCCACATTTCCACTCCCTAGCCAGCTTAAATCCAGTTGCTTTATTAAGCTCCGTTGCATTTAATTTGCAGGTTAGGCCTGAAAGCTAATAAGTACTCTTGCCTTTCAATAGGGAGTCTCTGCAGTCAGGTACCTTTAAATGCCTCCACACACACACTTTGCTCCAGCAGCAGCTGATGTCCACTGCACCCACTATCAGCCTGACGTCAGTTCCTTCCTAAAGCCCAGATTTTCCAAGCTATCATTTGTAGATCTTTAACAGATCTTGCCTTGAATAATTTTAGCCTGTGGTTTCATTCATCTCTTATATTTCTGCTGATGCTGTTTCATTAGGCTTCCCCCAGATACTTCTGATAGTTAAAACCCTCTGCTTTTTCCAGTCTAGACAGAACATTCTGACTGTATTGTTGCTGAATATGTGCTTCTATTCTCTTCAGCCAAAACCCTCGAATTAGCCTATGTTGGGATGCTATGCTGTTCATTTCATAGGTCCCTAATAACGGCAAAATGGACGGTGTGTAATGCCTAATGAGCTAGTTAGTCATAATTGTCCATTTTGTTATTCTTTCATACTTTGGGGGTGGGGGAACTTAGTGTGAAAAATATTGTGACACCTCAAAGACTAACTACTATATTTTAATGTGCGCTTTTATGGATCAAGTCCACTTCCTCATACTTAAGTGTAAAAATATATGACTAGTCAATCAATGGGACCTACAGAGGAGTTGAGTCACCAAATCCCATTGATTTAATGTGCCTACTCTAGTTGCAGCTTTCTGTTGGATTTCAGCCAATATTTTCTGACACATCAGGCCTGAGTGTGTTAACATTTAACAGAAAAGACAAATTATTGCACACTAATGAATTTGTGGTGGTGATATTGAAGTGAGAACTTCTGTTAAGAACATCTGTCATTTGTTACTTTAAATACCACTGTGTGTTCTGTAGGCAAAAGTTCAGGAATGAATAGTACCAGCACTGCTGAGTAGTTCTCTACTAATGATTGTATTTTAGTTTTGATCTGCTTGCAACTTCCTCTTATTTCACACATGGGTGTTTCCTGATTTATAACATGCAGTGCATGCACTTCTTGTTTTGAGTATGATCTTTTTGGAGATATTTTGATGCACAGTGAGTCTAGTTTTTCACACAATAGGGTCACTTGGCTAAGATTGTGTCTTGTCATCAAGACAGCCTAGGCTTCTAAATCATTTATCTTCTTGTGTTGCAGATACTCCCAAGAAACAGAGTCCAGTACATGCACACATGCATTACACATTTGCAATATGAATAGCTTCAGGCTCCAGTCCTTTCTCACTTGTATGATTCATACTTGCCATCCTCACACATTCAGCTCCACTCTGTATTTAAACAATGAGCCTGAGGAAACAGTCACTGTCAGTTTTGCACGCTGTTTTGTCCTAGTTTGCACCAACACATTCCACTGTTCTTCATTGTGGTCTCTGTGACACACACATACGGGTCAGAGGATGTTTCTAGCATCAGAAACTGTTTCTCTGCTCCCTCCCTTATATTGGCGCACTTCATCAGTTCCTTTCTTGTTGCTGTGAGAGCAGTTATCTAGGAGCTTCTCAGATTAAAGTAAGATTGCCTATCTAACTTGTGCAAATAGGTTTTTTCCTTCTCCCCCTTCCCCTTCCTGTTCTTCTATTTCTTCTTCAAAAAAAGGCTTTAAAAAGATGCTGTTTATTCCCTCCTTGCTTACTCTCCTCCCAACTTTTATTGCTCCATTGAGCCTCCTTAAGAAATGTACTGTCTGTAGCAGAAAACTATCTCACGCTGATCACCACAAGTGTCTCTATTGCTCAAGAGAGGAACACAAGACTACTCAGCACCCTGCCTGCCAAGAATCCAACAGAATAGGCCCGTGACACAAAAGTTTCTAAACTAAAACTTCTCTGGGAGCAGTCTCTTTAGGCTGCTTACTTGGTCTCATCAACAAGCAACAATGCTTTTTAGCCTGATTTATAAAACCTCATGAGAATTCACTGTTGGTGGCTGCAACCTGTGGCGATGTGATTCCCCTCAATCACGAAGGACATGGACAACTCAATACAGAGGGATCCCTCCCAGACCAAGGAACATGCAACTCTTGCTCAGAAAGGTAACCGAAGGACTGGCCAAACACAAATGGGACCATCCCAGTAAGAAACACAAGCATCTGGACAAGTCCACTCCAATGGAGGACCAGATATCAATTCAGGCTTTGTCTCTAATACCTCCAACACTGATAGATCAGTCATCTGACTAACCATCTGCCAATCCTGAACCTCTGCCACTACTCATGAGGACACCCAACAGTACTCTAATCTCATCCTCTGCCTTGCCAAATCACTTCAGTTACAGGTCAACAAAACCGCCATCTCCTATATTGGGCGCAGTAATTGCTGTGTCCACCATGCGTCACCGACTTCAGTACAACATAGTCATTCATTTATTCATTCATTCATTCATTCATAAATTCATCCATCCATCTATCCATCCATCCATTACATTTATATCCCACCCATCTAGTGCTGAAGTACTACTCTGGGAAGCAAACAACAATTAAAAGTTTAAGTTACCTTTTTGAACATATCAAAGCTTATTGCTTAAAAGGGCAGGGAATATATTTAAAACATTATAAACCGCCAAAGCTGCAAAAGCTGTCTTAGAATGCATGAAGAACTATAAAGGAAGCATTGCAGCAGGAATCGAGGCCTCAGTGCCATCCAGTTCCTGATTCTAGACTAGCAGAATAGGTAAATATCTGTAGATACAGTTTTCTGGGCTAGAATTCCCCAAGTGTTCTGTCCTGAGGGACTTCTAGTAGACTGCTGGGGGCTGTAGTCCAAATAACAAGAGCGTCACATATCTATTGCTTTATTTTCTACTTCTGGAATGCTCATAGATTTCAGTCATAAATGTTTTGCAGTAAAACCAACCCTTCCCCCCCCCCAAAAAAAAAAACAACAACACCTGATTTTGTCAAAGACTTTTAAAATAATCTGCCCACTCCATTATTGGAATGGATTAAGGATAATATTGTCATATATGGAGAACTGCATTATAGACCATTGGAAACATTTTTTTCCATCCAATAAAAATATTGTGTGGCTAGAGATGTGCATCTGTGTAACCCAGTGTGATGTAGTCGGTAGATAATAGACTAGGAATCAGGCGACCTGTGTCTGAATTCCCTCTCAACCATAGAAACTCATTGGGGAAAATAGCACTACTGAAACCAATACTCCTTAAATATCCCACTTATTTGGAAAAACCCTATTAGGGTTGCTTTAAGTCAGATGCGACCTGACAATGCATAACACCAACAGGGATCTGTGTGACAGCAATCAAATGCAGGAATACCCTAGTACAGTGCTGGTGACTCTATGGCACAGGTGTCAAATGTGGCACGTGGAGCCCTTTCTGTGAGCAGACGACATTGCCCCCTCACAGCCACAGCACTTCTCCCTCCGCTTGGAGGACATAACTGTGCTCTGTGCAGAGAGCTGTGCAAAGGGGAGGCAGTGGCTTCTAGGCTCGTTCACAGCCCCAGTTGACTCTCCAGCCACACCGCTCTAGGCATCTCCAAAGTGGCATGGCTGAAGAGTAAACTGGGGCTATGAAGGAGCCCACAAACCCCAGCCATCCATTTGCCTGGCTCTCTGCATGAGCACTTGGCCTTTAAAAGGTTCGCCATTCACTGCCCTAGTACAAATATTTTTCCACCTTTTAGCTTAGAAACTGCCTCTTTTCCTGGGAGGAATCATATGGCATTAATTTTTATATCACTCTGAGCTCTTGAAAGAAAGAAAGAAAGAAAGAAAGAAAGAAAGAAAGAAAAGTATCTTAGCAAGTACTGTTCTCCCCCCCCCCCCCCAGATATTCATAAAATGCTGTAGTACTATCCTGGAGACATTTCCTTTGTGCTTTGCTTGCATATTTTGTCATTTAAAAGCTTAGTTTTCCCAAGAAAAGGCTACACAAACTCTCAGCTCTTGAGACACTAGAGCTAGCTTTGAACTTCAGAGTACAGATCTAATTACACAGCTTGTAGCTGTGGAACCACTTTTCTCTATTCCAAATTACTTTTCCAACTTATTTGCATAATGGAATGCAGAGAGGTTAGCCACTGAAATAATAATGAAAAAAATCTTGACGTAGTTAGGACAATCTTAGTTAACCCTCTTATATCTGTAGTGGTTTGTATGGCATGTTCATCTCACAGAATAAATATATATATATATATTTCAAAAGCTCAGCTCGCACATTGTGCTATTAGATTAATGAAAGTCTTTCTTTTCCCTTCTTGATTTAAATCAAATTAACAGTAACTGAACATGGCAAGCTGAGATTGAGTTCATCATTGCAGCTCAAGGTGTTCCCGCCACCAAATCAAAATCAGTGGAACTTTCATTAGCTCATTTCTGTTTCACCTATGTGAAATTGATTGGGCAATATTTTGACAAATAGTTTTGGGTTTGTTTGTTTTTACATTAGTGTGTGTAACTGAGTGTGTGTAACTGACTAGACAGATATCTAGTCTAATGCGCTCCCAAACACATCTGGTGGGGCCACTGTGAGATACAGGAAGCTGGACTAGATGGGCCTTTGGCCTGATCCAGCATGGCTCTTCTTATGTTCTTATGAGTGCCCTACAGCCAAAATTTTCTGTTGGCATGAGGCTTAGATGGCTCTGAATGGGGACCAGACAAACAGATGGGCCTGCTGACCTTGGTAGCTTAAGGGACTTCAAATGACTCAAAAGTCTTTATGCATAGATTTCTTCTTCAAAGATGGTGCACAGGTGCTAGAAGTGTGAGTAGTACACTGAATGGAAATAATGCCTCAGATCGATATAGTTGCAACTAGGAAAAGGAATTCCATCACTCATCTATAACAAGATACTGTACACACTTATCCATGGATTGTTGGTATTCATTTCAACATGGGACCAAACCACGTATCCAAATCCTTTGGTCAGGAAGAACTTCTCCAAAAGCACAAACTTAAACATATCTGCTCAGAAGTATAGCACACTGAGAGAACGAAGCCCAGGATGATGTATATTGGATTTTCTTAAACAAAAGCCAAGAAAAATCCTTTTAAGATACACGTTAGCTTTGTGCTTTAAAATTTTACGAAAAAAGAAAAGTTAAAAGAAAGGTTTTCCAAAGCACTCGATGTGTGTTCTAGTGTTATTCTGGGAGAATACCTTGTGTCTTTTTGAATCAGCCTTTGATCTCAGTTTGCTTTTTAGCCTCCAGAAACAGAAGGCTATAAATCTACTTCCACTTGTACCCTTTAGGACTGAATGATTCCGTCACTAGAAATAACAACATAGTTTAATAAAGTTTTTCCTATGATATGTTAGTTTTGTGTGTGTAGTAATATTTATTCTCAAAGAGAAGTTCCATCCTGTGAAACCTATATAAAGTCTGGTGTTATCTGATCTACTCATGGGCTTATCCACTCATATTCTCCTTTTGAAAACTAGGCCTCATCTGCATTCTAGATTACTACATTAAAATGAATTACATATGATGAAGTCCCCCCTAAAAATGTAGTAGATGTTCATATGTAGGTGTATATGTATGTGCATGACATGTCAATTGACCTGGGAAGAAAACAGTTGCTATATGTTCAACAGTAAGCTTCCAATCTGATAATAAATGAATAACATTAAAACCACCTCTTTTTTCTAAACAAATATCTGTCGTTTTAATTTCAAGGTAATGGTGTTTGTTCATGCTCGAAATGCCACTGTGCGGACGGCTATGGCACTTCTGGAGAAAGCGAAAAACAATGGCCACATTTGCTACTTTTTGCCATCTCAAGGAGCTGATTTTGGACATTTGGAAAAGCAAGTAAGTTTCGTGTACAGTTGTATGATTTTGTAGCTCTGTTTCCATGCTGTGGGTCCCTTGTAGTACATGCAATCCTGTTTGTTTATTTGTTTGATTTAAGTCCACTTTTGTCCCAATAAAGGGACCCAAGACAGCATACAAGAGCTAAAAAATGCACATATGTTAAAAACCAATAGAATATTAATATTAAAATACAATGAAACATATAACAATGTTTAAAACATCACTCGTTTAAAACAAATTCAGACAAATTTAAAGCGAAGGGTTAAAATAGAATATGTCATTTGTTTCACTAAAGCTCTAGGTATGCCAAGACGGTCACAAATCAAAAACCAATTTAAGCAGGAGAGTTTTCCCATGGTACCAGAAGGATGGAAACAGTGTGGGCAACCAAACCTCTTGTAGAACAGAATTTCAATGATTGAGAAATTTGACTGAAAACACTTTCTCTTGAGTTCTACCCAAACATACCTGTTATGGTGGCCCATTCTCTGAATATATTGGTCACTGGGGAAGATTGCATATGAAGAGAAACAGTCCTTCAAATAGCATGGATCCAGGCCTTATTCATACAATTTGTCATGGCATTTAAGGAGATACAATATTTCTGTGTTGGGAAATAATGATTCTTGCTTCAGATGCTTTTCTGTTACTACTTAGTTGTTACAGAGGAAGGCCTCAAAACGTTGGAACTTGAGCTATTTCTGCTAAAGTTCACATCCTGCACACTCTTATCCACAGCATTCATCGTACCATATGTAAGGATTTTTCCTGACCCTACGCTGCTATTTGGTGCTTTTGCCCTGTTCACCACTAGATTATCAGGATGTTCTTTCCTGTATTCTCCACCATTGCTGGCTTGCACAACAGAAAGGCTTGTGAATTACAGTGCTGCCACTTCACTTCCTTCCTTATTCCAAATGGCTCTATGGCATACTGCATTGTTCGTAGTGTACTTACTATATACCAAGATCTTTGTGCTGAGTTATTCAGATCTGGCAACAGTTGAAAATGGATAGGGACCGGAACCTAAGCTTCAGAGCCACCTCATATACAAAAATCTGCCTTTCCAGCCCCAGCAACCTGGAGATTTATCTGCTTGCCTGCTTGCCATCCATAGAAGCATAGCATTCCTCTTAGACTTCGCAACCCTTACAGCAGGAGTCTTTAACATGGTTCCTTTCTGTGCCATCATGTTTTCACTGTCCAGAAGGTGACAACTAATTAATTGGTAATTTGTCACCTAGGAGATGATACCATCAAAAATGGTTGAGGATGTATAGAGTCCTGTCAATGGCATAATTATTACTTATGAAACAATATACATGGAATCACCATGTGCAAAGAAACAAATATTACCTGGGCCTTCACTGGACTCCATTTGTGACATATGTGACTAGAGTGCTAAAATTAGGAATCTATTCATCAATATTGTGGTATATCATCACAATATGAGAAGGAGCAGCTACAAGTTAAAGAGGTATTGTTCCTCCTTTGCAGAAAGTACACTCTGGTCTTCTTTGTCCATTCCCTGGGACTGTGAAGCTAATGGGAAATATACTTGGGCTTCTGCCACTGACCAGGAGACTAAGGGCCACTAAAAGATTGAACTTTGGTTCCAACCTGGCGCCATCCATCTGCCAGAAAAATATCTATTTCTTTCCTGTTTATTCCTCTCCTTTCCACTTTTCCCCTTTGTGTATACAGTACTGAGTTTTAGATTGTAAGCCTATGTGCAGGAACTTCTCACCTTGTGATATTTTTATGGCACTGAACATTTCAGACTCCTTCCTTCCTTCCTTCCTTCCTTCCTTCCTTTCCACCTAATCACCAAAATTCCTCAGTATTTCCTCACAGACTTTCACCAAAATCATCTTCCTGTTCCTTCCACTTTCTCATCCATTTCCATTCCTTGCACCTCTAATGCTGTTCTTGTCCTCAGTCCATATTTTTTCAACTGTTGCAGCTTTGTTGCATGCTATGCAAACATAAGATTTTAGATTCAGTACTCTTTCCAGGATCAGGATTGTTTTCTTCGGACATCAGTTTGGTGCTGGATAGCCTCGTTTTCTTTCAATATAAATTTGTTCGTTTTATTTATATCAACTTTTTCCCCATAAAGGGATTCAAAGTGGCTAAGTCTGTTTTCTGTTGTTGACTTCATTTGTGCTTCCTGTCTTTGATACAGGACATAGCATTTTATGTTGTCTTAGGTGTCGCAAATGCAGTTTTGTTGTTGTTGTTGTTGAACAGATAGCCTTTGTAATGAGTCGGTACATGGCAACTTGTTTGTTTGTGAGGGAAATCTTTAAATGATTTTTGAACTTCTAGCATCATAAATTGGTCCAGAAGGTTGAGTGGAGTTCAGCTGGATGAACAAATGAGGATATGAGGTCCAAGGGACCCAATTGCTTTGTGTTTTTGTTTGCTACTGTTCTTTGACCATATACAGTATTTGCCCCAGCAGTTATGGTGAAAGGTCCTTCAGAGTAGACAAGTTGAGGTTTAGGTCTCTGCTATCATTTGCTTGACTAAATTTGTCATATAATATATTTTCTGGCCTAATTATTCAGTGGGGCCTGACTCTAATTGGCACTGCCAGCTGGAGTAGATTACTGTGTCTGAATCAGTGGGATCTGTGTAATTGTCACAATTCAGCAGCTGATTCAGTGAGCTTACTCTGATTCAGTTGGCATTATTAGTTGGATTTAGGGCTTAGGTTTGGTTGTTATTGTTGTGGACTCCATTACTTCTCTTCAACACCAATGGCGAGGTCTATCCGTGGTTAATTTATGCTAGCGGAATATGTACTATCTGCTGGTGATAAATTCCAACAAGGGATTTTAGTGTTTTTGCTTTTTCATAGTACTTGATGACATGGCAAGCTAATTAAGACCCATCTGTTAAGAAACACTAGTAAAGCATTAATATTATTTTTCATAAGTGACAAGTTTGCTTCTGAAACCAATAGGTTGCTCTCTCATTAGTGATAATTAATGGAGTTATTTCGCTGCCTTGTGAGACTGGTGAACAAAAGAGATATTTTCATCTGGTAATATTAGCAGGAAGAAGTTATTTGTCATTCCTCCCAAAATAGTGGCTCTCTGATATGAAACATTTATTATTACAAAACTTCAGTACAGTACATCAAAGACTTAGTTCAGGTATTGCCTTGTTTAAAGTTTCAGCCGTTTGCTGCTTTTAGCAGCTTTTTTTCTTCATTTTTCTCTCTCTCTAAGGGAATTTTAAATGCTAAGCCTAAGTATAGTGTAATTGTATAAAAGTGCTTCAGGTTTACTTTTAAATGTTCTCTAAGGGAATAAATAAGATTTTTTAAAAAAATAATGAATAACTGATTTGCTTATTGTAAGAATAGAACTTAAATTTTCAGGGAAGAAAAGTTAATGTTCATAGCTTTGCTAAGCAGGTTATTAAAAGCTCAGATGAGTATTTGGAAGTTAAAAACTGGTCAACTTAAAATGGGAAATATTTAATGTATCTTGTTATAGAAGATAATATTTCAGAGGGGTGATATTTATAGGTAGCAAAAAAATCTCACAGTGGTCATCTTATTGATAAGGGTAATAATCCTGCAGGTGGCATTCACAAAATAAATTGTTGATCACAAGTATTGGTGCACTGATATCCTTGCTGATATGTGTGATATGATTTTTAAAAGAGCCATATTTAAATTAGAAGAGAAGAACTGAATCTTTTGATAAATTTTCACTCTTTACACCCCTCATATAAATATTCTGTCTGAGGAAAAAATTCATAAGAATAATGAAATGGATAATATACATGGAAACTTACACTGTAGAAAGTATGTGGATGGAGGGAGGGAGGGAGAGAGGGACAGAGAGAGAATGAGAGAGAGAGAGAGAGAGAGAGAGAGAGAGAGAGAGAGATCACTTAACTTAGTTCCTCCCATGCTGCTGAGTGTCCCATGGTTCTAGGGCAGTGGTGGCAAACCTTTGGCACTCCAGATGTTTTGAACCACAACTCCCACAGCCCTTTGTCATTGGCAATACAGGCTTGCAATTCTGGGAGTTGTGGTCCAAAACATCTGGAGTGCCAAAGGTTTGCCACCACTGCCCTAGGGCAACAAGTGCTTTCCAATTGGTCTGGTCTGCGGCTTCCATTTCAGCAATTCCCCATGCAATGGGTCCTGGGGTCAAGGGTTATTTATGGATTGGTAGCCTAGGAAATCACACACATAAGTGGGAATGGTCACAGCAATGAGTCTGCATTTATTTATTTTTATTCAAAATATTTTATCCCACTTTTCTTCTTAAAAAGGGACCCAAAAGAGTTTACATAATTAAAAAGACAATGCAGTATTTAAAAGCCAAAAGTAATAAATATACAAATATTGAAAAATAATAATATTGAAAAATAATTAAACAAAAATTAAAACAGCAAATAAAATCAATACTAAAACAATAGAAAATCTTCCAGAATATGGCCCAACAGCCCTAAAAACTCACAACAGCTATGAGATCCCGGCTGTAAAAGCCTTTGAAAATACAATACTAAAACATTTTTAAATAAATAGAGTACCATAGTTATGTATTGTAGGATAATCAGAGTGGGTTCTTGAGAACTGAAAATGGATCTAATTACAACGTGAAAATAAGAATGTGCTATCTTTAACCTCTTTCCTGTTTAGTTGAAATAACTAGATTATGTCGATTTGTTTGCATTTTGTTTATTTTGCTGTTCTTTTATTTTACATTTCTTGGTTAAAAGCTCACCTATAATTATTTTTATATTATTTTTATTACTGTTTAGCGTGTTGCAAGTAACTTTGGCATTACTAGTGGAAAATGGAGTACAAATAAATAGTTGAGGATACTTATGCTGAGTTCCTTTTTGCCTACTATTGTCTAGTCTTTCCTCCTCCCCATTATTTAAACACTAGAAATATGGGCTCCAGAAATGCTGGGGGGAGGGTGGCTGAAAGCATAGCAAAATTATCCCCAGACCCTGTAGAGGTTGCCGAGAACATCCCTCGTTGCAGAGTTTAACAATCATGCACAGCGAAAGAGTTGCAAACGCTTGGTTCAGTTCTTCAAAAAATAAGCTAGGATTTATTTGAAGTCAGTTCCAAAAACACACATAGAGCTCTCTTACAAACGCTGACACCACCCAGCAGAGTAACAGAAAAAAAGGAAAGAGGAGGAGGAGGCTCCAACATTCCTCTTTAAATACAAAACACAACACATGTGATTATTCTACAGTGAGATAATTCTTTTCAGAATTCTTTCAGTTGCAGCTTGTCATTGTTTCAGGCTTCAGAAAACCTAACAGAATCAAGAGAGTCTAGATCCACCCTTCTAATACAGTATTGTATTCACTAAGGATGAAATTCAGAAAATGTCTCACAATGGTTTAGAATAAAATCTGATACTTTTGTTTTGAATCACAGTGGTGCCTCGTAAGACAAATTTAATTTGTTCTACGGGTCAATTCATTTTACAAAAAAAGTCTTACAAAATGTGGCTTCCCATAGGAATGAATGAGAAACTGATTAATCCATTCCGGAGGTTGGAAAAAAGGCCAAAAAGTGCCAGTTCCCCCCACCTCTGTATGAAGTTCACTTTAAAGCCAAGCACCCCACCCCACCCCACCCCACCCCAGTGCAAAAGCAAGCACCAAGACAAAGGGGAAACTGCAAACTGTTTGTCTGCAGTTTGCAGTTTTCCACCAAAAGTGCAATGGAAAAGAAGGGAAATGAAAAAACACAACACCAGATAAGAAGAGCTAGTTCGTTCCTGCCTGCAGATCAATTGAAAATAATTCTAAAGCAAAAAAGAAAGCACCAAGAAAAAGGGGGAACTGCAATCTGTTTGTCTGAAGTTTGCAGTTTTCCGCCAAAACTGCAAGGGAAAAGGGAACACCAGTAGCTGTTCCAGCCAAAAGTGCAAAGGAAAGCAACGCAAAAACACAAAAGAAAGCAAGGAAACCTCAGCTCCCTACCTTTCCAAGTTCTAAAAGTCCAAAAAGTGCTGCAAAACAATGTCCAGAATGGCTTCAAAACTTGATGAAAAAACTCCTCCCACCCCTCCACAAGCTACAGGAGCACAGTGCATCCTGGGTAACTTGTTTTGAAATGCGGAATGGATTTTCGTCTTGCAAGGCATCCCATAGGGAACATTTGTCTTGTGAAGCAACCATATTCTCAGAAATTTCATTCGTCTTACAAGTTTTTTTGTCTTACAGGGCATTCGTCTTACTGGGTATTACTGTATTACGGTTTCTTATTTTTGATACAGGCAATGTTCCCTCCAAGCTACGTGGCCATGTGGCCGCGCAGTTCTGAATGAGGGCTGCCCATTTGCTTCCAGTCACAGCTGGAACCCTGTGCAAGTGGGGCAGGGCCACCCCTCCATTGCTCTGCAAAATTAGAGGGAATGTTGGATACAGGACTATATTACTAGATTTTGAGCAAAAGTGAAAGGATTTTCTCCTCATTTTTCTCATTGTTTAATGTTTCTGAATATGATTGACATCATCCATAATGCCTGTAAGTTTTAATGTAGAATAAATTACTTGGAGTAATTCTTAATTACTTGCAGATGTCTTTTAATTCCTGTGAGAGATTTTACTTCAAGATTGAAAGTGCAAGTTGTCATGTGTCAGGATCTTAAAAATACACCAGCACTTGTTTTTTGTCAAAATGTTATTCTATGTGGACCGGAAGCTGTTGAAATTACATAGACTCTCCTTTCAATGTCATCTTTCTCTGTATGAAGAACAAAGCTTAACTTGCTTTTTGTACCATATTTTGAATGATTGAATGATTTTAAATCATTAGATTGCTCTTGTACAAAGTTTTATTATGGGCGTTATGTATCCAAACAAAAAGACAAAAATCATAGAGACCTAACAGAACAGAAGGAATCAAGAAGAGATGGCAAAAATGCACAGAGGAATTGTGCCAGAATGATCTGGTTGTCCCTGATAACCAAGATAGTGTAGTTGCCGACCTTGAGCCGGACATCCTGGAATGTGAAGTCAAGTGGGCCTTAGAAATCATTGCAAACAACAAGGCCAGTGGAGATGATGGAATTCCTGTTGAACTATTTAAAATTTTAAAAGAGGACGCTGTAAAGGTGCTACACGCAATATGCCAGCAAATTTGGAAAACTCAGCAGTGGCCAGAGGACTGGAAAAGATGGGTCTACATCCCAATCCCAAAGAAGGGCAACGCCAAAGAATGCTCCAACTATTGTACAATTGCACTTATTTCACACGCTAGCAACGATATGCTCAAAATCCTACAAGGGAGGCTTCAGCAGTATGTGAACTCCCAGAAGTGCAAGCTGGATTTCGAAGGGGCAGAGGAACTAGAGATCAAATTTCCAACATGCGCTGGATCATGGAGAAAGCTAGCTCCAGAAAATCATCTACTTCTGCTTTATTGACTATGACAAAGCCTTTGACTGTGTGGACCACAGGAAACTATAGCAACTTCTTACAGGAATGGGAGTGCCTGACCACCTTATCTGTCTCCCAAGAAATCTATATGTGAAACAAGCAGCAACAGTCAGAACTGGATATGGAACAACTGACTGGTTTAAAATTGGGAAAGGAGTACAACAAGGCTGTATTTAACTTATTTCCCTATTTAACTTATATGCAGAGTACATCATGTGGAAGGCAGGAGTGGATGACTCACAAGCCGGAATTAAGATTGCCAGAAGAAATATGAACAACCTCATCAGATATGCAGATGGTACTACAGTGGTGCCCCGACTGAAGAGCAGCTCGACTTAAGAGCAATTCGACTTAAGAGCGGAAAACTGTTGGCATTTTAACTGCCGCCTTACAATTTTTTTTGATTTTTTAACTTATTTTTTTCTATTTTTAGATAGGTATCCCGACTTAAGGGTAGTTTGACTTAAGAGCATGCAAATTCATAAGTCGAGGCACCACTGTACTCTGTTAGCAGAAAGTGATGAGGAATTAAAGAACCTCTTAATGAGGGTGAAAGAGGAGAGTGAAAAAACGGGCTGAAGCTCAACATCAAAAAAAACTAAGATCATGGCCACTGGTCCCATCACCTCCTGGCAAATAGAAGGAGAAGAAATGGAGGCAATGACAGAGTTTATTTTCTTGAGTTCCTTGTTCACTGCAGATGGCGACTGCAGCAATGAAATTAAAAGACGCCTGCTTCTTGGGAGGAAAGCGATGGCAAACCTAGGCAGCATCATAAAAAGCAGAGACATCACTTTGCCAACAAAAACCCTGATAGTCAGTGATGGGTCTTCCAGGAGTGATGTATGGAAGTGAGAGCTGAACCATAAAGAAGGATGATTGCTGCATAATTAACGCTTTTGAGCTGTGGTGCTGAATGAGACTTTTAAGAGTCCCCTGGACTGTGATGAGATCAAACCTATCCATCCTGGAAGAAATCAACCCATAATGTTCACTGGAAGGACAGATTTTGAAGCTGAGGCTCCAGTACTTTGGCCACCTCATGAGGAGAGAGGACTCCTTGGAAAAGTCCCTGATGTTGGGAAAGAGTGAAGGCAAAAGGAAAAGGGGACAGCAAAGAATGAGATTGGGAATGAAACACATAGAGTGTGTGACACTGAACAAAGTTTATATTCCCCAGAATGTGTTTGGGTTTACAGGGCATCAACTTGCCAGTTACAGATACCCAGCATGTAGCTCACCATAACATTGAATTGGGTAAAGAAAAGAAACCCGGGATCTACTCCCTGATTCAGTTTTTGGATTTCGAGATTGCAGTGATCAATATACAACTGGATGGGGTGTACCATTCCTTCTCACATGCTGCCTCTTTTAGCAGATGCCTCGGTCTGTGGATGCTTTTTCTGACACTATAATGGACCCTGGGTCCACAGGAGCAGCTGGTTCATCTGCATTCACAAGATCATTGGGATTTATAAATCTACTCTAAATATAAACCTAAATGGGTAGGGAGCCAAATAAATAAATAATGATTAGTAAATGTGTAAGAAGTGTTCTGTCCTTTCCCATCTGACTCCTTCAGTTCAGGGACTAGTCCAAACAAATATACCTTGCAGTGTGTTCCCATAACTGGGAACTCACTGCATAGGATTCTCTTCACCACCACCCCCAGTCTGGAGCTGATGTGGAGATTAAGAGGACAGTTTTGTATGTTTCTCATTATGATTATGAGAGAAAATAGGGATTGTGATGTTCAGTGTGTGCATGTGTATTTGTATGTGTTTCCCAATTATTTATGTGGATGTAATAGTGTTTTTTAAGTGGACCTTTGTGTTGCTTTTTGTTCTGTGTAGCAGCAGGGGAGCTGCATTGTCCGGGCTGGGTGGGAACAACATCCTCTTGATGTTCCTGCTTAATCAAAGAAATGATTGGCATTATCACAGTCCTGATGCTCTCCAATTAACTGATGAACTTTCCACATCTACATTAGATTTTGCAGTAGCTACATTACCAACCTTTTTGTTATGATAAGGGAACTAAGACATCCTCAGCTTAGACCAGGCATGACTAAACTTTGGCCCTCCAGATGTTTTGGACAGCAACTCCCACAGTCCTTTGCCACTGGCAATCTAAGGTTAGAATTCTGGGAGTTGTACTCCAAAACATCAGGAGGGCCGAAGTTTGGACATGCCTGGGATAGACCATGGGTTTGTTGAAGCATCATTATTATCAACTCCATGATAAAGGGTCTTTATCTGGTTTTCTTCCTAATGCATAATATACATTTGTTGTGATTTGTTTCTGAACATGAAGTAGAGTTTTAGACATTTTAAATCCGGGAGTCAGGTAGTGATGACTTTCCTATAACGAGGGTAACAAAAAAACCCAAAATCTAGTAGGGTACTAAGCAGGACTAAGCAGCCTTGTTCTCTGTTCTTTGCACTTCTGATTATAGTAATCTTGTGTAAAATTAAGAAGAAAAGCTATACAAAATCTTCAGCTATAAAAATGTGTTAATATTACAGTGGTACCTTGTATAAAGGAATTAATTCGTTCCAAATGAAATTATGTTAAGCAAATTTTCCTTTATACAGATCCCCATAGGAATGCATTGAAAACGGAGTGATCCCATTTTATATTGTACAGATTCTCTCCATAGGCAATTATGTTAAGCAAATTTCCCCTACATCCAGAATTTTTAATGTTGTACAAATTTTA
This sequence comes from Phrynocephalus versicolor, assembly GCA_023846285.1. Lineage (NCBI taxonomy): Eukaryota > Metazoa > Chordata > Lepidosauria > Squamata > Agamidae > Phrynocephalus > Phrynocephalus versicolor. The sequence continues at coordinate 8,635,943 of JAHTLZ010000122.1, forward strand.
TGTTATACAAGCTGTTTGTTATACAAGGGTCCACTGTAATTCATTCCAAATAAAATTATGTTTAGCAAATTTTCCTTTATACAAATTTCCCATAGGAATGCATTGAAAACGGAGTAATCCCTAATTATGTTGTACGCATTCACCCCATAGACGATTCTGTTAAGTAAATTTCCCCTATCTCCGTAATTCTTTATGTTGTACAGATTATATGTTATACAAACTGTTTGTTATACGAGGGACCACTGTATTGTTATTTTCTTGCTGCTTTCCTGTCACATGAGTTCTGAGAAAGTTGATTGGACTTTACGTACCTTGTATTTCACCTTTTTAATTCACTGCAAAAATTGATTTCAGAAATAAAACTGTTTATATTTATAAAATGTTTGAGGGGGAATACCTGACACAGGTATTTATTTTACATTGCTTACACTAATACAGGTATCCATGTGTTTTATGTATTCTGAATGAATGTTAGGTATTGAGAGCCATCTTGTGGTCTTCTGGTTATTGCACATTATTGTCTTGTTTTTCAAGTTATATGCCAGATTGCTTTTGCTTTGTACTACTTAGTGTTCAGAATATCAGCATCTTAGTTATTTTTATTCCATTTTTGAAGGTATTTTCTATACACAGTATTGTTCCTTCCTATATCCAGTATTAATCTTTTTTTCCTTTCTTATCCTTATTGAAATTAAGCAAAAAATGTATGAATATTAGATTTATTTTTGTAACTAACTTGCCTGGAAATATTAGCCACATACAGATAATTACTAGATTGAGATATACATCACACTTTTGATTGTCTTTATATCATCTTTGCTTCTCCATTTGTGTGAGCTGTGTTTTATCCAGGAAAACTCGAATTAACAACAGAATCACATATTATTTGTTTTGTGAAACAGTGGTTGACATTTTCAAAATAAGCCAGATCTAAAAACACACTTACTTTACCAACTGAAACTTGTAAAACATGCTACAAAACTCTTAACAAATACCCAATTTTATGTCAGCTGCATATATGGTTTTTCTCAGATACCCTGATTAGCCATGCAGTGCAACAAAGTCCTTGTTGGTTTAAATGAGTGTAGTTTTCTAGTATTGGTCCTGTTATAGAATAAAGTGGCTGCAAATGAAAACAGTGACTGCAGTTCACCAAGGAAGAAGCTTTGATAATTATGATCAGGTATACCTTTTTGGTCAGTTGTGTTGTTTTGCCGGATCACACTTAGGAAGAGATTTAAACTGACTTGATTTATTTACTGACACATTTATATTGACCTATATAATAGCCTTGCAGAGCAACCACCTTTTTAGAATGCAAGATGAATATTGTCTGTGAACCCGTGTCTCTCATTTTGCTTTAGAATCTTCGGAACTGCATGTGAATCATCTTCGGTTCTTTGTGTTTGTCCTACAAAGCAATGAGCAGCTCTTAATATTCTTACTCATTTGGTAATGTGGGCAGTGGTAGATTTGTGTAGTACTGTAACTCTTTGTATACCTACACATTCTACAATTGTATTGATTCCTCATTAGATAGAGTATTACTACAGATAATGTAGCTTCTGTTACTGTTTCTTCTTAGTTTTCTTCTGCCTTTCCTCCTTTTTTCCCCACAAGGAAGAAATGTGAGCATGCTAACTTGCAGCAGTTATATTTGAATTAATTCAGTGAGGAGTGGCAAAAGATGAGCCTTCGAGTGGACCAAAAATACACCTGCATGTTGCTGTGGATGCATGCAGACTCTTCAAAATAACACAGTATTTTTCTTCTGCTTCCCAGGAAGCAATTCTGATTAGAATGCCCCTGTTTCTTATGTTTTGTGGGGAATTGAGGTTTCCAGAGGGGAAGGACTAAAGTAAAGCCGTATATGTTGGAGTTGATAGTAGGGCAAAGCAGTCCATTTTACCGTGATTCCTCCAGCATGTATGACGGCCTTACTTTCTTGTGTGTGTTTTTCTTGCCACTGTCAGATATGTCTGTGGAGAGCAAAGGTACTCCAGTTGGCAACTTGTTTTAAATATGGGTATGATCCACCACATAAATTATGGCAGTGGCCCTTCCATATAATGTTCATTGTAGTAATTATTTATAACCTCTTTGCTTGCACAAGATTGGAGAAATGCAATTAAAAATATCTCCAATTATATTTTTCTCCTGAAGATTTAACACAATAATATGGAGAGCAATATTTATAGCTAAATACAGTAAAATATAAATTAGAAAAATATAAAAAGGATAAAAATATAAAAAATATAAAAAAGATGAAATACCACACTAAAAAAAACTGTAAACAGAGCAAACACCAAAGAAACATTCAAAGGAGTAAAGCATGACTATCCATTTGAAAATACCACACATGCAGGCAGTCACTGGGGACAGCATAGCCTAGGCCAGCCTGGCCTCCTGTGGGTGGGAGTTCCAAAGGTTGGGAACAGCAACAGAGAAAACCCTCTCCTGTGTGCCCACCAGATGCACCTGTGAAGGTAGTGGGACCAAGAGAAATGCCTCCCCTGGTGATCTTAGCACAAGGGCAGACCCATAAAGGGTGACACAGTCCTTGAGATAATTTGGTCCCAAGATATTTAGAGCTTTATAGGTTAGAACCAGCCTTTTGAATTGTGTCTGGAAATGAATCGGCATCCAGTACAGCTGCTGCAACAGGGGTTTTATGTGATCTCTCTGACTAGCCTCAGTTATCAATCTGGCTGCCATGTTTTGGACGCAGTGAAATGTCTGGACACTTTCCATAGGCAGCCCCACATAGAGCACATTACAGTAATCCAGCCAGGATGTAACTAAGGAGGGGGGGTCATAAATGTGTTATTCGTAATTTGTCAGCCGCGGTGAATCATAAATTGAAATGAATAGCCATTTTTCTGTTCCATGCCCATCTCTAGATTTATCCAGCAACAAAATATGCCTTTACAGTATTTGATCCCTTTGTCAGGGAGAAACCAACCTGTTTTTCCATAATCCATTCTAATGATAGCCTCTTGTCCAGAGTACTAGTTATAAGTCTATGCATTCAAATGTTGCTGCTCATCTTTTTTTAAGAATGAATAACAGCTTTTTAAAAGATCCATACAGTAAGAGGATTTGCTTTAATCTATAAAGCACAGACTTAGTCCCTTCCACCCCAATTAACTCCTCAGATGCTCTCTAGCAACCAGCATATACCCGTATTTTATTTTATTTTTTCCCCTATAAGATGCACTTTTCCCACCCTCAAAAGTAAGAGGAAATGTCTGTGCATTTTATAGAGTGAATACAGCAGTCCCCACTACATATATATCACGGATTTTCATTTAGAGATAAGATACCTGCACGAGCCTCTCCCATCTCATGCTGCACCGGGGATTCTGCAATTCCAATCCCCTGGTTTGCAAAGAGGCTTCCTCCGGAGAGCCTCTCCGCACCCCTCCGCTTCTGCAGCCAAGATTCCCCAGCAAAAAAATCACCTTGTTTGCAAAGAGGTCTCCATGGAGCAGTATTTGCCATAAAATCTCTAGTGTTTCTTCCTTCCTTTCATGAACTGGCATTTCTCACTCCATATGACATAGATTTTTCTTGCTAAATCTCGAGGATTTGTTAATGCAATAGCTATAGTTACTGCACTCTTGACATATTATTTCTTTTGTACTGGAATGTATATTGAACAGCTCCAACCTGTGGGCTATTTTTCATATTTGTATTTTGATATATTTTGATATATTTTGATATATTTGGTCTTTGAAGCTCAGAATATTTCTGTTGGTATCTTGTCTATTCCTGGTGATTTATTTCTAAACTTTTTCCAGTTTTGGAAAAGTGGGGGGGGGCTCCTTTTCCTCATTTATTCCATTTTCCATAGTTTTTTTCTCCCCAGGCTTCAAAATTTCCAGATTTTTTTTTTTTTGTGATACAATACTATGGAAACTGTTAAATTAAATGAAAGTATTAGTAGGTCATATGTTTGCTGGTTTATGTTTCTTAGAAATAATTATAAAAAAGAAGCTGGTTAGACCTTAATTAACAGTCATTTAAACTTTTCACCGTGTGTTTTAACTGGGAGTTGAGTCATGGCTACCGGACTTCTTTTTTGAGAGACAGAAACGTTTCACTGTTCATCTGTGTGTTTTGTTTTATTACATTCTTAAGGTATGCATTGGGGAGTTTTTTCTTCACTATTCAGCAGTGTTAAATTTAATAGTCTTTCTAAATTAACAGTAAAAATCCCAAGAGCACAATATCCTTGAACTAGTGTTAGTTTATCATGTTTTTTTTACACTAGATTCATATTTTATACAGTGCTGTTGCCAATGATAAGGCATTGAGAAAAAAACTACATTGAAATGGAACTATTTTAACTACTTCAGCATAGGTCAGTTTTTCCTATGCCTTTAAAATCTATAAAATACAATATTTTTGTTCTTGAAAATTCTGTTGTTCACAGGGTCATTAAAAGTCAGAGTTGTTTGCCCTTGTAAATAGATTACCTGTTCATAAGTTTAACTGACAATGGAGCATCCTTAAAGAGAGAACAGCATTATTTGATACTTAACATTGGTTCAATATCTAAATAGGATGCAATTCTTTGGAAAGCAGGCACTTGGCTTTTCCACTTAAAATTATTAAACATCCATGTAACATGTAAATAAAATTAAAAGGCAGAACAATACAAACAAATATGGAATGAGTTTTTGAAAAAGCACAAGAATGGGTAAAAACTGAAACACCAAAGTATGTTGAAATGGACATGATAAAATATTTACCATTGACTTTTATTGCAGGATATAGAAGAGTTCTATGTTTTTATAAAATGATTTCTAAAAGTAGATTTTTTTGCCTACAATAATTATATGGAACTGACTGCATAATTATGCAGAAGGGAACACTCTATCTCTGTGAAATGGCAGTAGTGTATTATCTACGTTTCTGGCTGTGGACCATACTAAGTACATGGAGTTGGATCCAAATTTTCTGAGTCTGATCATCAGATGATCCTATATTGTGCATGAGAGATCCTTACTGATTTTCCACTGCAGCCTTATGTCTCTCCAAAATCAACTATACAGAGTGACGGACCTTCAGGCAGAGGAGGGGAGTGGTGGATAGAAAAACAAGGGGTGATTTCTTCTAAAATCAAATCAGGAAAGGTTTAGCTATTTTCCCATAAATGCCTAGCAGGCCTTGGTTCTCAGCACTGCAGCATTTCTAGATGATAACTCTCGTATGCAGCCACTGCCTCTTTTACCTTTCAAGTTCTGGTGGATTGGAATCCTCTAGGTCACATTCCAAAGATGTGTCACAACAGCAGCTACATACAGTATAAGTTTGTTCATTCATTCATTCAGTTATTTGTGGCTGTAAATTGAAAACCATTTTTTCAGGATAGCTTATGTTTCCAAAGTTTGCAGCTTATGTCTGAATAAGATCATAAAGAAAGATCTTTAAAATACTTGAACTTACAGTAAACAACAACAATTGCATCTACGTCAGTAAAGCAAACTAAAATGGTTGCAACAAAATAATTAAAATAGTATCAGATAAAACTTTAGAGTACAAGAAATTATTGGAACTGGGATAAAAGGGCCCTTTTTATTTACAGACGTGATTTCTTAACAAAAAACTTTCCAAATGAAGGCGCAAAAGATGTTTCCCTTTGATTATTTTCTGCTGGGGGTGGGCACTGCATATAGAGAAATATGCTTCTAGAGCCTCATCAGCTCTTATTTATGATCAAATCACAGGCCTCCCGGTGATGGTTTTAAGAGTTGAGCAAGTATATATGAATGCAGATCATGTTCAGATTAGTTGGTACCAGCCCTGGGAGTTCTGTAAAGTTTACATCTCTGGCTTCAATTTGTTGCAAAAACAAATTAGTACCCAGTGTGTAACAGTCACAGAACAGAGGTAATTGTAGCTTGGATTCTCATGGTTGCATTTGCAATCATTCTCATTCTACATTCTGTACCACTTAAATCTTATGAACCATCAATTGCAACAGGGCTCCTCAAATGCCTGCCAGATACATGAGTTCTCTGAAAGGTTGGCTCTGACTGCTTTGTACCACACTGTACTATTCCTGGTCAGGATCCATCTGAGGGGCTCCTGGGAAGTTTTTAACCCTCCAAGGAGACCACTATCACCACCTCCAGATTTATAAATGACATAATCTTAGTGAAAGATCAAAAAAGTTGATAATTAGCAGGTATCCCTGGCTTTGAAACAAAGAATGGTTGTAAAGATGATTAGGGCTAGAATCATATGTGATAATTAAGCCAGCATCAGTGTAGTGACAAATTGCAGCAGTAAAATTGCCCCTATTTAACAATATACTGCTTATATCTCCTTTGTACCCTAATTCCCATGAGTGACACTTAGCAAAGGGTACAAGCAGCGTCTGACAGTTTGTCCCTGCAGTTCACACCATTGTGCTTGCACTGGTGTAACAAACTGGTACAATTCTCACTCTGAACTTCTTTACATATCTCAAAGTTCAAATCCCACAGTAACTGTTGTTTCTGCTTGCTTGCTTTTTATTTGTTGCTTACATAGGGCTTCTTCTGATTCAAAGGCTAGTGGTTGTATTCGAGGGGTAGAAATTGTTTTCTTCCTTTGAACCAAGAGGAAGGAAGGAGCATGACTGAAAATCAGGGTTGTGTAAATTCCACCAAGATAGGCCTGCCATCACAAAGGCCCAGTTGCCTGATGACTTACTTAGTTGAATGCCACTGAGCCTTAATAGACTCCAATATCCAAGCCTTATTATAGGCATGTGGAAGTGCTCATTTGAATCATGAAACCACCTTTGTGTTAACATTAGTAACCAGTTGTTGAAATGATTAGAGGTCAATTTTATTTGCACTCTCTTTATATACACGTTGTTGAAGGATGTGGCAATTGTATGTATCTAGGATTATTGTAGTCTGCTGTGAACATTCTGTATTCCCATTTTTCCATCTCATCCATGAACAGGTGCATAAGTCCAGAAACAAGCAATTGCGTGAAATGTTTCCAGACGGATTCAGTATTCACCATGCAGGAATGCTGCGGCAAGATAGGAGTTTGGTGGAGAACTTGTTTTCTCGTGGATACATCAAAGTTTTGGTCTGTACGGCTACATTAGCCTGGGGTGTCAATCTTCCTGCTCATGCTGTCATTATTAAGGTAAGACCATGTTGTCTGCTTCTACCAACCATTAAAAATCTATAATGTGACATATAACAAGAGATGGTTTTAAATGTTGCTAGCAAAAGAAAGTGTGAATGCTCAGGGGAAAGACGCTGCTAATTATCTTGCAGTGTTGTGATGGTGGGCTGCTTGCTAAACTGACTTTCCCCACTTTGGGAATCTGATTGGATAGTAAAGATTTAAATATATCACAGATTATGAAAGGATTAGCTTAAGTATACTTTCGAAATCCTGCTGTATTTGCCTAATTTTGGTCTCTAGCTCATCTGGATTATACTGGTGTGTGTTTATGTTAATTTTTATTAACTTTTTGTCACCCAGGGAACTCAGATCTATGCTGCAAAAAGGGGCTCCTTTGTTGACCTTGGAATTTTAGATGTCATGCAGATATTTGGTCGAGCTGGACGGCCTCAGTTTGACAAATTTGGAGAAGGTGTCATTATCACAACACATGACAAACTAAGCCATTACCTGACTCTGCTTACTCAGCAGAACCCAATTGAGAGCCAGTTTCTTGAAAGCATTGCAGACAACTTGAATGCAGAGGTACGTTTGCTAAAGTGATTGTTGCACAGCGAATACATTCAGTCCTTTCGAACCCAATATAAATAACGAGGTGAAAAATAATACCATTTATATTCTAGTCTTTAAACTATAGCAATTCAGCTAAATAGTTTGTGGGGGTTGAGTTGTGACATTGGTACCATCTATATTATGCAAAAATTGCTGTGCTTTGTGGAGTGTAATATTTTGGTAGTGTTGATGCTGCTTCCTTTGATTTCTTTAACCTCATCATACTACCTAAAGCAAGAATAACTGGTTATTATTTTTTAATGAAGTTTGCCCTTTTTATGAGTGAAAATAAAATGAAATCTTGTTTAACTGTTCTTGAATAGTTTAGTTCCTGCTCAACCTACTGGAAGATTTTCAAAGCTTGTTAATGCAAAGAAATTGGCTCTGTATACTAAAGAAATGATAGTTTCAAATTAAATTGAAAGAAGCTTTCCTTTCCTTACTATTTCCTTATTATAACGTTTGGGTTAACTTTCTGAAGTTGACTGTGAAGATTCTCAGTCATCCAAGTGAGTTTATCTGGAAGTTGAGTCATGGCTACTGGACTTCTTTTTTGAGAGATAGAAATGTTTTGCTGCTCATACAAACAGCTTCATCAGTCTGAATACAGCTAGTGTGAGTCTTCCATCTTATAGTCAGTCAGCTTTGACCTCTTCTCACCCTGGTCTGAATTAGGTTCATAAGATGAACAATGGCCTGAATAGGCTCGTTAGGGAGACAATAGTATCCATAGCCTTAAGGTGAACAATGGCCTAAGGTGCTGAAACCTATCAAGAATGGGTCATTTCTATCTCTCAAAAAAGAAGTCTGGTAGCCATGATTCAACTTCCAGATTTCTGAAGTTGACTTCAGTTCACAAAAGTATTGAAGTAAAAGAAATACTCTATGTATTTAAGCTTTAAGCAATGAGAAAGGGTGTGTGGGGGAGTGAAGCTGTTTTCCATGATCCTTAAACCTGTCTTCTTTGAACTGAGGTCCTAACATTTTGACTCATGGATTTAAATAGACATCCTTAACTGTGGGATTGTAAAGAGCTCGCATAGAGAGGAGCAGTACCTACCAACTGATGAATGACCTTGGTATATAGGCTTCCATGATCTTAGCTACTGCAATAGGCCTCCTTCTCATAATTGTAGTCTTTGATAAAGTTTAGAAGTTGGTTAGTACAATAGTTCTTTGAATAGACACCGATGTTGCACTTTTGGGGCAGGCAAATGTTAATGTCAGCAGGGCTGATATTACTATGATCAGCTGCTTCTCCACCTGGCTGATAACAGGAGACCTATGGGAACAGCATACAGTCAACCCTGTCTTTTTCCTTTCCCCTCCAAACTAAAATAACCCAAAACAAAATCTGTGAGAGACAAATACAGTAATGCCTTGGTTTAAGAGTGCCTTGCCAGTGTTTTGCAAGACAAGCAAGCCTTTCTGATCAGTTTTGACTTAATCCACAAGCAATGTCCTGCAATATGAGCACTGTAACAAGTCACATAATCACAAGGGAGCCAATAGTGGCACTCTCGCTCTTCCCTGCTGGATCGTGGTGGATTGTTTGGAATTTCTGTCGCAGACAAGCCTCCAAAGCAGAGGGAGGAAAGAGGAACAGAGGTCTCCCTTGTGCCACTCAAAGGAGAGTGCAGGCAAATGTTTTACTTTTCTTTATATTTATAGTTTATTTAATTTGTTTTCAGCATCCTTTCTTATTTTTCAAATCATTTCTAGTCATGGGACAGCTAATCAGGTGTGTATAGGGCTACAAATTGCACTTTATTATTATCACAATAAAAGCACAGAATAAAATCCAGTTGTTAGTCCCAAGCAGAGCAGATTCCACAGCCAGGTACCTAAACCATGGTGTGGGCATAGACTTCTTGCCAACTTCTTTTTTGAGTTTTGTCATTTTGTGTGCCCAGTATGTGGCCTATGGGACTCTGTGTTTCCATTACCAGTGGTACCTTGTATAAAGGAATTAATTGGTTCCAAATGAAATTCTGTTAAGCAAATTTTCCTTTGTACAAATTTCCCATAGGAATGCATTGAAAGTGGATTAATCCCTAATTGTGAACATTTTTGTTATTGTATGGGTTTGCCCTAGTCATTACTGTTAAGCGATTTCCCCCATCTCTAGATTTTTTTTCCTTTAAGCGGATATTCTGTTAAACAAACCTCTTGTTATATGAGGGTCCACTGTATCTCTTTTGGGGAAATTTGCTTTGATATAAGAGTATTTAGTTTGCAAGCATGTTTCCAGAATGAATTATGCCCATAAATCAAGGTATTGCTGTATATATAAAACATTTCAAAATGCAATGCTTCTACAGGAGAGGGGGAGGAAAGGAAGGAAGGAGGCTGGGGGGGGGGGAGAGATGAAATCCAATATGTGACTCTAGATACAGTCCCGCTGCTCTCCGCCTCTTCAAAGGAACACGAGCCTGGCATTCTATCTAGCCAAGGACTTTACATCTAAGAAACTTTTTCTCGCAAGACTCCCCTCTTGCCATGCTTTGAATTTGGGAACTCATTTGATAAAGGGAGCATGCTCCTAAAAACTCAGCACCTTTTTGTTTTAATGGCAGCCCAGAAGGTATCACCCATCCCACCCTTGCTTTTTCACTTTTACCTGTGCAACATTGGGTTTTGTTCATTATGCTTCCATAGTTGAAGTGTCAGTATACAACCATGATCTTTTTCCCCCCATTTTGAAGGAAGTAAACAGAAGAGGCTGGTTTTGCTGATCTTAAATTTTATCTTCCAACTATTCTACTGTTCTACTTACTTGCTTTATATTTTGAAAATATATTAACTTTTAACATTTTGAATGTTGCCTGCAGGAGAAGTCTAGTTTCCTAACCAGAAAAACTTTGCAGGAAACTTTAGAGAATCCTCATTTTTCTTTGGCCATTGCAAAATGCAATTTACTTTTTGTAAAAGCTTAATTATGCTTTAAAAGATCTAGTGCACAGTAAGCATGAAATTAATCTTCAACGGTCAGGAGCTGTGCCAGGTTCTGACAAATGAGGGTCAATGCTGAAGTGTGTTAATGATTTCTAATAAACTTGTGTTAGTGGAAATAGCAATGCATCTCAGCTGGTGTAACTGAAAATGCTGAAAAGCAAAAGTGTGAAGCACTGTCAGGGCCATGAAACCATCATTTTTTACGTACTCTGGAACACCGGACATGTCTTTTCCTGCTGACATGACAACGCAGGAAAGATCAGTACTTGCTTGATTACAGAAAATCAATTGTAAGTCAAGCCAATTACAACAGTCTTGCATTTTTTAATTGCAACTTGACAATTTATCTCTTTTAGTTTTCATTTTTGTAGAAACAGCTTCTCTTTTCGCTTAACTAGCTTTTGCATAAATGAGGGGAAAGAGTTGGTGTCATCACAGATAATTTAGATCCACTTGCTTTTTGTTTGTTTGTTTGTTTATCTGCATCAGTGGCTTAACTAGCAAAGGTGACACAGACACTTCATATGCAGTCTTCTGTTTGCTGAATTCATTTGAGATATTTCTGTGCAAACAGTGCTTCAATATTGTAAACCACAAGAGAGGTTTCATTTATAAAATGAGACATTTCATTTATCTTACTCTAAAAAAAAGCATACGTCTAGATGCCCTAAGCATATCCGATCTTGCCTGCATTCAGAAGCTAAGCCGGGTCGGGCCTGGCTAGTACTTGGATGGGCGACCACCAGGGAATCCCAGGTGCTGTAGGTGCCTGAAGTAGGAACTAGCAAGCCACTCCAGTATTCCTGCCAAGAAAACTCCATGGCCATGGGGTCACGAAGAGTCGGTCACGACTGTAACAACACACACACACACACACACACACACACACACACACACACACACACA
>JAHTLZ010000122.1:8647562-8666824 GCA_023846285.1 Phrynocephalus versicolor
ATCTTAATGGCTATAAAGAGATATGATCCATTAGATAATCTGGCCTAAGTCATATATGGCTTTCTAGGTTATAACTAACACTTGGAATTGGGCTTGGAAACAAAATGGCTGCAGCCAAGGAAGCTGCTGTAAAAGGGAATTACATGCTCCCAGTAATCAGCCAAAGTCAGCAGTCTGGCTGTAGCATTTTGTCCCCGCTGTCAGTTCCCAGACAGTCTTCAAAGGCAGTCCCAATTAGAATGAATTGCAGCAATCCAAATGGTATGTAAGGTTCAGCTGGTGCACTAGCTTTCACTATGCACATGCACACCTAGTTACAGCCAAAACTTGGGCATCCAGCATCAAGAATGAATCTAGGAATACGCCGAAGCTGCGAGTCTGGGTCTCCACAGGGAAAACCCAGCAGAAGTTGAATCCCTATTCCCTGATCTGTTTTGATTGAGGAGGAGTACCTCTTCCTTGTCTGGATTAAGTTTCAAACTGCTTACCCTCATCCATTTACTTACTGGTGTCAGTGTCTTAGAATAAAAATTCCTTACAGTTAGAAAAGAAAGATAGAGTTGAGTGTCATCCGTGTATACATGTCACCAAACTCCAAAATACAGGACAATCTCTCACATCATTTTCATGTAAATCTTTAATAACATGGGGGACGATACAGAACCCTAAAGGGACACCAAAGCCCAAGCCATCAAACTGAAAGGCCAGGACCACATTTTTAGTTTTCTCTGCCGCTTAGGACTGGAGCCACCATAAGGCAGTGCTTATGGGTCGCATCCCAGAGATATAGCTCAAGAGGATAGCGTGGTCAATAATATCAAAAGCCACTGAGAGGTCCCACAGAACTAGCAGCAATACACTTGTCCATCTACTGTAGTTCTTGTTGCAGGTCATTCACAACAGTGAAGCATGCCATCTCTGCCCATTAATCAGACCTGAAGCCAAAATGAAATGAATCTATATGTTCTGTTTCATCCAAGAACTCTTGGAATTGAGAAGCAACCACTTTGCCGAAAATCATAGTGTTGGATACTGGCCAGTAATTATCTAATACAGTGGGGTTGAAGGAGGACTTTTTCAACACAGATCTTGCTGCTTCCTCAATTTAGCATATAGGCAGCCTTCCCTGCTACAAAAGGTGTTTGGCACTCCTCTTACTCACTTGGCCAGTCTCACTCTGGCTGCTTTTATAAACCGAAAAGGTACAGATTGTGCTAGCATTTCCACACAAAGCAGCACATTAGGAGGACTAAAAGTGTTGATGAGTCACTTGAGAATAGAATTCATATTGTGCCAGTTTAAAAGCAAATATTTTATCTTTTGTGCACATAGAACTATTTTTGTCCATGTACATTTTGACTTAGAGCGTTAAATACTTCCAAGTGTCTTGAAACTTCTGAATACTGACAGCTCATTAAAAAATTGAGCTTTAGCAAGGTCATTCTTAATTATGTATATGTACTAATGATAGGCTCGTACAGTTAGTTTGAGGGATGTGCAAGGTATTAGATAAAACTAGCTCACATTATAGTGTTTCACTTTCCTTCTGTGACACTTTCAAAATGGAAAATTTGTTAAAGTAAAGATGCTGAGGAGTACATCTTGCTGCTTGTAGGTGTATAAACTTCCCAGAGTAGTGGCATGCCACTAGAGGCCAGGACAGCCTCATCTCTGTTGTCCTTCCAGAAACAGGCAAAGACCTTTCTCTTCAGGCAAGCTTTCCCTGAATGATGGACTACCATGTGTATTTTATATGAATCTATGGGTTCACATAGACTTGGTGTTTATGACTAGTTATAACCGTGTTGCTTTAATGTAATGTTGTCTATTAATGCTGTAAGATGTCCCTCAATTCCTTGTTCTCAAATACTTGAACATGTCGTAATTATACTGGACTGTATATTATCCCTCATTACTGTAAGCCGCCTTGGGTCCTTTTCCAAGGAGAAAGGCGGTGTAAAATACTCTAAAATAAATAAAATAAATAAATATGTATAAAAATCCAATCAGTCAGCCAGTCAATCAATCAATCATGATGCATTTTAAAGAACTTCACGTGTTCTGCCATTTAGACGATATGGGATCTTTAAAGATGCTTTTTTTGCAGAGAAAGAGTTTTGTCAAGTGTGACAGTAAATGCTCACTGTAGTATTTTGTAACCACGGCCCATATTTCTTGCCAGTATTTCCAGAAGCCTAGGTAGAGTATCTGTAAAGCTTTTTCTCCCCTGCCCATGAGACTAATAATGCCCTTGGTATAGTCTTATACATTAGAGGTATGATTTTTAAAAAGGAAGATATGGAGACTAGCTCACACTTGGAACCTGGCCCAGTCTTGTTCATCGAGTAATGTGGTGTTCATGGCTACCTCATCCCCACAGTTCTAGAGCTTCCATTTTCTTCTTCTTTCGGAGCAGCTGGTTTCTGAGCTGATGGCAAAGTCCACAATTGACAAAATGATGTGTCTTGGAGTGCTAAATCGGAAACGGACCTTTAAAAAGGGAAAGAAATTGAATTGTTTCCACTTGGCTTTATCTGTTCTTGCTCTCTACCTCCATCTACCCCTCACTGAAGTAATGATTTACAGGACATTGAAGTGGACACCAGGTGGCAGCAAATCTTCAGAAGTCATTTCTGTTCTGCAGCTGTATCAGTATTCCAAATGGACTTTAGTAATAACTTGAAAAGGTTTAACGTTTTGAATGCAGTCTTTAATCAATTTGTTCTGTGGTAGTTCTGTAGATATTTTGGGGAACAACACTACCATGAAGAAGCCTGAGAGTTGTTTTGAGTATTTGCATATTTCAGCCCAGAATGGCTTTTTAATTTGTATTAGGAGCATGAATCTGAATAATCAGAGCAGTAAAAACAAATTGTGTTCAGAGCAACATTTTAGCTGAGGAAAATACACTCTTTTGTCAGCTTGATTCTGATTTTATTATTTATTTATTTATTTATTGAGTTTATATCCCGCCCATCTTCCCACGGAAGTGGTAAGGCAGTGGTAAGGCATGGAGATGGAATATGCTACAAAAGAGCTCATTGTTATCTTTTCTAAATAAATTGTTTATTGTTAGAGTGTAAAACTTAATGCCTCATCTGGAAGTTGAATCATAGCAATTGGATTTCTTTTCTTAAGAGATCAAAACGTTTCACTACTCATCCAGGCAGCTTCATCATGAGGAAAGTTAGTGGTGAGTCCTTCATTGTATAGTTCACCTTCATTTCACATCACCCTGGTCTGAATAGGCTCATAAGTGGGAACAGTGGCCTGAAGAGGCTCGTTAGGTGGACCATGGCCTGAATAGGTTTGCAGGTAGACTGACAAAGCTGCTTGGATGAGTACTGAAACATTTTTGATCTCTCAAGAAAAGAAGTCTAGTTGCCACCTCATGATTCAACTTCCAGATAAACTCACTTGGATGACTAAGAATCTTCACAGGCAATGTCTTATTCTTACGTAGTAGGGCAGGCATGTTCAAACTTCGGCCCTCCTGATGTTTTGGACCACAATTCCCAGAATTCTAAGCTTAGATTGCCAGTGGCAAAGGACTGTGGGAGTTGTGGTCCAAAACATCTGGAGGGCTGAAGTTTAGACATGCCGGTAGGAGGGCAAAATTCCACCACTTCTGTTTCTGAACAGAACAGACAAGTACTTCAATAGACTTTGAGAAGAAACAATTGATTGCCCTTGACAGAGTAGAAAATGGTATGCTCACTCACCCAAGCTGAGAATTGTAGTGTCCAAAGCCAAACAAGCTGTTCTTGCTTAAAAATCAGGGTGGGGGACCCCACAACTACCTGTCTTCTAGACCTAGAAAGTAAAAAAAAAACACCCACAATGATAAGCATAATTATTAATCATTTGCTGCCCATTCATGCCACCTTAGGTCAGCAGATATTTTCTATTGGATACTGGCCATTTTCAGAATCATTTGGGACAAAGGAATGGATTAGATTATTTTCAGGGGAATAAAGTTCACGTTAGATCCAGTGGAACAGAAAAGAAAATTTGTCAGGTTTTGACATAAGGAAGTACTACATCATGCAGTATGTTTTTACGGTATTCATGTTGCCAGAAAAGGAACTGTATAAATTAGGTTACTTTGTTGTTCTGGTCACTTTCTCCACTCTGAGTCAAGGATATGTACTCGATCCAGAGAAATAAGTGCTGGAACGAATAAAACCAAAAATTCAATATCCATCGAAAGATGAAGGCCTGGCATTGAAATGCATACAGTGATGATGCCAAGCGGAACTCCCAGGGGGAGGGGGAGGCTTTTCTCAGATGGGTAACAATGACTGAGAAAGACGTTTGTATGGTAGCTGGCATTGTGAGCAGTGACATCCTGTCAAGAGCCTCTGTGGATTTTAACAATAGGAATATATGAGGGAAATATATTGGTTCCTGAAGTTTCCTGAAACTGTAGTTGACATATTGTTAAAGATAGGTTCAAACATCTAGTCATGTTTTGTTTGTTTGTTTGCTTGCTTGCTTGCACAAACTGAAATTGCATGCACATCTTCAAACAAAGCCACACATATAGCACATAGCAATAATTTTGGTCAAGATGACCAATGCAACCACACTATTTCCTTAGACATAGTGTCTATTTCCCTATGACATAGGGTCATAGTTGGTGTATCAACCAAATCTGATAAAAAGCATTCCATGCCATCTAGGCTACTTGGAACTCAAGTTACAGAGTTTGATCTATGAGCACCACTACACTTAGATCCTGCTACTTCCAGAGGAGACCCCACCCTGTTTACAGCAGGGTGAGTGGCACTCATTCAGCCATACAATATACAACCAGAATCTCCATTTGTTATTTGATTGGATCTGAGATTGATTTTCATCCTGTCCATTATGGAGACTGAAGTGTAAACTCAGAATACTAACTGTATCACCTCGTGCTGATGAGTCTTCATTCCATCCCCCTCAATAAACCTCTGTTAGCAGTTTCATGTGGATGCTGAAAACCGCAGGGAGAACAAACATTGAGGAACACCAAAATAGAGTCTCTGTAGGAATTAGAATTACAGAATTTAAATGTAAATTTCAATGTTTTTTAAACACTTTCTTCTCTATGGGGTTCTCCCTGGATTGCAAGTAATTTGTTGATTTGGAATTGTGTGTCATTTCATCTCCCTCAATGTATGTAAATATATTTAGTTTTAGTTCTGTTACATAACACCCAATATAGCATGATGCTTAAAATAATAGTATTTGGGGGCCTTTTTGGAGGGTTCCACAATCTTTTACTTTCATGCAATCCTCCAATGATGCTCCTAAAAATCAGATACTTTCAGGGGGAAACATACACTCTATTTTCGACATGCTTAGCGAAATAAGTAAAAGTCTTACTAGGGGAATTCTTCTGTTTATCCATTAAAATGCAGCACATCCTCTAGCAATATGTATAGTTCAAGCATAGAAAAAATAGGCAGAGACTAAAGGGTTGAGACTGTGTGACATAGTGATTGTTTTTGTTAGCCTTGATATGGTTTCTGTCTAAATTAGTAAATAAATATGGATAAATAGATATCTGCCCCATTCAGAGTGTACAATTATCAGAATGTGGTGTTAAAAACAGAGGTGTTTTTTAATTTTCAAAAATAGATATCCTGCTAGATTTATAGGTTTTATTCAAAAGAGATTTTGTTGTGAATAAAAATCTTCTTACATGACAGGAAGTGCCTTGCATTCATGGAATGGTACTTATGGCTCCATTCCCAAGATACTCAAGCAAATATACCTCACTCGCAGTAGTTATGGGAGTGATTAGCCCTCATTTCTCAGTAAAAACAGTTCTCTGCTTTGACCTTTTAATAAAATATGAGACTTTTAAAAGAGAAGACAAATCCCAAGGAAAAAAATGAAAGCTGAGCATCAAATTAAATAGAAATTCACTCTTTCCATGTCAGCGTGTCCTGAATCACATATTTCACTTAAGTTTTCAAGTATAGAGTCATGGTGAAAATATTCTTAAGACTTTTTTTAAAAAAATGCAGACAAATAATGTATTGGTTTCTTAACATTCCATTGTACTGCCACTCTTAAACTTTTAAAATCCCATTCTAAAACTTTATGTACGGTAGGTTTTATTCCATTCCCACTCTTTTAACATGTAAATTTAATATTGTTTCTTTCTACTTGCAGATTGCTCTCGGAACAGTGACAAACGTTGAGGAAGCAGTAAAGTGGATAAGTTATACTTACCTTTATGTGCGGATGAGAGCAAACCCATTAGTATATGGCATCAGTCACAAGGCTTATCAGGTAGAAGATATATGAAAAAAAAAATAGTCTGCTTTCTGGTTCTGTAATCCTTTCCTGATGGGAGATTAAATATTTGCTGTTCCTTATTTCCTGACATCAGCAACTCCAAGGTGCTTTAAAACAAAGAAAATGTGAAAGAGAAGCATTTTTCTTTTTGAATTATTTTTCCTGAGTCATCCAGCGATGTGAAATTTTCAACAGTCTTGCAAAACACATGAAATACAGTAAAATAAGCCACGATCTTCATATATTGTGTGGGGTAATCAACTGTAGTATGCACAATACATGAAAATAATTATTATATGATTTTACTGTATAAGCACAAGCGTTGCAAACTAAAAATGAGTGATCGAGTCAGATATTTTGGAATTCACACTGTGTGTGTGTGTGTGTGTGTGTGTGTGTGTGTGTGTGTGTGTGTGTGTGAGAGAGAGAGAGAGAGAGAGAGAGAGAGAGAGAAAGGTTCAGATAAATGTGCATTTATACAATTGATTTTCAAAAGGTAACCATATTAAGTGTACACAGATGCAAAGAAGGATGATACCTTTTATTAGAACACTTAGAAATTAGACAAATACTGTAGTAGGCTTTCATGGATGAAATTCAGCTCCTCCAGGGAAGCACACATCCTTCATGAGTAGTGCAGAATAATTATAGACAAGAGTACTAAAATTGATGAAGCATGTCCATGAGAGACAATCCAGATCTTCCTGGGGCTGGGCCTCTAATGTCTCTGCAGCAAGGCTTGGAATTTCTACACCCCTAGTCTGTTGTAGTAGAAGCAACAAAGAACCCTTTGGCACTTTAATGACTAACATATTTTATAACTTGAGAGTTTATGCCATATAGAACACCTGTCATATGGAATCACAGACGTATAGTAGTGGATAAATGCAGGCTCATCTTTCCCTTCCAGTGGCTGGATAATTTAACTTAACATTAGTGAGAAAGGAGGCTCCATGTTGTTCTTTTGTAAATCTTAGGAGATGTGGTCAACTAGTGTCTTGCCTTTGTATGGTCATTGCTGATGGAGTGTATTCTATTCTTACTAACCTTTCTGTTAAATGCACATACACAGATAGACAACAAGAGAACTAATGTAGTAGGTACTTGGGCAATCAAAGAAGTAGTTTCCCCACACTGAATTTCATCACAGGCGTGGATTGGCTCAGTAATCTGATGCCACTGTTTTCTTGATTGGAAGAACTGTATGGGTATTGAAATTCTGTTGCACTTTTTATAACGCATAGGGCTGATTATGTCATCAACCACAGTGGGTTTTTTTTTAATTTAAAAAGATTACACACAGAGAGGGGTGGGTTCTGATAGCCCCTTATGATCATTTTTTGTGGGGAATCTTTTGAGGGCTGCTGGATAAAGAAGGCTTTGGTATTCATAATTCTGGCATTTTTTAAATTTAAGACTCCTTCATCTCCTGGTCCCCAGTGGCTTACCCACAGAAACAGGGGAACCCAAAGGAGCCCCAGAACCTTCAGAAGAGGGGGGGCGAGTTGGTAATGTTTATTTTTCAAAAATAAGCCATTGCTGATGACATCAAGATTCCAGCCAGTAAATCTTTCTCAAATATTTTTTCTCAGCAAGTAGTAGAATATATAACTGTATACCCAATAATGGAAGTACATATATGTTTCTGTTCTATCACGTCTTGTTAGCTCATTTTGTTTGCTGGATAGGGAATTGCATTGTTATTTTGTTGTTTCATGGAAGAAAAATAGAGCATCGTGGGGCTTAGCAGGCCTTAGAACTGAAGCAGGGTATCCTTTGAAGAAGTCCTGACCAAGTCCTCTTGACAATTATTTTTCCATTTTAATGAGGCTTAGAACAGATACTGAAAACAGATGAATTCTTTGTTGTAGGAACTCTACCCACTTGAATACAGACTTGAGAACAGTCTGTTGTTCTGTAATTTGTACATTAAATTATATTTAAACAGAAATGTCACTAAAGGAGTCTAATCGAGCATAATTTACCGGTTTGCCTGAATTTGGAACCACAAGGTACCATATTTAGAACAAGTTAGGATCTTAAATGACTTAAAGTTGTTAACCAAAGTTTCCTGATTTGGACAAAAACAGGGAAAATGTCCACTTCATTAGAAGCTTTGTAGCTTTGTGCAAAAAGAAGCATAGGCCAGCATTTCATCTGAATTGGATTAGTAGCCTTTAGCTTTTAATGTTCAGAGAAATGGTCATAGAGAATCAGTACATGTTGTGTAGATGTGAATTCTATAATGTTTATGTTTTAAAAAGAAAGATTTAAATTTGCTCTAAGGAGATAATAAACAAGACTTTTAGATAGAAGTAAATGAAATTTAAAGGTAGAACATTGAGAAGCAAAACCCGCTTAATATGGTCTTTGGATTTAAGGTTAAATACCACTTTTCATAATAGTCACCTCTTACAGCCATGTAGGTGACCGGATGGAGATTCAACTCTGAGCTCAGAATAAATTAGCCACTACCTCACTTCTTCACATGGATTTGTTTCCTCTCTATTTTATAAGAGTGGATTCAGAGATTGCCTTTAGGAGGGAGAGAGGGGAGCACTTGTACCTCAACTGTTGCTCTAAAAAGCACAGGCAATTATTTCTCAAGACTGTTTAATCTCTTATCATTATTCAGTATAAAGACAATAAATGCATGTAATATATATACTGAATTTTAGTAACTGTTTCTTGAATGTACCCAAAATGCAGATGGCTTAAGTATGCTACCAGTACAGAGAGAGAGAGAGAGAGAGAGAGAGAGAGAGAGAGAGAGAGAGAGAGAGAGAGAATACTGTATATATATACATGCACCACTTGCAAGCAGACAGACACGTGGACACACAAAAACAAAATCCCCTTTCCTTCCCTATAAAAAACTACAATCATTCAACTTGGCAAATATCAGAAAGTCTTCTGTGTCTGAGTCTATAGCTTCTCTCTTCCGTGTTTATCCTAGAGTTAAAAGAAGATGACACTAGCATATGAAGTGTTTCAAATCTAAATGTTTGCAATCAGGCATTTTTCCAAGTGAACTGTTTCTATGAAGGTGGACGGACGGACGGACGGACAGACAGACAAATGGATGTGAAATAATACTTGAAATAACATCTCACTGTATTTTAGATGGATCCAAGTTTAGAAAAGCATAGAGAACAACTAGTGATTGAAGCTGGCCGAAAGCTGGACAAAGCCCGGATGATTCGTTTTGAAGAGAGAACTGGATTCTTTTCTTCAACAGATCTCGGCAGAATTGCTAGTCACTACTATATTAAATATAGCACAATTGAGGTAATTTTTGTCTGTTCTCCAGAATTTCTCATACTTTGAAATAAAACCATTAAATTATATTTAATTTTCATTTCAAGCTTTTGAAATTGTAATCCTGTTCCCAGCTAAAGTCTTTTAACTCCAAGTGAGAAAAACATGCTCATGGGGCTACATTATGTTTCATAGACTTACATTCTGTTAGAGAGGGTTCTGTGAAGTTACTATACTAGAGTGATAAATTATCTATTCAGGGAACTACCACGTTTTTCTTTGCTGAGTGCTATATATATAGTAATCATGAGAATAACTTACTAAGCATTATTATCTTGTTTGAGATGCTGGAAAGGTTTATTCTGCATTTGAATGTTTACATAAGCATTTGTGTATGTGCAGAGGTTGTAGTACATTTTCCAAACAGTGTTGGTTGGTTATCTCTCCAGATTTTAGATACTTTGTCTGGGGATCTTATTTGAGATGCATTATATTTTTTCAACACACCTTCTCCTGTGCAGATTGATTAACATACATTAAGTGTCACCTTCATAATTAAATATGTACAATTTTCAACCTGAAGTTCATTTTCTGAATGTCAGTTTTTGAGGTGAAAGCTACCTTCTATGTATTAGGCACATTTAACAGATCTCAAGCTGATGCTTTAACTTACAGGATTCAAAGACTCTACATCAGTTTTCAAAATAAGCAAAATGTGGAAGAATTGTTGAGTGGCATTGCTGCTGATGATAAAATTCCCAGCTCCATACAGGGATTATGTTAGAGCCATTGCTAAATATTCTAAACAGCAAATATACACCTCTTTTTTCTCCAGACTTTCAATGAACTGTTTGATGCTCATAAGACAGAAGGTGACATTCTTGCTATAGTGTCTAAAGCAGAGGAATTTGAACAGGTCAAGGTAAGAACACACTCCAGTTTCTTTAGAAAGATATTTCTATAGTAACTTGTTAAATTCTATAAAGACTATCAAGTTATTATCTTCATTTTTGGTGTACAGTAGGACCCCGGTATCCACTGGGGATTGGTTCCAGGCCTTCCCGTGGATAATGAAAATTGTGGATAAGAGAGAATGCCTGCCCACCCACCCCAAACTGCTGTTTCCTGAAAGCAGCTTGCTTTATGACTGCTGTTTGTGACAGTAGCTTGCTTTACAGATGCTATTTGTGACAATAGCTTTCTTTACTTTGTGGCTGCTGAATTGTTTAATTTTTTTCCTCTGCCAACCGTGGATAACTGAATCAGTGGATAATGAATCAGAGGATATGGGGGTCTACTGTACTTTTAAAAGTGTCAGAGAAGCTCAACTTGAAATGTCTTGATTAATTACATTAGTACATTAAGATCTCAGACCAGAGGTGTTTTATATACAATGTGGAAGTCCATTATTGTTGGGAACAAGTTCTCCTCTGTGTAGCTCTTTAACAGACAGCTCACTCTTCCTTTCCTTATTATTGAGTTGGTAGTGAGTGCTAAACCTGTGCTCGCTGGGTTCTGTAGCTCCTGATGTAATAACAATCTATAATCTGAGAACTGTAGAGCTGGACAGGACCCTATGGATCATCAAGTCCAGCCAAGTAGACACAGTGGGGAATTGAACTCCCAACCTCTGGCTCTGCAGCCAGATACCTAAAACACTGAGTATCCAGCAGATGCACAGATTATATAAAGCTTTTTGTGTCATTATATTACACTGCTCATTGTTTTTGTGTCATTAGCCTACATGGCTTGTTATGCTTTCTTCAACCCAGAGAGTATTTTCTAACCAGAAACATCCTGTAGCCAAGTATTACATCTGTTATTTTCTTTTTTAAGCCTGCTTTAAACTGAATTGTGTTAATAATGGATCAAGTACAGGGAACTGTAAGCAAATCCCCTGTTTTGACAGCAGCTCAAGAAAGGTCGGTGACTGTTTCAGGTGACTTCTGCTTTATCAGTTGAGGAGGATATTTTTTCTGTTGCACAAAAACTAGGTAATTACATTTTCCTGCCAAGATCTACTTGAGTCTACATGTGGCTTGAATAGTAGACCCAAATTTCCATCTTCCTACTAGGCCAAATTGACATTGGATTTGTTTTTGCCCCATGGTTGTTAAGGCAGTCATGCAAGTCTTGTGTGCGACTGAATGTTGGAAGACAAGTGCAGTTAAAAAATATGTTTGTTGGATTTGATTGAAATGAAATAATTACAAAGGGATTGAAAAATTCTGTGAACCGTTCAAGTGATAGTTGTGACTTTTCGGCTCTGCCTTCAGGCTGAATGAGTTGGTCAGAGCTTTATAAAAGCTGCCTTCAGGTGGTTCCCTGCAGGTGCCAAACATTTACCCTCTCTAAGTAAGTTTTAGACTAATAGACTTTCACCAAATCAAAGAATATGGAGATTTATGCTCTGTTTTTCCAGTATGGGTAAGAATTCGAAATACTATGCATTATTCAAATGGTAGATATGAATATTTCTTTACTTGTATTAAGACTTAATCTTATTAACAGTGAAAACCTTAATACCATGAATCATAGTACTTCAGAGTTTTGAGCTAAGAACATAATATTCCATATGCAAACTATATTATTTTAATGAACACATTTAATGTTAATTCAAGTTTGCTGTAATCCAGAAGGACAGAGGTCAAATAAAAAGGGAAATTTCATCAGGTGGAGGATGGTATGGTCAGAACATTTAATTTTTGAGGCATATCATATTTTTATGTGTCAATGGCAACCTTAATAAAAGGTGAAGCATAATGAAATGCAATTGTGTGATTATTAAGATAGTTTCAATTAGGTTCTATTAAGTGCAGTGCTGGGGGACTTGTTTTTCAGAAACTGTAGAATGTTTAAAAACACATTTATTGGGAAATAATTGACATTTAATTTTCATGTGGAAGATTTAGCCACTTGCTCCAGCCTTTTCAAAGTCTGCTAATTTATATTTCAGGTGAGAGAAGAAGAAATAGAAGAATTGGAAGCCTTGCTGAGTGATTTCTGTGAACTTCCTGCTCCTGGTGGTGTGGAAAATAGTTATGGGAAAATAAATATCCTTCTGCAAACGTATATTAGCCGGGGAGAAATGGATAGTTTTTCACTTATTTCTGATTCTGCTTATGTTGCACAGGTAAAAATTATGTAGTCATTGGTTAATCCTTTCCCTATGAATGACTTATTTTAAATATACTGAAATCCATGATTAGCATTAATATTTTTACCCCTATATAGCTACCATTCAGTTTACATTTAGAAACCTGGAGTAGTTTGTGCTTCTTCAGCCCGTGATAAAATAGTGCTCTCCAAAGTTTTACTCATAAATAAACTTTCTTCACGTTGATTTTATATTCTTCGGAACTCATATATAACTGGTATAAAGCCACAAATGGTTGCCAGGGGACCACAGGACATTTCTCTTGACTCAGAGACCACCAAAGGCATATCAATTGTTATCTGTAAATTAGAAATTGCAAAATACCTTTTATCTGATACGTTCTTGTAAAGGAGAGTTCCATTTTTTTAAAAGTGCCAGTATTAAAGCCAAATGAGTCTCATCAATTAAAATAATAAAACATAATGATCCAGTACTAGAGAAGACACATTAAAGTGATAACAAATACAAAATATTAGCAAGTATCTGTGTCATTAGAGAACAAAGTAGATTTCAGCTGGTCTCAGTTAACAAGAGTTCCAACTGAACTTTCCAAAGGAGTTTTCATATTTGTGGGTGCCGTAAGAGAGGAGATCTCAATCAGCAGCTCCCATTGTGTCTCAGATGAGTGCTTCCTGTGATGACTAAAGAACAGACATAATAATGCAGTGTATTGCCTACATTTGTTCGCCAGAACGCGGCCCGTATTGTTCGAGCTCTCTTTGAAGTAGCCCTCCGCAAACGCTGGCCTGCCATGACTTACCGGCTGCTGAACCTCAGCAAAGCTATAGACAAGCGACTGTGGGGCTGGGTTAGCCCTTTGCGGCAGTTCTCATCCCTGCCACCGCACATTCTTGTCAAATTGGAACAAAAGAACCTCACCATTGATAAGCTGAAGGACATGAGAAAAGATGAGATAGGTAAGCGGTGTAAGGAAACACTCTGTAGTTCTCGGGTATTTTGCGACCAGTGCGTGACGTTGGACTGTTCTATTTTACTCAGTTTAGGTCTTGCACTGCCCAAGGGTTTCAGGGGCATTGGTTTCACACAGCTGGAAATACTTTTGTATCACAAAAGTTCAGAGTCTAGATTTATACCAGTAAAGAGCAAGCAAGAGAGAGAGAGAGAGAGATCTGTTTCTCGGAGGCACAGGGGTCTGACTGAGGAGCTGGGTTGGAATGATGGATTAGAGGTTATCATTTCTTGATTAATATTTAATGCAATATTAACAGCTTGAAGTAATTTAAAAGTGGTAAAATGCCAATTCAGATCTCATTACTTTACACGGTCGCCAGCATTAAGCTCATTCATGCAAAAGAAATTCCTCCTTTTCCTTCATTCTGTCATGTCCCCCATCCTTCAGAATGTGTTTGAACTCCCTGTGGCTCTATAAAACCTCTGCCACTCAGGATGTCCATTCCAGTGGCAGAAAATCCACAGTTGAATACAACTCTTTGGCTGAAATCTCCACTAGTTCAGTGGGCCTACTCTAGTTGAGACTTAGGCAACAAGTATCGAGCCTTTTTATTATAATATTGCAGTGAAGAACGTCATTTCATATACCACGTTGTAAGCAACTAATAAGATGATTCTGTCTAGATCTGTTTAAAATCGTTTTGTAAGAGATAAGAAA
Organism: Phrynocephalus versicolor; assembly: GCA_023846285.1. Classification (NCBI taxonomy): domain Eukaryota; kingdom Metazoa; phylum Chordata; class Lepidosauria; order Squamata; family Agamidae; genus Phrynocephalus; species Phrynocephalus versicolor. Next base: position 8,661,896 of record JAHTLZ010000122.1, read on the forward strand.
CTAAGACAATTCTGTCTAGAGCTGCTTAAACATTTGCCCAACATTTTTTTTTTTCATTCAGATTTTGACACAGGCAGATTTCTTTCAAGTTTCATATTTGCTTGCAGGCCATATGCTCCATCATGTGAATATTGGATTAAAGGTCAAACAGTGTGTTCATCAGATTCCCTCCATTATAATGGAAGCAACCATTCAGCCAATTACACGTACCGTGCTGAGAGTGAGATTGAGCATCACTTCTGATTTCAAGTGGAGCGATCAGGTAAAAATATAAAGAAGATGAAGTTCAGAGAACGTGCAGAAGGATTTTGGCTCCTTTAGAGGTGCCTACAGGTTTTTTTTAAGTGACCTCACTGCTCTTTATTTTCCCAAGCTTTCAGGTGAGCTTTAGATGTAAGTCAAATAACACATACGTTCTGATTATATAACTAACTCATTAGTGCTCTTCACTAAGATGAGAACCATAGTGGATGTGAAGTTGTACTGCTTATGTTGGCACCAGTAGGTACTGTTCACGCATTTAGATGGTATGGTGTGAGCAGAACATTCTGGGAGGTGGATGGGCTGCGCATGTAAACATGTAATAAGAATATCCGTCCTGATGGTTCTCACAGGCACTGATTCCAAATGCAGAAAAGTTGGAAGAGTAATTCTATTGAATTTAGATCAGACTGAGAGAAAGGATCCCTGGGGGCATGGGTCTGTGGCTTTCATAGCCACATCTACGTTGTTAAGTCTACACACTTTCTCCCAGCTGCACGAATGATGATGTAGCACTGACACTTGCTTCAGTAAAATTTAACCAGAATTGAATATTTCCTCATCTATAGCTCTATTGTGCACAATGTTGTAAGAACTGAAAAGAAATGTACTGTTCCCATTCAATCTTGCATCAGAGCATATAAGAAAATATGAGCGGCGCTATCATATTTCACTTTGGCTCTCCAACACCCAATGCACTGCTGTTACAAAAATTGTTTTACTAGAATATCTAAGTTTCCTTCCTTCTGTCAACAAATGTCTTTGAATCGATTTGCTGTAAAATACAGCCTGAAAGCCTTTAGAGAGCTACAGTGTAATTTTAATTGGTATGTTTTCTTTGTCACCTAGGTGCATGGAACAGGTGGAGAGCCCTGGTGGATTTGGGTAGAAGACCCTACCAATGATCACATTTACCACTCAGAATATTTTATTATTCAGAAGAAGCAGGTATACCTACACTAAACAACATTATAAAGCTCATGTATAATGTAAACTGATCAGATACAGTTTCATGGCATCAGTTTAACATAAATATTGTAACATCATGATATTAGGTGTATCCCATGTTTGCCTAAATTTCATTTTCAGATTCACATACTAAAACTGGCTTTCTACACAATCATTTATGGCATCATTTTAAAAATAAAATAAAATAAAGGATTTGCCTTTCCTGTGCAAAGGGAGAGTTTCTAACAGATGAAAAACCACACATGCGATTATTTCTTCTGTTATATTTGCAAATGCAGGTTATTATTAGCTTCAGTTTCATCAGAAGAAATCATTTAATAAAGAAGAGTTCAGTCCAGTTTCTGCAGCCCAACTGAATCTATTTGTTTTACTTGGTGTTTTATAAACATAAATAGAACTTAATTTACTTTGCTTTGGGTTTTCTTTGCATTATTTTGGTTTATTTGTTTTGTTTGTTAGTGCCTATAAATAGGAAAGTAATACGATTCTAGACACCTAAAGTAATTCTATGTGTTTTGTTTATCTTAGGTCATTGCAAGAGAAACTCAACTCCTAGTATTCACAATTCCAATTTTTGAACCGTTACCATCTCAGTACTATATCCGGGCTGTGTCTGACAGATGGTTAGGAGCTGAGGCTGTGTGTATCATCAATTTTCAACATCTGATCTTACCAGAGAGACATCCACCTCACACAGGTCGGTTTCTGAAGAAATTGTGTCTGAAATTGTTTTATGGAGTACTGCATTGTTTATTTTTTCCTGTCTATTAGCAGGTCTTTACGAATAACTGAGCTTTATTAGCTAGTCAAAACAGTTTTTTAATTATTCAACAGCGAATGTTTGGAATTTCTGTTTTGACCCCTAGAAGGAGGACAGTTCTTTGCAATAGAATCAGCAGATTATTTTATTTTAATTTTTAATTTTCTGCCAAAAAGGAAGGGAGGTTCATTAAATGGTAGAAGAGGATTAATTTTATTTGTTCTTTCTATGAACTAAAGGCACAGTGCATTTACCTTCACCCTGTCATTCTCCACATTAGGCGTCATGAATATAAAAACAGTTGGCACATGAGCTTGTTTGCATCTTCTAGTTCACTAAACAGCTATACATCATTGGGCCTATTTTTGTAAAGACCACTGTTGTTGCTGTCCTGGTCTCATTTAAAATTCAGCCTCTTGAGCGCATTCAAAATGTAGAAATGCACATGTCTGAATCTTTGAGCTCCTTTTGTTTTTAACATGTATAAATTCATACATGCATGTGATGTATTTGGCCATTGTTGCACCATTTCTAAGCTGTCTGACTAAACATGTGTACCCTATTTATCTAATTGACTAACCAACAAGTACTGTTCAGAAGAAACAAAAAGGTATTTAAACATCAGCAGATAGGGGGCCTTCAGGATTTATGGTAATTGGCTGCCATTACCATCTGGTTCCTCTGAAACAATGAAGTGTGCAGGGGTCCTGTTAGACAAAGATCAAGAAAAGGCCTCCCCCCCCCAAAAAAAAAAAAGATCCCAAGAAATCATGACACTAACAGGAGATGATGAAAGACTTCTGAACTATCTATTAAAAATATGTTAAGAATATTAAGCCTTGAAATCTCAGCAGATTTTATGACTTTCCATCCATACCTTTGTGTCATTATCCTAAAAGGGGCACTGAGATCTTGAGCCAAAGAAAACTTCAAAGAAGGCATCTGTGTAACAGAATCAGTCTAAGTCTCTGATAAAATGATAGAAGTTGAATCTACTCTGGTTGTATAAAGAATTCTTGTTTTTGTTTTTTGTTAATTACATTAAATGCAGTTTAGGGATGCAGGCATCTCTTTCCACCAGTGTACTTTTTTATAGTGTTGTAGTCTTTTCCCCACTATTACAACCAAATTAACAAATAATCTTGGTTCAGCCTTGCATTGCAGTCTTAGTTTGGCCACCGGTGCACGTTATAGTTCATCCTTTTGAAGCTTTTCTTGTCCATTGTGTCTTAAGATCTAGACAGAACGATAGTTGTTGCTGGATTTGGGGCTTTTGAAATTATCTAAATTTTAGTTCTTTTTGTTACTTTTTAATTTAGTTCTGTACAACCTTTCAGGACCATAGGTGAGGCAAACAAATGATAGAAAATCAACCAACTCATGGAGCCCAGTTGATTTTAAATGACAGGAAACAACATTTCTTTCCATCAAAAAATGCATGTAACAGGTTTTTTTTTTAAAAAAAAGTCTCCAAATCAAAATGTTAGATAAACAATTATCTTTTTAAAAAAATCCAAGTCTTTGAGGCCCATATAAAATAGTTACAGGTATACCTCCTGCCGAAGAACATTTCAAAACGGTGTAGCTACCATAGAAAAGATAATATCTTTTGAACTCCGCAACCAGAGTGGTAGCCCACGTTTCAGGTGCAAGTGGACTTTCCAGTAACTAATCCCAAGCTATTGAAAGATTAAAGCTGATCAATAGCAGATTAAATTGTACCTGAAAATGCCTTTGCAATAAGTTCACTTCATTTACAATCAGCATTATACCAATTGCTTTTCCTCCACTAGCAATTAAAACATCAAAGCTTCTTTACAGGCAGCTTAAATAAAAACCTATCACCACACTTAGTAGAGAATGCAAGTAAGAAGTGAATAAACCCATTATTCAGTGTGTGGGTAGCTCTACCCATCCAGATGTTGAAGTTCTGTTATCCACAGTTTCTCTGTCTTCTGTGAATTATGCCTCAGCTTGTTTACCTTCATCCAACTTAGTCTGAGTCCAAAGCTTCTGTACAAATGAATCACAGTAACTATTCAGGGATTCTGTATGACCACTTCAGACTATAGTGTGAGTCACTGGCTGAAGCCCTGTTTGCTTTGTTATGCATGTAAAAGGCAAAAGGTGTAACGTTAACTGGTTTCTACCAATTTATCCAGTCCCCACTGGGATTCTTAAGCACATGCCAAAGCAGTAGGTGCAGTGCCCCCAAAGTGCCATCTAAAAGTGAGTGACTATTATGTCATTTGCCTTCTGCACGTGTAATAAGCAACAGGATTTCAGCCACTGTTTTGTTGAACGAAACCAATTTAAATCTCTGGGTTGCTTAAATAGAGCACAAAAAATCTCTCAAAGATATGTGTAGGACATTTTGTTCGCCCAGTTGCATTAACCAAACTGCTCATTCAAACAATATTTCTAAAATATTGCTTGTTTGCTTATTCATTCATTCATTCATTCATTCATTCATTCATTCATTCATTCATTCAAAGATGAAAGCACATAATTGTTCCTCCCAGGGAAGTCTTTATTTCTCCCTTTTCTTTGGTGGAAAAACGTTCTTCAAGCTTGTTGTTCACTCGTTCAATTGTGTCCTACTTTTCATGACCCCATGGACCAGAGCACGCCACGCTTTCCTGTCTTCCAGTGCCTCCCGAAGTTTGGTCAAATACTTAACTCCAAGCCAAGTTAATGGTGCTGTAGTGATGGTGGCCACTTACAGGATAATTTTTATATGCAACTTGAGCATAATAATTTGATACAGGCAAATACAGTGTTCCACGTGGAGGCTGAAGATTTGCTTGCTGAGTGACTGGAAATGTAAGGGAAAGATGGGTAGCTGTCTTCCATTATTAGTGATTATTTTTCCAAGTAGGGTTCATACCTTTTATTTATTTATTTATTTATTTATTTATTTATTTATTTATTTATTTATT
>JAHTLZ010000122.1:8666834-8677040 GCA_023846285.1 Phrynocephalus versicolor
ATTTATTTATTTATTTATTTATTTATTTATTTATTTATTTATTTATTGCTGTGTGTCATGTAAAGTCTTGAATTGACACTTCATGAATTTTGTTGTTAAAAAGCTTAAATGGAGCCATCATAACTGTGAAGACTATAATGCCAGTTTTTAAAGAAAAAAGTTCTAACATTTTGTAGACTTAGCAGTCAGACAAAATGTCATGCTGCTTCATCACCTTCATCACAATTTTATTTTTAGCCTTTTTATTATATAAACAGCCCCCTTGAAATTGTCAAGTTTGGACACAAGCAATACTTGTGTGTGTGTGTGTGTGTGTGTGTGTGTGTGTGTGTGTTACACACTCAGAGAGAGGGGTGTGTGTGAAAATGTTAGCATCAGAACTGTTTTCTTTATCTATATCAGCTTCTCAGTTATTCTCTTTGCTATATGTGATTAGAAAACACTGCCAGAAAATTATATTTGATCTTTAAAAATTAATTCTGGTATTATTTTGAATAGCAATGTATTTCCCATTATTTTTGTGTTGGTGTTAGAAGTAATCTGTGTTATTTATGAATTTATAGATATGCTAATGATTCTCCTCCGTTTTTAGAATTACTGGATCTTCAGCCATTGCCCATCACAGCTCTGGGACATCCTGAGTATGAAGCCCTGTACAAATTCACTCATTTCAACCCAATTCAGACCCAGATATTCCATACAGTCTATCATACTGATTGTAATGTTCTTCTTGGAGCCCCCACTGGCTCTGGAAAGACGGTCGCGGCAGAATTAGCTATCTTCAGAGTTTTCAACAACTACCCTACATCAAAGGTTTGCAAAACCATTATTTGTTTGAGAACTGTGCCTTCCTTGACTCTGGTTTTCATTAGTCTCAGGTTTACCAAGTGAATAGTCAGCAATACTGTGTAAGAATGTTGTTTCTGAGTGTGCACATCTTCTCTAAGCTATACTTTATTGTATTTTGCCATATTGAATAAAACTGGAAAGAGGTAGCTAGTGTTCTTCTCCAGTTTAAAAAACTTTGGACTGTCATGCAGACAGGCAATCCTCTCCACAGTCATGATGGAAGTTTATTTATTTAAAACATTTCTCTAACAATCCTTCCCAAAAGATTTTCTATGCAGTTTAACAGTAAGAAAAAAAGCTGAAATATAAAGTTTATAGCTAAATGTATTCTCGAAGGCTTTCACGGCCGGGATCTGATAGCTATTGTGAGTTCTTCAGGTTGTTTGCCCGTGTTCTGGAAGTTTTTCTTCCTGACGTTTCGCCAGACTCTGTGGCTGACATCTTCCGAGGGCAAAGAGCAACCCAAAAAATTCACAACAGTTAATAACTATATTTTTTAAAAAAACATAAAAATAGCATTGCAAGTAACAGAAAACAAGAGTGTAAAGGGGTTTTAAAAGATTAAGATATGAACCAAGGGGGATTTTAAAAGATCTTTGCCCAGCACAGAAAGACCACAATCTGAATATCAAGCAAGCTACTCAAGGGAGGATTTTTCCACACAGTACTCTCCTGTTGCCTCATATCATTTGACGGGAAGGTGCTCAAGGAAGGGTGATTTAAGGAAGGTGATCTTATGGTCCATGGTGATTACACATATGTAGGAAGAAACAATCCTTCTGTTAAGAAATCCTGTTCAGGTAATTTCTAATGGATACTGCCCAGTTTGAATATATCTGTGCTATTTTCTTGTAAAGTGGTGGGATGTTGTCATAATTCATAGTTTCCATTTGTTATACTTTTGTGTCACCACGTTTGTCCCTACATTCCTGCATCCTTAAAACAAAATCTTTTTGTGATAATAGTCTTCTCTGTGTTATTGACATACAGTAATGGCATTCTAAAAATACACAAGTTATTTAACTGTATCCAAATCCATACTGCAGATTTAAAAAATAAATTTATATTTGATTGTACTAATAGCATCTTTGAGTTTGAAGCTAGCTATGGGCAACTAAACTAGTATAGATAAAATTATTCCAATCTTAGTGAAGCTAAATATACAAGCATTATTATATAGTTTTTCCTGTTTACTTATACAGTACCTTTTCCTTCTTCTCCTTTCATCGTAAAGGCAGTGTACATTGCTCCCCTAAAAGCTCTGGTGCGTGAGAGAATTGAAGACTGGAAAATTAGAATTGAAGAAAAGCTTGGTAAAAAGTAAGTAATTGAACAATATCTGAGGTGGGCCAATTTTTGAAAAGCTCCAGTAATATTCAACGCACAGCTTATGGTATTTTGCTGTTGTATCAGTTTGACATCACATAAAGAGAACTATCAGACAGTATCATAACAAAGAAATTGTTCTCTTGGTAATCTGTTGTGCAGTCATCTAGTTTGACTGTTTTCTTCAAATAGAGTTCCTCAACTTTGAAATGTATTTTTCTTGTGAGTATTGATATTTGCAGATGATCACTTCTTAAAGCTCAAGATCTTCTCAGCTTTCTCTTTCTGTCTGCCTGTCTGTCTTTCTGGACACATGTATGGACACATACATATGCATATACCAATTGTTGAGCTAAAAATCTATTTCTGTATTGATCTAACTTTATTTAAGAACCCAATATAAGGAGTTGGTATTCAAATATTACGAAAAATCACTGCTATTTCAAATCACCTGATTATTTTAGAAATGTTTTAGCAATTCAGTGATTATGCTAGGTTAAAAACTAGCTGAAACTACCCTTTTTTAAATTAACAGGGTATGCATTCTTAGAGTAAGAAACATAATTTAGTATTCATAGGTCACCCACCATTCTTGCTTTCCCTCTCAACTTCTACCGCTCCACTAGTATTCACTACAAAAGGAGCTTCTATAATTAGAAGGGAGATCCACTTTTTTCTGTGTGAGAAGAGTAAACAGAAAGTGAACGTGGTATTGGGTGCTGTTGTGGACCAAGTGTTACATTCAGACAGGATAGTATTATGCACCGTGTTTGTATTAAAGGTTAATGTTCTGGACCTACTGTCTACTCCAAAATAGATAAGAATGTTTGTTGTATCACTTCACAATGACCATTTGACTCCCTTTACAGGGTTGTAGAGTTGACAGGGGATGTAACTCCTGACATGAGGTCAATTGCCCAAGCCGACCTTATTGTTACTACTCCAGAGAAGTGGGATGGGGTCAGCCGAAGCTGGCAGAACAGAAGCTATGTTCAGAAAGTTTCCATTCTCATCATTGATGAGATCCATCTTCTAGGTGAGCATCATTTTTGCCATCATTACTGCTGGAATTGAAGTGTGCTCTGGCATTGCTAGATGAACTTTAAAAAATATTGATGTGTGGGGTTGTTGTTTTTACTCTTTTTTAGGGGATGAGAGAGGTCCTGTACTAGAAGTTATCGTGTCTCGTACTAATTTCATCTCATCTCACACAGAAAAGCCTGTCAGGGTGGTTGGTCTGTCGACTGCATTGGCTAATGCCAGGGATCTGGCTGATTGGCTAAATATAAATCAGGTATGTGTAAGATATCAGTGCCCTGGGCAGATGGAGCAGAGAATCTTTTTTTTATAGTTATCAGGCAGTACTTTTGCGGTATCATAAAAGAGAGCAAATTGTGAACTTCCTTTTTTTTTACTATTGCATTCTACTGGAATATTCAGCAAATGCTGTTGTTGGATTTTGATGAAAGGAGAAGAAAGAAAAAAAGCAACAAAAAAAACCCACCAGTATTGGGATAGGGGCAACTTGAGCAGTATGACTGAGAGATCCAAATTATTGTTCTGGAGCAGAGAACAAAATATACTACGCCCATGCCCTTTGTCCATTGTTTCTAAGAGTCACGAAATGTCAGAAATCTTTTAGATGCCCTTTTTTATTATTATTTTAAAAATAAAAGCAATCATAAGTATGAACAGCCAACCCTTTGTGTTACTTTTTTAGATGGGACTGTTCAACTTCAGGCCATCGGTGCGTCCAGTTCCATTGGAAGTACACATTCAAGGCTTTCCAGGCCAGCACTATTGCCCCCGCATGGCTAGCATGAACAAACCAGCATTTCAGGGTACGTACTCGTAACTTGAACTTTAATTTTAAGTCCATGGTAGGCAAATGCCTCTCTTTATCTTGTTGGTTTGCCTTAAGACAGGCGTCTTTTTGACTGTATGTCAATCTAGCTTCAGGCCTTGTATGTTACAACTGCTAGCACAACATATGTCAATGGAACTGAAGTATATTTCAGAGTAGTTGAAATCAGTGTTAACATCTAGCAGGATATAAACATGTTTAGTATTTATATATAATGATTTACAGTGTTTAAGCCCTTTCTCAGTATTGATTCAGTAACAGGTAAGTTCCTCACAAAAGCGTTTGAAATATATACCTATATAAACAGAAGTTGCATGCCAATGGAAATTTGCATAATTTTGATTTTAGGGCAATAATCGTAAAATTCAGAATGTTCAGTGTATCCAGACATGTCTCAGTTTTCAGTTCTTTATTCTTAAACTGGCAAGTAGGATAGATTTAAGAACCATGTTCATATTTTATTGAAAGATATTCTGTGTAGGGTTCACAAGGAATATATATTGTATCAATTGTAAAGAAGTCTCCAAATAAATGTTGTGATGTGAACTGCAGTTGATTGTAAGCCGACAGTTGTGAGGTGACTTTTTAGCTGATCTAATTAGCCTTATGACAGAAGCAAAGTATTGATTGGGGACTGGAGACCAATCTTGGCAGTTCAGATTATTTACACCTCAAGAAGGAGCATTGCAGAAAAACACTAATGAACAATAAATCTGTCCAGAGCTGTTCAGCCACACCTGTTCCTGAAGCAACAAAAAATTCATTAGATGTCAAGCTTTCTTTAAGAAATAGATGTATTGATTTCTGTGTGAAGAAGATGCAACAGTAGCATTGTCCCTTTGTCATCCTCATGTGTCTATGCTCTGGTTCCCATTTACAAAGATGTATTGCCATGGTTTATACTAAAACAATACATATCAATTACGCTTAGCGAAGTATTCAGATTTTTAAAACACGTGTTACATCTGTTAATGACAGTACCTGAAAATAGCAGCTTGAGTTTGTTAACACTTCTGCTGACTGATCAAATTGCTGAAGCAATATGATTTTACAATGGGGTTTTCCTTTGCATGTGTTTGTTACAGTATTAATGTGTCAATACAGTAGTTTTTTTAATTTTAATCTTCATTTCTCAGCCCACATAAGTTTGCTGTAAACTGAAACTTTCCATATTAATTAAAAAACAAGTTTCTTCCTACTTGATTATTTTACTGTTACGACACAAAGTGAACTGGAGAAAGCAAATTAAATTGTGTGCAGCCCTTGCACACAATTTCATGAAGCCATGAATAATGTAAAAAGACTGTGGTGGGGGATGGCTAGTTCAAGGAAAGGCATTGTGTTTCTGACTTTTCGTTTTTAACAGCTATTAGGAGCCATTCTCCAGCCAAGCCAGTTCTGATCTTTGTATCATCCAGACGGCAAACTAGACTCACCGCTTTAGAGCTGATTGCTTTTTTGGCAACTGAGGATGATCCAAAACAATGGCTGAATATGGATGAAAGAGAGGTAAATCCGTGCATTTTTTATTCATTGAATCTGATAGATTTGATTATTGCTTGGTGAGCATGTGACATTAAAAGTGTGCTTTGTAAGGCAATTCTCTTATGGGTGAGTAGTATTTTCCCTTTCCCTTTTTTGAACTACTGTATTTAGGCACAGACTGGGTACCCACAGTGCTTCTTATATCCTAAGTGTGATTAAGTGGTTAGGAGTGGGCCTCAGGGTCACATACTTCCTCACCCCCATTCCCTTCCTTCTGAAATGTAAATTACTTCACCCTTGTCAGTGAACCTTAACCAAAGATAAGCACTACGTCAACAACTATTTTAACTTTAAAGCTAACAGGACTGCTTTCTTTAGAAAAGGGTGGAACCAGAGTTTCAAGGTTGAGGGAAAGAGGGCAAGAAAAAGAGAATTTACATTCTAGGAAGCAGGAGTTGAGAGAGAAAGCTTTATGCTGTAAGAATACTAAAATGCCTGTCTTGCTCAGCATTGTCTGCACACAGGAGGCAACCAGCTGCTTCTGGAAAGGCCACAATATAATGGCTATAGCACTGTGGGTTAGAGATGGGCACGAAACGAACAATTTTTCATTTCTGTTTTCGTTTTTTCGTTACGTAACGAAACGGCAAATGAATTTTGTCTCTAAAATGAAACGAAACGAACAGAAACACCGGAAATTTTGTCGTGCGTTTCGTTTCCGTTACTGCAATATGAGTGAATTGCTTAAAATCCTAAAAAAATACAAAAAAATGAAAGAAATGGTAACAAAATGGTAACGAAACGAATGAAAACGAAAATGAATTTTTTGCAAAAATTCACGAAAAATGGAAACGAACCGAAACGGACCCTCCAAACGACAAACAACAAACGAAATGCCATTTTTTGATTCGTGCCCATCTCTACTGTGGGTTATGTGATATGTAGCATTCATGACTGTTGATCCAGTTCAGATTCCTGGTACTAAGCTACAAAGCTTCACACAGGCCTATGTGAACATAGCAGCAAGCACCACGATCCTAACATCTCTCTCTGACACAGGAGCAATGTCTTTGAGGTGCTCAAGTTATGTTAAAGGGCACCGTTGTCTTTATTAGCTACCTCCTAAACGCTTAAGGTGAAGAAAAATAATATAGGTAATATAGATATAGATATATTCCTCCTTCATATTGATCCAGTTTTCATGTAACTTCTTTAAAAAATAAAAAGCCACTATAATTCAAGAGGCATGGGCTAGGATCGTGTCAACAAGAAATTATGAAAATTTGCATCCTAGGTTTTAATATCCATGTAACTTCCAGCAAAAATTTGCCATGTGTCCTCATTTTGTGACAATTTTTTTTTCCTTTTTAGGACCTTGATCCAGGTAGCCAGAAGTGGAATCCTGGTGTCCAGACTTTGTTGAGATCAGAGATAAAGGAAAGCAAAGGGTCTTTCCTGCCTTCTCTTAGACTTTCCCCACTAGGGTTAGAATGCTACAGGAGCAGCAATTGCTGCCAGCCCCAAATGCAAACATCTTTAATGTCATATGGCAGGAGAAGGAGTGCATTATGGAAAGTTGAGATAAGCCGTAGTGTTCTTTTTTATCTCCTTCTTTCTGAGACAATCTGGTGTTGCATATTGCGATAGGGATGCAAATCTGCTTATTTAATTTTTGCAGGTAGTTTTTTTTAAAAAAAAATCAAGTTCTGTCCTCACTAGCAAGGTGTTTTGTGCATTTTGGTACTCTTTTTCCAAAAGTAGGTGGGGGGGGGGTTCCATAAAAAGTACAGTATTTTGCAATTACATAAAATACAGTTTTTTTAATGAAATTGTGCTTTTAAAAATGCAACTTTCAAAATATTGCACACAGGCCTACGTGAACATAGCTGCAAGCCTATAGCACCTGGTATTCCCTGGTGATCTCCCATTCAAGTACTAACCAGGGCCGACCCTGCTTAGCTTCCGAAATCAGGCGAGATCGGATGTGCTTAGGGCATCTAGGCAGCTAAGAACTCTTCATACACAGTATCTATTGCATATTGAGTCATGTGACTTGGCATGCAGCAGTTAATGTCCATGGAGATTTCTTAACTCCAGGCAGTGGTGGCTCTCCCTCCCTCCCTCCCTCCCCCTACTGGATTGTGGGGGATTGTCTGGAACATTCTGTCTCAGGCAGCCTCCAAAGCTGAGGGAGGATAGATGAACAGATCTCCCTTGCACCAGCCACAAACATTTTCAAAGGGGAGCTCAAATTAGGGGTTTGTTTTTCTTTATATACAGTATATTTTTATTTCATTTGTTTTTGACCTTATTTTTTCGAACCATTTCTAGTTATGGGACAGCTAGTATAGGGCTACAAATTGCACTTTATTATTGGTACATTAAAAACACATAATAAAATCCAGTTGTTAATCCCAAACAGAGCAGGTTCCGCAGCCAGGTACCTAAACCATGGTGTGGATGTGAACTTCTAGCCAACTTCTTTTCTGATTTTTCGCATTTTGTGTGTTCATTATGTGGCCTATGGGATCCCAGATGTTTTGGTTTTACAACCATGTTTCCGGTACAAAAATATACAGTATAGAGAGGAATATGCTGTTTGATATGCTTTCATTTATAAAAGGCTTTTTGTCTCTTCATCTCTTTAAGCATTTACTTATGCCAAGGCAACCTGTCCTTTCACTATACAGTAGGACCCCACCTTTCTGTGCAGGATCAGTATCTGCTGATTCACTAATCTATGGTACGAAAATATTAAAAGAAAAATCCCCAAGATATGTATTTTAATGATGAAGTTACGAGAACTTGACACTAGAAGGAGCCAGAGACTGTGCTATTTGTAGCATTCACTATTAAAATATTTTTCTTCTGCATCCAAAGGGGGCTTGGAATCGATTCCCTTTGTATGAGAGGGGAGGTCCTACTGTACTTTATTTAAGCTCTTGTGCACTCTTTATTTTAGCTTTTATATATGCTTTCAATTAGTCTGGCAACTTTACTACTACAGTGAACCCTCGTATAACAAACGGTTTGTATAACATAAAATCTGTACAACATAAAAAATTCCAGAGATATGGGAAATTTGCTTAACAGGATCGCTTATGGGGTGAATCCATACAACATAAAAATGGTCACGATTAGGAATTACTGTTTTCAATGCATTCCTATGGGAAATTTGTATAAAGGAAAATTTGCTTAACATACCGTATATACTCGAGTATAAGTCAACCCGAGTATCGAGGCCCCTAATTTAACCCCCCAAAACTGGGGAAACGTATTGACTCAAGTATAAGTCTAGGGTGGGAAATGAAGCAGGGCTTGGCAGCTCCTCCTTTGTGAGCTGGGGGAGTGGTGTGTGATGTTTAAAATGACTTTTAGCCACTGATAAAAGTGCTTGGGTCAGTGGCTAAAAGTCATTTTAAACACTGTGTGCCTCTGTGATGCAGGGGGGGGGTCATGAGAAGTGGCACTGAATGTTTACAATGACTTTTAGCCACCGACCCAAGCACTTTTCTCAGTGGCGAAAATTATTGACCCAAATATAAGCCGAGGGCCCCTTTTTTCAGCCCAAAATTAGGGCTGAAAAACTAGGCTTATATTCGAGTATATACAGTAATTTCATTTGGAATGAATTGATTCCTTTATACAAGGTACCACTGTACTTCTCTTTAGAGGGTATCAGAAGTACACAAGAATAAATATTTTAAGTACTCATAGCACATGATACGATGCATATTTACTCCCCCCCCCGATAATTCTTTTCAAAAATACAAAATAATGTTTAAAAATGTACAAAGTATTTGCTTCTTGCATTTTCTTTTATATTGGCCCTCTTTTTGCTCCAAATTGCTCTTGGCAACCATTTCACATGTAGTTGTTCTATTCCATTTTGTCCCACCATTTGAGATCAGCTGAGACTTAGTCACTAGCGGAAAGCAATCCTATAAGCATCGTAGCTGAAGGGGGAATTTCAGCGCCTGTCTTCTCCAAAGTTTGAGTTCAGCATGATGTCCTCTGTGTTGTATTGAGCTTTGGTACTTAGGAGGCCCATGAGACTCGGCACAGCAAGAAGTATGTCTGTACATGTGTAGAGAATGATTTGCTTGTAGCGGGGGGAGAAAGACTCTTTCTCAGGATTTTCAGTACATTATACTTCTGCAATGTTGTGTGTTGACATTAAAAACACCATTTTACCTTAACACAACAGCACTTTAACTTCACTTCACATCTGTGCCAGATGTGAAGTGTGTAATTATATTTTGTTTTAAGACTTCATAACTTCCCTGATTCTTTTGTTAAGCCCATCTTTCTTTACCAGCCCTTTCAGACAATCGATAAGCGTTATGCAGTGACATATGGTCAGAGTCTGATGTGCTTTGAAAAGGGTACAGACAGAGTACTAATAATGAGGATTCTGTGAAAATGGGAAAACCAGGGCGGCAGATATGCTTTGAGAAAAGTATGGGGGGTTAGCATCTTGAAACAATATATCACACTCAAAGGGACGGAATTGGGCTGCACAATCTGTTCGCTCATTCTTGTCCAATCTGGTCTCCTCCTTTCTTTTGGAGCCAGCGTTGTCATCAACTTGCTGAATTATACCCTGGCTGGAATGGATTTCAGACCCAGGGTAATGTATCTACTTAAATGGAATTCTGTCTTTCTACCAAAGAGTTTTAGAG
>JAHTLZ010000122.1:8677050-8687370 GCA_023846285.1 Phrynocephalus versicolor
AAAGAATTTTTTTCAAAACAAAATTATTAGTATTTTGGAATCCTAAGAAGTGCCTGTGAAAAAGATGTATTTGTTTTGGCTTAGATTTTTTGCACTGATTTATGTAATAGCGAGTGAGGTCTGTCAGAAATGACTAAGATTCCCTGCTGCTAGAATGACAGCCTAGTGGTGCATATGCCAGCACTCCTGCTAAGGGTCCTTTAGTTTTACTGGGTTGAATTACACAACATTGCAGGTATTACTAACAGCACAGCAGGACAGTGCTGTAGTACAGCGCAGAAGGCAGAGTGGGGTGTGGATTAACGCTTACAGCACAGCAAACACTAGGAATGTCTTCTGAATACCCAGCAGTGTAATGGAAAGTGGGAGATGTTTTTGTGTTAAAATATGATGACTAAATGAATGATCGCTATTATGAAAAATCTGATGGTCAAGAACAAAGAAGAGAACAATTTTGCAGTTTTCAGAGTTAGCTGTGATCCTTTGGTTTATGCAGGCCTAACGGAAACAAAATTACTGTAAGCAAAATAAAAAAGGAAGCAAAGTTTTGCTGTGTCTTTAACACTGAGGCTTGTTTTAGCATGAGCTTGTACAAATACCAATGCACTTCCTTAGATGACAAGCAACATCTGTGGCTTGAATGTTCGACTCGGCACATCTGAAAAAGTGGACTTTGATCCATGAAAGCTTGAGTTAAGGCAGAAATTTGAAATACCAGTGTAACTCTGCTGCCAGAATTGTTGCAGTGTGAGCTGATGATAAATACAATAAACAACCCCAGTATGTATACTAGGACTTTTTATTATCATTGCTACTGATTGGTTGCAATGAATAGCTATATGCTGTATTTGGACAACAAAATAGGTAGGTTCTTATATTCTTTAGTGGTTATTTTAATTGTGATTTGTCATTTTTAAAATAGTTTGAAAACTAAAGCTAGATTAACGCTTACAGAACTTAGATTACTTCCTAGAACAGTCAGTATCTAATGAGAAGTTTCAAAGGATTTCCCTCATCCCGTTGTTGATGATGATGATGATGATGATGATACTTTATTTTTATGCTGTTTTTCTGCTGTAGGCATGCTCAGTGGGAATTAGCCATTTTTCTCAGCCTTGCACAGATCTTTTATTTTGTTGCCTAAATTCCTATCCTTTGGCCATTTTACCCATCCACTTGGGCACTATAAATACATTACTTTTCCATGTATCCATTGTCGACATTTTCATTTTTCCAGTCTAATTTATATCACTTATCAGAAGCACTGCATAGCAACATCTGTCTTTTTCCTGAGGGCAAATCTAGAAGCTTCCCTAATTTATGTAAATCAACAGTATTTTTTATATTTATTTTTAAATATACAACTTTTCTACCATTAGTAAAATATACAGTAATACTGATGTCATAAATAGATGTGGTTATTTATGTTATACACTTAATTGTGATTTAGTGATTTTATATAATTTGAGGTTGAGAGGTTTCTAATAATATAGGTGTACAGTACTTTATATTTGTTGGTGTATGTGTGAAAACTTGGGGGAAATATCAAATAGCCACTTTTCAGCATTTAACTCAATATTGATGACTGCAGCACCTCAATATCAGTTCCCTAGTCTGCAATTATTGTCTGAAAATGGACAAAATTATCTTGTATGACTTTGCATCTAGAGTAACCCTTATCAGGCAACAAAAATGTTTAATTAAACATTTAACTGATTAAAAGCTATCTCCTTACCCCCTCCCCCCATTTTATGTTTGAAGGTACCAGAAGGCTTCCTTTTGTCCTGCAGAAGTCTTGAAGTGGAAGTGGGGAACATTTAAAAGCAAAAAAATTGCTACTGGATCACTTCTGCTAGGATCAGGACCACACCCAGTAATCAAGTGCAGTCCCGATCCCAGCAGAAGCAATTCAGCAGTGGTTTTTGACTTGTCAACAATTATATTGAATTTTACTGTTTTGCCTTTCCTTACTTTGTAATTTTCTTGCTTTCATTGTCAGTAGTAATTTGTTTGCTTGCATTTCTTAGTGAATGGACATTTCTTTCCCTTTGTTTGCATAAGCAAAGTATAGCACATTGAGGATTTTTATTTTCTATCTAAGTGAACAGTCTTTTGATAATATTCTTCAAACTACTTACATAAATCCTTTCTAATATTCCTTTTGTTACAGATGAATGTCATCATAGGAACCATCAGAGAGTCTAACCTCAAATTGACTCTTGCCTTCGGAATAGGCATCCACCATGCTGGCCTTCATGAACGAGACCGAAAAACTGTTGAAGAATTATTTGTAAACTGCAAGATCCAAGTATGCCCTTTTCCTCTACAATAACAATGCTGTAATATGCTGTTGAGCAAAATGTTTTTCAAATCTGTGCTAATTTTGCACTTTCCATCAATTTTAGGTTCTTATTGCCACCAGCACTTTAGCCTGGGGTGTCAATTTTCCTGCACATTTAGTAATTGTTAAAGGGACTGAATTTTATGATGGCAAGACACGGCGCTACGTTGATTATCCAATTACAGGTATTATCAAAACTCACTAGTCTGGCTGATATATACCACACTAGACACCACTTGGAAAATAGTGTATTGATGCATTCTTAAGACAAAACTGATTCAGAATTTTCATATCTTCCATTCAGATTCTTCAATGATAATAACCCATAGATATGAATTGTTTTGTTTTGTTTTAAAAGTTGTATTTGATTATTACCTCTGAATATTATTACTTCAGTGGTTTAGGTATCTGGCTTGGAGCTAGAGGGTGGGAGATCAATTCTCTACTGTGCCTCCTTGACAGGGACTGGACTCAATGATCAATAGTATCCATTCCAGCTCTGCACTTCTAGAATCGTTATTACTTAATCCAACAAGTAGACATTTAAAGTGGACTCAAGTGGGAATGCAGAAATGTATCATTTTAAAAAGAAAACAGAAAAGGATGTTTCATAGAACAGGAGGCATATTTCTATTCTGATATCATTGAAATGAATGTGGGAATGACCTCGGTTGCCCTAGCCCATGCTACCGAAGACCTGTAGCTCAGTGGTGGGAATGCATTCTTTACATACTGAAGTTCCCAAAATTTAAAATACCTCAAGGATCAGTATTCTTATGCTTGTCACATCCAATCCCAAAAGTTCTTTTTAAAGTTCTTTCAATGCTGTCATTTGCAAATAGTAAAGCTGTACTGAAATTGACATAGTCATCAATTGACTTTTATAGATGTTCTTCAGATGATGGGACGTGCCGGTAGGCCTCAGTTTGATGACCAAGGCAAAGCAGTGATTCTTGTTCATGACATCAAGAAAGACTTCTATAAAAAATTTCTATATGAACCTTTCCCAGTAGAATCAAGGTAAACTGCAAGACAACTTTTATGGAAGACTCAATTCCGTATACACACTGTGTTCCCTAGATTTTCAAACTGAACATTGTACTGCTCTCAGATGGCCCAGATTCCAGTTGCTCTTTCTGGCTCCTAATAATCTATACTGGCTTCTCATGTTATGCTAATATAGTATATTACCTTGAAGAGAATTTGTTTGCTATCATTTATGTGACTAAAATGTGTATACTCGCACTTCCTCTGCAACAAGATATGGCCACATAAACACAGAGAAATACACAACAAAAGAAATAGAATGAGCCATGAAAGCAGAAACAACCATGTTTACAATCAACCTCCTCTTTTAACAGTGTGTGAGTTTCTGATGGGCTCAGTTTTTAGTGTAGCCCCTAGATAAGGGATCAACAACCGTGTCATTTTTGGCCAAACTATGGCTTATCTCTGAGAGTGATAGCTGATAACACAAGCAGGGTCATTGCCATTGCCCATTTTAAATTTTATGTTACCATTGGGTCAGTCACGGTAACTGCAGTCTGATTTGTAGATTTAACAACTGGAGCCAGCTATTAAGGCTGCTTATCTGGTAAATTAAATTTAATGTTTTTTATTTGTAATACCTTTAAAAATTCCTGAGTACATTTCTTATTATTTGTTTTGTTTGTTTGTTTAAATCTAGTTTGCTGGACGTTTTGTCTGACCATTTAAATGCAGAAATTGCAGCTGGGACTATAACATCAAAACAGGATGCAATGGATTATATTACCTGGACTTACTTCTTCCGTCGCCTTATAATGAATCCTAGGTGAGCTGTTAAGAAGTTATGAGTCAGTGAAGTACAGCAGATTAAGCAAGGAGTACTGGAGACTTTTGTTGAAATTATCATTAGCTATTGCATGCTAATCAAATAATTTTCTACCTAGCTATTTTTATGTGAAAAGTGGGAGTATTATACTCTGTAGAAGTATATTGCAAATATGCCGTATACCTGCAACAACAAAAATCACAATTTATGTGCTTTGCTGTTCTCATTCTTTTAGATTGTTTAAATGTATTTCTCCCCATGTCCTATCCCTTAAAAATGAAGAGGAGCAAGACAGAAAATAGGGATATTTCCCCTTTTATTCCTTTCTCTGTTACATCTTCCCCATGCTTTCTTGCCTGGCACAGCTGTGGAGTTGTGAAAATAGCCTTTATTGGTCAGATAATTTGCTGAATCAAGAACTAGAAACCTGAATCAAGTGTGCATATGAGTGGGGGGGATAGTGTCCCACTATCAATTCAATACATTAGAATGCATGGTCTGAATATGCACCCATGTGCACATTCCACTGCAAGCAGTGTAATGGAGCTCAGTATGCTTAATTTAACCCACCCGGTCTATCAGGAGAAGAAAACAACAGGCCTTCTAAGAGTCAGAATTTGACCCAAGCCTCCACATTGGGGAGTTGGGGAAATTCCCTCTCTCTGACTGACCAGCCATCCTGCTCACAACTAACTTACGCTTTTATAAATGTAGTGTTGAATGACTGTGGCCATGATTTACAGCTCCATATATATGTGGTTCTTGTTGCCAACTTGGGAATCAGGGTTCCAAGAGTTCTTTCTCTTACTGTGTGATCCTTACAAAGGAATCATTCGTTTCTAAAAGTTTTCATATTAAATAATCAGATAAAGAGCCATGGAAGATGTTTAAGGACTCATTATATGAATGGTGAAAGTGAATAGCTGCACTTGCTTTACTAATATAGAAAACACGATAATTTATTATATAGAAAGTATTGGCATATTTTTCTTTACATACAGCTCTTCACCAAGAACTGAATATTCTGCTTCCTTCCTGTTATCATGTACCACAGTTGAATGTTTGGTATAACAACACTGCATCTTATATTTCTCTGTTACATTGCATATAATTGACTTGCTGGAATCTAGACCCACTCTTAGAGATGGGTATGAAGCAGATCAGCCCAAAGCAGAGTAATTCCTTGGCACAGCACCACAGGTGCCCCACGCACCCTCTCCCAGCCAGCTGCCCCACCACTAGCCTCCCTCCATACTCTGGCTGGGCTGTCCTCCTGCAATGGCTGCCCAGTGCAGGCAAGATCCCTGAGATTCTCTTTCTCAGCTGTTGGGGGAGGCAGAAATGTGGAGGCCAGTTAGTAGGGCAGCTGTATGTGGGGTGGGGAGAGGGTACATGTAGCACCTTTGGTCCCGTGCTGATATATTTCACTGCTTCAGGCCAAATCGGCACATAGCTAACCAATATTGTTATTTTGCTTAGCAAGAAATATCTGTGTCATGTCACATTGATTTTTGAAAGAATGGTAGTGCTATGTATGCTTGGACCAGAGTTTTCTCCCTGTAGCAAGAAAATCTCCAAGAAGCTTTTTATCGCAACCATATCTTCTGGCAGAAAACAGAGGGATGATTTTCCCCCCTCTGCAAATCCTAACATTCCTCTTATCCTTGTAAGGGAATAGGAAAAATTCATGAGGATTGTGTTCACTCTGATTTAAGAAACATTGTGCTAGAGCAAAAGCCTTTCACGGGCAGAAGGAATGCTTTAGTTCCTTGAAGACTTCTATTTGATCATGGAATGGTGGTAGTATTTATTTATTTATTTATTTATTTATTTATTTATTTATTGTTATGGGTAGTTCTGCCCAAATATTCCATTTTTGACACTGTTCTACAACTGAAACAGTTTTTACTTCTGCTTGTCTGGATAGTGCACACCTGGAAGCTATATGTGAGTCCCTCTGAACTCTTCAGAGAAAGGCAAATTATATATGTAAAGTAGTAACTGAAAACATGTGACTTAGACATATTAAATATATTTCAGTGCCTGTGTATAGGACATGGTGCTTTTCTATTCCAGGGTATATCGTAAGTCTATTCCTGATGCTGAATTTTATTCTACAGGCATACTGGATTGAGGGGAGCTTACGTCATTCTTGCATGTGTCATTTTATTTCTTTACTTACAATGAATGGTATACAAATGTCTATTATTCTCAAATGAAAGTATATAAATGGCTGTTCAGATTTTCCCCTTATAACAGAGCTGTTTTTTAAGCTAATTATTTAGAGTGGCAAAACAGGCCACACACATTGGTCTAAATCCAAATGCTCCAGTTAGCTTGGCTTGTCATTAAGTTTCTCAAATTGTTATACTTCCTGGATAACATCCAGAGAACTGCTTAGTTTCACAACAGAAGCTTTCATTAGTCGGGTACATTTTTGAATTTTTTCTATGAACAAATGACTTTTTCACAAACTGCGTTTGAACAACTGTCATGATACTCTGGATCTTTGGCATCTTTTATTAATCTGAAATAATTGTCTGAGTTCTTTAAAAGAGTTGATTCATTCCATTGAAGTATCCCACTTTGTACATTTTAAAGCATAAGTTCCAAAACAATTCTGTTGAAACTGGTAGAACTATTTTAACTGTTACCATATACAGTCCCTTAATCTACCTTAAGTAGAGGGAAGAATAGGAAGAGCAAAATACACAACCAGATTTATTTATTTATTTATTTATTTTCACATTTATATACCGCACCTATTCCCACTCGTGGGACTCAGGGCGGTTTACAACAGAAAAGATAAAACAGTTAAAAGCTAAAACATCGCCAGTACAAAGCACAGAGTAAATACAAACAAGCAGACCAAAAACTGCAGACAAGCGGGCCTGGGGAAAAAAACTAATCAGTGCCAAAGGCATCCCAAAAAAGTAGCGTCTTTAGATTTTTTCTGAACAACGCCAGAGACAGAGCCTGCCGTAACTCGCTCGGCAGGTTGTTCCAGAGGGTAGGTGCCGCCACCGAGAAGGACAGTCCACGTGTGCTAGTTTTACGGGCCACCCTCAGGGTGACAGTCCGGAGCGAGAGGGCCAGAGAGGATCGGGTGGGTCGGGCCGAATCTAATTGTCGGGGGAGACGCTTAGATTCGGCCCGACAGATAACAGAAAGTTATGTGTACTACACTGCACAAAAGGACATGATCAAAAAAAGCACTACCAGAGGATTCCCCTTCTGTGGAACAAATTACTTGAAAGATTTTCTGTCATCTATGAAATTATCTATGATAATATGTATATTATGGCAAAAAATACTAACCATATTTAACAGTGAAACTTTGTTTCTGGACAATAAAATCAAGCAATTTGTTCTGGCTAACCTGGAGTAAGCTGCATTGTCTCAATGTCCACAGAAAAACTAAATTATAAACCATTTCTGAATACTCTGTACTTTGAAAGCCTTGGAAAGAGTTGCAGCATGTAGTTAATTAATCCATTCATTTGTTTTATTTTCTTGGAAGAGAAAACACTAAAAAGAATTACCTGACTGAAATAAATTACTAGGAAGTTCATTTCTCGTCAGAGTTCAGATAATGCCTAAGTCTTGCATGAGTCAGTGCAGTTTGAAATAGAAGGCACTCATTGAATCCCTTCTGATTTCTATGGAAGTAAGGCACAATTTACTTTACTGGATTGGGGATCTTCTATTAAATATTTAGAACATTTTAAAAATGACTTACATTTCTATCTTAGCGGTGCTTATTTTTATAGAATGTTTATTTTCATAGGGTAGATTACAGTTAGGATTCAAAACCCTGAAGATTACCGTATTTCATAATTGGTCTGTTAGCACTAATTTGTTTATTTATTTTAATGTCAGCAAAAGATGAGTATGCTTGTAGTGCTGGTAGGCTTGCAGTGCGGGTAGACAGCTGGTGGTGGTCCATGGAACGTAGAATGACTAGTTTGCTTGAAAAGAAGTTATAAATAGACTTTGAAAGATAGATTAAATAGGCTCTGTTGATGAATGACACAAATATCTTGCAATGTGCTGTTGCTGCTCTTACCATTACAAAAAAGGATGGGGATTTTCTCTGGCCTTATGAAAGCACAGTAGTATTTCAGAGTGTGTTTCATTCTAGCAGAAGTTTTTATCATCTCTTAGGAAAACTAAAATCCTGCAGGTGTTTATGTAAGGTATGTTTGCTTCCATTCAAGGCATGTGAAATTCAATGCAAACTAGCAAAACATTGGGAATAACCAGCAGTTCTTCATCATGGTCTCTGTGAATTGCACATTGGCTTTCTTGCCACCTCCGAATCACCTTTGGAAACTTCCACAGCTGAGTGATACCAAAAAGCACTCCCTTCACTCAGTAGGCATGCTCCATAGTATTCGCCCTTCAATTCTTTCTTTACCATTGCGGAGGCAGCATCTGATGGAACTTCTGGAGCTTGGTTTTTTTTTGTTGTTGTTGTTAGTTGGTTTGTTTTTGTTGTTTTGTTTGCAACATCTGTTTACCCGTATTTCTTCTTCTTTGATCATTCAGCCACAACACACACATACATTGTTAATTGTGTTAGTTTCTCAAGATGTGTTTCCCATGGTTTTTGCTAATTGCCAGGAGCTTCTGTCAGGTGCAACCTAGTTTCCTTGTCACCACGGATGCCAATCTCACTGGCTGACAGGCTCATTGCAAAGGGAGGGGCATTCATGTCCTGTGGAAGGATGAAGAAAGGCATTTGATTTCAATGGATGGAAATGCTGGCAGTTTTCAAGGCTGTACTGTATGCTTATTTGAGCCTCTTCTGAGGAGAAGAGCAGTACATTCGCATTAAAATGCCACAAAGCAGCTACCTAGGTTGCCAGTCATTGAAGTGTTAACAAGTATACAAAGGTGCTGAGACATGTCGAAATGCATGTAACTGTAATATAATATGCATTCGGCACTTAGAAAGAAGTAAGCACTTAACCTGTGGACCATTTCGTGCCTGCATCAGCATCAATGCAGAAAGGAGAGAAATATGAAGACACAGCATGGAGTCAGTCTAAAGTTATCTTCTTCCAGTCACATCCTGTGTAATGGTTGATCAACTCCATGTTTAAACATCTGTGTTCCAAAGTCAGATGGTGGTGTGAAATGGAAAACTGCAGCAGTGTACACTCAACCATCCATTGTCAACTGCATAGTGAAATGTCAGTGATTCCACATGAACTTCTTTCTCATGAGAACCTAGTTAGGATCTAGTGCTATTAAGGAAACACAGGGAAATGTTGGAGAACAGCTTCTTGCTTTGTTTCTCCTAGTCTGTGGTTGGGGAGAAATGTCCCAGCTTTGACAGGGCAAATAGACAGAAAGTTTCTTTTTTTGTGTCATTTTGTGAGTATAGAAAGGCTTGGAGGAAAGTAGCAAGATACTTGAACAGCTCTCATTGCCTAGGTCAACAAAAAGGTGTTCTGTTGAAGAAAGGCTGCTTTCACATGAAAATCTGATGCAAAGTGCTCATAGATGCAGAGCATAAAATTGTTTTCCCACCAGCAGTGGACCTTTTAGAAGTATCTGGTCTCAAGGAGGTAAAATCCTTGTTGCTGTTCCTATGCAGATTTTAAAACATTGCATGCCTGGCCCTCCTCCACTTTTTGTTTGTTTTTGTTGGTCTTTTTACCCCCTTTTAACAGACAGGAATCCCTAACTGGCTTCCTCTCCTGGAACAATTAGCTGCAGCCGACAGCAGGTGGAGGTGAGCCTGCATTTTTTTCTCTCCCTCCCCTTACAGCAGACAGAAGTAGTAGCATCAGCGTGCGGGAGGGTGGGAACACAGGAACCAGGACAAAAACCACATTAGGGGGATCGACATTTAAGTTGCCAGCGGATTTTAGGGGTCATGTGAAAGCAGCCAAAGTCTTAGAATAGTTGCCTGCATTTTTGGCCCCAGCTGTACTTTGAAGGAGTGATGAATTCTGCAGAACTAGATGTAGGAACTCTCCTGGTACAATCTTGACTTCAGAATGACAGGCGTTGAGGTTTTGGGGAAGTTGTGAGTGGGTTTACAGGCTCACCAAACTATGATGGCACCCTGTTTAGTACTGGCTGGAAAGGAATTTTCTTTCTTTCTTTCTTTCTTTCTTTCTTTCTTTCTTTCTTTCTTTCTTTCTTTCTTTCTTTC
>JAHTLZ010000122.1:8687380-8718425 GCA_023846285.1 Phrynocephalus versicolor
TTCTTTCTTTCTTTCTTTCTTTCTTTCTTTCTTTCTTTCTTTCTTTCCTTCCTGTCCGTCCACCTGTCTTTCTTTCTTTCTTTCTTTCTTTCTTTCTTTCTTTCTTTCTTTCTTTCTTTCTTTCTTTCTGATTTACTCTCGCACTGCAGCTGTATTCAAACCTTTCTTCTGGAGAAGGGGAAAGTGAGATGTCTGTTTGAAGTTTCTACTGGAGGAAAGGGAAACAGCAATTTTAACAAATTCCCCTTGCCAGTCTTGGCCTCGGAGCTCCATAGTTGTCAGGAGCAACTTTTTGAAATGCATAGAGGGCTGCAGTAGCAAGGGGAAATGACAGAAGTCACGTTCTTTCCGCTTCCTCCAACAGGAATCTTGCATACATGGAATGCCACTCTTGGTTAAATTGGTTGACTTTGATTATCATATAAAATGTGATGAGCACATTTTCAAAGCATAACTCAATATCACAAACTCCCATTCTCTTACAAGTTAATTGGCTCTCTTAAGGAGTATCTAATTCCTGTCCCATTCAGACCTCTTGATCCACAATTCTTTGATTAGATTCAGAAAAATATGCTGATTGGTTCATCTTTTCAGTTTGCTATTTATGAGGAATATGCCTAAAATAATAGTAGTACATGCATCCCAAATGATGTCCTAGAAAATACCACCTCGGGTCAAGTCACTTCAGTTGCAACACATCTTGCAGTAAATAAACTGGGACTGTTTTGGGGTGAATAACTATTAATATAT
This sequence comes from Phrynocephalus versicolor, assembly GCA_023846285.1. Taxonomy (NCBI): domain Eukaryota; kingdom Metazoa; phylum Chordata; class Lepidosauria; order Squamata; family Agamidae; genus Phrynocephalus; species Phrynocephalus versicolor. Next base: position 8,688,131 of record JAHTLZ010000122.1, read on the forward strand.
CTGTTATACATACTCTAAATTCTTTTTCCCTGTTCAGAATGATATTTTTTTAAAAAAAATGATCATGGGACGAGTTTGCCCACAACAAATGTTCTAAATATAGGCTTGATAGTCTTTTTTCAGCTGGAACTGAAATTTGCTTTCGTTATCCATGTTGTTACTACTATCGTGTAGTCTGAACATAAAAAACATAATGGTTGTAACAAATTACTTCATAGATATGCCAGTTATTGCCGCACCTTTTTAAGGCTGATGAGAAATTCCCAGGGGATATTTTGGGTTAGGTTTACTTAAACTAAACAGGAAGCAGTTGCCACCCTAATCCATATTAAACTCCAAATGTTCTCTGTAACTTCATATACTTTTTATGTCTCTGCATGCCTCTGTCTTTTTCGGCTGGTGAAATTCCACACTTACTCAGCTTAGAAAAATAAGATCATGTTTCCCATATCGTTCTGGATATCTGCTCAACTATAATTATTGTTACAGAGAGGCGGGGAGGATGTGTTTGTTATAAATTATTTAAAAGCCCATTTTAAAAGTTAGTTCCTTCCCACTGTTTTGATTGTTTAAATGTTATAGACTTTGTAAATTTTTATGGTACCTAGGAGTTTTGTTATTGCTTTTTTCCCAATGGGCTACTAATGGAAGTTAGCCTGTCTACCCCATGTGCTAGATGCTGTTAGTATAAAACTGCCTTTGACTTTCACACCTCTCAGGGGACGAGTAATTGTTGTGTTCAAACAGCCTGTAATTGTGATCCCTCTGGCTTTCTCAGTACGCTTCTGGCTATTAGAATCATTAAACAACTCAGCACCTGTTAACAGCATTGTAAATATTCAACCTTGCTGGTGTGCAGGTTGAGCGGAATATAGGCGAAGGCTTACAGAGCCCAGCCTCATAAATTAGAGCTCCTGACAAGTCAATTATTGTGAAACTGGTTTTCACTGTGAAATAAATGAAATAGTGTGCTGACAAAAAGGTGGCCTGTCTGTTTGCAGCAGAAGGGAAATAATGACTAGATGATTCAATGCAGTGCCTGTGAAACTCCACTCTTTTTATTCTTCTTCGGCCATTAAATAGTTAGATAATAATAGTTACAGGGGAAAAAACAATTGGGGGAAATTGCCTGAGCGATTATCTATTGCCTTTTTATAAAACTTTAAGCTATTAATATGATCCTGCTTTAAAAGTACATAGTCATTCTAGTTTGTATTCTGTCCAGAATGAAGTATTTCACTTGAGATTACATAGATATAATTTGAGGTCCTATATTTACATTTTAATCCTGTGCATATTTAGTCAGAAGTAAGTCCCAAGATGGGGTTTATCAATTCAGAGGTGTGATTAGGACTGAAGCCTAAGGTTTCTAGACAAAAAAACCAATACAACTTTTAAAAAAATCCGTAATGTTACTTTCCTTCATTTTAAATTGGGAATATAATACGTTTAGTTAAAGATATTGTATGAAACTATAGCTGTATATATTTTGAATTCAGTTTCACACGTTCATTTTCAAATTTTCCTGAGTGTTGAGAGATTGCTGGAGGGGTGATTACATTATTTGTGTTCTGTAACATTTAGAAGTAAGGTTCATAATTACAGCCTCATTAACTAAGCCCTTTTTGTAATTGAAGACTATGGTTTTGAAATGTGTCTGGGGTGGCAACTAAACAACCTAAATGCTATTAAAACAAAAGTAATGCGTTGATAAGAATTATTCCCTAAATACTGCAATGTGATGATTAATAGTTTTTCAGCATTTCCTTACATTTGTGAGGTTTGTGATATTTTCATACACTGTTAATTCAACTTATTTGCGCTTCTGTTAATTCTGCCATCTTTATCTCTCTCTCTCTCTCTCTCTGTGGTGTGGGTGGGTGGGTGGGTGGTTACAGTCTTGACCGACTCTTCGTGACCCCATGTCCATGGAGTTTTCTTGGCAGGAATACTGGAGTGGTTTGCCAGTTTCTACTCTTGGCGCCTACAGTACCTGGTATTCCCTGGTGGTCGCCCTTCCAGGTACTAACCAGGGCCGACCCTGCTTAGCTTCCGAAATCAGGCAAGATCGGATGTGCTTAGGGCATCTAGGCAGCTCTTTACTTCTAGTCAGATTTAAGTCTATTAAGAGTCCAAGCAGACTGATCAACTCCTGGATAAGTGTGTATTGGATTGTAGACTGTCGCTGCAGTTGTCTGTCAATTTACCTAGGAGTCAGATTGCATTAACTCTTTGGGTCATACTTTTGAGTAGTTTTGAAGAACATTGCACTGTATATGTATTTTCACTTGAAACTGAATTTCAGTATGAATGTGTTGTATAACTATAATAAAGAGTAAATTATTAGTAATTATTTATATTTATTTATTTTAGTGCTTATATACCGCCCATCTTCCGGGGGAACTCCGGTTTACAACAAAATAAAAATAAAAGCAATAACAAAACAATCAATAAGTAAAACATCACAATATTAATTAATATTAATATCAATTAATATTAATTAATTAATTAGCAAATAAGGGTCACAAAGGTGTTTTAGAAAGTAACTGCTATTGGACAGTGGTCTATTATCTGTGGTCTGACGTGGCCATGGTGGCATGTGCCTTAATTGCATCCCAGGTGGATTACTTTATCATACTCTATACATTGGACTGCCTTTTGGAAGTCCTTGGGAACTTCAGCAGGTCCAGATCAGTGAAGCCAGATTGTTAACTGGGGCTGGTTACAGATATCAAATAACCTCCCTATAAGAGCAGCTCCAGTGGCTAACAGTCCATTTCTAGGCACAATTCAAGGTGCTGGTTCCAACCTATAAAACTCTGAACAGCTTGGGCCCAAACTATCTCAGAGTCTGTGTCTTCCATTGTGAGCTTGCCTAGGTGTTAAGATCATCAGGGGAGACCTTTCTCTCAGTCCCTCAACTCTCTCACTGCTGTGTTTGGTGGGGACACAGGAGGGGGGCTTCTCTGTTACCGCCCCACGACTCCCTCCCACAGGAGGCCAGGGCAGCTCCATCTTTGCTGTCTTCCACAAGTAGATGGAAGACCTTTTTCTTCATGCAGGCTTTTCCTTCATGATTGGCTTTCTAGGACACAATAACCAGGATGGTTTATATGTTGTTGCTCCTAAATCTTTTTTAGTAATGCTTTTATCTAACATTTGAATATAATGTGATTAATTTATCTTTAATGTTTGAATAATTGTTTTAGTTTTTAATACTGTGTTTTTAATTATGGAAGACACCTTGGGTCCTTTTTTAAAGAAGGGCAGCATAAAAATAAATACATTTTTGTATCAAGATACAGACTTATTGCCATATAATTAAAAGCTTTTATCAGTAGCAAAATAACAAGTGACATCAAGAGTTCCCACTAAATATTGTTATACTGTTTTAAACCTATGTTAAATAATCATTTTAGTTTCATTTTGTGTTATTCAGTAGGGCCATTATAATACATTATTCTTATGGAATATAGTTAATAAAATGAAAAGCCTCAAAGATCTATGTGACAACAACAGAAGGAAAAAACAAAATATTACAGCACTTTTTAAAAAGTAACAATTTTATTTCACTATCAGTTTTCATGGATCAAAGTACAATTCCTCAGATATTGGTGTACAAATACTTTAACGATGGATAGATCTGTTGGGTATGATTTGATTTGGATTCTTGCAATAACCAGAGGGTTGGACTCAATGGCCTTATGGGCCCCTTACAACTTTATGATTCCATGAATCTGTGATTCACTTCCCCACTGTGCCTCCCAGGATGAGCGCCAACACACATAGACAATCCCAGAGAGTTCCAGAAGAAGGAAATGGTCATCCATTTCTGTGTACTCTATATCTAGAAAACCTTGGAGAGGGTTGTTATGTCAAAACTGACTTAACAGTACATAATTATTGAGTTGTATCGGTAAAGTAGTGTGGTGATCCTAACTATGAGGTAGACAAGAATAAATAGTGTAATGTTGAGTATAGCTTAAAATCATTCTATCAGTTGAGTTTATATTATCATTACATGTTCAAGAACAGTGAGGCAGATGAATTTTGCTCTGTGGCAAAGAAACCATCTAAAAGTCTATGCAATGAACCAAAATAAAACAGCTTTAACTTTTTGGATTAGGAAAAAAGTCACATTTTAGCTGAATAACTAAGACTATCTGTTGAATAATGCAGCATAATATAGACACGGCAGAGAGGGTGGGGATTAATCAGAATAATTTAAAATATGAATGATGCAACACAGCTCTGTTTGGCATGTGTATAAAACTATTTAGTAATTTATATTCAGTATTTGGGATTGAAAATAATATTGGTGCTATTGGGCGACTTCTAATATTACAATTTTTACCAGTTGATAAAAAGCTATCTAGAGAAGTAGTCAAAGAGGCAATGTATTTTTACAATGAAGAACAGGATAAACTTAAGTATAAAAAGTCATCTTCTGGTATTTATGAAATTACTATGGGATGGGAGACTTAAGGGCACATATTCTTATCAAACCATACCTTGCAATTATTTCTGAAATATAATCAGAGAAATGTAGCATTTGGAATAATCATCAGCCTCTACCACAAGTATATAACCATTCTGCATGTAAGTCATGTTCTGTGATGTCCTTATATGCCAGCAATGTATAAAAATAATGTAATGTTATTTTTTTTCTCCTATGCAGTTACTATAATCTAGATGATGTGAGCCATGACAATGTGAACAAATTCCTTTCAAACCTTGTTGAGAAATCACTGATTGATTTAGAATACTCTTACTGCATTAAAATAGGGGAGGTAAGTCTAATATATATTTTTGTTTAATATTTGAGAAGAAAAACTTGGCAATAGTAGTAGTCTTTATTGATTACCCTTTATCCTGTTGTTTGTTTTATTAAGAAATATACATTAGCTGTTTAGAACCTCCTGTTGCATTTCAGTTACTGGAAATTGGTAACATGCTGTTCAGATATATTTGTGATTTAGATCCTGTTGTCCAGTTTTAAAATACAGCACCTCCATTCAAATACTAGATAAAATGTGTTGAACTGCAGAAAGGCACTTCCCACTTTGTACTAAATGTGTACAATATATCCCTCTGTGTAACAGGATGACCGCAGCATTGAACCTCTAACTCATGGACGTGTTGCATCATATTACTACCTGAAGCATCCAACTGTCAGAATGTTCAAGGATCGTTTAAAACCAGAATGTAGTGTTGAAGAACTGCTCTCAATTCTGACAGTAAGTGACCTTGTTTTATTCATTAAGATGAATAATTTCCAACTCCCATTAAATGGCTTTCCCCACCACCACATCAACAATGTTATTATTAAATGGGTTACATGGTGTAAAATACAATTGTTATCTTTCTTCAGTGTCTTGTGTTACCTAGTGCAATCACCATTGTAATTTCACACTCTTGCCTTGTTTTCTCAAAATCCCTCCATAAACATGACAGTGACCTAAGTAAGGCATAGAATCTCCTTTGTTATCTTATAGCCAGAATCCAGTAGAGCATTCACAATCAATGTTAGTGTGACAGAACTTTCTTCTCACTGATCCATCCACAGTCCTTTGCTTGGAAGTAAGTTTCAGAAGATATTCCATCTGCCAGGGACAGGTTTGGGGGTTACAGGGTACGGTGAACAATAGGACGGCACCTCCCTTTTGCCTTGACTGATGAGTGGAGTTGCATCAGTAGATGAATCCCATCACATCCTTTCTGTATAGTGGGTAGACAACCTCCTTTAGGAGCTCTGTTCAACATCTGTATGTTCACATTCAGTCTACCTTACGTGTTTAGCTCCCAGTGAATAAGATAATAGTGCAGATTGTAATAAATGTGCCTCAAAGGTTCTGAATACTTTGATTTGAAAAATATTTCCAAATGAACCCTACGTTTTACAGATGCTGAAAGTCTACAATTGTTTTCTTCAGATAATAGTATTGAAGATCCTTTTGTTTTAAATTATTCACACTGCTTAATATAGTTATAAATTGTGCTGAAACACTGGAGCATTCATGCATGGTTTTAATTTTAAACTTTTGTTCATGCCAGCTTAATGTATTGTCTGGCAGTCACAGGCAGCTGTTATGGTAGATGGAGGGTGTGTTATACAGTAGTGTAATTTTCTATTATTAAAAGAGGCTGAAATATATTGGCCTGAATCCAGAGAGCTACATTGGGCATACCCTATGGAATTTTTTACTTGAGATCAGAAAGTACTTTTAAAAGTCTCCTAAATTTCAACGATATTAACCATATGACATGGTGGAGAGAACACTTGAGAAACAGGCCTTCAGAATTCTGTTGGAGAAGCAGAACTAGTTTTGTGAATGTTTTGATTCCAGCTGTAGATTAGAGATTTGTGTCCACAGCAGTGTCTCAATACAGCATTTCCTTTCTCTTTTCCTGTGATAGGGAGCAGTATCATAGGGATATTTCTCTATTTAATTATTTGACCTTGTTCTTTGCTTGATGTGCTCTCAGTTGTGTGCCTTGATTTAGGGGTGGCATGCAAGTAGAGGTTTCTGTTTTTGAGGTAGGGTCAAACAGTTAAACTAAATAACTGTTTTACCCATTAGAGCTGTTTAAATCTGTTTCTGTTTTGTATCTCAAGATTCTGAGACTGCCCTGTACTGGGATGGTATACTATTCTTCAACATACCATGTCCACATGTGATGTTATATGAACAGTTCATTACAATAGTAAATTTAATCGATCAACAAATGTGTGTCAGTGATAATACTAATTCACTAATTTTAAGTAATGTGGTTCTATAAATGTCTTTAACAAATTGTCATAGTTTTTTATGACATTTTCTTTAACAAATCCAGTTGTTATTCTCAGCTAAGTAGAATCACCTAATAAATGAGACGTGTTAATTCGATACTTAGGTAAATTCCATTGATGTACTGTTTCTCAACAATGAAATTAACAAATGGATATAGCTCTATGTTTCTAAAACATGAGTCAACAAAATGTTCACATTTTGCCTACTAAATAAATGTTTTCAAGTAATGTACCCAAATGCAGTTTTCAGTTGCTGTGTTTTGTTACAGTCCCCAAGCTTGATTTGTATCGAAACTGAAACTTATTCTTTTACTGTCCTTCGCACATAGGACGTCAGGTTTTCTAAGTTGTTGCTGTGAAATAAACAAGACTAAGTTTCAAATAGAAGTTAGATAGATTACAGCATTATAAACGTAACTGGAAATAACTGTAATAGGTTCATGTGAAATTCTCTACTAAGAATATATAGCTCAACATGGAATTTTACTTTTCTTTTCTTTTAGTTTTTAATTTTATCCCAGCTTTTCTTACTACAGGTGCAGATTGAATATTTTTACTGTGCTTGTATGCCATGTTGAAAGTATTAGGCTTTTAACAGAATTACCACCAAGGTACATTCACATACACAGAGTATGCACTAATGAGCTTTATAATTAAGGGACTCACTTCACACATCTATTGTTAACTAGTGGCATTGCATCTGTCTTGCTCCATTGATGCCCTTCTCACTTACTTATTGAAGCATTTAACAGTTTTGGCAACAGGGAATTACATAGTATGGGGTAAGTAGTCTAATTAGATGCAAGTGAAAGTCTTTGGGGAGATGGATATTTAAAATGTAATTTGAAGAATCTCTTAATGGTGCTGGCAGTGAAAGCTGTAGGCTACTGTGAAAAAAGCATGTCAACATTGCAAAGCATGGTTTCAGCAGTAGTCATTCTTTTTTGTTATTTGTAGGGTTTTTATTTATACTAAATATTAATGAGACACTTCAGTGGTTTTTATTTGGAAATATGGACTAGTAAAGCATTATCTTTTTCTATTAATGACACAAACCTTACAAAGCACAGATAGATCTTCTTGTTGTTGGAGTGCTCAGTAAATAAGGAAAGGCTCAATGCTGTACTAAAGAAAATTAGTCTTTCCCTCCAAAATGAGAGAAGGTGGGCAACCATTGCTCAGATAACTGTAGCTTGTGATAGAGAACATAGAGAAATCTCAGCGACTTGGAAGAAATAAGAGAGCTTGATACCTATGGTGTATAGTCTGAATAGAAAATCAGGGCACTATCATGTCTTGTAGCATTTCTGGGTCATCATTCAGCCCTGAAATCCTCCAAGCTAAACCACGCAGAATTCCTCCACTCACTGCAGTTCTGGGCATCTTATGGCCTTTCAGGTATCATCAAACAGCAAACCCACAACAGGATAAACAGTGGAAGGGATGAGAGTTGGCATCCAACAACACCTGAAGGGCCACTTAACCACAACAGTCCCAATTAATTACCAAAAGAGATTTTTTTTTGGGGGGGGGAGTCCTGAGGGTTGATGAAAGTTCCAAGAACAGTAGAATTTTCTAAGGTGCATGTCAATTCCTTGGGGAGGTGAGAGAGAGGGAGAGATGGAGGGGGAGGGAGAGAGAGAGAGATGACACTGTGTTTCACTTTCTTTGTGGAACACTCAAAGTGGTGGAAGTAACTGTGTTGTTGCAGTAACAGCAGATTATGCTGACTCCTGGATTTTGTATTTATACTGACTTCCTGGGAGATGTATGCAGTGTTTCTACAATGTATGGATTCTGAGTTTCAGAATTTAAAAGACAGTACAGCCATAATTAATTTGTGGCCCCTGTCTTTCCCCTTCTACAATCATCACTGCCCTCTCCTGAAAAGTATATAGAAAACTTCTTCCTACTTAAAAGTTCCAGAATGGTAGGCTTGAAGCCTACAGACAGCCTCCTCAAAGACCTCCAAGCCCTCAATCAATTGTGGATAAAGGAGACTGGAAAGCAGTGGTAGGGTCTGCAAAGAAAAACCACAAAAGTAGGGAACATTTGATCCTAGTGGGTATGACTTCAGCTCCCACAGTTGGTCACACTGACTTCTGGGAGGCAAATCCAAAAACATCTGGAGAACCAGAGATTCCCATCTCTGGTAGAAGACAGCTACAGTACATTAACATGTTATTTGCACCCAGTGATCTGTCCATGGTTCTGCAAGCCCTGCCTTTGGTCCTCTTTATTTTATTCTTCTTAATACTCTGGAACTGATTTGGCAATCTGTCTTTGGTTGTTGGTAAGAGATTGAAGGGACCTCATGCATCTTGATCCAGAACGATCACTCTGGACTGCTGACCATATCACCTGTTCCCTAATCTGTTAGTTGGCTCTTCTACTAGGAAAAGGTCAGCACAATCCATATGTGGAATGCATACTATATTAGAGCATTAAAGCAGAACTTATCCAACTCTATTCTAAATATAAAAAAGAGTATTAGAATAGATCAGAAGCCTCTGTGAGTGAGTCTTGGCTTTTTTGTACATTTGGTTGACATAGATTGGACAGCTACAGTGCTAGCTGTCTGTCAGACAGGAATGTGCTCCTGTAGCATTGTCTGCTGCAAAGCTTTTCTGGTCAAGCCTTCATACTTCCCAATGTCTACATCCCTCTCCTAGAGGTTCATCTTCTTATCTTCTGGTTCTTCTAGTGTTTCCTCTTTGTTAACATGACCAAAGGAGTGGGGAAATGGAAGCGCCAATGCTCCTTCATCCTATTATAGAGGTTTCTAACTTAGGAAGCAATTACTGGAATCCAGATGAACTAATACAATATTTTAAAGCATTTTGCTGAAACTTTAAAGTTCTTCCTGGTGTATTAATTAGGAGATATGATGTATCCATTGGTTTATATGTTTCTCTGCCTTCCATTTGTCTTCTTGTATGCTCTCACCACAACTGCTCCCCTATGATTTCAAAACTAACCAAGTTGAAATCTCTGGCCACATCTGTGCTAATGATCACCTTTGTTATTTCAAACCAGAATTTAAAAACCCATTTCTAACCACAATTTCAACACTGGAATGAAACTAATCATGATTAGGACTCATATTGCTTCAAATGTGCTATCATACTTGGCTAGATCTGAAAACACTAGGGATGCAGGGAATCACACACACAACAGAGAAGAACAAAGAGAAAGGAGCTAGTGAAGCACTTGAATTAGCATTGTACGGTAGTTAATTGGCCAAGATCAGTGGATTGTCTATTATTTGATGTTGGGCAAATAATGTCTTCACCCAGTAAAGTGAAGAACATTGCCTTATAGGTGGCAGCTTGCCTTTGTATTTCACTGTGATATAATTTGCCAGCCACAGCAATTGATGACTATAGCTTGACCCTCAGTCATGCAGCAAGTCAGGGTCCAAAGCAGCAACATAGAAAGCCTTTTCCTATACAATAGGGAAAAATGAAATTAAAAAGAAATTCAGTGGTTTGGTTACTGAAATATGCTGGAAATGTATTGTTTTTCATTGGTTTAATAAAATGAATGCTTTAATAAGGTTTGATCAATATTTGATAAGCATTCTCAACCCTGTATGTACAACCTCATAATCTCTACAGTTATATGATTTATTTTTATTGTCTGCGGTCTGACAGATATTTTGATTAACTATTCTTTGGAATAACTGTTGGCCAGTAGACAAAGACAAAGCATTTCTTGGTCTCCTCTAACAAAGGAATGTCCCTGTTTTCCCCCAAAAGTCCATCCTTCACCTATTTCAGTTCCCAGTCAGGTACTCCTACATTCTGTATTCAGAAATGGCCTACCCTGCCAAACTGGGGACAGATTATCTGAACACTGCAGGAAATGCCTCAGAATCCTTGAAAAAACAGCAGCTCCCTTCAGCTACTCTAGACCGTATCTTGTCCGTTACTTCTGCTTGCATCTCTGCACGTTTAGAGATGTGTCTGACTAAACTGTCTCTTAAAACGTTACCGCTGTATAAATCAGTGGTGGTGTAGTCCACGTGCTATTGACTGGAATTGATAATTAGTATTGGGATAGTCTAGAACTATGAATAGTACTTAAATCAAAATGCTCCAACTGAACTGAGTTGTAGCTGAGATTTGATTCTGTGTAATCTGAGTAGATGGAGCAATTTTATGAGTTGCAAAATCATTTTTCTAGAATATGGTGGCATTGTATATTTTTCAGTGTGTGCATTCCATGATCCCGTGACCTTAATTCTGAGTATCTCCCCAGACACAAGTAATTCCATCATTGATTTTCCACCCTCTTAGTTCTAAAGCTGAATTTAAACTAAAACCACCTGGTGCTCTCTGTCGTTCCAGCAAAGCACAGTCAGTAGGTAAATCAAGATGACAAAGCTCACCACTTATTGCTGACTGAATGTGGCATATCGTATTTTTCATGCAGTACATAGTTGGGGAGGAGGGGCAGGGAAGAAAAGAACCAAGTTCAAACATATGAAATATTGACAGATGGGGCACAGAAGAAGTTAAATGTTCTAAGCTTTTTTCCCCATTTAAAGAAAACAAGTGTTTACATTTTTATTGCAGTGCATCAGTCTTTAAACAAGCTAGTTTAAAAGTAAAAGGAAATTAAAATGGAGTTCAAGTTAGATCTAAAAGTTCTAACTTGACCATCTGGACCATCTGTTTCATAGCTTTTGGTGGTGGGGGTCTAGAAAGGTCATTAGCTTCTTATCTGATTTTTGTCCCTGTCTACCATTACTGTTACAATGATTCAGTATTGGTTTTAGCATCATGTGTTCTCTAAAACTGAAAAAGAAATAAAATTAAGACATTGTATATTTGGCTAGATAATATTTGATTGCTACCTATACTTGTATTCTTATGCCAGTTTGTAGGGCAAATGCCTCCCAAGGTATCAGCAAGGTATAAGCAGAGAAGATACAATTTGAAATTTTGTTAATTTAAGAACAATATTAAAACAATCTGCAAGCCTCTTTATTTTAAAAGAGAGTTATTTATGGAACAATTGTAGAGAATTTATTCCAAGCACGGCTACTTCCCCTCATTCCCCATTTTGGAGTTCTGATGCTGGAAAAGAATTAACTGTGGAAGTCTCAGGGAGGCTGGGTGGTGGTTAGATCTGACTTGTGTATAGTGGAACTCTTCCTCTATTCTTGGAGTGCAAGATCCAGATAATCCATACTCTTGAGCCTTAGAATATCTTACAGATTTCCCCCCAAAAAAGATAATTGCACCTCTTAAAACTAAGATTTTGCACCTCAGAAGTGAGGTGAGACAGAAAGCATTATACAACATTCACCCCAGTTGTGCAGTCCTTTGTTGGCAGCTACCCAGATGTAATGGGCAGAGTGATAGACTTAAGACTTTGGAGTAGGGATGGGCACAAAACGTAAATATAGTGTTTAGTTTCATTTCTTTAATAGTTCTGTTTAATTTCATTACTAATGAATTTTAAAGTAGTTTCATACCAAAACACAATGAAACAAAACAGTATGTTCCCCTGGGTCCTAGAGGAACCAAAATGGCAGTGAAACTTCCTCAAGCTCTTCCTGTAAGGCTCTAAAATTTGGAGAGGTTTGGGGTTCAGGGTTATTAAATTCCAAAGGGGGTCTCCATAAGAAAATCATTTCTAATTGAGTCAGAAGCCGCTGATTGCTCACCTGTGGGGGGGGGGGCTATTATCTGCTTAGTTCCAAACTTCAAACTCAATTAGGATTTTTCCTAGGGGGACGCCCTTTATAGTTTAATAACTCAGCCCCCTGAACCTCAAACCTCTCAAAGTTTCGGGAGCTTCCAGGGAAGAGCTTGAGGAAGCTCCACAGCGATTTTGGTGCCAAAGCATGCATGTAATCACTATTTTGGAGTATATATGTACTTGAAAATAGTGGTCACAGGCATGTTTCAGCACCATCTTCCCTGTAAGCCTCCAAAATTTGGAGAGTTTTGGGGTTCAGGTGGCTTAGTTATTAAACTACAAAGGGGGTCCCCCTAGGAAAGAAATATCCTACTTGAGTCAGGAAGTTGCTAATTGTTCACCCGTGGGTGGGGGCTATTAGTGGCTTCCAGCTCAATTAGAAATGTTTTTCCTAGGGGGACCCACTTTGAAGTTATAACTCAGCCCCCGAGCTCCAAACATCTCCAAATTTCGGGGGCTTGCAGGGAAGAGCTTTAGGAAGCTCCACTGCCATTTTGGTTCCTCTAGGATGAATCATTTCATTCCTGGGTGGGGGGGGTGTTTCATTTTGTAACGAATCGTGTTCTACTGTTTCATTTTGTAATTAAATGATTTGTTACATTTTTAAAAAATGACAAAACAGCATTTCATTTTTCATTTTATGCCCAACTCTACTTAGTAGACATATTTCGAATCCCTGCTCAGCCATAGAAGCTCATTGTGGGAGGTGGGGGGGAACTAATAAACTCCTCCCCCCTTAATAAATATCCTTGAAAATATCTTACCTTGAAAATCATATCTTGGGTCACTGTAAGTCTTCTCAAGTGTGAAAACACATAACAGAGCAGAAGGCAATTTCCCACATGCTGCTTAATTCTTCTCAACAGGTTAGAAGTGTCTTTCCTCTTATGGGCCAATGATGCTCAAGAGCAAATTAAAGGGGGGGGCATATTTTAGAATTAGATTAACTGTCTTAAATTTGTGTGTGAATCCATCCCACTGACCTTAAGAAGTTGTCTGATCTAGCAACAAAGGACTGCCTCTGGCTGAAGTAGAATTTTGAAGGTCTCTAATGAAACTAAGCCAATGATAGTTTCCCCAAATTAATAAGGATAAATTCCCCAAATTAATAAGGATAAATGGGCCCATTCCTTTTCAATATGCTTCCAATGGTACCAATTCTTTACCCTGAAGGTGCCATGTGTTTCAGTTCATCACCTCCTACCTACTGACTTTCTTCCCATGTTCCTTCGAAAATGGATGATGTTTTGATATGACACAGCATATGTATCTACCTGTTATTTAATATGCTTGTTGAGTTGCACAAAATAAAATTGGACATCTAAATTACCAATGCATCATCAGAAATTACTTATCTTTAGAAACTATTAAGCAAATGGCACTAGTCAATTCTTTTCTAGATAGCTTTTAAAAAACGATAATAGGATGCAAATAAATCAATCTTCCCAAATCATTCGGGTTCATGATTATTTTAACAGCTTTGAAAAGCACTGACTAATTCATTGGTTGTCCCATCCCTCTGCATTGCAGCATCTCAGTGTACCTACCATTCTATCTTTAGCAGGTTCAGAAACATTCCAGAACTGTTTTGGGGGACATACCGAATGTGGAAGAAAGTTCCATCAACATGGTGGGGGGTTAGCCTCAGTTTAACATTGATTCTAAACCATTAATGTAAGAAGTGGTGCTTAATTTTGCCTATTTTTCTGTTTCTGACCATCCCATGCTTCTTTCTCTGTTGTTGAGGAAGATTGTAAGGTAGAAATTCATTGAATTGTCTTCTTCTACAACGTCTAAGGATGCTTTAAATGCTTCAATATAGCAATAATTTGAGTTTCAAGTTTGTATGTAATAACTTGGCTGAGTGAATATAAGCATGTAAAAGAAAAAGCGCAGTTCAGTGAAATCCTATTACAGGAATGAAAAGAGCAAAAAGAGAAATATTGAATTACTATTACACAAATGTTGAACTAGATGTTTTCAGATACATCAATCTCAGATATTAATTAATTAATTTCTGTCCCAGCTGTGTCTCTGTAAAGGGTGTCAAGGAGCTTACAGATGGTTTTAAAAGATAAATATTAGAACAATTGCAAAATATTAAAATAATTAAATGCACTAACAATTAAAGAGCACTAAATAAAATCACTGTCAAACTATTTGAAATGATAAAAAAATGACAAGACCACTTAAAATCCCTTCCTTCAGTATTAGTTTGCATGTTAAAAACTAGCCTGAAAATAAAAGTCTTCACCATCCATCAGAAAGACAGCAGGAAAGGAACAGGCTTTACTCCCATGGGATGGAGTTCTACCTTGAAACCAGTCACAGAAAGGTCCTCCTTCATCACCAAGCATGCATCCCAAGGTGCTGGAACCAAGAGAACAGCCTCCCCAAAGGTCTGCAAAACCAACAAGGCAGATAGGAAGAGATAAATGTCCCCCCAATGTTGATGCTTTATTTATCCTCAGTAAAGGGATAAATAGACATATTTGTGTGGATTTTATCCTTATTTTTTCTGACTATTCCTCCAGAATAAGGATCCTTAGAATTGTCCTTCTGCCAAAATGAAAATTTGATGTGGCATAACTGTTATTAGCTTGATCTGCATGTTGCACAGCCCTTCCAGAATGCAAGCATAGCCTGCTGTCCATTCCATGCTTTGAAAGATGGCTCTCAGCATTTATCTACTATAGTGTGCCAGAGGAATGCAACTGCAAATAGTATGTTAGTTTAGGAAATATATTACAGTTGCAATTCTGTGCCTATTCAGATGAAGACAGAAGAATAGAATTGCTTCTGAGAGGTCTTGTTTGCCCAGTAAGTCTTCTAATGCTTTGTTAAAATGTTACTTTAATATTTTTTAAGCTAGTGAGCTCTGAAAGATTTTAGTTGTGAATACGAGGCGAGCAGTAAGGAAGCATGCTTGTCTTCTCTTGCTTTGCACAGAGCAGATGGATGCTTGACTGCCTGCTAATCCACAGCTGGAATGGTTTCAGCATTTTCCACGTTGCTGGGTTAGAGTGGCTTTTCTAGTGGACTGAGAGGGCAGCAAGAGAGGGATATCATTATTCATCAGTATCCCAGTGGGATTGCTGCCAGCAGAGATTAATTTTTTCTCTTATGCTTGTAAAACAAGCTCAGGTGGAGTCTCTAATCCTCAGGGCACGGGTGGCAGATCAAGGAAGATGCTACAAAGCTAGTTAATTTTCAGATTCTAGGGGAAACAGAAGCTCTGTTAGATGTATAAATACATGATTGCAAATTTAAGTAGCTCAAATCCAAATGGGATCTTCCCAGACATCTGGTACTGAAAATCTCATTCATCTTTGTTGTTTTAATAGAAGTTCTTGCAAGTTTGAATCACAGCAAAAGTAGCTCTCCCTAGATATCTTTGTCATTCTTGGCAGGCCATAGTTAGCTATTTTTCCAAGTGGTAAACAGGAATTTAAGCTGAGCAGAAATGCAGCACTTGCAGGTAATTTCACATGTGATTAACATGAGTCCTGTTAACAAAATTTCCATTTCTGCTCCAAATAGAGATATCCTTTCTCCCTTTGGACACGTGTTAACACCATCCATTTAGAAGCTGTGGCTCAGCAGAAACATACTGTACCCCTAACAGCTGAAACAAACACCTACATCAGGTTAATTAAACATTTAGAGATTTCTTCTCTGCTTAAAGGGAATTATATTTTTCTTAAAAGGTTAACCTAGTGTCTTGACAAATACTCACTGCCAATATGTTCCCTTTCCAATGAAGCAATATTACGTTGGTTTAGGTTCCTCAAATCAGTTGGGTGAAACTATTGGATGATTTTAAATTGGTATAATTTTGTAAATGAAATAATAAATAATATTCAGTTTTCTACCAGCTTTGAGCCAAGCAGTAACGAGGTTATGACCCAGAGGTGCATGCACCAACTGAATCTAGAAAACTACTCATGCAAATTGTGGCAGTGTTAGACCCAAGTCCCAGCACTGAGCCAGAGTGTGAAGGTCTGCCGAGGCAAGGGCTCTTAAACTGTGACCAACATTGCCTCTTCGTCCCTGGTTCATGGGGCCCCGCCCCACATACAAGCAACTCCCCCCCACACACACACACAGTTTACACTGCATCCAAAACAAAAATGGTTGCTGTGGGTGTATGGGGGAAGAAAATCCCTACGTGGAAGGGGCAAAGACTTCAGTTCATCAAAATAGTGAACCATGTCCTTTTATATGAAAACATGCTTCATGCTCTCTTATGCCTGTTCACCTGCAGCATCCAGAGCTTGAAACAGGCCAGTGTTGTGTTGTGTTATGTTTGTTGGTTTTAATGCAACTCCTAGAATCTGTGGGATATTTAATTCATACATATAGCCTTTCCAACCTCTGTCTAGGGTTAAACTCTCTGTTTTTGAGACATGATTGGAAAACAATGGTGGCCAGGAATTACAAAGGGTTGGTCCATTGAAACCTGAACAAAACTGCTACCCAGCTGGTTAAGCTACCATCAGGAATCTGTTGTACCACAGTTCTTCCTGCTTGCAATCAAGAGTGGGCAAAATCTGCTTGAAAAGTATTGTCTTCAGTCGAGACTAACATGGACGAAGCTCATACAATAAAGCTTTTGTATCTTCTGAAATCTTTTTAAAGTTTTAGATTCTACCAATTGACAAAGGCGTGGAGTTACATTCTCTCCATTTCACTGAAGACAAAGGACTAATTTTCTGTCTGCCCTTTTGCCTGTCTCCTTGGCTCAGGCTTCTGTAGTTGGGTTTGGACTAAGCACAAGCACCCTGAGTAAACCCAAGCAACTTATCTTTGGCCATTGCTTCTTCTCAATTAGATATTAGGAATTCAAGGACAATTCAGGTTTGCATGAGCCTATCATTTCAAGAGGGTCTCCTCGTCTCACCTTTCTGCAGGATTTGTTTCTTTTTGAAAGAAAGGAAAACAAATGCAATCACACCATTGCTGCCAGTGAAACTTTGTCCATATCTATGCTTGTTTTCACATTTTCAAGCTTGCATTTTCTTGAATCGGTTTTTTCTGGGAGGGGAGCATTGGAACTATCTGTGTGCATCAGCCCAGCAAAATATCTTCACAAAGCTCTAGAATAATGTTTCTATCCTAAGCAAAGAAAGTTCACTGGAATAAATATTTTCAGCACCACAATGGTAGTGGGAAGAAAAAACAAATGTACTGTGTATCATGCCAGTTTTTGTGGGGCGGGGTGGAGTGTTTCCACCATGTATTCGAATGCTTTGAAATTTATATCTAAAACCATGCCAGTACCAAACGAGATGAGTTCTTCATTTAATCATGTATATGCTCAGTGTTTCCTTGCAGCCATCCCGGCCATGTGGCCATGGACTTGCATAACACTGGCTCTTTGGCTTGAATGAGCACTGCCCCTAGAGTCAGACACAGCTAGCACGCACATGCTGGGGAAACCTTTACCTTTACCTTTTTATGCTCATGTTTGCTGCTCTACATTTTAAGTAGAAATAAGCAGAGAGTCAAACAGACAACTGTAGCTGTTTCTTCGGAGCAGCTGATGCAGGTGCCTAAGTTTGCAAAGACTATTAACAGAACCATCCCAAAGTTTGGAAGCTCTTACACAGTAACACTTAAAGTTTCATGTAGGAGCAAGGCAGACCACACCCAAAATTGTCCAAGGTGGCAATAAAACCCATTGAATTCCATGAGATTTGCACTTAGTTCACAGCTCTTTCCCTCATGCCAAGAATCTCCAAGAAAGCTCTAGAGTTCATCTTTTTATCTTTTTCCTTTTTTCACCTACCTTCTGGTACTCAGCCCTATGCTGCAGATATACACAAAGATTCAATTTAGACATCAGGGATAACAGTAGCAATCGTCATTTCAACATAAGGTGTCTTCTTTGGATATTTATCCATGAACATTCCTCAAGATACTTACATCTTTTACTTAGCGGTATGAAAAGGACAAGGAGCTATGCATATACTTTGGACTTGGAAACTCCTAGCATCCAGTTAGTACATGATATCAAGCAGAGCCTTAAGACTGACCTATAATTGGGCTAGCTGGCTGAGAAGCTCAGTCTAGTCCATATTCTAGTACATATCTGACAAGCGGAACAAGGGGTTGAGAGTTCAGTTCCCCACTGTACCTTCCAGGAGATGAGTCAACCAGTGTAGCCTTTTCTTAATCTATGCCTAGAAAACCCTGGAAATGGTCACTATAAGTCAGAACTGACTTGATGGCATATAATCATTTTTATCATTAGAGTGAGGACATTGTACAGGATTTGCTCCCATGCAGATTATTCACAGTATATTCTAAAACATTTTCATGTGTAGTCTCTATTTAGTAATATTTTATTTTGTCACTGAAACAATTTTTTGAAATACGGTATGTTTATTTTAAAAATTGCACTACATGTCATAGTTTTCCTCTGTACCCACCTTCCCATCAAAGTTGTTTTCTACTGAATTTGAACTACATGCTAGTTTTACTGTGCTACAGTTTTCTTTGCACCATGGCAATTTAAGTTTGCATCCGGAGAGAGTCTGCCTTTCTTTTAACTACATCTGACCTTCAGTGCCCTTTCACACTGGGAAAGGTTGTTTGGATTCCTGATGCCTTGCTAATTGCAAATGCTGTCACAGTTGGCAATGTGTACAGTTAGGCAGATTAAAGTTAAAATAAAAAACATTTTGGGTGTTGTTCAGCTGTGAGTTGTTTTCTTATGCACAACTGTGCCTCTCAGGAGTGTTCTTTTTAAAACATGTTAATGAAATTGTGATGTCTTTTAAAAAGCATATTTAATCTAACTTTCCATTTTCCATCCCCTGTGCTAATCTAATTAATACTGCTTGTGTGTTTGTGTGTGTGTGTGTGTGTGTTTATAGTAAATAAATAGGGTCCAGTACATACTGTTGTACTTGACTTCCTTTATGCCCTTAGGACAGGTTTCATTATGATGAATCCTAGGAAAAACTGCCTTTTGTAAGCCCATTTCCCATACCCTCCAAATACAAGCAGAGGGAAGAGAATATATATTTAATTTGATGAAACACTAGCAAAAGCCCTTCAGGTTTGGTTGGTGGGTGTAGGGAAGAGAAGGAATGGAGACCTTCCCACTTCACTGCCCTGCATTTTGCATGCTGCTGCCATGCTTGCAGCTTCCATTGCGCATGTATGTGCACCACTTTTCAGGAGTGACCTGTGTGAACAGAAGCCCCATAATTCAAGGAGACGACCTAGGCCTTTCCCTCCTTGTTTCTTTTCCACATGGAAAGTGACTTCTTATGTACAGTATGCCTTTTCTGAAGATGCCTCACTGTCCACATGGATAAGGGAAGGTCGGGGCTTGGTACTTTGCTCTAGGTGTGCTGATTCTATTTGCGAAAGTAATGATTGAATAGGGCTAGAGTCACAGATGCAGCAGGTAACAGATAAACAGTGAATACAGTACCTTGTCCTGTTTTGTCCTTTAATATTTGGTTGGAGAAGTGAGGCAGCAGATTAAGGGGGCAGATGTTCTGTAAATCATTGGAAAGGCTATTTCAGCCTTTTTTTATACTTCCCATTCAGTCTGATCTACACTGAACCATATAGTTAGGCTGACTTTTCAAAATGGTCAAGAGAGCTGCCACCTCTCCTCAGTGAAACGGTAGAAAATGTTCACTGTTAGATCTCTGCTCTTGAGTTAGAGCATCATACCATCATCTCTGAGGAGAGGGCTCACATTTAAGACCAGTCTACGTGTGACATTCAGTATGGCTTCCAAGCTCTTCCTTTTCATGGGAAAATAATAAATAAATTGTTCTGCATTCATTTAGCTGTATTACCTTCCTTGATGTTCCTCGTGGAGGAGCCTCGTGGCGCAGTGGTTAAATGCCTGTACTGCAGGTAAAGCTGTGCTCATGACCTGGGGTTCAATCCCAGGTAGCAGGCTCAAGGTTCACTCAGCCTTCCATCCTTCCGAGGTCGGTAAAATGAGTACCCAGCTTGCTGGGGGGGCAATGTGTAGCCTGCACACTGTAATTAAATTTGTAAACCGCCCAGAGACTACTTAATGTGGTATGGGGCGGTATATAAGCAGAACACTTTGCTTTATGTTACTGGAAATAATGAAGCTTACAATAGAAAACCTGCAAAAATACTCTTTTGGAATAAACCATTACTATGTCCCTGCCGTGCTTGGAAGAAAAGAACTGGATAGCAAATATTTCCATGAAAGCAATGCCTGAACAGGCTCTCAAATGACTTTAACTGATAACGCACACACATAAATTCATTCACCCTTAAGGTAAAAACAGCCATTGCCTTAGGTATTCAGAGCAGGAGAAAGCACATGACATTCACATTTGTCCCTTCAAATCTTGACAAATACATGGCACGTGCATGTCTGCCCTCCATTGGGGGCATTCCTCAGTATACTTAAGTATCTCCCAGAGCAAACAAAAATTCATTTACAGTATATGATTCTAAAAAGCCTAAAACCTTGTAACCTATAAAGGAAGGCTAGAAACCAAATCCCTTTTATGAGCTAGAAATATAGTTCTATAAATAGAAAGTTCTTAAGAGAAATAACTAATACAGAGCTAATTTTAACTCTTAGGTGCCAGATAAGAGAGTCATTTTCTTGTGCTTGGTTTGCTCACTGCTTATAATTCTGGGTGTGACTTAATCTCATCTGCTTGCCTCTACACACATATATATGCTTTTAAATTAGACTTCCATTTAATATGCTGTGCAAAAGTTAAATTATTGGTTAGTAACATAGATGCATTCTTTTTAAACTAGGAGTTTGCATCAAATGCTTGAATTATGTTTAAGAACATTGATAGTAATTTTGGAAAGAGCAAGATGGCAAATACACACTGTTCCTTTTCAATCCTCTTAAGTGATACAGCAAAATGCTTAATTGATCATATAAAAGCAGATGCACCACCTACTTTGCTAACTATTCTGTCCTAGTTGGAAGGTTGTTCTAAGAGATGTGAAAAGCTAGTGATCTAAATTGTATCGCTTTGCCCTGAATTCCACCTATGTTCCTGTTCCATCTTTTTTTTTACGTCAGCTTGTGAGACATCCAATTTTTTTCAGCAGCAGTTATGTGGATATGGCCAAAATCATCTTACTTAGCAATACAAATAATGTAATTTGGGATCCATGAATTGCCCCCTAAAATAATTGTAGAATATATCAGTTCCACTTAACTCAGGATGCAACAGTTGGCACTTAACTCAAGATGCAACATTGATTTTTTAACATGAGGCAATTCATCTGCAAAAGTTAACCCATTTATGTTGTGCCACTGTAACAAGACAAGATTTTGATCAATACTTTGTGTATGTATAGAGCTACACATGAACCCCACTGAATTTTTACAATCTCAATGAATAGATACTAGCAGTTTTCAAGTATTTTTAATATTCTACTGTTTAATGTTAAGATTTAATTCGCTCTCAGCTCTTTTGCATTGAAAGAGTGGGACAAATGTTTCAGTCCCCTTACTGCAATCTGTCCCATTCAGCAGGATGCCCCAACTCTCTGTTTAGTTTTCCCAGAGAATTGAAAGAGTTGCTATAGGAAGGAAGTGGTAGAGGACTCTGCTTCCAGCAGTCTTATTGCATGTGCATTAATTTGTATCCAGCTGCTACATATTGATTCATAAGTACAAAGAATTTGAAAGCAGGGCTTTCAGAAGCCCTGCAGAAATAGGCTAGCTCCAAGAGCCATTTCATGCTGCAAATCCTTTTTCAGTTGTTGCCAATAGATGTTTGATTCCCCACATGTTGAATGAATGTAATTGCTCAACATTATTAAACCATCATTTCCCAGAATTACTTATTAAACTGTTCCTTGCTGAATTTCCTATACATCCAGCCTCCACCGAAGTACTGCTAGAATTGTTCTTTCTACATAATTTCCTGCATGTTGTTTGAATCTTGTTTGGCTTCTCCAGACACTTGATGGGGAATTTCACTTCACCTTTTATTTCTGTCCACCAACAAGCCTCTCTGGTTATAGACTCCACTATTTTACTCCATTATATTAGTTTTGTCTGCAGAACTCCCAAGTTAATATGTTCCAATCTCCTTCTAAAGAAGAAGCACCCATGACACCTTGAAGTTTATTTTTAAAGGCTGCAATCAAAGGTGGAGAGGCAGAGAGTGTAGAGAAGTTTGAAGATAGCTTGTTATGACTATGAATCTTTTCTCTTAAATATTGTTTAAACTCAATTTATCTTAACCTTTTGAATTATCAACCAAGGTACCGGCTCAGGATACCCATTGCCTTACTTCGACTAGGTGAAGGGGGGAAAGCTTAGTGGAATCTGCATATATCTCTAGGTCACTCCTAATCTCAGTAACTGCAGCTTATCTAGTATATTGCCTGTAATGGAACTACATGAATTCCAAGTAATGTTGGATGCAAGGCTATCTTTAATGTTCAAAATGTTCCACTTAAAGGTTACAATAAACCTTTAAGGTGTGACCAACTCCTTCTCAGTGTCAGATCATAATAAATCATTCAGCAGGCATAATTCATTCATTCAAAGGGTTCAACTTTGTTATGAAAAGATAAATAAATTTGTTTTTTCAGGTTACTGTTGTGGGTATGTACTTTCTGCCCCCGTTACTGAACTAAGCTAAGTGCTGATACAGTGGTACCTCAAAAGACATATTTAATTTGTTCTATGGGGCAATTTGTCTTACAAAAAATTGCCCTGCAAAACACAGTTTCCCATTGGAATGCATTGAAAAGCAATTGCCAATGCATTCCTATGGGAAGGCTGTCCCAAACCCCCTTAATCTCCAGAAAGCAGAAGGCTGTTTCCCCTGCAGCCGACAGACAACTGATTTTGACAGCTCCAAGCTGTCTGTCGGCTGTGCGGGAGCAGCCTTTCACTACCGGTGAACCCAACAAAGTGGGGAAGATTTTCCTCTTCTTTGCTGGGTTGTGTGCTGTGTCGTTACAGTCGTGACCGACTCTTCATGACCCCATGTCCATGGAGTTTTCTTGGCAGGAATAGTGGAGTGGTTTGCCAGTTCCTTGCAGCAGGGGAAAAGCTTCCCTCGCAAACAGCCTGGGCTAGCAAGGATCACTGGGTCCCTGATATGCCCACCAAGTTGGTGGGTGAAGCGGGGACACAGTGATCCTCTACCAGCCCTGCCACCGCCACTGCCGCTTCCCTCAGAAAGCCCCTCAGAAAGCCCCCCTGATGCTGAAAACTGGGTGTTGCACACTGCTTGGTTTGCAGCACACAATCTGCGATGGTACCTCGTAAGACAAATTTAACCCATAGGGGGAAAATGGTCTTACAAAACATGCCTATTCCTGGAAATTTCATTCATCTTACAGTAACCCCCCACCTATCGCGGGGTTAGGGACCCAATCTGACCCACAATAATTGAAAATCCATGATATGCAGATGCTGGATCGGGTGGCGCCTGTGCCGCCTATATGGGGCCTCTTACAATTACATGAGGCCTGGCACTGTCCAGAACAGGCCTCCGATGGGTTTCTAGGGCCTGTCGGAAGCCTTAGAAGTGCTTTCCGGTTTACCAGAAGTCACTTGCAGTTCGCCAGAAAGCACTTCCAGGGCCTCCGACAGGCCCCAGAAGCCTTTCAAAGGCCTCAGAAGTGTTTCTCAGTGATCCAGAATGACTTTCAGTTTGCCAGAAAGCACTTTTGGGGCCTCCGGCAGGCCTCAAAAGCCCGTCGAAGGCCCATTCGGGTCAACACCAGGCCTGGGGTAAGTACAGGAGGCCTGAAACAGGCCCATTCTCCTTACCCCAGGGGGCCTTTATTTTATATACTGTGGTTCCGCAATATACTGGAACCGCAGTATATGAGCCACAAAACAGTAGGGGGTTACTGTAGTTTTTCATCTTATGGGTCATTTGTTTTACGAGGTACCACTATATTGGCTGTCCCCTTACCTTTTTTTTTTCACTGCTTATATGAGCTTACTTGTATCAACAGAGCTGTGGTCCATTTAGTGATTCCTACTGAAAGTATGCTTAGCTTCCCCTTCAAAAAGTAAGAAGCCATACATGTGTGAGCCTTTTCTCCTCAAAAGTGTACTCTTTTTTTTTTCAATTAAGTAATTTTTTTGGGGTTTTTGGGGGGGGGGAATAAGGGGAGAGGGGTATGGGGGGAAAGGAGTACAGTTTAAAAGTTACATTGAATATATCAAGCCAAAAGTAACGATTTAACATATTAACAAATCACCAAATAATACCACAATGCTAATAGGTTTGTTACTTCTTGCCATCTTTTCCGAGAAATCTCATCGTAGTCTCCCTTTAGAAAGCCGGAGAGTCTGTCGATTTCAATGCATTCTCTTATCTTTTCGTGGAAATTTCTCTCTGTTGGCGCATCTGGTTGTTTCCAGGATTACGCATACAATATCCTTGCAGCAACAATTACATGGTGAAGTACATATCTCTGGTCATAGGGAATACTAATATCTACTATATTTAATAAAAAAAAATCTGGTCTAAGCTCTAACTTAATTTTCAAATATCTTTCTAAAAATAATTTTACCATTATCCAGTATGCCTATGCTTTTGCCTCTTTACATGTCCACCACATATGGTAAAAAGTACCACAATCGTGTTTACATTTCCAACATTTAGGTGAGCAGTTATACATCTTAGATAAACGGTGTGGTGAGAAATGCCATCTATAGAACATCTCATAACAATTTTCCTTGAAGGCTATCGATTCTCAAAAGTGTACTCTTAGTATGCTAAGAGTTTTGTTTTATACATGATAATACTTAACTTTCGAGATAGCTCAGTGAGTTAGGTATCTGGATGTAAACTCGGAGGTTGGAAGTTTGCCTCTGAAGAAAAGCCACCCTGTGCAGTCTTTGACAAGCTGTATGGTCCCAGGATAAAAGGAAATGGTAAACTACTACTGAGTACTTGGTATCTTGAAAACCCAGTGAAGAGTAACCATAAGTTGAAATCAACTTGATAGCATGGAATCTAATTTAGGTTTTTTTCTCTCACTGGCACAATAATTAAGAACATAAGAACATAAGAAGAGCCATGCTGGATCAGGCCAAAGGCCCATCTAGTCCAGCGTCCTGTATCTCACAGCGGCCCCACCAGATGCATCTGGGAGCGCATGAGACTAGATATCTGTCTCCTGATACCACTCCCCTGCATCTGGCCCTTGAAGTACCCTGGTTTAAAGCCTGGAGACTACACATCTCCATCATGGTTTGTAACCTGTGATGGACTTTTCCTCCAGGAATCTGTCCAATCCCCTTTTGAAGGCATCCAGGTCGGATGCCATCACCACATTGTGTGGCAGGGAATTCCATAGACTTACAATGCGCTGGGTGAAAAAATATTTTCTTTTGTCAGTTTTTACTCTCCCAGCCCTCAATTTGAGTGTATGTCCCCTAGTTCT
Organism: Phrynocephalus versicolor; assembly: GCA_023846285.1. Lineage (NCBI taxonomy): Eukaryota > Metazoa > Chordata > Lepidosauria > Squamata > Agamidae > Phrynocephalus > Phrynocephalus versicolor. The sequence continues at coordinate 8,714,037 of JAHTLZ010000122.1, forward strand.
GGTATTTTGGGAGAGGGAGAAGAGCTTCCCTCTATCCACTTTACTCATACCCTCATTATTTTGTATGTCTCAATCATATCCCCCCTCAGGCGCCTTCTCCTGGATTATTTTTTTTCAAAATGTTCACTAAAATTACAAGGCATAATTACACCATTATAGCAAAGCTACTAAAGAAGTAATCATATAGGATCTATAGTACCGTAACATACCTGTGAAATTCTGGAACACGATAAAAGAATTTCTGTCAAATTCTGTTTTCCTGTATAATTTTAAAAAAAAAGCAATCTTCTTTAATAAAGAACGCTTCAAGGTACACCCCTTTTTTGTTTTTGTTTGTTTGTTTGTTTTGCATGAGCAATTTTACTGCCGACCCAAATACGTCTGTTGGAAGTGCCAATCTCAAATTGTAGTCTAGCTTCTTTAAGTGAAAGCTGCCAGATTGCATTCTTCTTTTGATAAAGAAGACACTTGCACATTTAGGTTTGGGAGGAAACTTCCAGGAATGTGAGAGGCTAATTTGGTTTGTTGTAAGACTTTCTGTGTTACAAATTAATCAGCTCGGTCCAAGAGGTCTAGAACTCATTAACTTTAAATGCTTTTCTGGTTCTCATGATTGAAATTAGGTTTTAACATAAATAAGGCTTTCTTTTCTCAACTGTATCAGTCATATTATCCCATATCTCTTATTTGTACCCCTCTCTAATGCATATCTGCTTAGGAAACTACCGAATTCACTGTAAAAGATTACAGTCTTACACTTGTTAGGAAGCATGTATCATGTATTCTGGAGGGCTTATGCTCAAGCAAGTGTGCCTAAGACCAAAATCTTAGTCGGCTATTAAATGCTGCATTACCTAAATATAAGGTCAATGTTTAGGAGATAGTATGGAATATACATCTGTGTTAGGTGATTCATTTTACAGTAGTAATTTTCTACTTGAAAAACTCCACATGTGAAATTTTGCTAAAGTGAATAATAGCATACAGGGAATACTAATCATTTAAGGCAATTTCACAAGGCGGTCATCTTAATGAGTGAATAAACCATTTGCTTTCTTTCCTTTGGAAACTGCTGGGAGAGGCTGTCATGAATTTCAGGGTTTAGTGTGGCCAGGACTGCCTTTGCATAGTTAAAACTAGTTAGTGAAACAGCTGTACCTGTTTCTGGAGAGGCCTGATCAAGCCATGATGACACATCCCTTAGTTCACATCAGGGAGCTGGATTACTTTAATACATTGTATGTGGGTCTGCCTTTGCAAAGTGCTCAGAAATTCCGGTGGGTCCCAAATGCCACAGCCAGGTTGCTAATTGGGGCTGATCATAGGAATCACATAAACGCCCTTGTGAGAGCAGCTCCACTGGCTGCCAGTCTGTTTCTGGGTACAATTCAAAGTGCTGGTTTTAACTTATAAAACTCTATACAGTTTGGATCTAAACTGGTTCAAGGGCCTGTTTCTCCATATGAGCATGGCCGGGGAAACGGCCTTCTCTGTCATTGCACCCAGACTCTGGAATCCCCTCCCACTGGAATCCAGTGTGGCTTTTCTTTGTCTCCCTGTCTGGGAGGTTTTTTTAAAATGGAATGTCCTGCCTTCTGCTTTGCATCTGTTTTTGGTGTTCATTTTGTTAACCCATTTTAGTGTAGGGTATTTGTTTGATTCTTTTAAATTTCTGTATACTTGCTACATTGAGCTTTTCGGTGTTTTTAATTTATGCGAAAAGGGGGTTGAGATGCATGGCCATCACAAAATGTAATTGCAAAAATAGGTTACAAGTGATACCTCCTGGTAAAGCACATCTTTTACCATGTCTGAACTTCTGGAACCTGCTTTGAAGAAGAGTGATTTACACTCGAAAGCTTGCAGTAGTTTTTGTTTTTTGTTTTCATTATTGCCTGTAACCTATTTTTGCAATTGTAATTTAGGCAAGTCGCCCTGAGTCTTTTTAAATTGAAAATCAGGATAAAGATATTTTTAAAGAACAAACAAACAAATTGGACACAGTATGCCTGGTTGTATGTGTTTTATCAGCAGGCAAGTGTAAAAATTTCTATATGTTGTGTTCGCCTGGTTGTAACTCAAAATTGGTTCCATTAAGGGATTTCAGGCAGTCTTAATTATATTATTTGCCAGCTTCAATGTGATTATTTATCAGTAAGTGTACAAATATTTTGATCAGCTGGATGTCAAGGACATTTGGGGAACAACTGGACTTCTCTGGACTATTAATGAAAAGTCTGATGGATACAAGAAAGGTCAATACTGATCTAAAAAATTGTATTGATCTTTAGGGAAGTGAGGGAAAGTACATAGACTGTAAAACTAGAATGTTATGTGTCCATTGCTATCCTTATTGAGATCCTCCCTGACACATTCAGGGTGACTTTTTCCATCAGTGATCTATACTTGAATTCTTTCCTTTGGTCTGACTAGGCTTCTTTAATTACTGGATAGATTATCATGATCATGATCATGATGATGGCGATGACGACAACAATGACGATGACATGCAACATTTTGATTCTGACATTTAGTGACGCTTTCCAGTGTTTTCTAAGTGTAGATACTCTAGTTTAATAGTCTCTTCTTCTGGGGTACCCTGGGGCTGTGCCGTTTGCCTAAGGTGCTACACAGGTGAAGTCTTTCCCCAAGATCCATCATGGGGAATTGAACTTCTGATCTCTGGCTCAACAACCAGCCAACTAGTTGATGAGCAGAACTAGTAGTCTGTGGTTTCCAGCAACCAAGAGATCTCACTTTTGAAGTGTTTTGAAATCACCTGAAAATGTTTGTACCATGGCTGCTGATAGTTGCAAAGTAGTTTTTGTTCATCACTGCCGAACAAGTCAGCCCAGGTTCCACAGTGAATAAAAATATAGGAGGGAGTGAGAAAACATGTGAAAAGGTGAGCACAAAAAGAGATGTGCCATTGGACAAATGTGTACAGAAAATTTTTATTCTGTCAGAAACAACAAATTACCACACTTGCAGAAAAATGTACATTGGGAAAAGTGTCTGTAAAGCAGAGTATGCTTGAAAAATGCTTATGAAAAGGTGTGTATTTTGATGAACATACACCAGAATATGAAAAACAGAGAAAACTATGGCAAAGGTGTGGCTGACAAATTCACACATCTCTAAGGAAGGTAGATGTGGACAGCTGTTAACAAACATTGGCAAGATATAGAGTGCCAATTAGAATGGAGAGAGGCTCTTGTTTGTTTGTTTGTTTTTCTTCATGCCATATAATGTACCAAGAATCATCTCAGCCCAGAAAGTCATTTGAAAACCTATAGAAAGTGGTGATGGATTGTGTGATTTGTGTGCTACAGATCATTGTCATTTTGCAGTTTGTAATGCATATTTTGAGAGTTGTTGTGTGATTAGTAACTCAAAGACAGAATTCAATTCAGTCTGTCAAAGAAAGAAACTGAGACAGTGGTGAGGATCCAAAAAGAGTAAGAACTCTTTCAAGACCAACCCAGACTGTGCTGTTTTCCATTCTTCCGCTATTTAACTCATCTGCTGTACCATTCTTTCTGATTGAAACAAGACACTTTAGGGGAATCATGTGAAAATGCTTCCAAATAAGAGTTTGCCACCTCGTATATTAGTAGATTAGCTTTGGGAATCAGGTGTTGCTATGTATCAGATGCACCACACTCCTTTTTACTAGTTCTTTGCATTAGTGAAGGACCAATACATTGGAACAATGGAGTAATTCAGAAAATAAGGACACATATGTGCATTGGTGGTTCCCCCCAAATGTAAGGTTGAATCAGCCATTTATAAACTTATGCAGTAGTATTGTTCAGTCTCTTTTAGAAATAAATGTGATAGGGAAACAAACAATTTAGCACCAAATATTTTTGGACGTAGACCAGCATTACGGACTCCATAGCATTTGAAGAGCTGAGTGAGATTGTTCCGTGAAAAGGGAAACGAAAATGAAAAATATTGAGTGAACAGTAGGGCTTATTTGATTTGATTTGATTATGAAGGATGTTTCTTTATTCTGTCTGTCTTTGTGCAGTCTGAAAACAGTAGCAGGGGGCTACAAGCAGAGTTCATCATAGGGTTGTCAATCACTGTCATTTAACATTTGCAATGGAAGATGTCTTTATTCAAGGACAGCTGGGCAGATCAGAAGCACAGATCTGCAGTTAGTAGTCTGTCCAGCCTACACTAAACAAACAGGGACAGGGCCGACAGACCAGCCTCTCACATAAAAATATAATGGGCTCTGCTGACCTTAGTGCCCTCCATTCAGCTTCATTCCCAGCTGCATAAAAGCTCCAGTGCCCATTCTCAATTTCCTTTAATTACTTACATGATGCAGATAAGAAAATGAACTTCACTTACAATCATCCATGACACACAGGAAATGAA
>JAHTLZ010000122.1:8720068-8750588 GCA_023846285.1 Phrynocephalus versicolor
AGGTCCCTAACCCCTGCGATAGGCAGGGGATTAGGGACCTGACTGACCCGCGATAATGGAAAACCGCAGTATGCAGATGCTGGGTTGGGTTGGGACTGGGGGGCCTCTCTGGGGCCTCCTACACTTCCAAAAAAACAAAGTGACTTCCGGATTGCTGGAAACCACTTCTGGGGCCTCTGACAGGCCCGGGAAGCCCGTTGGAGGCCTGTTCGGGGCAGCACAAGGCCTCGGGTAAGTGTAGGAGGCCCCAGAGAGGCACCCCAGTCCCAACCCAACCCAGCATCTGCATACTGCGGATTTTCCATTATCGCGGGTCAGTCAGGTCCCTAACCCCTGCGATAGGCAGGGGATTACTGTATCATGTCTTGAAAGTTAAGAATACATAATTATTTTCACAGTGTCTTTGGGTAATATGTAGGTGTCAAAACCTGTTTGTAATCTGCTTGCCAATAATTACATATCTGGGACAATTAAAAGTTACAAAAGGAGTTTTAGAGTGCTGGTGATGTGAAATGTCTTTTGTGTTGTTCTCTACACAAGTCTTCTGTAAATAAATACATTTTATTTTATTTATGCAACAAAGAAGAGCAAATAAACCTAGTCTCAGTGGGCTTGCCATATTCTAATAGGGAGCTTCTGATTCCCCTTAGGGTGCCATTTTATTGTGGGAATGTCTAAATATGCTATCTTGATTATGTTGTTCATTGCAGAGGAGGAACAGAAAGCATATTTTGAGAGAAACTTTGAGTGAAGACATAATTTGTTCTCATCTGTCTAAAGGGGAACAGTTTTAGTGACACTAATGAGACCTTTTGTTAATTATTTATTTTATACTTAATCTCTTGCAACTAGACGTGGGGGCGAATAAAACTTGAATTGCAGTATTTGTCAGAAATTGCTGATTCATCTAATATTCGTTGGTTGGTATTCGTCAAGTCTAGTGACCCCAACGAATATGAAGCAATGGATATCCTTTTTATTCGCCCTATGCATGCTAGGCCTCTGGAATGGCCGTTCTGGCAGCCTAGCTTGCTTGCCTTGGAAAAAAAAATCTGAGCCCCCCTGCTCCCATAGCCTGCTCTCCACCCTTTGTACTGCCCGGTCAGCTCCCTGGCTAGCTTGTATGCCTATCCCCCACCCACCCACCCCAGCAGGTCTGTAGGTAAAAAGCAGACACAGCGGGGCAGTGGCAAACAAGGGGGGTAACAGGGCAGTGGGAAAGGAATAGGCTGTGGTGGGGGATGGGGATCATTTTTCTTTTTAGACAGTCCCATGTCCCCATCTCTACTCACAGCACATAAAATGCTAACTTGGAAAGCCCCTCTATGCATATTAATTCCAGTAGAAAATCTTCAGAATCATTTTCATACGTTCTAACCATTCTGCTTTTTGAAATGAAAATGTCTTTATCCTTTTAAGGATGCTGAAGAGTATGCAGATCTCCCAGTGCGGCACAATGAAGATCAAATGAACAGTGAGCTGGCCAAACTCGTACCCGTTGAAGTAAATCCACATTCCTTTGACAGTTCACATACAAAAACTCATCTCCTGATGCAAGCCCACTTTGAACGTGCTGTGCTACCGTGCCCAGATTATGTCACTGATACAAAGACGGTATTGGACCAATCAATTAGAATATGTCAGGTATGTGTTTGTTTTTCCATGTTCATTTATCTGGTTTGATAATGTGCCCTGAGATGTACCGCAACTGTTCTGGTAACAGTGGCAGCCTAGACTTTCTTTTGTATGCCATTTCGTAAGTTCATTGAGTCCCAGTTAGAGTGGATCCACTGAATCATGGTCACTTAGTTGCAATTAACAGTTGGATTTATGTTCCACTAGTTCACTATGGTTATTTTGAAAGAATATCTTTCTGGACCAAGAGCATCCAATACAAGGAATAGCGATGACCATAAAAATACAATAATGCAAAGTATAACATTGTGCTAAAACTGTAACAACTAAGAGAATGAAATTGTAGAATTTTTTAATTCAGCCACCATAAGATTTCAGCAGTTTGGATTTTGTAACTTACACAGGAACATGGAATATGAGGCATTTACGTACAGAGTACTCTACCATTTCATTCTGGTTTATGTGTAAATCAGGCCCAACCTTGGGATTCAAACAATGTGAATTTCTAATGAGAACTCGAGTGAGGCATTTAGATTTCTATACACTTGATTCAGATTCTTGATATGTGGTGAGAATTCTATTGGTGTTTGTGTAAGGTTTCCATAATTCACCACAGCTAGATGACAAGATCCTAGCTTCATGGCTGCACAGTTAGACTCATAAGCAAGCACACATCTGAGACATGCCAAGCACCTTACCAGTTACTTACACTTATCTATGACGGTTTACGTAAAATACTGATTGATTTTTGGATATGTATTTAAAACTAAATTATGACTGTAATGTAATGTATAAAGAGTTCAATAAATGTATTCTCAAAGGCTTTTGTGGCCGGGGTCTGATGGCTTTTGTGGGGTTTTGGGGCTGTTTAGCCGTGTTCTGTCAGTTTTTGTTCCTGACGTTTCACCAGTCTCCATGGCCGGCATCTTCAGAGGGCAGGAGCTCAGGGAGCTACGAGTTCTCTTTGTGCTCTGGGTTAGAGAATGAGATTGTGGAGGGGGGTATTATATATAGTTGTGGGAAAGGGAAAACTTGTCCTATTCAGGAACCGGTGTTGATCATTGATTGTGATGTGGAGGGATTAAGAGTTTAATGCAATAAGGGAGGGTTGATCTTTCTCTGTGGTTGATAGGTGTTGTTAGCTGTTCTGTTGTGTGAAGTGATCACTGGTGCTTGTGGCTGGGTGGGGAACATTGATCTTTCAAAGAACATGAAAGACACTGTAGACCAGGGGTGCCCAAAATTTTTGTAAGGAGGGCCAGATTTGGTGGCTGAGAATGTGTCGGGGGCCGGTTGCTCCCCGACCCTGCCACTCCACTGCAAGCCCCACCCACTGACCCATAAGCCCCACCCACTGACCCCTTGCAACCCCACCCACAGAAAGGAAGGTGGGAACCAAGGGAGGGAGGGAGGAAGAAAGGTGGGGACCAAAGGAAGCACAGGGAGCCGTGGCCACAGGTCGCCCCTTGGAAGAGGCAATCTGTGTGACCTTGCATACCCCCAAGCTTCCCAGCGGTGGCGACTGCTCACCCACCAGCCCACCCCAAAGCTCCTTGGTGGTAGCAGAGGCCCTCTGGCCTGCCCACCCCCACACATTCCCCTGTGGTGCCAGTGGCAGCAGACTGCCCGTCCGCCCAGCCGCCCAAGCTTCCCAGCAGTGCCGGTGTTCCCGAACTTCACAGGGTTCCCAGCGGTGCTAATGGCAGCAGCCCGCTCACACACTGAGCTTCACAAGGTTCCCGGTGTTGCTGGTGGTGGCGGCCCACCTACGCACCACCCCTGCATGCACTCCCAGCCTCACATGGTTGCCGGCGATGCTGGTGACAGCAGCCCACAAGCTTCCCGGTGGTGTTAGTGTTGGCAGAAGACTTTTAAAAGGGGGGGAAGGGAGGGGCGGGCTAGCCAGCCGGGGGCCACTCAGAATGGCCTGGCAGGCCGGATTTGCCCCCCTCCCCGGGCCGGACTTTGGACAAGCCTGCTGTAGACTAAAGCAACCAGAAAATTCAGTAGTAGCTGAGCACACCCTGAAAAAAACGGGACATAAAATCCTCTTCCAAAACTCAGAGGTACTGGACAACACGAGCAGTCACTATGTCAGACTACACAAGGAATTCAATGAAATCTGCAAACAACAGCATAGCTTCAACAGAAAAGAATAAAGTCTAAAAATTCAACAAAGCCTGGCCCCCAGTACGGAAACTACAGCCTGCAAAAGATCAATGATCCCCACCAAGCCACAAGCACCAGTGATCACAGATTAGAACAGCTAACTACACCCAGCAACCACAGAGACAGATCAACCCTCTCTTATTATACAAGTTTCTCCTTTCCCACAACTATTAAAAAAAAACCTTTCCCACAACTGTAAAAAAAAACTTTTTTTTCAGGAAGAAAAACTTCCAGAACACAGCCAAAGAGCCCGAAAAATCCACAACAGCCATCAGTTCAATAAATGTACCCAGTTCTTGTCTTAGTTGCCAATTTTTTTTAAATGGCTACTGTGTTCAAAATAATGCTACATTCACTGTTGCTGTTCTGCTCAACATTTTTAAATATGCTTGGTTCCAGTTGAATAGAATGCTCAAAACTCCATAAATGTTAACTCCAGTTATTGTAGAGTAGCACAATATTAAAGTAGTGCAAGTAGAATCCCATCTTGTTTCAATTTCTAACATTATAGATTTTGTCCAGTAGAGCAAATCAACATTCTACATGGTAATTCTAAAAACGGGGGCAGCTCAGCATTCCTCCTAAGCTGTGTAGCCACACAGCACTGATCAGTGCTATCCAGATGGCCTGTGTTGCTACCCATTTGCTTCCAGTCATAGCTGGAAAACCAGGGAGGGCAGGGCTCCAATCAAACCAGTGGAAAATTAGAGGGAACTTTGGGGCAGCCCAAACAAAAAAGTATACCTTTGAAACCAAACTTGGCACAGATCTGGCAGACAGCTAGATATTCTTGCTCTGTGCCAGCTTTTAGGAAGTTGCAGCAAAAAGCTTATGTTTGTATGTTTTTAAGTGAAACTGATTTGCCGTTTATTTATTTATTTTGAAAGAATTTAAGCTGCAAGGGATGAAATACTGATTCTCAAAAAAGGCCTTTCAAAAAAGGAAAAAGCAACCATTGCATTTTATGACTGAGAATGTGTGAAGAAGGTTTGCCAGCAAGAGCAGTTGTGCTTACTACCATTCACAAAGTGACACCAAACAAGGGAATATCCCAGAAACTGATTCCTTTTTTCATCACTTCTCACCCAAACACAAAGCAATTGTCAGTGCTGTTTTTCAAGATGTATGAGTGGTAGTGAGCACAAGAGGGTATCTATAGGCCATCTTGACTGGTGTCATTGGTGTTGTCAATGGTCAAGCTGCCTTTTGCTATGTAAATCTTGGCATTCTTTTTCCTACTGGCACTGAGGTCATAATATTGTGCAGCAGTATTGGGCCATCTCCTGACATTCTGAATCATTCATACAGATGCACAATATTCTAGATTGATAAATTGGAAGATTTTTGAAGAATTGAATTAGAATATATGAAATCAATTGTTTCTATTTCAGTACACTTTTTTACTGGCAGTGCAATGATTAGTTCTCATTCTGCTGTTTGAAAGTGCCTACTGAATTTCTATTACCTGAAACTGGTAATTGAAGTAGTAATACCTTCTCTCTCCTATTCAGAGGGCAATCACTTTTTCAGAGAAATAATCTGACAGTGGCCCGCTTTGCATTTTGATTGGCCATGAGCCACCACTTGATATGATATTTCAGGATTGCCAAATAGTAAGACTGCCATGGTGCTCAACTTGAACCTTTAGAGGAGTGTTTATCTATGGATGTGTTAAGCACATCTCAGTAGGGTGTCTGTACCTTGAGATGACAAAGGGGTTTCAACTGTTATGATCACATATCTATCTGCTTACTGTGAAAGAGGTGTTCCGGGCTTAACTCGCCAAATGATTTGCTCTGCTAACACCTCCTTTTTGTGGCTGTCACACCCCTCATCCTTCAAAATCTGATGAACTACCTTGCCCTGGCACAGACTTTCTGAGGCCGTTTAGCTTTGTGTGCATTTAAATCTCAAATGAAAAAGTATAATTTCGGCATTCTTTGATTCAGGTTCTTAGACTGAAACAAGTGTGCTCATTTTAAACCAAGGAATTCAAATTGAAATTGTATTTGTTACAGTATGCAACCAACCAAACCGGGGTTCTCGGTTGGTATATTTGGTACAAAAGCAAAAATTTTCAAGTGGCATCTCTGTTGAATGGTCCTAGAAACATTTAGATCAGCTATTAACTTGAAGAGAACCCTCCAAGTTGTGAAGTACACTTGTGACTAAAAATAGTTGTGTTATTTCCTATAATACAAAGATTTGGGGGCTGTCTCTTTCTAGTATATCCACACAGTGACTTTTAGATATTTTAAAGTGTAGCTGATGTTCAAGCAAGCACATACAGAACCCCCTCCGTCTATCACGGGGGTTAGGGACCGACCCAACCTGCGATAATTGAAAATCCGCGATATGCGGATGCAGGTCGGGTAGGTGTAAAATGCTTTCAGCAACAGCCTCCGTTGCTGAAGGCATTTTAAACCTCATGCCACTTCCCAGCACCCCAGGGTTGGAGGAAAGCAGCCCATGAGGTTTAAAACCTCTCCCCCTCAAGCCCTTTCGGGTGGTCCGCAATATAGCGGGACCACATTATATGAACCGTGAAAGGGCAGGGGAACACTGTATCTTATGTGTCAGGATATTTCAGTGTTTCTATTTGTTTATATGTATTTTAGTACAGTACAGTAATACCTTGGTTTATGAGTATAATTTGTTCTAGAAACATGCTTGTAAAGCAAAGCACTTGTATATCAAAGCAAATTTCCCCATATGAAAAATGGAAACTCAGATTATTCATTCTGGGGTTCCATAGACCACATATTGCACACACAAAATACCAAGTTTGCTAGAAATCCACGTCCACATCATGGTTTACGTACCTGGCTGCAGAATATGCTCTTCTTGGGACTAATCGGAATCGGAATCGGAATCGGAATCGGAATGCAATTTATTGTCATTGTATAAATACAACGAGATTAAAAGTGCTATCCAGTCAGTCATTCACAAAACCCAGCATAAAAATCCAAGACGTAAAATCTACAATATAAGAACAAACCATCCATACAGATACTCCAACATTCACATGCCGAACATCACTTACACTCATTTAAAACTGACATAAAAACCAAACATACACACACAGCCCTACATTCTTTCACCTGGCAACATTCATACCCAATCTATAAAAACTACAATTTAAAAACAACAACAGCCATACACAATCCCCCATAACAATATATATGTAACACATTCAACACTAATATTACCCGTCAATTTAATTTTTAACAGAATTTAGCATGGTTACTGCTATTGGGTAAAAACTATTCCTGAATCTTTCTGTCCTTGTTCTAATAGATCTATACCTTCTGCCTGATGGTAATGGTACAAACAGAGAGTGTCCAGGATGAGAAATATCTCCTACAATATTCTGAGCTTTCTTAAGACAGCGGGAGCTGTGTAATTCCTCCAATGTGAGGAGTGGGCATCCGATGATCTTCTGTGCCATATTGATAACCCGCTGGAGCGATTTCCTCTGAGCCACCGTGCAACTGGCATACCACACACATATGCAGTACGTCAGTACACTTTCTACTACACAATGATAAAAAGACACCAATAGTCTCTGAGTGATGTTATTCTTCCTGAGCACTCTCAGAAAGTACAGTCTCTGTTGGGCCTTTTTCAGCAGCTCAGAGGTGTTTACACTCCAGGTTAAATTCTCCTCAATATGGACTCCCAACAAGCGGAAGTCGGTCACCCTTTCTACACAGTCCCCACTGATGAATAGTGGTTGAAGATCTGTTTTCTTCTTCCTGTAATCTATTATGAGCTCCTTAGTTTTTAATGTGTTCAGAAGCAAGTTATTCTCTCTGCACCACTCAATCAACCGCTCCACCTCATCCCTATAAGCAGACTCATCTCCTGCTGAGATAAGCCCCACTACCGTGGTGTCATCCGCAAACTTAACTATAATGTTGTTATGATAGGCGGGAATACAATCATAAGTATAAAGAGTAAAGAGCAGTGGACTCAGCACGCAGCCCTGTGGAGAGCCAGTACTAAGACTCAGATCCGTAGATGTACATTGACCTACTCTAACCCTCTGACTACGTCCGGACAAAAAACTCTTTATCCACATACATATAGAATGTGGAAATCCCAAATCCCCTAATTTAACCACCAGTCTGTGAGGGAGAATGGTATTAAATGCTGAGCTAAAGTCCACGAAAAGCAGTCTTGCATAGCTTCCCCGCTGTTCCAGATGTGACAATGCAGCATGAAGGACTGTAGCTACAGCATCCTCTGCAGATTTATTTGCTTGATATGCAAACTGGTAGGGGTCAAAACTCTGGGGGAGAAGTGATGTGATGTAATTCCGGACCAGTTTTTCAAAACATTTCATCACCACTGGAGTAAGTGCAACTGGTCGATAATCATTAAGACTGGAGATATGAGATTTTTTAGGTACAGGAATTATGGTGGAGGACTTCAAACAAGATGGAACCCTAGATTGAGCCAGAGACTGATTAAAGATCTTAGTAAAGACTCCAGCTAGTTGATCTGCACAGTCTTTTAACACACATCCAGGAATTCCATCGGGTCCAGCAGCCTTCTTCGGGTTGATCGCCCGCAGCATACGCCTCACCTCATGCTCCTCTACTTTAAGGATAAAGCTGCTGTGGACTGGGGACTGTGGTGCAGCTTCCTTTGGTGCTTCCACCTCAAAACGGCCGAAAAAGATGTTTAACTCTTCTGCCAATGCTGCATCGCCCGCTACAACTCCATTGTTTATCTTGTAGTTCGTAAGATGCTGGACTCCTTGCCACACTTTCCTGTTGTTATTACTGTCCAGATGCCGCTCAATCCTGTTCTTGTAGTACAGTTTGGCCTCTCTAATTCCTCTCTTCAGGTTCGCTCGGCCATACTGTAAGAAGCCCTATCTCCAGACCTGAAGGCGATATCCCTTTCTTTCAGTAGTCTCTGGACTTTCTGAGTCATCCAGGGCCTCCGATTTGGGTAGATCCGGATACGTTTGTTCACCATAACAGTGTCTATGCAGTTCCTAATATAACACATAACACTGTCTGTGAAAATCTCCAAATCTTGATGTTCAAAAACATCCCAGCTAGTCCTGTCAAAGCAGTCCTGAAGCTGCTGAGATGCACCAATTGACCAGCTTCTCACAGTCTTTATAGTGGCAGGAGCAGTTTTCCTGATGGGGACATATGCAGGAACCAAAAACAAGGACATGTGATCAGATTGGCCCAAATGTGCTAATGGTCTGGCCCTGTAGCCCAACCTGATATTTGAATATACCTTGTCCAGTGTGTTAGATTCTCTAGTAGCACACTTGACATGTTGATACAGTTTGGGGAGTGCTGTTTTCAAATCCACATGATTAAAATCCCCTGCTATAATGTGTACCGCGTTTGGGTGTGTGCTCTGTTGATGGTTAATACTGTCATATAAGAGTCCAATGGCTGAGTTACTGTTTGCGTCCGGTGGAATATAAACTGCTGTAATCATGACAACAGAGAACTCTCTTGGTAGATAAAAGGGCCTACATTTGACAGTCATGTACTCCAGATCTGGAGAGCAATGTCTGTCCACGATCACTGTATTTGTGCACCAGTTATTGTTGACATACACAGAGAGACCTCCTCCTCTACTTTTACCAGAGTCCTTTGTTCTGTCGTGACGCTGTGCCGTGTAACCTGACAACCCAACCACTGAGTCTGGAATTCCTTCATGAAGCCACGTCTCTGTAATTAACAAAATGCAACTATCCTTCATGATATAGTTACTTGTAATCTGAAGCCTCAGTTCGTCCATCTTATTTGCCAAGGATCTTGCATTTGTAAGGTAGAGACTGGGAAGTGGTGGTTTATGTGGTTGTTTCCGTAGTCTGGTCAACACTCCAGCTCTGCAACCTCGCTTCCGCTTCCTCTCTTTACGCCGCCTCCACCTCCTCCCCATAGGGATAACAATCCATGGAGAACCGGGGGTTCTTGCTATGCTCTCTGGGATGTTATGTGATCTAAGAAACTCAGCTGTGACACTCTGCTTGTAGCACACACCTATCTTAAGAAGGTCTTGCCGGTTGTAAAGTTTGTCCGCTGAACAAAATGTACACAGAATAAAAAACAACTCATACACAAAAAAACACACAAAGAACCGACATGGAAAGCACTGGGCTGCAGCAACTATGTGCGCCACCATTTCCGGAGTTGTTAAAATAGAGATAAAATAGAGATAAAATGGAGAAGAATGGGGTAGGGAAAAAAAGCCAGTCAATTTGGTTTCCTGACTCACTGTGACCACCAGGGAGTAGCTCTATTTCATGGCATTGAGGGTCTCTCCTGTGTTTCTTCTGTATGTTTCTTAAAGTTGTTAAAATTGTTGAAGTTGTTGAAGTTGTTCCAGTTAAAAGACAATAAATCTTGCTTTATGGCCTTGTGAGTTCTTAAAGTCCTCCTAACAACTGGATTTTACTCTGTTTTTAATGTAACAATAATAAAATGCAGTATGTAGCCATATACACACTTAACTAGCTGTCACATAACTAGAAATGGTTTGAAAAATAAGAAAGGATGTTGAAAACAAATTAAATAAAAATATAAATATTTGCCAAGTTCATATTTTCTCTTTGATTGTTCCGATTTGTTTGTTATATTTGACTTTTAAATTTGTAAACATGTAAGTCACCCAGAGTTCCTGAGAGAAGGTCAGTGCGGTCAATAAATAAATAAATAAATAAATAAATAAATAAATAAATAAATAAATAAATAAATAAATAATAGCCTAACCTGCACATTCCTTTGAAAACTTTCATGGCTGGTGCAAGGAAGACCTATGTTCCTCTCTCCTCCCTCTTCTTTTGAGGCTGCCTGAGATGAAACATTCCAGACAATCACCCACAATCCAGTGGGGGGAGTTGAGAGAGAGCCACAGTTGGCTCACGTGTGATCATGTGACCTGTTCCAGTGCAAGTATTGAAAGACATTGCTTGCTGATCAAGGCAAAATTTAGAAGAAATGTTTGCTTGTCTTGCAAAACACTCATTGACCAAGGTACTCATAAACCAAGGTATTACTGTATATTAAAGAACAAGCCATATTTAGACTGTTTCCAAATGCGTTTTAGACTGTAGCCAGCGCATCCATTACGCAAAATTTTAATTTGGGCTAAGTAAGCAGTAAGTGAGAAATCATACTGCTGTGAAGCATTGCATACAGTGGACCCTTGTATAACAAACGATTTGTATAACATAAAATTTGTACAACATAAAAAATTCCAGAGATAGGGAAAATTTGCTTAACATAATTGCCTATGGGGCAAATCTGTACAACATAAAATGGGATCACACTGTTTTCAATGCATTCCTATGGGAAATTTGTACAAAGGAAAATTTGCTTAACATAATTTCATTTGGAACGAATTAATTCCTTTATACAAGGTACCACTGTACTTGGTTGAGATTGGGCCATCCATGCCTGTTTACTAATCCCATGGTCAGCTGTTTCTGCTACTAAGGCTCAGTTTAAGAACTGATCACTGCTGTATGTGGGTTACAGGCTGATCTAGATTAAATCAATATCCATGTCATCAATAGCTTCTTTTATTTACTTGCTACAAGTAATTTTCAGGAACAACTCCAAAACCAAATAACACTTGTTAATAACTCTGAGTGGGATCAATATGGTTGTGTTTCTGAATAAAGCTGCCTGCTGTTTTCTTGTTGAATGCTGTCTACATAGATTACCCATCACCAGCACAAGAAAGTTCATTTCTTTAGTGTTACATTTTTTCTAAATTAGGTGTCTCTTCTAATATGGAAGATATTAAGATGATTTTGACACCTATGACCAATGTACAAAGAGGCTGCATGGGAATGAGTTGCAGTGGCTGCTGTTTTTGAAGTGTCGTCAGGTTGGTTGGTTTATTAAAATGAAGGGAATACTGTAAACGCACCACTGCCACACCTGTTCAGGTACTACCATTTCAGTAAACATTTTCAATGTTTTGGTCTTCTCCCATAGTATTAAAAAATTCATTAGGGAGAAACAATGAGGTGAAAGTCAGACATGTCTTAATCTTCATGAGTGCATTTTAATTTTTTGCCATGTGTTAATTAAATCCCTATAGCAGGCCAGTGATCTCTGCTGTAATGTTTGCAGCCTTCCTGTCTGGAGAGCTATCTCCTGTTAGTTTGGATATGCAGAAACAGCGTAGACATGACCATTTTGTATCAAATCCCAGTGGGCTCCACTGTTGTTTAGGAAAGCCATTGACCATTAATGAACCTGACCTCTAATAAGACTGCAATATATGGTTGCTCTTGATGGATGAATGTTTTCTTCTACAGTATAGTTGTTCAAGAGTTGTTTGTTGTACAAGAACATTCCTTGTGATGTGGTTTTGATTCCCAGAAGAACTGAGAGGAAAAGAGAAAAAGCAAAAGAAAACTTAGAAGTCTTGGAAAGGAGGTGTAACACAGGATAATAACCTTTCCATCTGCTCAACCAGGATCTATGTTTTCACCAGCTTGCTACCAGCTTACGTGCCTATTATCCCCAAAGTCTACTCTTGGGAAACGAGGGAGACTACTAGATGGCATGGGATACAATTTGGCGAGGTTCATATAAAGTGTGGGGAATTTACAGGAATCAGGTATGCCCAGGTATGAATCAGGTTGTGGTTGTTGTTCAGTTGTTCAGTCGTGTCTGACTCTTTGTGACCCCATGGACCAGAGCTCACCAGGCCTTCCTATCTTCCACTGCCTCCCGGAGTTTGGTCAAATCCATATTAAATAAGTTAAATAGGCAAGGTGACAGTATGTGGACAGATTGGAACACCTCTTTCACAGTAAGCCGTTAGATATGTGATCATAAGAGTTGAAACCCCTTTGTCATCTCAATGTACAGACACCCTACTGGGATGTGCTTAACACATCCATAGATAAACACTCCTATAAAGTTTAAAGTTGATTTCTTTTAGTCCATGCAATTCTAATTTGAAATTGAAACTACTGTATTTCATTGGTGTTACTTATCACTGGCTTCCTTGTTTTTTGTTGTTGTTTTGGTTGGGTTTTGGTACTCTCTCCGTTAAAAAAGGAAAAATAGAGAGGGCAAACATATTGGGGTTATCTTTGCTCTACCTCTGATATATGAATAATATATACACATGTGCATGTTACTGCTGTTCTGAAAATACTTGTAAGTCTAATTTCCCATAGGGAATTACTTTCCATTTGTCTTGATTTTGAAAGCCATATTTGTTCTTTCTAGCACATCAGGTAGCTGTAAGAACTGTGGCCTGCTAGTGTATGTGGTGGCAATCTGATGATACAGTTCTATTAATGTACAATTTGCCCCCTCCCCCCCCCAATGGCAAACCTTTTCCTAGTTGCTGCTGGAGGAAATGACTAATGCTTAACCCATTTGTGTGATCAATTCACTTAAGCAGCTACTGTGAAATGTTAATCACAACTTTAATTTGTACTGCATTAGCATTTTGATTAACTTGTAGGCTTGCTAGCACACTTGAAGCACTTTTACTCATAGTTACTGCTCGGAAATGACTTTTTGATTAATTAAGTTTGTTAGATAGCAGCTGAGCTTCCTGAATGCTAACCTTATGGGGCTAAAAGTTCAGGAGAAAGTTATTGTGAACAACTGTTGCTGTTGAAACAAATCCTTGAAAATGTGCTTCAAATATTTAAATATTTAATAATTTACAAAAAAAATGAACATTATGAGGAAGTCGACCTTAATACTCCAAACAGTTCACAGTTTACTGAGGAAAATGTTTTGTATATTTTCCTTATAATGAAAATATATAGTATAATTTTGAAAATAAATTAGAATGTGGTGTGGTCCTAAACTACTAAAATAGTGTTTCTTTTATCAAGACTGCTGATAATTGGAGCATTTTCTTTTGGTTGCCTCTTGTCTCTTGTCACTGAACAAGTGTCTGATCTGTCTTTGCATGGCTTCTGGCATTTATGAAAATAATGTTCAACCCAGACCACAAAAGATCAATATTTTCTGTCTTTTCTTCCTCTCTACAACTTAATGCACCCTTCAATTTCTGAAACTCAGAGCTTTGTCCACCACTATGGCCGAAGTGGGCAAAATGCCACTGTGCAATCCATCACTGTATATTTTTAAACTTGGTGACTTGAATCTTGATTATGTTCACATAAGGTTTGTGTAACTTCTTATAGTCCACTGCAGACAATTAAAGAGGTGTCACTGGGTGTCCGGGTTATGTACCAGATCACACATCTCATTAACAGAGCTGAGGTCCATCCCACCATCTCATGAATTAGCAATGGCAAGTTATGCAGATTTTAACACAAACAGCATTAGAAAACTTGCTAATATTTGAACATTTGGGGTTCTTCCATTTTCCTCATGAGTGTCAGTTTCAGTATGCACATTCCTTT
This sequence comes from Phrynocephalus versicolor, assembly GCA_023846285.1. NCBI lineage: Eukaryota > Metazoa > Chordata > Lepidosauria > Squamata > Agamidae > Phrynocephalus > Phrynocephalus versicolor. The sequence continues at coordinate 8,734,266 of JAHTLZ010000122.1, forward strand.
TCAAGCTGAGAAGCAACAGGTGAAGTAGTGTTATCAATTTGTCGTCTGGAAAACCAGATTTTAGAATTTTACTATTTCACTGACGTTAAGACAATTAGCAGCCCTGAGCTTTTGGACATTAAAGAGCCTCCACCAGGTCCCAAGGCCCCCAAAGGCTTCCCTGGGACAAAAGGGATCCCTAGGGAGACTTGGAACCTAGGAAAGGAATCAGAAACTTTTAATTGATGATAAGAGGCAGCAGCAGACGACCTCATCAGCCTTGCACTCATGCAGCTGCAAAAATAGGTTTTTAGCCATCTATTTGGTTTTAGTTGAGGTTACCTTAATATGGTCTGCTGATCGTTGTTATCTAATAAAAATTAATGAATTTTTAATGGGATATGCTGTCCTTAAAAATGTTCTTCCTAAATCTCTTTATCATCTTTCACACCACAAAGGATTTAACGCATGGGTATGGGTGTCCTATCGTTGATTAAAATTCAAAATTCATATCAGGATTCAAATTATTTTGAATTTAATTTATCTTGCTTAAAGATGTGTGTGTGTGTGTGTGTGTGTGTTGCAACATTACAGTCATGACCGACTCTTAGTGACCCCATGTCCATGGAGTTTTCTTGGCAGGAATACTGGAGTGGTTTGCCAGTTCCTACTTCAGGTGCCTAGAGGGGCGTGGTGGCTCAGTGGACTAAGGCTCCAAAAACTGTTGGCTGCAAAGTCGGCAGGTTGGCAGTTCAAATCCCAGGTGCCATGCAGAGGAGCAAGCTCCCGCTGTTAACCCTAGCTCCTGCCAGTTCTAAATCATGTAAATGCAAGTAGATAAATAGGTACCACCATAAAAAGCGGGAAGGTAAAACAGTGTTTCCTTGCAACCATGCGAGCCACGTGGCCACAGACATGCACAACACTGGCTCTTCAGCTTGAATACGGAGATGAGCACTGCCACTAGAGTCAGACACAACTAGCACGCATGTGCGGGGGAACCTTTACCTTTTACCTTTTACTACAGGCGCATACAGCACCTGGTATTGCCTGGTGGTATCCCATCCAAGTACTAACCAGGGCCAACCCTGCTTAGCTTCCGAAATCAGGCAAGATAGATGTGCTTAGGGCATCTAAGCAGCTGCTTAAAGATAATAGAATCAAAACAGGAAAACATAGTGCCAAATTGTAGCCATGAAGCCAAACTGGACTGAAAATGTTGCTCAAAGGTTGCTGAAAAAGTGGTTAACCTATAATTGCCCTATAGGTGGCACTACTACATTGATGCAAAATACGGTAACTGCCTCAAGTGGCAATTCTGGGGCACCATGAAAGAATATTTCACCAGGAAGGTGCCATTTTCATTTTCCATCTTTGGAGAGAAAAAAACTTATTTCAACCTTGCTCTTTTCCCTCCACATTCTATACTAGCATTTCAGGATCAGACATTCAGAATTACTACTACTGTTGAGTAACAATACAAATAAAATCAAATGTTTTTGCTGAGAACGTTTCTGCTCCCATGATTGGCTTATAGTCTTATACCTTGTAATGCCCTTTGTTTTAGAATTCTGCTGTGCTCTTCCATTTTGATGGACAAAATGTGACATATATGTTCTCCCTCATGGCCTTCATGAAGCCACACAGATGGGTTTCCCAGGTGCCCTTGCGCCAGAGGTTGGCCTTCTCTAGCAGTAGGAAAGATCGTTAGTCTCCGCCCCTGCACAGCGTGCCTGCGCGAGGGCCTTCCCGCCCAAACCTCAGTTCCTCTTTTCAGCCATCGGCTAGAGGTTCGCCTTCATTAGTCTCCTGAGCTATTTCTTCATTTTTGGATTTTTTTCACGGGTTTTCAACCAGATTTGTCTGACTGATGTCTTTTGCCCAACCTTTTAAAAACTGTTCTGACTGCGGAGCCAGAGTTCCGCACTCCGACGGCCACGAAAAGTGCTTGCTTTGCCTCGGCGAGCACCACTGCCCCGAACCCTGCGCCATTTGCCACGGTTTTAGCACGCAAGCACTGAAGAACCGCCGTAATTGGCTCGCCTCCTATCTCCTGGAGAAGTCTATCCAACCTCAACCTATGGAGAAGAAGGTCGCCGCGGAGCAGCCCCGTAAGTCGGAGGTCCCTGAGCGGGAGGGAAAATCTAAAAAAATCCCCGTTCTCCAAGCGGTCTCGAAGTAAAAACCACCTAAGGCTTCCTCTCCTAAGGCCACCAAGTCTGCTAAGCCACCAAAACCGCCGTCCACGCAGGCTTCAGCGACTCCCGAGACCCTTACTGTGGAGACGGAGTTTTCAGGTTCGACCCTACATATCTCTGCCCGGCCCAAATTCAACCCCCTGCTCCGATCCGACAACTCCGACCAGTCATCCGATGATGACTTAGCTGTGCCTCCCAACACCGCTCTGTTCGGGATGGAGCACAAGCAGAGCTCGGACTCTGGGACCCATAGGTCCGCTTCCGAAACTGGGACCCATCGGTCCCCAGTGCCCAAGGCACTCTTGCCGGCGGCCTCGTTGCCTGCAAGACTCTCCACGCCGCCAGCGCCCACTGCCGGATTCAACGGAAAATCACCAAAGGCCCTCTCCCAGCTGGCCTCCACGGCTCCGGCTTCGTTGGCCTCAGATCCAGCGCTACCAATACCCCGGTAAACAAGGGTAAAAAGCTGGAAAAACAACGAAAGCACCACCGATCCCCATCGGGTTCGTGCCACACGCCTTCGGCGGCCGAGCTTCCTACCACCCCAGAGGTCTCCACTCCAGCCTCCCTCTCGGGTTCGACCGCTTCGGTGGCTCTGGCCGTGGCCAAAGCCTTGACCCCACCGGAGAAGCAAGCGCCGCCGCATAAAAAGCGTCGCCCTGAATCCGACGCACCTTCAGTCCCAGCCATCTCGGTTCCGCCGATCCCAGCCTTCTCACTCAGGTTCAATGGACGCCAGTGGTCCATTCAAACGGCCGAACCCGAGGACCAGCACACCGTCCAGCAAACCTCTCCAGCTGCCTCCTCAGATGAATCTGACGATTCCGATGTCGAATCCGAGGCTTCGGATTTGATCCAGTTCGTCACATCTCCTTCATCAGACGTCGAGGAAAAATCCCCGCCTTCTTCATCGGAGTCGATGCACAATTATACCGCGTTCCTAGTGAGGATGGCTAAAACCATCGACCTACCGGTGCACCACCCGAAACCTAAGAGGCCCTGTCACATCTCCGGCTGCATATCCTCCGATGAGACGGCACCCGTGCACCTCACCTTGATCCCATCGTTCCCGACGATGGCAGAGGATGCATTCCAGAGTCCTGTGGCAGCAGCGGTCTCGAGGAGACTGGAAGCGCTCTGTAGGGTGCATGACGAGGGTGCCCCCTACTTAGACAAACACCCACCTCCTAACTCCATCGTTGTCGCCTCGTCGCAGGTCCAGTCCAGGACCAATCAGACACCCATCCCGCCTTCCAAAGAAGGCCGAAAACTGGACACCATTAGCAGGCACCTATACTCCTGCGCAGCCTTAATTCACAAAACCTGCAATTACCAGGGCGCCATGGGGGCCTATCAAAGAGACCTCCTTACGCACCTGCACCCGTTCCTCAAAAAGATTCCAGAGGAGCACAGGGCTGAAGCCATGGCCCTCTACGAGGAGTTTATGGCCCTGGCAGGACAGCAAATGAGAGCTGCCAAGCACACCTTCGATTGTGCTTCAAAGGTGGTCAACACTGCAGTCACCCTGAGGAAGCATGCATGGCTTCGCACCACTGGCTTGTCAGACAACCATAAGGCCCAGATCGAAACGCTACCCTTTGACGGCTCTGGCCTCTTCCACACCACAACGGATGACCTTATGGAAGACAGGCATAAAAAGCAAGATACAGCCAAGAAACTTAACGTCATCCCCTGCAGACCATCTCATTCCTTTCGTACCCAGTCCAGGCGGTGCTACTGGCCCCCATCCTCCCAGTCCACCTCCAGAGGCCATCGAGAGAGATCAGCAAAAACATCTTCATTCGCCTCCCTCGGTCCGAAGTCCTGAAAGACCAAGACCTCTGCCCCTTCCTCAAAGTCTAGAGAGAGGAGGCACCGAGACGACTACTGACTCGGACACCGTCCGCCTCCGACCCTTCCTCACTGCCTGGGAGAACATCACCACGGACCATTGGGTCCTGTCGGTAGTGAAGAACGGGTACTCTCTCGAACTCCACTCCCAACCAACTCTGGGAAACATTCTCCGTACTCCTCCCTCCCCTTGCCTTCTGGAGGAGGTTGCCTCACTGCTCCAAAAACACGCCATCACCTCGTCCCCCCCCCACCTTGCCTCAGCGGGCCTCTTCTCCCGCTACTTTACAGTTCCAAAGAAGGATGGAGGTCTACGACCCATTCTGGATCTCCGAATACTCAACAAGTTCCTAGTGTACAAGAAATTCCGCATGGTAACTGGAGAAAATCATCCCCCTGCTTCGCAGAGGAGACTGGTTTGGAGTTGTGGATCTAAAAGATGCATACTTCCACATCTCCATCCATCCAGCTCACCGACACCTCCTCTGCTTTGCTATAGGCAACCAAGTTTTCCAGTACTCAGCCTTACCCTTCGGCCTCGCCACAGCCCCCAGAGTATTCACAAAGTGCATGGCTCCGGTCGCTGCCTACCTGAGGACCTTGGGCATTGTCGTCTTTCCTTATCTCAACGACTGGCTAGTTGTCGCGGATACCGAAGACAAGGCCAAAAGCGACATCGCCACAGTCCTATCAACCCTGGACTCCTTAGGTCTGCAAGTAAACCTCGCGAAGACCCGGCTTCAGCCTTGCCAAGTCGCTGCGTTCATCAGAGCCGTACTGGATTCCACTCGGGCTATGCCCCCCCCCGAGACAGAGTCCGCGAGACCCTGGCGGTACTGCAACTATTCCGCCCAGGGCAACCCATACAGGCCATTCAAGTTCAAAAGCTGCTGGGGTACATGGCCTCCATGACCTCCATCCTCCAGCACGCGAGGCTGCGACTCAGACCCCTGCAGAGTTGGTTCCTGACCCACTTCGACCCCACTCACGACCCTCCGTCCAAGATACTCACCGTTCCAAACAGCTTACCTCCTCACCTGAGTTGGTGGACCTGTCATCACAACATCCTCTCCGGCAGGCCCTTCAGGGATCCCTTCCCTACAATCCAGTTAACCACGGACTCCAGCAACACCGGATGGGGCGCGGTGTGTCTGTCTTACCAGATATAAGATTCCTGGACCCCTCAACAACGTCGCCTTCACATCAACGAACTGGAGCTCCTGGAAGTCTTCAAGGCCTGTCGGGCGTTCCTCCATCACCTCTCCGGCAATGTAGTACTGACAGTCACCAACAACACGACGGCCATGTACTACATCAACAAACAGGGCAGAACACATTCTCAGCCTCTGCTCGACCTCACGATCCGTTTCTGGGACTGGTGCATCCTCCACAACATTCACCCAATAGTGATGCACCTGCCGGGACAAGACAACATAGACGCCGACAGCCTCAGCCGGATGCAGCAATCCAATCACGAATGGGAGCTCCACCCCTTGACCTTCACTTGGCTCTGCAGGAGATGGGGCACCCCACAAGTCTACCTATTCGCCTCTCTCCAGAACAAGAAATGCCAGCGCTTCTGCTCGAGAGCAGGCCTAGGCCGGGGGTCCCTGGAGGACACTCTCCTTCTCCCATGGACCAACTCCCTCCTATACGCTTTCCCTCCCATTCCCTTGCTGCACAAAGTAGTCATCAAAGCCACCCAAGAGACACCCGACCTCATCCTGACTGCACCATGGTGGCCGAGGCAGCCGTGGTTCACCCCCCTTCTCTGGATGGCCTCCTCCTACTTCCGGCTGCCACAGTTCCCGGACCTCTTGTCCCAAGATCACGGGCAGGTCCTGCATCCCGATCTCCCTCGCCTCCAGCTAACGGCACGGAGGATTCAGAACTCTTAGAAACCATCTTCAGTGCCTGCCGCAAGCCATCTATTGTCACACAATATACCTACAAGTGGCGCAGGTTCCTGGCCTTTGCGACGCAAAGAGGGTTCACCCCTGTAAACCCACACCTTACCTGGATCCTTCGATACCTTCTCCACCTTAAAAGGTCAGGCCTTACCATGTCGTCGCTTCGGGTCCATCTCTCAGCCATCATTGCCCATCAGCCTCCATTGTCACCAGCAGCAAACTTCATCAGGCATCCCAGGTTAAAGCTCTTCTTACGAGGGCTTAACAACACGTTTCCTGACAGGAAACCCATTCCACCACAGTGGTATCTCTCCCTTGTGCTCCAGACGTTGCAGAGACCTCCCTTCAAGCCCTTGGCCACCGTCGATCTCAAGTTTCTTTCTCTAAAAACAGCTTTCCTAGTGGCCATTGTGTCTGCCCACAGAGCCAGCGAACTCTGTGCACTCCGGTGCGATCCACCTTACCTGCAGTTCTACCCAGATAAGGTGATCGCCTACCCCGACATCACCTTCCTCCCCAAGGTGGTGTCCTCCTTCCATGTCTTGCAACCCATCATCCTCCCTGTCTACTTCCCCAATCCATCGACCAGAGAGGAAAGAGACATGCACTCCTTAGATGTTAGAAGAGCCCTTGCCTTCTACGTTTCCAGGACTAGGACACTGAGAACTTCTCAGAGGCTTTTCATCTGCCACGACCCTGCAGCTGCAAGTCGCCCCGTCTCCTTCCAGCGCTTCGCCTGCTGGATCGTCCAAAACATAACACTGGCCTATGAAATAGCCAACAAGCCTCTCCCTGGTTCAATCAGAGCCCACTCCACCAGGGCCATGTCCTCCTCAGCAGCATTCCTTAAGGGTGTGCCTTTGGAAGATATTTGTCAGGTCGCCACATGGGCCAGACCAGAGACCTTCGTTAACCACTACAGGCTGGACGCCCGTATGAGATCTTCCTCAGCCTTCGGGAGGGTGGTGCTTTCCTTCGTGATGGCGTGACTCCCTCCAGCCTGTGAGTACTGCTTGCAGTCACCCATCTGTGTGGCTTCATGAAGGCCACGAGGGAGAAGAACCAGTTACTTACCTGTAAAGGTGCTTCTTCAAGTGGACCTTCGTGAAGCCACACAGCACCCGCCCACCTCTCCTCGGACCGTCACACCTTGACTGGTGCTCACCTGTCATACTGGCGGTCAAGAGGAACTGAGGTTTGGGCAGGAAGGCCCTCATGCAGGTGCGCTGTGCGGGGCCGGAGACTAACGATCTTTCCTACTGCTAGGGAAGGCCGACCTCTGGCGCAAGGGCGCCTGAGAAGCCCATCTGTGTGGCTTCACGAAGGTCCACTCGAAGAACCACCTTTACAGGTAAGTTCTTTTAAAAATTCTTTTTAAAAACAATTTACTCTCCACAAGTCCCCACATTTTGTTTGATTATGGGAAATGTAGAATAAAAGGAAGAAAGATTGAAAAAATATAATTTTAAAAAAATTCTGAGGAAGAGAATTAGTTTTATCCAAAAGAGAGGTAATAGATTAGATATCTCAAACCTAATAAGCAGTTGACCCTATTATGGTGATGACTGCATACAAAGAACCGGTACATTGAAAATGGAGAATAGCTGTTAAATACGTTCTCCCTTTAGTTGCTCCAGCATACCTGTGGAGAGACCAAGCAGAATGACTCAATTTGGTATATTGAGTATTTGTAGGAATTTCAATTTCCATTGATGTGTCAAGCATTTGTACCTTTTGCACTTAGTTAATGAATGAAAATGTGAGTAGGTTTCTAAGCAGCAAGTAGAAGACGCCAATCTTGTCACGGTTCTGATTTCTTCACCAAGTCCCTGTCCTGGATTTCACACCAGGATAGAGATGCAATGAATAAATATTATGGTTGAAGAAACACAAAATAAAGGGGGAAGGGATAGGATTTGGTCTGGGTCTCTTGACATTATATGGAATGCACATTCAAGCTTTTTGAAATTATTATTATTATTCCTTGCAGGATATGAATCAAACCACAGTCAGTTTTTGCAAATGTCAGAGTTATCCAATAACAAGCATTAGTTCCTAACATATGATCAAGCCCCCATTCATGGAATCTGATTTAGCGACCAAACAAACCAATAGAAAATTTAATGTAGACCATACCTTTCCGTCATGTAATAGTCCCTATGTGTAATGTTCAGTAAGAAGTAATCTTTCCCCTCCAATCCTTATTAACATCATTTTAGTTAGCTAGCTAAAAATGATGTCAATGGCGATTGAAGGTGGGGGGGAGGGAAATAGAGGTACAGCAGAAAAGAGGAAAAATATTTCATACTGTATTGGGAATATCACTAGAATGAAAAATTACATTACTTATGCTTGTTCAAAGAATCTGCATTGTCTGAAACCCTGTAACTTTTAAGCTAAGAGTGTTTGTGCATGTTGGTTGTACTTTCTGATTGGTAGCCTAATGCAGAACTAAAAATGTTCCCGGAAAACAAAATGAAAATTAGCTGTTGTGAGTTTTTGGGGCTGTTTGGCCATGTTCTGGAAGATTTTCTTCCTGACATTTCTCCAGTTTCTGTGGCCGACACCTTCAGAGGGCCCTCTGAAGATGCTGATCACAGAGTCGGGCAAAAAACGTCATGAAGAAAAAGTTCCAGAACGTGGCCAAACAGCCAGAAAATCTCACAACAGCTATCAGATCCCAGTTGTGAAAGCCTTTGTGAATACATTAAAACAAAAATTATTGGACTTCCCAGACTGTAATGCAAATGTTGACCAATTAGTATGCGCATCATAGTACAGTACCTTTCCTTTGCAATGGTGTATACTGTTTGAATAGGAAAAAGACCTGTGTGTGCTGGTTGTAGCCACCAAGCAATCAAACATTGGACCACAACATGTATACAGTATTTGCATGTATATCTGAAGGGTGGCAGATATGAAAATTACTCTCACTATAAAATATAATGCCTTGCTTTTATTTAAAGAAACATCATTTTCGGTGGTGATTGTAGCACTACCTTTGTTGGGGAAGTTTCCCTCTGCAGTCACTTATGGATCACTTGTCTCCAAAAAATGTGAGATACATGCAACCTGAGGTCGTATTTGAAAATTGTTGTGAACATCAGTATTTACGATTTATCTTGGTCAGAAATGAAACCTATTGAAATGAAAGGGTACTTCACCATATTTAAGCCCTATCCCCCTGCCCCCACAGCTGAAACCAGCTTTGTGTGCCTTTTTAAACTCAACAATTCTCCTGGATCAGTGTAATTTAATTGAAATAGCACTGCATGTGTAAACAACTCCTTTGTTTAAGGAAGATTCCACTGTTTAGTTTGCCTTAAGTAAATGCTGCCTTTTGTTTGTCTGTAAAAAATTTGATTAAATGTGCTAGCTAATATAGACAGCTTAGCATTCCTCTAGTGAGCTGTAAGATAAATCTGAAGTATACATTCTAGTATTAAAATCAGACTAGATTCTCTACAACAAAAAAGAAAAACCAAGCCAGAGCACTAGAGTTTCTTAATGGAAATGAGATCTCCTGCCAGCGCTCTCAGGATCTTAATAGCTTCCTAGATATATTCATGTTAACATTTCTAGGTTTATGACATTTCATTGCTTCTTGGTTGAAACCGGTTTGGATGCCACTTTGCTGGCTGTTTACTCACACTGTCAAACTGGGCTCTAGATGTTGATTTCTATAGATCAGTAAGAATTGTGTTCTGTTTGTTATGTTGTTTAAAAAGAACCTTCCAAGGTATACACACTTCCATATAAATGGGAAGACAATACAGTATCTTAATTTTTTAAAAAAAATGTGTGAGAAAACAAAACTGAGAGATCTCTCCATCTCTACTGCTAACATAAGCAGGATATTTAAGGACTGGTTTAAATTCACACTCCCAATGAATTTCCATGACTAAACAATGATTCAAACCCAGACCTCCTGAGTCTTAGTCCATCAGTCTATCCACTTGCTGTGTGTTCCAGTAAACTGATAGCACTATATAAATAACAATGAAATAATTATTCACACATATACAACTTGCTCAAAATCAGGAAAAGTTTAGTAATATGAATACAAGTGCAGAAAAGGAGACTTGATATACATGTTCTGTCACTGCAAAAAGGAAGTTGAAGCCGTGTGGCCATCACAATTATGTTCTATCACTGGATCTCAGATACTGACAGGATGTGCAAAAGGGTCTTTCCAGATGAGCTCCCAGAATAATTTGGTTTCTGTGGTAAGAGATTTTTTGAAGGTATCTTACTACCTCTCAGTGTAGTGATCAGCACTTTGAACTGAGCCTCATTCAAAATTAATCCCCAGTATTAGATGGTTGAGCTCTATTACCCAGGTAAGTAGCTCTGAACAGCAGCCAGACATGAAGTCTGTGCGTGGAGTGTTGAGTCTGAAAGTGAAACACAAAAAGAACTTCCCTCGTACCATATAGTATTCCTGCCTTGAGCACAGGGTTGGACTTGATGGCCTTGTAGGCCCCTTCTGACTTCATGATTCTATAATATAGTAGTTTAAATCTTCTTCTGATGCTTTGAATTGCCTCTTCCCACTCTGATGCCACCAAGGGTCCTGAATAATCCTTTTCATGATTGGGAACCTGTGCATGTGTATTTCACTCACCTGTCTCGAAGGCTCCATGCTTGTCTTGAGTCTACATCTTGTTCCTGTACAAAATCGAAGTAGCGCCAGTAACTTTCTCAGAGTTGTAGTCTTGTTGCCCTTTAGATACTAGAGAGAGCAAAACACCCAAAGAGCACTGTAGCAGCTTTCAGTCCTGTAAATTAACAACCAGGAAATAGAATTGAGATAGGAATGGAGCCCCCAAGACAAGCAGTGCTTCTGGTGAGTGAAAGATATGTGCCTGAAGATGTTTGTAGGTGTGGGTTTGTGGACTGGAACTTCCAGAATTCTGCCTGAGAAATTCCTTAAGAAGTCTGAAAAATGGAGTCCAATAACCCCAAATGGCATATACCTATACGGTTGTACTCTCTTACAAATACACTTGAATATACTTTGACTATGAACATTTTGGGTATTCCTCCAGTGAACGACAACATTTTTATGGTTGCGATGAACATAGAAGATGGTCAACTGAGAGTTTAGTGGCACTAATTGCCCCTTTAATTTTAATATTCACAATGGTATCAGCAGTGCTCAGTAGCAAGGACTGGAACCTAAGATATTTATCACTGACACACTTTTTCAGTGGCCTGCTAAAGACAGTTAGCATAACCTTACTTTAGGTTATGAGGAAGGATAAGTCTTTGGATTTTATGCTTCTCTCTTTTCTTTGCAATGCTTGCATTAAATTAAACCACAGTTTCCTATAATATGTGAATGTAGACATTTTTTTAAAAAAATCATTTTAAAAATCTAAATGGTGATTTTCTTGATCCAGGCAATGCTAGATGTTGCAGCATACCAGGGCTGGTTGGTGACTGCTCTAAATATAACCAGTTTGATACAAATGCTGATTCAAGGGCGATGGATCCATGATTCATCCTTGCTTACTATACCAAACATAGAATATCATCATCTTCATCTCTTCAGGTAAGCATAGAATATCATTATTTTCATCAGATTTCAGATTGTCATTTAATACCCTTGAAATATATGTATTATTGATTCTTTTGCTCTTGTAATTTCTAGGATACACTCATATCTTAAGAACCAAAACACTTTAGAAGGGTTTTTATTCTACTGGTTGGCAGTGCAAAAATATGTGACTCATAAATTTAAAGAAACCCTCATTTCTTTTTTGTGGTCTTCTGTGATTGCACACAATGGGTTAATGTGTGCGCACACAGTAACTCCTTGGAAGATTCTAGAAAGCTGGAGAGTTGAAGGACTTCCCACCCTATATAATGTGATCCCGCCCCCTTCCTATCTCAGTTCCTTCTTTTCCGCCAACAAGAGTCCATTATTATCTTAGAAGATACAGTGGTAACTGGCTGGATAGCTCAGTGTGTTGGTTTGCCATGCTGCAGAGCCAGAGGTCAGGTGTACAATTCCCCAGTCTGCTTCCCGGGAGGAGAGCCAGCCTGTATGACCTTGGGCAAGCAATACAGTATCAGAGCACCCCCAGCAGAAGGCACTGGTAAACCTATTGAGGGTAATTTATCTAGCAGGCCCTGTGAAGGGTTACTGCATTGGAATCAACTTGACAGCACACAATTAGTTTATTGTGTCTCAGTTACATTTTTAACTGCCATGTTTAAATACAAGATGAATCAAGGTTTGTGGAAATAAACATGGAGGCCAGAAAGGGCTCAGGGGGTTCCCATCTAGGTTAGAACAAAGAAAGACATATACCCAAACATGATGTTATTTTTCAAAAGAAACCATTTCTAATTAATAGAGCCTGATTGATACAAGTTGCCTGATGCAATGAAGAAACATGTCCGTACTTTCACTCATACACTTTTATGAGAGAGAGAGAGACACCTCACAACTACTTCAAGATGTATTTTCCCAGTTCCTGTGATCTATCACTTGTCTGCCACCACTGCTCCCCTTTTAATGTGGCTTCCTCCAAGTTACAGTCCACCATTGTCTGTTCTTCATTTAAATACATATCCATGCAAAGAACTGGCCCCTATTATGACAGGATGAACTTTTACGTCTTTGTTCAGAATTCCATATCTTTTAAAACATTATAGCACAGAATAATAGAGGTTTGTGGTGCATAATTCAGTGGGAACATTTGCTCACTTTGCAACTGCTGTAAAAAAAAGTTAAATTTTCTGTTGGAGGATCAGTACAAAGAGAAACAAAATGAAAATTGCCCATATCATTTGCGAGGATGCTAATCAGTAGAAACAATTCAATACTGCAAAGATAACACTGATTTTTTTTTTAATATTGACCATGACAGTTGGGAAGCTATCACTCAAAACCAAAGTACCTAGAAAAAAATTCTTAAATAAGGGACTAAAGAATTTGAAATAAAAAGGATGCACAAAAGAAAAGAGAATTGAGAAAGCAAGGATGTACAATATTGTTCCATTCATAAGACTATAATTTAGTCTGACATTATTAGATTAAAATTTGAGTGTTGTCTTATACATGGAAATAAGCTGAGAAGAGAACCATGTGGTTGGAAAACTAATTTTGGGTTAGAAAAGTGAGGATTGTCTTATTCATGGGAGTTTCTTATAGATGGGAAACAGCCAGCAACTCCAGCTGAGACTTTGCTGTTTGATTCATGGGCATGGAGTCACAAAGAGTCAGTCACGACTGTAACGACACAACACACAACACACACACAGCTCATATGAGCTACTTAGTTACCTGTGTAGCCATTAATGTGCCACTTCTGAACCTTAGCCACTCACTACTACTACTACTACTACTACTAATAATAATAATAATAATAATAATAATAATAATAATAATAATAATAATAATAATAATAATAATAATAATAATAATAATAATAATAATAATAATAATAATAATAATAATAATTTTCTTTAATGGCGATTCTGAATTTGATGGAGATGGTCTTATTCGAAAGTGAAGGACTAATTATTAGAATACATTTGTAGCCAAAGTGATCAGGGACCTAGAGGAACTCTCTTGTGGGTGTGGGAGAATGCCATGTTGTATGGCATAGTGTATGGCATAATGCTGGAAAGCAAGGTTATCCACTGTAGCTGGTTGGTGAAATACTTGGGTCATAAATGGCTAAAAACAGTTTGACTCCCAACTAGAATATACCCATCAAATGAATGGAATGTAGATGTTAATACCTCCCCATTCAGTAGATCTACTGTATTGGGGACTAGCATTTGAACAGAGCCCTTTAGGAAGTATTTCTTTGCAAGGATATTGATAATCTCATTACCACTCAGTACTGCAAGATGTTCTTCCTACATGGTGTAGAAATGGCTGCCACTTTGATGGCTTTAAAAAGAGATTAGGAAAACCATGGATGATGGAGTTAATTAGAATAGTCATTTATTGCATTACCTCCAGCATGGTCAAGTTCAAGTTTCAAGTTTATTGCAGTCATATGACCCATAAAAACAAATACACAGTAAATCATAAAACAATGAAAAAGAATAAAACTACGAATGGGTAAAAACATCAGGAAGATGGGTGAATGGTCGAGGTAATCTCTGCTCTCTTGCATATGGCGGCCAGAAAAAACTTTGCTACCTGGGCTGTAACATAAGAATTCTTATCTATTAAACAGTATTGGACTAACCATCTAGAAGGGTGGCCTTGGAACTTCTTCAGCAATGGAGCAATTAAGTTGTTTCTAATATGATCATAAAAAGGGCAAAATAAAAGCACATGTTGGATAAATTCCGGGGACTGGTTTCCACATGGGCAGAATCTTTCTTGGCACGGAATCCCCGTAAACCTACCCTGAAGGAGTGCTGATGGCCATACATTCATCCCGGCCAACATGAAAGCTCTACAAGCCTGTGGTGAACAGAGTGAGGTTAAGTATGCTGTGGGGGTCTTATACGTTGGAAACACACCTTGTGACAAAGGGGAGCAGGTTCTATGTGCCAGGGAGAAAAGTTCATACCTCTCTATGTCACTTATCCTCTGGGTAAGAATTCTTAGAGCCTGTTTCTGCCCTAACATCAAGATATGGTCCAGTGTGATACCTACAGACCTAATTTTTTGATTAATGAAGGATTGCCACTGGCACCAGCATGGTAAGTATTATGGCTGCCAGTATCAGTTTCTGGAATGTGCTGCCATGATCATATCCTTCCAATTTCCCCTCCCCCAGCTATTTAGTTGACCAGTGTAGGAGCAGAATCCTGGACTGCATAGGCTAGTGGTGTCCAAACTTCGGCCCTCCAGATGTTTTGGACCACAACTCCCAGAATTCTAAGCCTGTACTGCCAATGACAAATGACTGTGGGCGTTGTGGTCCAAAACATCTGGAGGGCCAATGTTTGGACACCACTGGCATAGGCCCTTGATTTAATTCTGCAGGGCTGTTCTTATGGTCTTATTTCCAAATAATGTGCTGATTATGTGTGCCTCAGATTAGAATATTAATTAGAATAAATAGACTATCACACTTTTACTTGTGAATCCATGAGTATGTGCAAAGGAGATAGTCATCATCCTAATTTTTAAACTGCATAGTGAAATAAATACCATTAATCTACATAGTGAAGATCTTTTTTTTCCTTAGTAAACAAGTTTAGAGCAAAAGGGTGACTGTTCCATGATCTCTGGCCTTAGACTATGATACAAATAGTATCGTTTTACGTGGCTTCTTAACCATGGATTTGCAGGATGGTGGTGCAGTTTTCAGTTTTAGCTTCTTTAAAATTTGTGTTTTCATTCTTCTTAAATTTATCATCCAGTTGTTGGTTTTGCCACATTCTATTTTGCATTGTCATTATTTGTATTTTACTTCTACTTTCCTATGCTTTAAATCTGAACTGGATATGTGTTTTATGATTTTGCTAGGAAATGGAATGAAGGGAAGAGGAAAGGCAGTTATCAAGGGCCTATTGAATGTCTTCCTGAATTGATAGCTGCATGTGATGGAAAAGAGAAAATTTTTGCTTCCATGGTAGAGCGTGATTTGCATTCTACACATGTTACACAGGTAACATTTTTTTCTTTCCTTTGTGGGGTCTAATGTTCTTGGGGAAGTCAAAATGCATAACAATTTGCCTCAGTATATTTTCATTGGATAGCAGGGGATTTTTGCATGGATAGAGATGGAGATGAGATAGAAATGTCAAGGTAAAACATTTCAGCAACCAGTAGGAGGGGAAGTGGTTTGGTTCGGTTTCTAGCAGAATACAATTTCCTCCCACCATCATTCCGCAAAATGTGGCTCAGAAATTCAGTATTGGCATTCATATGCATATGCCAAAGCCTTTCCTGTTGGTTTGGCAACAGGTTCAGACATACTCACAGTAAGTAGATTGCCTTGTCCTTCCATAATATCTGCATACCATCTGTGTCTACCTTTTTCGTTTGTTTTAATTTATATACCACCCATCTAACCAAAGGTTGCACTGGCATTTCACAACATAAACAACAAATAATATGCAAGCAGCAAACCCTACACAATTTGTTTCCCAAATGTAATTCCTGGAGACTACTCCATCATACAACATGCCTTCTTCTTGTCTGCTATTTTGGTAAATGTGCAGAGGAGTATTTGGTTGTTTTCCCACCACACATTAAGCCGGGCTCTATGACCATAGTTTTGATGTGTGTTCCAATTTATATTCCACTTTTCTCACAAGAATAAGGCTCATTCTTACTCAGTTTCACACTGAAGTAGAACAGGTAAAAGATGAGTAAAACCTATAAACCTCCACCCACCCACCCACCCTCTCACCCATACATACATACATACATACATACATACATACATACATACATACAT
>JAHTLZ010000122.1:8750598-8771627 GCA_023846285.1 Phrynocephalus versicolor
ACATACATACATACATACATACATACATACATACATACATACATACAGTACCAACACATTTAGAAGACCTCTCTGAAGCCAGCAAGTTTAATTGCCAAAGGCCTCCCTGAATTGAATGATCTTTACCTATCAGCAGAAAAATAGTAGAGAAGAAAACAAATTTGTTCAGCTGGAAATTCAAAAGCCTAGGAGCAGCCATCAAGAAAACCATCCTTTCACATTTCTTGATATGAACCAGTGCCATATATTTCAAAATCAAAATTGCAACTAAAAAGGTTTTGATATGTCTTGTCCTTCAGCTAACACAAATAAATACTATTTAAGGATCAAGATATTGTCACTCACACTGTGTTTGTCAACAAAGAATCTTTGCTTGTAGCAGTTCTCATATGATGAGAAAGGATAGAAGCCAACGTCTTAACATAAATGGGAGGGTAACGTGCCACCCCTCTGCTGTAAGTGGTGGTTCTTTGTATTGCACTTTCGTGTCTGTGCACTATAGATACAAAATGCATGTACTGTACATAAGACACAGGAACTACAATATAAAATATAACACACTAATTAGCTTGGAATGTTTGCACTTTTCAAGCCTATGAAGAACGCAAAACTAGAAAAAGGCACTCTGGAATTTGTTGGAATTTGCTCTTAAATGGGAGAAATCTACTGTCTGTGTTCTTGCCAGGGCGGATATGAGATATAATCAATATATGTGCTTTTGAAACACCATGTAATAGTATAGGGTTGTCACAAGTTCAGTCTTCTGAGTTCAAGAGTACCAAGTTAAAAGTCACATGTGCATGTTAAAAACAGGTACACAAACACATACAACATAGAATCATAGAATCTTTTTCACATTCTCATTTGAGCTCTTGATGAGTTATTTAAATATGAAATGAATTTGTTCATTGTGTTTTTCTCTGTGATAAACTGAAATTTGGCTCCCAAGCAGCAGAAGCTAACTGTGTATATAGATAAGTGACATTTGTACTTAGACATAAAATGCCATTAAAACTGTGGATGAAGATGCATTTAAAATGGAACAAACCCTTTTTTAACAGCAGATCTCAAGCTCAATACATGTTGACTTCAGTCCAAGTTATAGATGCATTGAAAAATTAGAACATTGTTGTAATTAGTTCAGGGAAAACTCAGAAGTAAACTAACTTAATTTATTTGCATAAATTGCCGTTCTGTTATCTTTAAAACCAAATGCAAATTGGTTCCGTCTGATACGATGATGGTTATTTGGCTCAAAAGTGCTTCAATTTGCGTAGCAATCTGGTGTCATCTCTGCTGTGAGACGATCTCAGGTAACATACAAATCCTGAATTATTCCAGAAATTAGTATGTTTAAAGCATCAATTTAAGTGCTAATTGCAGTAGTAATGAGAAAAAGCAGTACTACTGTGAGATTTGCATCTACTTCCCCATCAGTATGCTTGGAACAGTGGCTGACTGGCAGAGGATTTGGCTGCTAATTAAATAATTGTATGCATGGTAGTGTTCACGTCTGATTCAATAGATGAAGATTAATCCTCAGATAAATATGTTTGGCTGGTATCGAAATGTCTTAGCAGTTTCTTCAAAAATAGATTTTGTGTGTGTGGTGCGTCCATATCTTTCATGTATCTGTTTTAATATGTCAATAACATAAACTGTGCTAACACAACACATCTAGATGTGCATCAGTGTAAATAAAAAACATTAAGCTTCAGTAGAGAAGAAAACACTACAATGTGTTTGCCAGACCCATATAGATTTGCTTAGAAAACCTATGGATGTACTTTGCTTATGAATTTTTGTTACTTTTCTACATGTGTATGTATTCCACATAATTTTAAAAGAGAAACTATTACAGAAATATGATGCAAAGATATCCACCTTTTTCTACATCTACTACTAAATAGACATGGGCACGACAGAAACGATAACGACAATTAAGCCGTCAGAACTCGAACTCGAACCGATAAACAATAAATTGGGTCTGATTTGTCGTTGTCGTTCATGGCATCGCGGCGATCGCGCGATGCCAAGCGGCACAGAAAAAAAGTTTTTTAAAAAATAAAAATAAAACCCGATTCCCGGCCAAAAAAGCAGGCGAAAATATGCCTGCCTGAGTGAGGGCACCTACCAGAGGGGTGGTTTCTGGGGGGGAGGTCCCCGGCCTCCCCCCCTCCTGTCCTGGGCTGCTCTGGTGGGGGGCATCCTCGTTGTCTCGCCATGCCATGCGGTGCGGGGGGATCCAAAATGGCGGCCGCAATATTTTTTTTTAAATCGTGGTCCAAAAACCCACCAAAGCAACACACAGAAACATGCGAAAATTAGGTATTTTAACTGCCTGAATTTTTAGAGTAGCAGCAGTGGGTTTTTCTTGCAATAAAAGTCTTCATTGATTTTATTTTATTTTTATTTTTATTTTTTTACACCTGCGCAGTGCGCAATGATGGGCTGGCCATGAGATGGGACCATGCAAATTTTTGGAGCCATTCCACCAATTGCATGGCCACTTGACCAGGTTTTGACTGAGACTTCTGGGATGTGCCAGTCGGGCATAAAAAGCCCACTAACCCTAGCCCTAACCCTAACCCTAACCCATACGCCAGTACACTGTCCTTCTTAGTGGGTCAGAGGCACCCAGAGGTGCAGCCCACTAACTCACCCTAACCTTAACCGTTACCCTAAGCCTAGCCCTTGCCCTAACCCCAACCCTAAGCCAGATCTGTACTCGCATTGCACTACACGCAAGTACATTTCCCTTCTTAGTGAGCCAGAGGGCGCCCAGGAGAGGCATTCTTCTCTCACCTCGCTCACCAGTCCAAAGTTCCAAAACTCCAAATCTGTATGCCTGTATGCTGTCCTTCTTAGTGAGTCAGAGTAGAGGCACCCAAAAGAGAGGTGCCTCTGCCAGTGCCACTTGGTACACAATGGCTACACGGTCACGACACGTACCCTTCCTTTCCCTTTGTAGCGGGCCAGAGGAGGCACCCACCCCAGAGAGGTGCCTCCAGGAGCCCGCTACCCTACCCCCCCCAAACCAGTACTAACGACAGACGACAAACAAAACGACAAATTTTTGAAAAATTTCGCGACAAACGGAAACGAGCCGAAACGGGCCAGCTCCAACACACGACAACTCGAAACGTCATTTTTCCTGGTCGGGCCCATCTCTACTACTAAACCAATTAAATAATAGTCCAGATAAAATCTGAATCGCCTATGCTAATAAACCTAACTTCTGTAGGCGTTACGGTCTTTTCACCACTGGCAGAGCATCTGTCAGAGGAAAAGTCTAATATCCCAGCTTCTCTTCCCAGTGCTCCTACTGTTACTTCAATGAAGCACATTTTAGAAATAGTGGAACTCCTTTGTCTACCCAACATGCAAAATGAGATGGAGAACTACCTCTGATTCTTTTTAGAGGCTCAGGAGTTCCAATCCTTACTCATCATGAAATTCACTGGGTCAGTCACACTGGCTATGTCTGACCATCTTCACAGGGTTATTGAGAAGATAGGGTGGGGAGGAAAATGATGCTTTAAATATAAAAGAAGGCAGAGGAGTAGAACCCTGTTGTGATCTTGTGCAAGCAATTATTAAACCCATGGAAGTGGATCCTGTACAGTGTTCTGTCGTACAATTTTTAAAAATTTAAGAACTGAACTGGCCACGGTTTTAAAGTATCATGTTATAATTTCATTAAAAGATTGAATAACATCCATTTTACAGTGTCCCCGGTCACTTGGAAATCTCTGTATCACCGGTGTACTCATTGGTGCCCAATTGTAATGTGTGTATGAGATCATATGTTGCAGGAATATAAATTGACATAGGTAAATTATGCCTCAGCCTTGGCAAGTTACTTTTTAGATCATTCCTTATATTGGCTGGGCTGGTTGGGACACTCTGGGAGTCGTAATCCAGTAAAATAGCTTTTCCCAAGCTTTGGTATATATAGATTTGAATATGGGCAGTTGAGTCCTAAGGAAGCAATCCCTATGCATCCGTTAAGAGAGATGTTAATATTAATATTGAAGAGCAGATTAAGCAATAGAAGATTTTTTTAAAAAAAATTATTCTGTTTTGCATCTGGCCTTATGGAAGTACATTTTATAGTCCCTTGAAAGCTGTCTGTGGCTGAAATCCTCTTGGCAGAGCTGCATTATGCAGTGAGGATATCATCAGGTGCAGCCATGCCATGGCTATTTTGGGGCAAGAAAAAGCTTTTTAGAGATCATGTCTGGGTTTCAAGAATCCCTAGGGATCCCTTTTGTCCTTGGGTATCATTTGGAACCTGCAAAATGAGAGGTGGAATAGTTTGAAGCTGGAAAATCACTGCCATCTACCCCATCCCACCACTGGAACTGGTGCTGGCAATTTTCCAGCTTGAGATCATTCCTCTCCCTGTTTTGCAGCTCCCAAAGGCTGCCTAAGGATGAAGGGGATCCCCAAAAGGTGGAGGGACACTAGAAAGCTTTTTATTGCCCCCAAATGAATGTGCCACAACAGTGTCCGGCATAATTTTCATTGCACAGCATAAAACTATGCAACAGAAGTTCAGCCTTTAGGACCCAAAGTTTTGTACTAGGAGTGCTGGCTATTAGATCAAACCATTGTTTATTTGGCAGCTTTCCTTAATAACTGTATCAGCCTCAGTTGTCCATTCATGATACTAGCCCATATCTGCCACCTCAACACTCCAAATCCTTCCAGATAACAAGAGGGAGCTAACAAAGTAAAAAGTTCTACAGTGAGGTAAGATCACTGAAAAGGCCATAGATATGGTCGCGTCCACTGCACCACATAGTATGAAAGGGTTTCTCCAGAAAATCTTATATGGCATGAGGAGGAGCCTACAGGAAAGAGTGTTCCTTCCCCTAGCCTCAGGGCATATCAGAATTTAAAGGAAAAATGACAGAATGAAATTCTTCAAACTGAGCCTAGAATCTTATTAGCAATTAGTATAGCTCCTTAGGGATTAAAATTATTGCTCCAGGTTGTGCAGTAAGCACCCTGACTTCCATATAAGGGCCTTATATGTGGGGAAAGGGCACATATGTTGCTGTTGTTGTGTCATTACAGTTGTGACCAACTCTTCGTGACCCTATGTCCATGGAGTTTTCTTGGCAGGAATACTGGAGTGGCTTTCCAGTTCCTACCCCGGGCACCTACAGTACCTGGTATTCCCTGGTGGTCACCCATCCAAATACTAGCCAGCCTCGACCCTGCTTAGCTTCCGAAATCAGTCGAGATGGGATGTGCTCAGGGCATCTAGGATTTATATTAATGTGCAGTAAGCACCCTGACTTCTATATAAGGGGCTTATCTGCGGGGAAAGGCCCCATATATTACTGCTCCTAAATAGGTTGTTTGTTCCAAGTTGCAAAGTCCTTTGCACCTTGGCTACTGACATGGCCAAAAGTCTCTTTAATCCTTTCCCAATTTACAGGAAAACAGTAACAGAAACTGTATCAGAACCCCCTGCCCATATATTCCTCAGCTATTCTCTTGGAAATGGAAGCTAGGTTTTAAAAAAAGTGGAAGTGGGGAACTAAGGACAAAAGGGTAAATTCTAATTGAATCTCATGTTCTGATTATATTAGAATGGTTTACAATTACTTGCTCTAATGTGACAGAAGTCTTAATCGATGTTGTAATTGTAAAACAGAAGTGGATGATAGAAGAAGTAATAGAACTAATAGAAGAGAGACTAATGGAAAAAATAAAAAAATGGTGCCAAATGCAGAGAACTACAAAAGAATCTACAAAACAAAATTAGGAAAGCCAAAGAACATAGTAGTTTGAACAACATACAGAAATAGAAAACCAAAACAAATCCCCTAACTCTTTTAATGTCTATAAAAAGATCCAGGGGGTAGCAAGCATATTTCTTTAAAAAAGCAAAACGTTTCACCAGTGTTGCATAAGAATAATTCTTTGATACTTAACATGAAGGATAGTGCTGATTGTCTACATTAAAGAGCTGTTTTGAACATAACACACCAACAGAATTTATTTTATCATATATAAATATATGATTGCCAATACATCTGAAATCTAAAAACAGGAAGAACTAAGATGAATGAGCAAAGATCTGCCTCATGCAGAGTCAATGTAGACATGATAACATTCAAGCTCTAACAGGAGATAAATGAGAAACGGTTAAAGAAGCACAGAAACCTGGATAGGTTTTAGGTTTGCTCAATTCAAAAATTTCCAGTTAATCAAAACTGTTTGTTTAAATTAAAAAAGGGTCGGAAAAACTAGTCTTGAGGAACTCCTGACAACTACCAAATAGAAATAATGTCACTGGCTAGGTCACTCAAGATTCATAGCACTTCATTACAAGAAGAAACTTAGGAATGTCTGCAACTTTACATCAGAATTTGAACTTTTGGGTAATTATCTGAAATGATTCTCTGAACTCTCTGTGGCTTGCCTTATCACTAATTAGCACTTCAGTGACTCACTTATTATGGATTATGTTGGCAAGCTTTAATTCAGAATGTAATTATAAGTAGTTTTCAAGGGCTTACAGAAGAATACTTTAATCAGTAGAGGTAAGGCTTTTTTTTAATTTGGACATAAATCATCTTTGTAAAACATATGTAGTATTCTTAAGGGGTTTCGTATTTGCTTTGTTTGTTCAGAAGTAGTTAAATAAAAGGGCAAGGAGTGAAATGTTTATGGTAAGAACTCTGGCCATTATATTAAAACAAATAAACCTATTGAATCTAATACTAATGTGAGGGAATATTGGCCCTGTGCATTGTAGAACCATATTAGGAGTAGGTGTTCATTGGAGGGAGAATTCAGAAGTGATATACCTTTGAGCATAAGCAACAAAGAATCCTATAACACCTTAAATGCTAACAAATATATTGTCAACCTTTTATGGTCTGTAGCTCACTTCAACAGACACATACGTAGTATTCTGAATTTCAGAATTACACTGCATATTTGGAAACAGCATTGTACAAAATTCTCTGCTGGAAGTATAGAAATTCTAGTAAGTCATTTAACAAATGATAAAAAAATATTGTCCTGAATCAAACCTGATAGATGGGCAGGGTCTAATGAATTGTAACTCATCTGAATGATAGATATTCTAACCCAGTGGTTCCCAATCTTCCTAATGTCGTGACCCTTTAATACAGTTCCTCATGTTGTGGTGACCCCTTGCCCTCCTTGGAAGAGGCCACAAACTCCCTTTGGCAGGCCACTGCCACAGGTGCCATTGAGAACTTCCCTTTACAGGCACCCTCAGCCAATTGCAGCCTCTGGTGCCATTGACTGACTTCCCCTCCAACCTATCAAGCTGTAACTCACTCTTCCTCTCCTTCCTCCTCCAGACCCAAGCCATTTGTGCCTTTTTCTTCACTGGCTCATGGCGACCCCTGTGTAATGGTCATTCGACCCCCCCAAAGGGGTCCCGACCCTCAGGTTGGGAACCACTGTTCTAACCACTTGGACAATTGGAGCTTGTGTAGCATTTAGCCAGAGCCTTGTCTGCAAGAAGCTTATAAAGTGTCCAGGGAATATGGATCTGAAGGATCTGTCAATCATCCTAGGATAGTGGGCACCATAATATGTTTCACAGCCAGTGGCCATAACCCTGTTGGGCTGGAGACACAAGAGAATAAGATGGAGCACTGGAAGGAAGATGAGAAGGCAATAAAATTATCAAAGCACCTGTGGAAATTCATTGCCACAGTGAGAATCATTGCCATGAATAAACAGTCATCTCACACAAAGATGTAGCTGTGTCACTACAATACTCATTTCCCATAGTATCTAAATGGCCCATACCAGTGGGAACTAAACCTTACCAATACTTATTTACTCATCTCACTTAAATATCATATGTTCCACCAGAACAGCAGGACTTGCATTGGAACAAAATGTTTACCAGCATGCTTCTGTTTCTAGTACTGCATCTTACTGTTTTATTTCATATGCCAGTGGTACGTGTTATACTTGTAAGTCTATTTAACAATGCTCCAGACTTTAATCAGCTGTTATGCTTTACATCACTGTACTGTAACAGATGACTTTCAGGTATCTAATGCTTGGCGTTTAGAAATGCTGTCCAGGGGCAGCACAAAGAACATCTACTTGTGGAAACTGAGGAAGAGACCTGTTTACCTTTTCCCCTGTTTATTGATTTATATTCATTCATTCATTCATTCATTCATTCATTCATTCATTCATTCATTTATATACCACCCGTCTTCTCAAGGAACTCCGGGCGGTTAACAACAATGGTTGAAGCAACCAATTAAAAATAAAATATGACAGTACATCAAAGAATTCAGATATAATTTAAAGAGGGGGAAGGTAAAAAACAGATTCATCGGCAAGTGGCGTCAAAAATGAATTAAAAATTTTAAAAGAATTAAAGAAAAATTAAAAGTCGCCAAATGCCTCCTGAAAAAGCAAGGTTTTAAGTGCTTTTTGGAAGGCGGGTAGGGACTGTGCAAGGTGTAACATACTCGGAAGTTGGTTCCAGAGTGAAGGACCAGCCACAGAGAAGGAGCGGTTGCATGTGACTGATTTCCATGCCTCTCTGGGCGTGGCCACTCAGTGAATGCGCCTGTGACATTCTCATGGGTTTGGCCTCAGTTGACCTTTGGAAGATACGCTCCGCCAGGTATTCAGGTCCCAAGCCATGGAGGGTTTTGTAAACCAAAACCAAGACCTCGAACCTTATCCGGAGTACAACAGGCAACCAGTGCAGGCGGGCCAGAACTGGGGTGATATGGTCATATCTACGCACACCCACCACCAGTCTGGCCGCCGCGTTCTGAACCCGCTGGAATCTCCGGGTAAGAGTCAAGGGCAGCCCCACATAGAGGGCATTGCAGTAATCTATCCCCGAGATCACGAGGGCCTGCACAACTGCTCTCAGGGAAGCCTCGTCCAGGAACAAACGAATCTGTGCGATCTGGCGAAGATGGAAAAAAGTGGTCTTGGAAACAGCCTTCACCTGTGCTTCAAGGGATAAAGCTGAATCCAAGACCATGCGCAGATTCCTGGCCCTGTCCGCAGGCCAGTGGGTGACACACACCCCCAAACTGGGGAGGGGGCCATTGTACCCAGAAGAGGATGCCCCAAAGAAGAGAGCCTCAGTCTTCTCTGGGTTAAGTCCGAGCCTGTTAGTCCTGGTCCATTCCATGACCGCCTCCAGGCACAGATCAAGGGAGTGTACTGCCTCCACTGCAGAGGTGGAGAAGGAGAGATAGAGCTGAGTGTCATCCGCATATTGATGACATCGAACTCTAAATCCTAATTGCTTAACAACTCATCCACAAAGGCTTATTCTAAGGAGAACAGAACAATTGGAAAGGGCTGTACTCTGTGTGCCCTTTATGAAATACAAGTGAAATGCAGATGCAGTGGGAACAGATAAAAATGGTTGAGCATGAATAATGTAATTACATGACAAGGTTTGTCCTCCCCAACCCGGACCTAAATAATAACGATGGAATGTCATCTGGAGTTGGATATCACATATATGTATTTATTCTCTTCCATAGGCTTGGAATTTTTTGTTGCATTTGCCAGTGATAGAAGTTAACATGATCATTAAAGGTTGTTGGAATGACACAGTTCAGGAATTACCTGTACCAATGTTGTCAACAAGCATGCGGGATGACAAAAAGTGGATGCAGTTGTATGCAGATCAAGAATACATGTTCCAGATAACCCTGCAGAGAGTGCATTTTGGTTATCCCAAGGTACAGTATGATTGTTCTGTTTTGTTCAAACTCTACCCATATGTTCCTAAGAATTATACTTTATGTTACTTTGGAATGGCAGAAAGTCTTTTGTGCCAGCAAAACTGCCATTTTGCCAGTTAAGCCCTCTTAACGCTGGCTGGCTGATCTTGGATCTGTTGACACAACTGCTGAAATTGGCCAACAGGGTGTGTGGAGATGGAAGAGGAGAGGAGCTAAGTAACATATCCTTTGATTTGTATTCCTGCATTGACCGGGGTGCGGGGGGGGGGGGGCTCAATGGTCTTATAAGCTCCTGCCAGCTTCATTATTCTAGGATACACTGGATCTAACCCTTTCTTAGAGCAGACTTACCACTCCCATCCTGGCACCAAATTAGGGAAGGGTCAGCATAGATCTAAGGACTTTCCAGCATCCCCCAAGCTGGGAAGAGTTTAGATTCAGCGCAGCTTAAACTGGCTTAGTTTATCCATCTTGGCTAGTAGTGGTTACCCTCCTGCTCTCTATGATATATCTTAGTCAAATCAATTTTATTTGACTACTTAACTGAATTTTCACATGGTGGGGGCTGGCAGTTAGCATGTACAGTACTGAGCTCTAGTTTTTATAAGCTTGCTAGAGGTGGCCACTGGTGTACAAGGGTCAGGATGTCAAGACTGCAGCAACTGCTTCCTACATCTTCACCACAACCATAATGAATAGGAAAAGACAATTAAAATACATTAGTACTTATTATGAATAAATATGGATATGTTTCTATAGTTGCTGTTTTGATATGTCACAAAGGGATAATATAGGTCCTACTGTTGGGTGTTGTCACTTCACTGGAGGATCCACCTCTGCCAGTATAACAGGAGAGGGAGAGGGGCCCTCCAGTGACTTCCCCAGTGTCTTCAAAAACCTTTACAGAAATTATTCAGGTGGCACAGAAGGCTACAACAGGGAGGAAAAGGGGGAAATGAACCTTTGCATTCATGCAGTACCAGATTTCATTTGTGAATATTAGCTTAAGGGGGGATATGATTGAGACGTACAAAATCATGCAGGGCATGAGTCAAGTGGATAGAGGGACACTCTTCTCCCTCTCACTCAAACTGTGGGTTGGGAGAGTGAGAACAGACAAAAGAATTTTTTTTTTACCCAGCGTGTTGTTAGTCTGTGGAACTCCCTGCCACAAGATGTGGTGATGGCATCTAGCCTGGATGCCTTCAAAAGGGGATTGGACAGATTCCTGGAGAAAAAGTCCATCACAGGTTACAAACCATAAGGGAGATGTATAATCTCCAGGCTTAAAACCAGGGCACTTCAAGGGCCAGGTGCAGGGGAGTGGTATCAGGAGACAGATATCTAGTCTCATGCGCTCCTAGATGCATCTGGTGGAGCCACTGTGAGATACAGGAAGCTGGACTAGATGGGCCTTTGGCCTGATCCAGCATGGCTCTTCTTATGTTCTTATGTTAATTGATTGATAATTAAATGTTAATTATTCAGCTGCTAACACATACATTTATGTCTTCAGGGCAAGCAAGACAGCAAAGCCATTGCGCCGCGCTTCCCCAAGACCAAGGACGAAGGGTGGTTCTTGATCCTTGGAGAAGTGGACAGGAAGGAACTTGTTGCTCTGAAAAGAGTTGGATTCGTGAGAAAGCAGAATGTGGCCTCACTTGCTTTTTATACCCCAGAAACTCCTGGAAAGTAAGAGGATGCAAAACGCTGGTCGCTGCTTGTGTTTTTGAAATATATATTTTTTCCAGAAGGAAAAAAAATGATCTGTGTTCTTTTTTAATTTTATAGGTACATCTACACGTTGTATTTAATGAGTGACAGCTATCTTGGAATGGACCAACAGTATGACATTTACCTGAACATCTTGCCAAGGAGTACCTCAGCACAAGTCAACACAGAAGTCTCTGATGCCTTAAATGACATGGGTCTCTAACTGTGAGGCTTGCCTACTCTCTTGTGGTATGAGCATGCTCATTCTGAGGGAAAGAAGCTTGTTTGCCTTAGAGCAATCAGTCCAACATCGACACCCACAAAATTGAAAATGACTGCTGTATTGATTCTGATAATGCTGAGTTAGCCACAGTGGCCTTTTACCTGATCAAAGGAGTGCATTTTTAAGAATTCATTTTGTAGCTTTCCTGTCAACTGAAAATAAATTATTAGTCTGTTAAAACATGTGTGCCACACCTTGGCTTTGGAAAATCAACACATGACAGGAGCCGATATTTTAATTTGCAAGCGCGAACATTTGCATTAGTGCTCATGTATCATTAGTGCTCATTACTCTAACCTGTGATCCAGAGGCATCATTCACAAATGATGTTGCGAGAGCTGTACAGACCTCTGGATGTTCCTCGCTGGTTGTGTGCACTTCTAAAGATCCAGCTGTAGTCCAAAAGAAGAGGCCTACATGTACGCCAACAGTGTGTTTCCATTGCAGCCTCTCTGTATGGATAGTCTTTTCACCTCTTAATTTATGAGACATAGGAAAAAATGTTGCTAAGATTTATTGCAGAGTTTTGTACTGAAGCCAAATACTTGCAACAGATTTGTCATCTCCAAATTTTCTATGTAAATTATATTGTATGTAGTAATAAAGATCAGCACTTATGCACATCATATACTGCCTTTGGAAAAACATCACTGATATTTTTTTTCTGCATTCAATGTGCATTCGATAGACTGGCTTGCAAGCTTGAAATTTGGAATGTGAAGAAACTATTTGTTTTATTGTCATTTCCGTTTGTCGCGGAAATTTTCAAAAATTTGTCGCTTCCGTTTGTCGTTTGGGTTGGGGTTGGGGTTGGGGTTGGCGTAAGTGGGCTCTGGGAGGCACCTCTCTGGGTGCCTCTGACCCACTAAGAAGGGAAGGGAAGCGTTATGTGTAGCCGCCGCGTACCATACATTGCATTATGTTAGGGTTGGGGGGGGTAAATGGCAGAGGCACCTCTCTGGGTGCCTCTGACTCACTAAGAAGGAAAGCATACTGGCGTACTGGCATACAGGTTAGGGGTAGGGGTAGTGGACTCTGGCTGGGAGGCACCTCTCTGGGTGCCTCTACTCTGATCCACTAAGAAGGGAAGCGTACTTGCGTACGGATCTGGGTTAGGGTTGGGGTTAGGGTAAGGACTAGGCTTAGGGTTACGGTTAAGGTTAGGGTGGGTTAGTGGGCTGCACCTCTGGGTGCCTCTGACCCACTAAGAAGGACAGTGTACTGGCGTTAGGGTTAGGGTTAGGGTTAGAGCTAGGGTTAGTGGGCTTTTTATGCCCGACTGGCACATCCCAGAAGTCTCAGTCAAAACCTGGTCAAGTGGCCATGCGATTGGTGGAATGGGTCAAAAAAATTGCATGGTCCCATCCCATGGCCAGCCCATCATTGTGCAGGTGTAAAAAAATAAAAATAAAATAAAATAAAATCAATGGAGACGTTTTATTGCAAGAAAAACCCACTGCTGCTACTCTAAAAAATCAGGCATTTAAAATACCTAATTTTCAAATGTTTCTGTGTGTTGCTTTGGTGAGTTTTTGGACCACGATTTAAAAATAAATATTGCGGCCGCCATTTTGGATCCCCCCGCACCGCATGGCATGGCGAGACAATGAGGATGCCCCCCACCAGAGCAGCCCAGGACAGGAGGGGGGGAGGCCGGGGACCCTCCCCCAGAAACCACCCCTCTGGTAGGTGCCCTCACTCAGGCAGGCATATTTTCGCCTGCTTTTTTGGCCGGGAATCGTTTTTTTAAAAAACTTTTTTTCTGTGCTGTTTGGCATCGCACGATCGCCGCGAACCGCAATGCCATGAACGACAACGAAAAATCAGACCAAATTTATCTTTATCGGGTCGGGTTCGAGCTGGAGCGGAGTAATTCTCGTTACCGTTATTGTTATGTAACGGAAACGGCAAACGGTAACAGAAAAGAGAATTTTGCCACTCCATGCCCATGTCTACTGTACAGTACTTATCCTGCTGGCATAATGATATAATTCACTGCAGCAAATTGTTACTAATTAAGAAACTCATTAAGCGATTCATGCTTCCTGTTTCCTGTCAGTAGTGTGACTTGGCACACAACAAGAAATAGCAAGTAGTCCTACACTACCACAGGTCCCATCATTTGATTTATAGCAAGTAGGCATGATAGGATTCAGGCTAATTAGCTTGGTTGGTGCCATTGTGCACCTGCCTTCAAGTCTTCCCGGCTGATCCACCACTCTCCTCCTGCCCCAAACTATACTTCTTTCTACTAGTAGGACTAGGTTAAGTGCCAGGACAATACCACTGTCACACCTATCCCCTCTTCCCTGATTCAAAGTAGATTTACTCCAGCAATTTGGAAGAGAAGTTTATGTTCACCCAAAGCAGGCATGAATTTTAAAAAAGAGAGCAACAACCCTGTATAGTGGTACCTTGCATAAAGGAATTAATTCATTCCAAATGAAATTCCGTTAAGCAAAATTTCCTTTATACAAATTTCCCATAGGAATCATTGAAAATGGAGTCATCCCTAATCGCAACCATTTTTATGTTGTACACATTCACCCCATAGACGATTCTGTTAAGCAAATTTCCCATATCTCTGGAATTTTTTATGTTGTACAGATTTTATGTTATACAAACCGTTTGTTATACGAGGGTCCACTGTATAATGACTTCCTATATATTTTATGCATTAGATATATTTTTCTTAAAACATTGAAATGAATGGTTGTTTGCTTGCAAAAATATTATCATTGTACTCAACAGAGCTATTTAGAGGTGTGTAGTTTATGGCACATAAAAATACTGTGACTAAGCACTGGAAACCAACTGGATTGTTTACTTTGCAAATTTCCCCATGGGTCACATAACAGCTAAATGGAGCAACCATTGCTTTACCTCTCTTTAACCATTTAGTAATCAGCAGTAACAGACAGCTGAGAAACTGTGCAGAAAAATTTCTATGTTTAGTACCAAAATTTCCTGCCAGTATCAGATATTAATATTTTAATAGTAATATAAATACCTTGCTCATCTGGTCACACCAGCTAGAATATAGTGAATATTTTCATGGCCATTGAAATTGTACTATTTAGTATGGAGAACATATGACTAGGATTGAAGATATTATTATCGGATGTTGGATTTGCAATATTTATTTTATTTGGGAAGTACATTTATCTTGTTGGGACTGATTGACTTTTCACAGTCCTTCAAATGGTCAAATGGTCAACACTGAGAATACAGAAGAACATTTTTATACTCCCACAAAAGGAAACCTATGTAGCTGATTTTTCATTTGTTCATTTTCAAAAACGTATTATTCTATATATTTGTCCACAGAGATGACTTAGATAATTTGAAGAGTCCGATGTAGTTGGGAAGTGTCTTTTTAACATTATCTCTTTAATCAAATCCATGGAATGCCTTAATTTCCAGGAATTTTAGAACATCGAAAAATGTTTGCAGTCACTTTAACAGGCCTCAGAGATCTTATTTTGCATTTAAATATTGCATCCATATTTTTCAGAATACTTGTATGTCTGAACTACTTATTTGTTGTTGTTTTTCTTCCTTGCCATCAAGTCGGTACTAGCTTAAAGCAATCCTATAATTTAATGACCCAGTTTGATATAGTAGATAGAGTGACAGTCTAAGACTCAGGAGACCTCCGTTTAAATCCCTGCTTGGCCATGGAAACACATTAGGAGTGGAGCTGGTAAAGTAATGCCTTAAACATCTTACATATTGTAATCTTGTGGTTCAGTTTCTCAAAAATGAAACAAAAAGGAAGTTCTCAGTGCTGTTTTATTTAGCAAAGCAAAAGCAGTTTCAAGACAAAACACAAACTATTCGCAAATAGGGTCGTGCCTCGAACAGTGAAGTCAGGACCCTATTCGCGAATATTTTGTGGTTTTTGGTCCAACTTCTGCTGTGTTGTGGAAAAGTGTGGAATGGTCACAGGGGGTGACCTGTCGGCGGTAGGGGGAGAAGGAGGAAAAGTATGCGCTGTGCGGACCTATTAGGGTTACCATAGGTTGGAGTCAAGCAACAGCCACACGAATTAATGGCCTCCAAACAGTCCCGTTGTTAACAATTTTGGAAAGATCATGTATGCTAATGGCCATGTCTTGTTTTACTGAGCCAATGCATGTTGTGTTAAACCTTTCTGTTTTCTTACTGCCTTCAGGTGTTTGTAGCATTACAGGTTTTTCCACTGTCCTTTCAAGATATGCCTAAAGAATGATAGCCTTCTCGTAGGGATGTGGTTGAATTGATATAAAAAGGTTAAAGGTGAAGGTTCCCCCTGCACGTGCGTACTAGTTGTGTCCGACTCTAGGGGCAGTGCTCATCTCCATATTCAAGCCAAAGAACCAGTGTTTTGCAAGTCTGTGGCCATGCGACCGGCATTGGTGGCAAGGAAACACTGTTTTACCTTCCCGCTTTTTACAGTGGTACCTATTTATCTACTTGCATTTTACATGCTTTCAAACTGCTAGGTTGGCAGGATGAATTGATTTAGAACCCACCTATTTTTCTTTCTGATGGTCACTGACATCTGTAAAGTTTTGTAACATCAGGTTTTTAAATGACATTGAAGACACAATCCCAAACAGTTCTTCCAAGAAAGTAAAATGAGAAGCATCAAGAAGCCAGGATGGCTACCTAAAGAATGTTCAGATGAGCAAAGATTTAAGGGGATCATGTATAGGAAATGGAAAATCAAATAAATCAATAGGGAAGATTAAAAATGAGTAGCTGTTATTTGTAGGTGGAAGATAAAGAGAGCTAATGCTCAGAAAGAGCTCAGGCCTACAAAATAGAGAAAAGGGGAGAGGGACCGGGGACAGCTCTGCTTAGAGAAGAGAAGAGATATGGGAAGTCCTCTGTGAGAAGAGAATAGAGAAATACCAATGAGTGACAGAAAGGAGTTAGCGTTGCAGGATGCCCTCTTGGCTTCTCTCTTCTCCCTAAAGGAAGACAGCGCTCAAGCCAGTGCAAGTAGAATAAAGGAAGCAACGAGGGAGCTGTGAAGAGTCGATGCTGGAACATTGTTGCCACTTCAAACTGGACCCATATCTGCGGGGCCCGATGAGGGACATCCCTTCGTTCTGAAGGATTGGTTTCCAGTCCCCTGATCATCCTGGCTGCCCTCTTCTGAACTTGTTCCAGTTTGTCTGCACCCTTCTTATCCATTAGCTGCAGCAAGGTTAGCAAAACCTTGTGGAAACACCAGTGGGAGTCCAGCCATTTTGTAAAACTTGTTTCTGCCTAATAGTGGATATTACACTAATATGGATTTTGGAATTTTTCTTTTGGCCATCATAGTTGTATTTCATTTTGACATACTTTTGTTTGAGAATCTACTGCAGATGAACAAGTAATTAACTTTTCCTGCAAGGCTAAATGTTATATAACACAGAAATGCCTGGCCATTATCCTTTGTGAATTTCTGACTGCATAGCCATTGTCTCATTTTTTGTTCCCAACGTGTGATGATGAGCACTGCTGATACTCTTATTTTAGTTACTCATACTCTTATTTTAGTTACTCTAATCTGAGTAGCTTCCCTGACAGTGATGGTCAGGGAAGTGGACAAAGGAAAGCTGTCATGCAATAGAGTCCCAGAACCAGAGCTTATCCACTCAAATTGAGGCTTGGGAGAGTGAGAACAAACCCAAGAAAATGTATCTTTACCCAGCAGTTGTTATTCTGTGGAACCCCTTGCCACAAGATTTGGAGATGGCATCTGGCCTAGCAGCCTTTAAAAGGGGACTGGACAGATTTCTGGAGGAAAAGTCCATCACAGGTTACAAGCCATGATGGGGATACGTTTTATCTCCAGGTTTAAAAGGAGAGTACCTTAAAATGCCAGACTCAGGGGAATGGTATCAGGCGACAGGTCTCTACTTGTCTCATGTACTCCCAAAGGCATCTGGTGAGGTACAGGAAGCTGGACTAGATGGGCCCTTGGCGTGATCCAGCAGGGCTCTTCTTATGTTTTTATGATACATAAAGAGATACCTCAAAGGAGTTAATATCCTGCTTTTTTATTTGAAATATGAATCCTGAACAACAGTTGAAAGCAACACTTCACAAGCAAAATTGTTACCTGTAAAAGTGGTGTAGTGCAGCCAGGGATTTATTTGTGGGTGGATGTGTATGTGTGTGAGTGAGTGAGTGAGAGAGAGAGAGAGAGAGAGAGAGAGAGAGAGAGAGAACCACTAAGACAAAAGTTGCCTGATTGGGTTTTTTTTATGAGAAAAATGAACCAAGGGCATACCTGCTTCCTCAGTGTAAAGGTCAAAAGAAAGTTCTGCCACTGAAGGTTCTCTCAAATTCCTTCCAAAGAGTTACGAAGAGGTGCAAGAGACTGAGCAAGTCGGTGCTCATCTCATTACATTAAGTGTGCTGGATCTCAGGTAGATGTGATGGCTATTTCTAGCTGGCTGGCTATCTTGGTTAGGTTTTTTTTGTTTTTGTCTCTTCAATTTGTGACAAATATAGCTGTCCCCACAGGCCGGGGGGGGGCGGCTGATCATCTACTATTTTATTCAGGAATTTTAGATTCTGCAAATCTCAAAAGGAAAGTGGCTGTAATGTGAGGTTAAACCACTGTGCCATTAAGTGAGTGGGTATAATTTGTATTCCAACGTTCCTTTAAGAAGACTCTTTAATGTATTTCATAGATTTCTCTCTCAGTCACTTTGTTGAATTACTTACCTGAAGGATGAAATAATCCTTATACAAGAAAGATTTTCCTCAGTGATTATGCTGTTTAATAAATATATTTGCAAGAGTCTTGGTTCATACCTCCTGTTGATGCTCTAGGCCTCCAATGTAGCTTGACTCTTGCATTCTTCAAGTTGATGAGCTCTCCTAAATGAACCATTTATCTGTTTCTGTATATCTGGAAAATCACAATCTTTTCTGCTCTTGGCAACTGAGGGGAGATCAAACCACTTTTTATAATTCATATTCCCCAATTGTTTTCATTAAATGTTTCCTTTGTAAAACAAATGTGTGTGCATGCCCCATATAATGTTGGGATTTCACTCAATATATCCAAAGACTAAGCAATTTTTCCTAGTAAACATCAGAAGATGCTGAAGGAACCATGATACTCACTGGGAGCTTATGATCCATCTATTTATACATCTCAGAACACTTTGTCACAGATTTGGTTGTATTTTATCTTGTTGCTGCCACCTTGTAAAACAATGACTGTAAAAGGGATGAAATTTCCTATAACCAAGTGAAAAGTGACAAATTCATAATGCTTTGTGTTTGTTTGAAAGAACTAAATCTTCATGTGTGTGTGTTTGTCACCAAAAATCACAAGTAGGGAGCAGAATCAAGGCGTCATTCTATTGTGGCCCATGTTTCAAATACTTGCTGACTCTTAATCTTATGTTAGATGTGAAGGACTGATCTAGTAATTGAAGTAAATCTCCACGTCAACACTCATGTATCTATCTCTAAATATCAGTTGCAGGAAACATATGCAGAAATAGGGCTCCTTTCATTGTCATTGTGAGCCATCAGGTCCCATGACTATCCTGTGAATTACTGATCTCCAGAGGTTCCGTTTACTAGCACGCCTGTCTAAGTCTTGCAGGCTCAAGACTGTGGGTACCTTTATTGAGTCAATCCATCTCATATTTGGCCTTTCTCTTGTTTTACTGCCTTCAACTTTCCCCATCATTTCCTTGCTGCCTTTAGTCTTAAGGTCCTTTTCCAAGGAGAAAGGTGGGGTAAAAATACTCTAAAATAAATGAATAAAATAAATTGTGTACAGCAGTGGTGGCCAAACTTGAGCCCTCCAGATGTTTTGGACCACAAGTCCCAGAATTCTAAGCCTGTACTGCCAATGACAAAGGACTTTTCCCCAAAACAAATTGTTCCAACTCCCGCATTGCTCCCCTCACCATCACTGGCCAAATCATCTGCCAATCAGCCATTAGCTATTTCACATGAATATTTCCCCAGTTTAAGATTGCTTAGACATGTCACTTCCATGTGGAAGAATATAACTGCCAAATACTGATTTCTATGGGAAAATGTAGAAAACAGATCAATTCTCTCTCTCTCCTTCTCTCTCTTTCCTCCTTTTCTGCATCCAGAGATAGTTTTATATACATATGAACTCCTTTTTATTTATTTGTTTCTATTTTAATTTTTGTAAATTAATTTGGAAGAGAGAAGGAATAGAGGGAAGGGGGAAAAGATGGGAAGGAAAAGGAAAGAGCAGAGAAAGAGGAGGAGGAATGAAGAGTACAATCACATTATTTGTTAATTTCTACGTAAGCATATTGCTTATATACTATATTAGCCCTATTCAATTGCTTATAATAGCTCCTTTAATTTCTGACAGTATATCAATTCTGCAACTTCCAGACATTTTTCTATCAGTTCTTTTTTTTTAGTATCTCTGTCTTCTTCCAGTACATAGCATACAAAATTCTAGCTGCAGTTATTACATGAATCTCTACATGCCTCTACTATCTCCAACATAATATTCACTAGAAAAATGGGCTAAATGCTATATTCTCATAAATTCTGGTATTAAAGATCCTCTCTATCTGATTCTAATACCGATCTTCAGATTCTAGAAGTCCTGTAATGTAAAGATGTACTGGGTAAGTGTGATGAATGTCATCAGCCATGCTCATGATTAGATGTATCCCATCCCCAAAGGCTTATGGTCTCTTTGGTCTTGGGGAAGTGTTTGGGAGCCGCAGAACAGGGGGAGAGGTGTCCTAAATGTCCCAGAATTGTTGCCATGGCCCAGATGTGTTCACCAAGACTAGCATCAGGGACTTTAAGATGTTCAAGTTTTCCATCCCATACCACTATCTCCCAAAGCTTCCCCAGAACCCAAGGGATGATACGGAAGCCTAGGAACTGGCTAGGGGATATAGAAATGTTCAATTCCCAAAATATAGCCAATGTCCAAAGAAGTGGACTTGCCTACGAAAGCTCACATTTAAAAAAAACAGCCGTTATTCTTTAAGGTGAGACTTTTGGCATTCTTCGCCCTTTTTTAATTTTTGCTTTCTTTTAGACATGGGCACGACTCGGTGAAATTGTCATTTCCGTTTCCGGTTGTCGTTTCCATTACGTAACGAGAACGGTAACGATAATTAAGCCATCAGAACTTGAATTCAAACCGACAAAAGAAAATTTTGGTCGGGTTTTTCGTTCTCGTTCATGGCATCGCGGCGATTGCGCAATGCCATTGGCAAGCAGCACAGAAAAAGTTTTTAAAAAGTAAAAAAAAAACGACTCCCGGCCAAAAAAGCAGGCGA
>JAHTLZ010000122.1:8780416-8796248 GCA_023846285.1 Phrynocephalus versicolor
TTTTTTTTTAATGCAATGTGTTGGCATCCAAGGACCCTTAGAGCCCGAGTCTTGCGATTTTTGTTGGTAGGGATACGGGAAGATCGAGTCTCGTTTTATGAGGGCATTTTCTGGATTATTCTGATTTTATGATCGCGAATTGCTTCCTTCCTGTTGATAGCAGGAAAGTGGGATATTTATTTTTAACAGGAAAAATATGCCTCCGCGAACGTCCTCGTGTTTCCCAAAAGCACCGAATTAGTTTCAGTGGGAAAATATAGTCTGGTGGAGAAATCTGCTCTTTTTCGACTCCAGCGCGAAGAGGCCAGCGAAAACCAAACCCGTTTACAGGAGCCAAGCAAAAAAGCAAAGTGTTCTGCTTATATACCAAGTGGTCTCTGGGCGGTTTACAATTTTAATTACAGTGTGCAGGCTACACATTGCCCCCCCAGCAAGCTGGGTACTCATTTTACCGACCTCGGAAGGATGGAAGGCTGAGTGAACCTTGAGCCTGCTACCGGGGATTGAACCCAGGTCGTGAGCACAGTTTTACCTGCAGTACAGGCATTTAACCATGTCGCTTTTTTATATATAGGGAAGAGATACTATAAACTAGATAGGGCTATGTGCGCCCGTGTGTGACTCCTTCAGCTCTTCCAAACTGGAATTCCCATCATCCAAAGAACAGTCCATTTCCAGAAATTGCTTATAGGCCAGGCATCCTGGCTTGTGTAACCTGGATGGAAAGAGTCTCTTAGGATTCGCTTTCCTGAAACCATTGGTTGGTTGGCTGGCGAGAAGAGACCGTAACTCTTTGGGGCCGTCTCCTCTCGTCCAAGGTTTCAGAGGACACGTCAGCACACGGCCACGGAGGCAGCGTTCAACTCTTGTGACTGAATGCAGCCCGTGCCAGGCCAAGCGTCCGGAATGGTTCCTTTGTCAGTTGCAACGCCCAGAATCCCCCTGCAAGGATGATGATGCTGGCAGGGAAGTTCTGGGAATACTGTTTTAACACACCCCCCCCCAATGGAACGCCCGCTTTATCAAGCGCCCTTCACTCTGCAGCCTGGAAGACACGTTGCTCTCCGGCCCTGGGAAATCAAGGGGCCGCCACAGATTAGCTTGACAGTAGCAGCGCTGGATCCAGATGTTGGCCTTCCTGGAAAGTAAGCTGTTGTTCTCTACCAGTCCCTGGCGAAGATCTGGCTGCTGGGACAGGAAGTCAGTCTTCGCGCAACCGAAGGCCACCCTGGTTGAAGGCCGTCTCTCCTCTCCCGGAGACTCCCCAAGGAACGGTTTTTCCCCCCACAAGAGGTCGCTAACTCATCAAGCTCCCAACCCACCACTACCACGTTGGTTCCGGTCGCCAAGTGATAGGGTTCCCTAGAATTCCAAATAATTTCCCACTGAAATAACTTCCCCCTCCCCCGGACAGGGGGTAGAGTGACAGACAGACAAGGACCCTGGAGTCCTGGGTTTGAATCCCGACTCAGACATGGAAACTGACCTTGAAAGACCTATTGTGTTCTGGGCCGTCAAGTCGAAACCAACTTCTAGTGATCCTAATGGGGATTTTAAGGGATGTGAGATGTTTAAGGAGTGGTTTTACCAGTTCGACTCCCCCAGTCAGTTTCCACGGCGAAGGGGGGATTCGAACCCTGTTTTCCAGAATGTCTGTCATTTTATTCACTATACCACACGGGGAATCAGGGAAGTCCTGTCACGGTCGCTGTGAATTGGTTCCGAGACTTGATGGCACCTAACAACTCTCACAGTGTTGTGGACGGGGAGCTAAAAACAAGAGTGACGGTACTGGGCGCCGCCCCCGCTTCGGTCTCTGGAAAAGCGGTTTCGCTTGGGATTCTCTGAGCCAAGCGGGATAGTTAGTTAGTTAGTTAGTTAGTTAGTTAGTTAGTTAGTTAGTTAGTTAGTTAGTTAGTTAGTTAGTTAGTGCATTTTTATACCGCCCATCTGGCAGCAAGGTCACTCTGGGCGGTATAAAAATCCAATACATAAATATAGTAACACGGACCCCCCACGGAACCACTGTCGCCCTGGGATGGAGGACCATGACGGAAGGACAGACCTGGGAAAATGCAGAGCGGTTCGGAAGCAAAGCGTTTTTCTTTCCTTTGGAGCAAAAGGTGCCCTCCCCCCGCCCAATAACCCCGCCCAATAACCCCGCGTACGTTTGCTTAGCTGTTCCCACCGCGACGGGGACACACGGGACCCGAGGCAGGCGACCACAGCACGGCTGCGGCTCCTGGGACGCCAGCTTCTGCTTGGCAGGCACCACGATGCACCGCGGGCTTAAGCAAGGGTGGGAACGGCGGCCGGGGCGGGGGGGGCAGTGGGTCAAGTCTTGAAGGCCGCCATCCCACTACTTACTTCCCTAGTCCTTTCAGATGACGAGTTTCTGAGGAGGCAGGCACGGATCGCTCTATAAAGGGCCCGTTTTTGCGCTCTTCCCGATGGCTGGGTTTCCTGATTCGTGTCTGCCACGGCCACTGGCGTTAGGAAGCCTCGAACACCCTCAACCCTGGTCCGGTTTCAGAAAATTTAAGATAGGTGCCAGTGGCCGGAAACCCACAGGGAGCCCCGGCGACGTCCCCAGGAGTATGATCCCCGTGGGAAAAGACTCCGGCCCGAAACTCCCGCAGAGCCACGGCCTGGCCACCGGTGGGGCCAAGAGCGGCCTAGGAAGGACGCGGGACCCGATTCCATGGGCGGTGGCGGCCATCGGGAGCCGAGGAGGAGGACGCGGCAGCAGGCACCCAAGCACGCCAGTTCGGTTCCCCCTTGGAACAGGTCGAGTTCAGGGCCCGGGTTGGCCGTCAGAGGCTGCCAGCGGGCGCCACCGGCCCTGTCAAGATCTCCCCACTCACCCCGGAGGCACCGCTTCTTCCCGTAATTTAACACAACTCAGCGGTAGGAAACCGGCTGCAATCCGTTATACACCCATTCGCTCGCCCCGGGGTTTGCTCCGGATGAGGTTGCTTGAGCCTCTTCCCCCGGGGTCCTTGCGACCCCTCCTTCGCACCGTTAACACTGTAGGGGAGCGCGCGCGCGCGCGCACACACACACACACACACAGACACACACAGACACACACAGCACGCACACGTGCCTGTTGCGTTGCGTTGCTCTGCCTTTGGATTTGTTGAGAGCAATGCCCGGCTGGAGAATGGGGGAGACCAACGGAGGCCTTCGCCTGGGACAGATGGCCTTTCCCGCAGAGGGACGAAACGGGGGTTGAGGAATTAAGCCGAGGTTGTGGGCGTTTTATTTCTATTGCAAAGGAATCATCTCCCCCGGCCCGTTCTTTTGGAGACAGTTGTGTCGCCAAACTGAGCTCCGAGAGAAACCGATGCTCATCATCTCCCACAGCCCGTCTCCCTCCCTCCCTCCCTCCCTTCCCTCTTTTTTTCCTTTGGCCCAGCAGGGGGACATCATCTGATGCCACGACAAACTGGGCGTCGTGGGGTCAGTGGGCGGGGGGGGAGACACACTCCAAGCTTTGCTACTCTTTCATTGCCGACCCCGCCCCCCAAGCTCAAGTCCCACACGCTTCTGTCTGGGTGGGAGGTGGATCGGGGAAAGGCAGGCCGACCCTAAGCACCTTTACTGAGAGTTCCCACTCAGTCCGATGGAGTCCCACTGCCTAAGAAGTAGGTGGTAGTAGGCGGAACAACGGTATCCTATCTTTTGGCGCCCGGGGTAAAGAAAACGGAGGCCTCCTCTCCCACACACTCGAGTTCGGGGGCATGATGGGCGCAAGCGCCTTATGGGGAGGGAAAAGGAGAACGGGGTTTACCCCTAAAAGAAAGCAAATTAATGAATAGAAAATACTGAAAAGAATACTGCCTTTTTTGCACTTCTCCCCACTGGTGCCTACAAGGAACGTTTTTCCCTTTTCATTGATTGGATCTTTCTCTCTCCCTCCCTCCCTTCCTCCCTCCCTCTCCTGTTGTCCCCTTATACCTTGCTGCCAGATGGGCGGTATATAAATCCAGTAAAACAAACAAACAAACAAATCAACCCCTTCTTAAATCAAGACCTGCCCCTTCCTGTCTCCTCAGTATTCCTTTCTAACCTTCATGCCCTTCACATCTTCTCTCTCTCTCTCTCTCTCTCTCTCTCTCTCTCTCTCTCCCCGGTGTGTTCTGGCCACGAGGCCTAGTCCGTTCAGTCTAGTTCAGGTTAGGCTTTCCCATGAAAGATATTTCCTAAATAAACGGAGTCCTCTTTAATTTAAAGCTTAACCGTTTGTAAAGTGAGGTTGTTGTTTTTTTAAGTCCACAGGGAAGCAGATCTGCTGTTTTACTCTCCTAACATTTGGGATCTCCAGACAGACTGGATAATTAGAGTCAAAAACTGCAACGGTGAATAGATCTGGGAGGCGTTGGTTGCCCTTTTATTTTCTAAACACTTAGCGGCAGACTCGCCTCTTGATTCAGGAGCTCTCTCAAGCTGGGTGCATCGAGGCACGAAGCTAATTGCTCCACCTTCGTTACTGCCCCTGGCACCAGGATTGTACTTCCGTGGCTCATTCCGGAAGAGGCTTTCCTGGTGGGTGACTCCAGAGTCCAGCCGTCTGTGCTGGGGTGGACGAGCCCCTGAACTTCTGCAGAGGTGCTGCGGGCGTGTGCATAAAAACTGGGGTCATTGCAGTCACTTGTTGCTCTTCTGGTTTCTTTGGATCTTCAGAGACCCAAATATTGCAACAATTGTGGAGGAGTTGTCTGTAAAGATTCTCAGTCCATCCATCTCAGTCGTCCAGTTGAGTCATGGCAACTGGACTTCTTTTCTTGTGGGAACGAACCGTTTCACTGCTCACCCAAGCAGCTTCCTCAGTCTGAGAAAAGTTGGTGGAAGGACTGTGCGATGGATGTATTTTCACCCTTCCTTTCCCCCAAGAATCAAGGCGAGTGCCCTTGGAAGAGGGGAGGGGGGAAATCCACATTTCAACATGCGCTTTCCTAGCTCCAGCTGAGGCGTTTCTATTCCAAGCAAAGCCCTTGAGAACAAGGAGACCTCGGGAAACGCGTGTGCACGTTTGCCCCATAAAGGAGCCTCTAAGGCTGCAATCTTGCAAACCTTCCCAGGCGCTGAGCGGGTGTGTGTGTGTGGAGTTAGAGGCGCATAGGCTCCACTGTTGACGACTGTGCCTTGGTCTCCAGGTACAGGATCTACCAAAGGGTTTTTAGACAAAAAATATTTCTATATTCCACTTCGGGAGTCTCTGCCCTCAGGAGCCGACGCCACAGACCCCTGTCCTGCTCAGGATCGGACATCACCGATTTATCCAAGATCACAGATGGGAAATGTTACTATTTAAAATAACCGGTCAAAACGACACCAACAAACGTTTCGCGCTCTGCCTAAGACAAATGGAACGATCCTCTCGGACTGACTCAATGTCAATCGTGCTCCGGATCAACCGTAGAGCCCCCCCCCCCGGGGGCTCGGCCCCCTCCCGACACATACAGTAAAAGTCACAGCGAGCTCTAAGATGGTCTCAGGAAGGGGCCTTGCATGGCCTTTCAAAGAGCCGAGACTGCCCGAAACAACCTCGGGACATAAATGAGCCCGGAGGACGTAACATTTTAAATCGGCTTATCCAGACAAAGCGAATTATAACGGTGTTTAAGGATCACATTTGCGCTCCTAGGTGTTTCGCTGATTAAAGGGAGGGGAACATGGGTCTCTAAGTACGCATGAAGGTGTCTGCGCATCTGCCTCACTGTATGAATAGATACCCATCTCTATACATTACACCTCTCTAGTATTTTATCCGTTCAGACGGTCGCAATTCGGTCGGAAAGGCTTTTAGATTAAGGAGCCTTTTAGGATAATGCCGGGAGAGGCGAAACCACTGCCTAAAGGAGATCTGGTTAATCTGGTTAATTTCCTTTCAAGACTAGGCAAGGATTTCAGGCTTCGATCT
Organism: Phrynocephalus versicolor; assembly: GCA_023846285.1. Lineage (NCBI taxonomy): Eukaryota > Metazoa > Chordata > Lepidosauria > Squamata > Agamidae > Phrynocephalus > Phrynocephalus versicolor. Next base: position 8,786,343 of record JAHTLZ010000122.1, read on the forward strand.
TGCATCCTTACTCAGGAATAAATCCCACTATAGGACTTCTGGGGGTGGGGGTGGGGAGCTGGCTCTTCCCTGCCTTGTCATTCACCCTCCGAGTGTGTTTTTCCTGCTCACCCAGGGCGTTCTTCCCTTCTGTCCCATTTCAGATCCCGCCTCTATTATCTCCAGCTTGCGAGAGGGGGTCCCCCCACTTCTATTGAATTAAGTCCCGCTTTCTGTCAACAGAGAATTCAGAGCAGATTTCCACACACACACACACACAAGCACACACCTCTAAAGCATCCAAGAGCGGCGGATTTAAGCCCTCCTAGGTGGAAGTGATTTCCACTGAAATCGGCGAGAGACGTTTTCAAATAATAGGTTTTAGGAGGATTGGGTTGCAGAGATCTTAAAACAATTTTCCCTCCGATGGTCTGTTCCTAGGGGAGGGGCTGCTTCCTCAAGTCTCACTTTCAGTTGGCGGCAAATAAGGTGGTCCAGTAGACGTTGGCGGGAAATGTCTTGCCAGAAAAAGAGAGAGGCAAGTATTTCCACCCGTTTAGAATCGGGTTGTTCCTTTCAATCCAAGCCCCTTTGCTAGCCATGGTGTAATTTGTGCTTCGGTCTTCGATGAGTTTCCTTGAGTTTCCTAAATTAAATGTCCACCTCTGACGCTAGTCCCCAGGTATGAGTTGGAACACGCAGCCTCCAGACGCTACTGGGGAAATATATATTTTTTAAAACGAAATCTATTCTCACCGGCTGCCTTTTTGAACGTTCCGGTGCTCGTGACGACAGTGTATGCTTTTCCACTCTTCCCCTCATTTCCTACATTGAGAAATAAACCGGGAGAGAAATCTCTGTGAATGAATGCCCTGGGTGTTTTGTTCGCCTCTGAGCTTCCTTGTTCAGGCGCACAAGGAATGCACGGGGTTCGAACCGGCGCCTGGAACGCAGGGACCGCGCCACCCCGGCAGTGCTCTCCTTCCTTCCCTCTCGATCCGAATTGGCACAAACAAACAGGTTAACGGGACCAGCGCGGCGGTGGCGGCGGCGGCAGTGGAAATTAACAGCGGCTCTTTGGGTGCTCTTTTCCCATGGATTTCAGAAAAGAACCCAGAACGGAGGTTACCGGACACGGGCTGGAGGTCTTTCTGGCGCTCCAAGGCGCGCGGAACCATGGCGTTCCGACCGGGCTTCCTCCGCGTCCCTTCATTCGGAGCGAAGAGGTCACCCACCGGATTCAGCGCTCGCGGTCTCGGGCCGGCACACCGGGTTGGGGGGGCGGCTAGGGGGGCGCGGGGGAAAGGGGTGTGTCCGGAATGCGGTGACGTCACTCGGCCGCCCAGCCAGTGAGAGGCCGGTCATTGGGAGCCCGGTTCCAATAGGAAGCAAGCTGGGTCGGTGAGTGGCATTAAGGCCGGGCTGGAGGGAAGCGGGGTTGAGAAATGAAGTTGCGTTAAAAAGCCCTTTTGGCTATCAAGAAGTTTATTAGTCATTTCTCAGCCTGAAAATTAAGGATTCTTCATTAATCGCCGGCTCGTCCCGATTAGAGCCTTGGTCAGCAAGGAACAGGGATGGGAGGGAAGGAAACTCCCGCCCCGGCGGCAAGGAAAGACAACTTTTCCATCTTTGGTGGGTCTTCTTGACTCTCATTAAAAACCTTGAGACTGTCACCTCGGTCGCCGGGACAGAAGGTAAGTGACAGAAGGATACACAGCGGGGTGTGGTGGTGGTGGAGGGGGGGGGGCGCCACAAGGTAAGGAGTGACCCAGGGCCGTGAGGCATGGTGGGGAAGGAGATGGGTGGACACTCTTTCGACTTGGGAAAAGGTTCTCTTGGGTCTTCTGTGCGGCTTCTAAGGTGTCCTCGTAAGGCGTCACCTTCCCGTTCACGAGGAGGAAGCGGGGCCACCGAGGCGTAGGCAGCACCTGCTTTCAACATCTGGGAGAAGGGCCAGATCAGGATGCGACCCGTGGCAGGGCGGCTGAACTGGTCCTTTAGGGGAAGGATAGAGGAAGCGCCAGGCGAGGAGGGAAAGGGACCGACCGCTGAGGTGGTCCATAGAGGTCGCCATCCTCAAAGCCTGGAAGCCAAGAAGTGCCGGGTCTTAGGAACCGGTTCCTCGCAGGAGGCTTCAAATGAGACTGAATTCTGCCTTAAGCAAAAGATCCTAGCCTAGCCGGTTTGAGGATTGGAAGCGGACAGATGCCGGCATTTGCCTGGGAAACAAAACCATACTGTAATGAAGTCCTTACTGTCATCTTTTCTTACGGATCCCACTTCCGCTTGGAAGTTCTACGGCGAAAAGCACCATTTAAAATGTAGGGAAGTCGTTTCGATGAGTTGTAGGAGAAAAACCTAATGGTTGATCTTAATTCAGTTGTTAAAACTTTGTGCCTGTTGGTTGATGGGAAAAGACCAGTCAGGAATCCAGGACACTTTCCTTCCGACCAGTACGAATTCTCCAGGGAGGAAGAGGCGTCTGGTGCAGAAAGGAAGCCCACGCGGTGGGCTTCCAAGACTTCTTTCAGGCCATTTATCTTATTCTTTCTCAGATGCTTTTTTTGGAGGGACAGACACACACACACACAGAGAGAGAGAGAGAGAGAGAGAGAAAGAGAAAGAGAGAGAGAGAGGTGGTCGAATCCTACCCTTTCTTCTTCGGAAGTAAGCCCGGTTGGATTGAATCGGTAGGTCTTTCACGTACCGTCAAACGGTTGGTGAATTGCACCCGGAAGGGCCGAGTCCTCCTAGGCCTATTTAATCAAAAGTAAGGTTCCCAGGCTTCAGTGGGCCTTCGTTTCTCTACGGTTTCTTCCCACTAGGCCTTCCATTAACCACGGGGCTCCTTCCTGAGCCTCTCTGGCTGCAGGAGCAAAAGCAGCGGAGGGTTTGCGCGCCTTCCGTGGAGCCTGTGAGGGCAGCTTGCGCAAAAGCTGTTGCCCGAATGAATCGGTGAGGCCGGAGGCCTTTTGTTGAAGGGAAGGCTTGGCGCTTCCTGGGGGAATGTCAGCCTCTAGCGCTTCCTTCTGCCTCACCGTCTCGCCCCTGTTTGTCTTCACAGTTGCCCCAAGGAAGGTGCCCGCGTCTTCGAGCCGGCCGGGAGCGGCCTCACCGGCGGCCCCTTGTTTACCCACCGCCTGGCGACTCTTGGGCAGAGGAGAAGCAGGGAAGAGGGCCGCGCTGGTGGCTCTTCCGGCACAAGGAGTTAACGTTGGCTACACTCAGAGGAAGAAAGCCCGAAGGATCGATCCCCTTTGGTGCGGATTGCTGAGCCCCGAATCGCTCTCCCGAAGCCCCTCTCGGGCCACCACTTTTGGATTCTTTGCTTGTACTCCTCCAGAGAAGACGCGGCCCTTTTCTTTTATCTCTTCGCCTTTCTTTCCTTTCCTTTCTAATTTTTAACTTTAAACTGATGGTTCTACTGTTCCTCCACATTTATAACCTGAGGCTAGGAGGGCTGTCCCCCTGGCTCTTAAAGGGCCGCATCTGAGGTTTCCCTAAAGATGGCTTCGTGATTCCATAGCCGAGCCGACCCCGACCACCCCGCCCTCCAGCCGCCATGCCTGGCTTGGACTGACCCTTCCTCCTTCTGGATGACTCTGTGGAGTTCACTTTGCCACAAGGAAGGGGGACGGAACCACCATGAAAGAGAAGTCCAAAAATGCTGCCCGAACAAGACGGGAGAAAGAGAACAGCGAGTTTTATGAACTGGCCAAACTCCTGCCTTTGCCTTCGGCCATCACCTCGCAGCTGGACAAAGCTTCCATCATCCGACTCACCACCAGCTATCTAAAAATGCGCGTGGTTTTCCCGGAAGGTAGGTGGCATCGACTGAACGCTCCTCCCCACCTAAAGCCTGGCGGAGGGGGGGATGAATGGGTGGGCTCATCTGTTGTTGTTATTGTAGTCCTGGAGGCCTCAACTAGGGTCGGCCACTTTCGCCTCTGGCCGGGAAGTTTCCCACAGGGGAGACATTCCCGGACCTGGCCACAGAGGCCGTCGCTCGCTTCCGCGGAAAGTTCTCGGGAGTTCTTTCACTTTCACCCCTTTTCTCTCGGCCTCCCCTCCCTAAGCACCTTCCCCTCCGGTCCGTCGGGTGTCTTTGGTTGGGGGAACCAGAGGTGCCTTTTGTCAACACTGTGGAGGCGCGGAGCGCAGCTGCCTGCTCGCCTAAAACAAACAATGCCTTCACATCCACCCACCTACCCCCGCCGCCAAAGCCGCGCGCATTGCCCAGAGGGGCAATTCTCTCATATTTATTATAGGTAAAATTAGGGAGGAGGGAGCAGCAAGGAAATGAATTAATGCTAAACTAAATATTTACATAGATTTAAGCGCAGCCCTGGCTTCTGGGCGGTGAAACAGAGTCTCCGCACAGATGCGACTCTTCTCCGGGAAAGCGAGGGTTGGGGGGGGGATGCGGGGGAGGGGGGGGCAAGAAGCAATCGAATTAAACTCTTCTCTTGAATATGTATGAACCTGGCACATCTGTATCTGATGCCGACTTCGATAAAGAGTGTCAAGTCAAACCCACTACAGTACCTGGAAACAAAAGAAAATCAAAACAAAAAACAAAAAAATACTCAGGAGCGCCCCTTCAAGTTTTTTCACGGAGGTTGACAAAATATTTCAAAAACAAAATATTTCGAAAGAAAGAAAGAAAGAAAGAAAGAAAGAAAGAAAGAAAGAAAGAAAGAAAGAAAATTCGCACCATTAGGCTAGGAAATACGCCTGCAACCATTGCCTAGACCGGTATGAAGATAAAAAGCCACTGGCTGACCCCGTGTTAAAAGACGGATACTCCAAAAGGAGAAAATGACTGACGGACTACCACAGGGTGCCTTACATTAACCTTGTTTCCTATCTAGAGAGCTTTTCACCTGTGTGCTGGTGGTTTAAGTATTCTTCAGGATCCTGAGGTTTTTAAGTTGGTTGGCAGTTAGGCAAAATGATTTTCTTCTGGGAAAAACTCAGTGGTGACTCTGTGTTTGTGTGTGAGGGGGTGGGGAGTGAAATTCAACATAGCTATCCATGGAAATAAATGCCTTCAATTGCGAGGAATGAGCCTGTCTGGGATCAGCTGGCCGGGGGTGGAATTCCAGGTGAGGCCCCGAAATACGCTCCACTGAAACTAAAGGGAAAGGTAAATCTACACAAGATCTGGATTTTAGGATATTCCCAAATCATTCTGATAAAGGAGAAATTTCTTTTCCATAGTTGTTTTTTTTTAAAAAAACAACATTTTAACAAGAAGATATAAAATTCCATAAAGATTATCTTAATGTAAAGATTAAGTAGGAACTACAGCCGTTGGGGATTGGGGGGGGGGGGAGGAAGGGAGGACCGCCTTGAGGAAAACGCTTTGAGAAATTAACCAATGCAAACCATTAAGGCAGGTAACATGGTTTTCAGCGTGCAGGTAACCTTATAGGCATGAAATGGAGTGAATGGACGCCCGCTGCTTTGTCAAAAGGGAGGGAATGTGGAGTCCGTCTCTTCAATTCCATCTTTGAGAAGCAGAACGAAATTGTAACCAATTCATCATTTTTGCGTGCCCGCGATTCTACAGCAGCCTAACCCCTTTCGCATTTTCTTGAATATCAATATGATCCGCTGAAATAGCTTGTTTCCAATTATTTTTTAATCCTAAAAACATTTACTTAGAAGTGAATTTGTTCGGAATCAGTGGGATTTCAAAATATGTGGGGGGGATGTGTTTTCTTTTTCTTTTCGTGTGTGTGTGTGTGTCTTGTTATACTTTTTGTAATATTCAGTATCCTTGTTAATAAGCAGACTGCCCTTCTTAATTTGTTTCATATACAAATTGAACACGGTTATTTGGAGACAGATATCGACTTCAAGGGCGGTGGGGGGTCCTAGAGATTACTAAGGAGAAACAAAGGAAGCAAGATGTGTCATTTGGGAAAGATCCTCCTAATTTGGAACGGCCCATTCGATGCCATCGATATCTCCTGGCGGTTGCCAAAAGGGATTAGGATTTATTCTTGCTTTTTACCAGTTGCCGTTTCTAAACTCCTGGGATATGCGCCAATGGGATCAAGGGCATTCCCCCTCCCTTAGCAAAAAGCCACTTATTTAAGAGCAAATTATCTCGGTATCACTAGGGCTAACTTATCATTATTTTTGGACACGATCCAGGTAAAACAAAGTATTATTCCCCCCCCCCTCAAAAAAATATAATTTCCACGCCTCCTTCTGCCACCGCTGAAGGGATCCGAAATGTGCAAACCTTGGTCTGGATCGTGTTTTTGTGCTGAAAGAAAAGCATGAAGGCGATGTGCGCGGAACACACAGGGGTTCCCAAGTGTGTCTATATTAAGGATCGGGATGGTGATCACTGGGGTGGGGGGTAGGGAGAGACGTAGAGGCCAATAACACACTTTTGAGGCCGGCCCCATCCCTTATTGCAGAGCGTCTCGCCTTCTAGCCGTTTCTGTTCGGCATAACAGGGAGTTTAATTATATACGTTTATGTTTAAGAGATGCCTCCCGGTCCCCGTCCCCTCCCGGCTTCGGCGGTCCACGCGGAAGGGTCCGAAGTGAGGCCGCAGGGTTCCTCCTGTGGCGATTAGCCGTGATTGGCCCGCTTCCTCGGTCTCCGTGGGCTACCTCGGGTGCGTGCTTTGCAGCCGGTCTGGCCAATTACCGACGTCTCCCTCGCGGCCCTTGCCTGATCAGCAGAAGCATATGGTGCGCCTTGTAGGCTGCGAGTAATCAGAGCAGGAAAAGAAGAGCTGAATCCTCCGTCCGGCTCCCTCTGGCTTGTCAAGCCGCCCAGGCAGTGCCTGGAGAGGAGGTGTGGGGGTGGGGGGAGAGAGAGAGACGGGCGAGGGTTTGGGAGGGGAGAGGATGGGAGCGATTAAGCCCCCAGGGGCTGGCGTGGCCAAGTCCAAAGCGAGCCCGATTCGCTCCTGGACCTTGGAGAAAGCATATGCCACGGGTGGAAGGCGCTCGGAGGCAGAAGGCGACCGAGAAGGGCGCTTCGAGCCAAGGATGGCTGAGGTTGGCCTGGATCCTCGACGGGATTTTTCTCCTTGGAGGGAGGGCTTGGTTGTGCGAAGCCCTCGGGCTGCAATATTAGTTCTCGATCGAGAAAAGACCGAGCAACATCCTGCCCCAAAGGAGAGTTTTAACTGAAGTGGCTCCACCGCAGTCCCAGCTATAAGCACAGTTAAGGCGCCAAAGAAATCCGCGAAAGTAGTTAAATCCTGCGGATTCTCTTTCGTCGCCTTTCCGCTCTTGTTCCCTGCATCTCTCCGCATCCCACCCCTTACATATGCTTGTTCCCGGAAGCTTTCAGATGCCCCTCCGTCCACTGGACGGGCTGCGGCGGGGGGGTGGGGGGTGGGAGAGGGTCGGTCTCTGGCCCGCGCCTAGGTTCGGCCGGATCAACACCAAATGTCTTGGGAAAACGACCAGCTGTAAAGGGGCTGCCTTCTGGCTGCTGACCTCAAGGCAAATCCCGTTGATCCTCCGGGAGGTTTGCCTGTGAAGAGTATCAGTCACCCAGGTGAGTTTATCTGGAAGTTGAGTCATGGTAACAGCTGTTTGGATGAGCAGCAAAACGTTTCAATCTCTCAAGAAAAAGAAGTTCAGTTGCCATGACTCAACTCCCGGATGGCCAAGGGAGGGAGTAGGATTGTAGTTCTCCCAGGCGTTCCCACGGAAGGGTGAGCTGTCGATTCCAGAGAGGCCTTTTTACCCTCAAGAGGTCTTCTTGGCGAGGGTCCCCTTTTGGGAAAGCGATAACAATGCGCCGCCTACTTTCAGATGAAAATGTCCCCACTGCAATGGATCGGATCCCACTAGAATCTGCCTGGGTGGCCCACCATGAAGAAGAGGGCACGGGCCGTTGGAGGCAAAACCGTGCGGGGACGAGCCACAAATCAGTTCCGTGTTGTAATTTCTTCTGTAAGGCCTTCCGTTGGGGGGTGGGGGTGAAATGGAGGCTCCAGCCCGCTTCTGTCAGCGGCATCGGGCTGATTTCTTTTGCAGGTCTCAGCGGCCCTTGCCTCTCTCTTGCCGCCCCATAATATATGGAGGCGCCGTTCAGGGTCTTCCAAATACCGAGAAATGGCTGAGCATTCTCTGCTTTGGGGTCGTCCTGGGACTGTGCAGGTTGCTCCCGGGCACCCAGGGTGGCTCTTCTGGGTAACCACTGAGCTCTCCAGCCAGTCTCTTCATCTCATCATTCTGGGATCCTCTGGTTGGACCCCCGTCACGGGCTATGCGGCAAGACTAGCTACTGGGATGTCCCAGAATGACCTCATTGAAATTCTGAGCATTTAGGAAGATTTGCCTTACAATATAGGCGGCCTCTACGGAGAAAGAGGACCACTGAATAAGATGGGATTTATCCTTAACACAGGCATCTGGGGGAAGAGTGCCAAGTTCAGCCCTCCCCGCCAATCTCTCCCCCCCCCATCGCAAAGAACTTGGCACGTGGAAGGGTTAAGGGTTTTTTTAAAGGGGGGGCTCGGGTATTCGAACTTCAGTTCCGCCGGCTTCTTTGGTTCTTAGGGGAGGGGGGAGCATGCCAATGAAACTGCCATGCTTTGTCCATGCTGGCGGTGATGTGGCCGGAGAAAAAAGAGGGGGAACCCGAGGTCTCCCTCCTCTTCCTCCCTTCCCACTCTCTCCCGAGATCCGATTCAATTCGAATTCAGTTCAAGTGACCCTTTACAGACGTCGGTTTTTCTCGAGAAAGCTAATTCGTGAGAGCGATTCAGGGACCAAAATGGAAAGCAAGGGAATCACGGCCTCACTCTCTCGGCCCGGATTCGCGACGGAAAAGGGCCATTCTCGGCGTGAAGGAGCTTTTCTGTCTCTCCCCCTGCCCCCCTCCCCCCCCCGCGGCCAGCATCAAGGGCCGAAGACGGCGGGGAAGCAGCAACGCTCGGCGGGAGAGCGCGCGGCCTGGGCAGAAGAAGAACCCCGCGGGGCTTTCGGCGGCAGCGCCTCCGGGGGCCTGGAGCGGGGTGGGGGGGCGGCGGAAGAGGTCGCCGCCTCGCCTCTCTGGCCTGGTGCCTCCGGATCCAAGGGCGAATCGGGTCAAGATCTGGGGTAGGAAAAGAACGCTTCAACAGAGACCGAGGTGCAAGTGACACACACGTGTGGATGCTGTCAAAGCGGGAAAGAATCCTGAGCGCCATCCAGTCCCCAAAGTCAATTCTCTTCGGTGTTGTTATTATTCACGCCTTCACTTTTTTCTTACTGTCTTTTACAACAACGAAGCCGCATTGCTAAAGCTTAATAAACTCCTTTTGCGTTAAGAGAGAAGAGCCAATGATTTGGAAAACTGCATCTTTCTCTCTACCGCTCCAAAGAGCATTTTCGAAGCCTTATGGTTGGCATTCATTTAAATGCGCTTTCGGTGTATCGCACATAGATCGATGTTCGTTCATAACGGTGCGTGTGCGTCTAGGCAGACAGTCTAATGCACCCGGGCCAGTCAATATTTATACACCAAGCTTATACATTTCTGGAAACTTTAACGGCCGCTGCTGTTTTACGGAGTCGATTTCACCATCCCTGTCTTCTTTAGAAGCGGACTTGAGCGAGGCCAGTGAGGTTTTGCTCAAAAAAGAAAACTGGGTGGGTTTAAACGAATAGGACCCTTGCGAGACAAGCCTCTCTGTTTGACCCAGGAGGACACTCACCGGCGCCGGCAGATGTCCAAACAGGAAGATGCCCCACTCATAGCCGCCGCTGTAAGACTTGTAGTTGTGATGTCAGAGGAGCCGCCATGGAAAATCAAAATTGGGCGTCCGTTTGTCTTATTTCATTGTGTTCATGGAAGGAATCATTTATTATTATTATTATTATTATTATTATTATTATTATTATTATTATTATTATTATTATTATTATTATTATTATTATTATTATTATTATTATTATTATT